>JAHLJS010000003.1:25638295-26238295 GCA_038502445.1 Eremochloa ophiuroides | reverse complement strand
TATACCACAAAGTCTTTGTGAATATCAGGTAGGGCCAATACGGGGGTAGTGGTGAGTTTCTGCTTCAGAGTCTGAAAACTCTTCTCGCACTCAGGAGTCCATACAAACTCATTGGCTTTCTTTAGCAGATTGGTCATAGGTCGTGCGATCTTGGAGAAATTCTCGATGAATCTGCGATAATAACCAGCAAGTCCCAGAAAGCTTCTGATTTCTGACACATTGTGGGGTTGTTCCCACTCTTTCATAGCTTCAATCTTAGCTGGCTCTACTGCAACTCCTTCGGCTGACAGCATGTGGCCTAGGAAGGCAACTTCCTCTAACCAAAACTTGCATTTGCTGAACTTGGCGTACAACAGATGATGAGATAACCTCTCCAACATAGTCCTGAGATGTAGCTCGTGCTCTTCTTTAGTAGCCGAGTAAATTAGTATGTCATAAATAAATACCACTATAAACTTGTCTAGCTCATTCATGAAGACCTTGTTCATCATGTTCATGAAATAGGCTGGGGCGTTAGTAAGTCCGAATGAGACTACTGTGAATTCGTACTGCCCATATCTAGTGACAAATGCAGTCTTCGGAATATCCTCTTCCCTGATCTTCATCTGATGGTATCCCGACCGGAGATCAATCTTCGAAAAGTACTTGGCATTGCGCAACTGATCCAACAGGTCATCTATGCGGGGCAGCGGGTACTTATTCTTGATCGTGACTGCATTCAAATTTCGATAATCAATGCACATCCTCATCGAGCCATCCTTCTTCTTGACAAACAAGACGGGAGATCCCTAGGACGAGGCACTTGTCCTGATATAGCCCTTCTCCAACATTTCCCCTAGCTGCTTTTAAGTTCCCTCAACTCGTCTGCTGACATCCGATATGGTCTCTTGGCAATTGGTGCAGTCCCTGGCATTAGGTTGATAACAAATTCTACATCCCTGTCTGGTGGCATGCCTGGCAATTCTTCTAGAAATACATCAGCGTAATCTCTGACCACAGGTACATCATCCATAGTCAAAGCCTTCCTGTCCCCTTTAGTCTCTAGGGCACATAGGAGGGCTTGGATTTTTTCGGTTTGGGGTATGCATCGGACAGCTTGTCCAGAGGGATGGGTTACCTGCACATATCTAGGTGAGCAGGATATCACTCCATGGTGTTTGGTTAGCCAGTCCATACCTAGGATGACATCTAGGCTGTTGGAGGGTAGTAGGGTGAGGTCGGCTTGGAAGGTTAAACCCTCGATTGTGATTCTCACTCCCTTACATATGTGGATGCTCCTGAAGGTTCCTAAAGGTGAGCTGGTTAGGATTGGGTTTGCTCTTGGGGTTACAGGTACTCTGTGCTTATGTGCGTATGCAGATGAGATGTAAGAATGAGTAGCCCTGAATCAAACAAAACTGTAGCCTTGTTACCATGTACCAAAAACATACCGTATACTGCATCTGGAGCAGCCTCTGCTTCTTCGGTGGTCATGTGGTTCAGACGTCCACAGGTAGTGGATCCCCAGTTCGGCGTGCTTTGTGCAGCAGCTAGTGCGCGGTTGAGGTCGGGGCACGCAGCCACTCTGTGTCCGGGGTTCCCGCACCCGAAGCAAGTGAAGGGCGCACTGCCTGCTGGGGTTGTCTCATGAGCCTTCTAGTTGCTTGTCGTCAGCGTGTTGGTAGCTGGGGCGGGCGTGTTCTGCACGGTCCGAGCCGGCGCAGGGTAGATTTGAGCGAGGCGGCGGTAGTTGTTGTTGTAGGTACCACCACCACGGCTCGTACCCGGAGGAGGTCCCTGGCGAGTCCGGAAAGACGGAGGTGCACCTGTTCGCTGTCTCTAGGGTGGAGCAGTGCAAGTGGGTCCCTCAAGGCGGCGCTTCTTCCCCTTGTTCTGAGCCTCGAACTCCAGGCGTTCTTCCATGCGATCCTTCTCGATCTCGATGCAGCGGTCAATCAGCTCACGAAGGGTGTAGCTCTTGTTGCCTGACAGCGCCAACCTGATCTTGGTCTGTAGCCCCTTCCTGTAGTAATACATCTTCTCCTTCTCAGAACTCATGCAAGACGTAGGTGCGTAGCATAGGCAGTTGAAGCAGGTGGTGTACTCGTGGATTCGGTCAGCTCCCTGGGAAATGTTGCGGAACTCGTTCTCCTTGGCCTCGATAACTCCCTCAAGGATGTGGTGGTCACGGAAGGCCTCAGTGAACTCCTCCCAGTCAATGCAGCCCGGGTCCTCGTGAGCGCTAGTGAAGTTGTCCCACCAGGCTCGTGCAGTACCTGTCAGCTGGTGGCTCGCAATCCCAACGCACTCCTCATTAGTGCAAGTGGTCAGGTCCAGCTTCTTCTCCATCTCTTTGAGCCAGTCATCTACAGTGAGGGGATCGCTGTTAGTCCCATCGAAGGTGGGTGGCCTCAGCTTCAGGAATCCCTCCAATTTCCTTTGGAAGTCATTCTAGGGTGGCCCATGGTGCATGTTCATCCCCGTAGCAATGGCATTCAGCGGCTGAGTCTGCTGAGCCATCACTTCCGCCAACGTTGGTGGCGGCGGCAGTGGCGGTGGCGGAGGTGGCGGAGGCACATCGTCGCCCTGTGGTGGTGGGTCGTTCACCGGTGGTACATCTTTAGCCCTGCGTAGCTCTTCCTCCAGGTTGATTCCAGCATGCCTTCTTGCTGGGCGTCCACGGCCGCGACCACGCCCACGTCTCGGCGTAGGTGTGGGAAAGGGCTGGCGGTTCTCCAAGCGAGCGGAACGTCTCATCGACATCTGAAAACATTTGGCATGTGCTCAGTGCAGCGATTGATAATTTATTCGAGTAAGAATTAGGTGATTTACAGTGATTTAAATATATTAAAACATTCCTCATTCTATCCTGCACTCAACCAAAGAAGCATGAAGAACCATAAAATGCATTAAGATCCAGATATCACTCATCACATGGGTTCTTATTACATAACACGGGGTCCCTAGCAACTGTGAAGACCGTGCTACACACAGGTAGCTAGAGAGGAGATAGCACTACTACTAGTCATGGTGATACTGATCATAGGGCCTCGCAGGGTCCAACAAGCTACTACTAGTTGAGGTGGAGTACGGCTGAGGGAATATGGCTGTGTTCCGCCTCGATCTCATCGTCAGTCATGTGCAGACTGTTGAGGTAGGAGAGAGCCTCTGCTAACTCTGGAGTGGGTCCGATCTGCTGCAGTCCCTGGGATGGGCAAGCTCCCATGTTGAGTGTAGTAGGTGGTACGCTGAAGTCTCCATCCCTAGGCTTCGTGTGGTCTGCAGGTGGTAGCTGACTCTGCACCCTCCGAACCTCAATGACCCTCCTGGCATCGGATAGCTTCCATGCCCTCATGATCCTCCGCACCTTGTCCTTTAGGAACTCCACCATCTTCACGCGGTCAATTAGGTGCCCCTGGTTGTGGACGGACCTCTCCTAGCTCCTTCTCTAACTCCTTGATCCGTGATCGTAACTTGAGCATCTCAACTCCTCTGTCTCTTCCCTTCTGCTCCTTCTCAGCAAGTGCCCTATTCTTGTCATCGAGCTCCCTCTGTAGTCCTAGCACCTTGCAACCCAGGTAATGGTTGCGAATCCCGAAATCTCCGACCTTGTCCCGCAGATCGACGATCTCCACTCGGTGCATCTTGTCTCTACACTGTATTTCCTGCTGCAAGTTAGTGACTGCCTTGCTCAAGCCCTCCAGTGTCTGAGTCCCACTCAGCAGGCTGTCCTCTACCTCTGCCGAACGGGCTCGGTCACGCTGCCTTCTCTGCTCCATTAGGTGGTGCGCTGCAGTGCGAAGGCAAGGGTCAGTCTCGGCCTGAGTGATCTGGCTGGCATACAGAACTCTCTGGTAAGGGTTAGGGTGTAGCTCCAGGGCCTGAGGTGGCAGATGAAAGTGGGTCCCCCTGAGGTACTCGTAGGCTGTGTAAACCACTGTGCACAGTACCTTGCGGGAGACCGACTGCACTCCATCCTCAACAGTCTCTCCAGCAGTGTAGTCTGTGAATACCGGCAGCTCTGGAAAGGTCAAACTGACTGGGGTCTCTACCCTGGTAGTAACAGGTCCCTCAAAGCTCTCATCTGCGATGATCTTTCCTCTGCAAAAGTACTGGATCTGGTCAGCCGGGGCTCCAAGCTCCTCGAGCACCTGTCGTAGGACCAGGGCAAATCCGCCGTAGTTCCTCCCGCGGATTGGGACCTCGATGGTGCCGTCGCGTAGCGGTCCAAGTGGTGGGTGTCCAAGGCTGGTCATCTGTAATTTTTCAAGAAACAGGTTAGCAGGTCCGAGTATTAGATAAGCCATTGCATATAACGTGAATACGAGGTCGGTAATATAACCGAAAGAGAGTCTAGTTCTCTATCCTAGCGTCTATTTTCTACGGGTCTCGTCCTATAGTCAGGTATGGCTTTGATACCAACTGAAACGACCTCGATTTTCATGAAGGGAAATCCACAGGCACGAAATGTAATTAAATAGATTGTGTCGAACAATCCATGAAATTACCCAATTCTCAGTTGATACCAGGATCCATACAACGATTAAATAGCAGAGTTTTACATGAATTATTTCGTAGCCACACTGGCAGAATAGATGAAACCAAGAAGCTTGAAGATGCGGAAGCGATTCATCCTTCACGGCCAACTTGGGTGTAGCACGCGACCCTACTCCTCCCAGTCGTCCCCATCGAAGTCGTACTCTTTTTCGTCACCTGACAGCAAATTATCATTACGATTTGTACTGGCCACGGAGCCCACCTTGTGATTGCAATTGCTTTGTGGAAAGTGGATGCAAGGCTGTACAAGCAGACCTATAGGCTAGGGTTTCCTATGCAAGTGTAATCAATATTTTAATAATCAAGTTTTATCTCATTTATCACCATTCATCTACCCAATCCATTTCATTCCCATCCCATACACGACATCTCACATACACACACCTCGCACTCATTCGGCAGGCCCAGCACCCTCCCGGGCCTGTCTCAGCAGCACATTGCCGCTACGGGCACACTGCCAGAAAGCATCATCCAGGTGGAGAAAAGAATAACCACTCACTACACCAGTAGAAGGCTACAGGAAAGGTCCATAGCCGATGAGTTGGCATATGTATCGATCGATCAACCATACATTCTGCAGAGGTTCTACCGCTCACAAGATTAGCCATCATAGGTGTTGCGCAAACACCTAGGCAGAATTCCGGGTGCTTGCTTGCCTAGGTCGATGCCACCCTACCACTCAGCCCTGGGATAATCAGGATTCGACACCATCATGCTAAGACTGGGAGACATAGTACTGGGCCCAATCAGTGGTACTGCACATCTAGAACGGTACGGGAATCCCATCATCCGTCACCGCCCACCCTTATCACCTCTCAACCTAGCAGTAGTGGCACCGCCCTACCAAGTAGTCCAGCCGTTCACCGCCCATCGAAGACGAGTGAGCGATAAAGGATTCCTATAGTCTGAGTACCAGTAGGTCGTAGTTGACCAAGCAGGCAATCTTCTCTTAGGGGATACTCTCCCCGTGCCATCACAGCACCTCCGTTCACGGGCTCCAAACCGCACAGGTCATCCAACCCGGAACCACCCCATAAATCATTACCCACCACAGGTATCTCTTGTGGGGATGCCTAGGTTGCACCCCCGGCATGACTTGCCCTTCTGGCTCGTCTCATATCCCACTTGGTCGACTTCAACCCTCACCACACACCCAAGACGCACGCAGCACGCTCTCCCAGTGGTTCAGTTCGGGTTTATATAGAACGTTTCCAAATCCACCATATAATCATATCCAGTAGCAAGTAGTAGAAAAGCAATTATTAAATAGCAGGATCTATCCTATCAGTGGACAGCAAGGTGAATGTTTACGAAGGCAGGGTAATCAATTATTCTAACATGCAACCTAGGTGGTTTATATCATATGATCATAAAGCAATAGCAAGACCGACATTAGCAATGCGCAATAGGAACTAAGGATTTGGTGGGACGTGGCACCTTCATAGTCATCCCCTAGCTCCTGAAGGTACTCGTGGTCGTCCTCCTCATTCTGATTCTCCTCCGGTTCTGAAAATAGAATCGAAATAGTCGCGTTTACGACTCCTATAGATCATTCAAAAAACCCAGCAAAATTAGAAGATCCAAATGCACTCAAACATACGCTCAAGTTGTAGAGCTCATTTTTCTAAGAATTTTGATATATGGTGTGCAATTTTTGGACATCATATCAATAAGTTACGATTTTCCAAAGTTTATCCTATTTTCTAAAAATGAAAAAGGCTAATTATTCAGAGGATGACACGTGTCAACACGGGATTGGTCCACGTGGCAGGTCCAGCAGTGAAGCATAGGTGGCGACTGGCATGGCTGCTGACGTCAGCATGACATCATGCTGACGTCATCGTTGACTGAGTCAACCATACTCTGCTCGGTGGGGTCGGATGACGTCATCATGACGTCACTTCAGTGACACGTGTTGCCTCTGGGTTGCGCCACGTGGCGACTTCTGGCGCGTAGTGGGGCTCGTGTGCATAGAACTGGTCTATGGTGGTCGCACGGTGTCAGTTTGGTAGACCGGTGGCCCGGTCCACGATGAACCAAGTTCATTACCCCTTCTCCTCTACGGTCTATGGTGAGCCAAGTCCGCGGATGTGATGCTGCGGAAGTGCGTGCACCTGGCTGACGCCGGTGCCCACATCAGCATCCACCAGGTGTTCGACGTGTGTTCCCAAGGGCTCGCCGGTGGTGGCGAAGTACGGCGGTGGCACGTGGCTCTTCGGATGGTTGGCTAGGGTCTCCACAGCTCGTCGGAGGGCTCGTACATCTGTCCGAGGTCAAGAGAGGATGGCTTGTGCTGTCGGCCGGCTGATCTCAAGGTCACAGTGGCCGGCGGTGAAGTCATTGCGGCCAACAAGTCCGGTGAACTATGGTTGGGTCCCCAGAGGGGCGGATTTGCTCCTCTGAACTCCAGTGACTGAGATTCAGTTCCCAATTTTGGCAATCGGGGGCACAAGGCGACCAATTGCGACGGTGGTGTCGCTCTGGCGGCGGCGTACAGTGGTGAGGGGGTTGCGCGTGCCCACGGAAGCGATAGCGAGTGCTACGCTTCGATTCGTGCAGAGGTTGTGGTGACTAGCTCGTCGGTAGTGGTCGAATGCTACGATGGGCCCGGTTTGCGACGAGCGCACGCGGCGGCACTCCGGTGAGGTCGCGGCGCTCGCGGCCGAGGCAACAGGTGCGGTCCCAGACCTGATCATCTACGTGGTGATGCTTGAGGAATCACGGCGTGCCCTACCAGTCCTTCCCTGCAGCGTGAGGTGACCGGAGGTGCCCAGAACGGACTTTGCCGTGGCGGAACGTGTCAATGGTGAGCACGTCTTCCCATGAACACGTCATGCTGTGTTCCGGGGTCGAGAGGGCTTGGCCTAATGAAAATGAGTTTGTCAGCGGTGTCCGGGGGTCCGATGGCTTCGTTGTGCTGGTCGCGGCGAGCGTTCAGTACCTATGTGCACGGGAACGCCGTTGAGACGCCAGCGCCCCGAACGCACGCGACGGCGGTGCCCATCGAAGATGTTGCGTCTTGGTCCGTCGTCCATCTGGTTTGGGTCGGCAAACCGTGTGCGTGAGTGCGGTGTTTCCTGAGCCGGTGATGGCTCGGGCCTACGCGCCTCAGAGGCGAAGCGCCATGGCCGGCAAGCACGGCAAGGTTGGAAAAGGGGTCCAAGCAGCTCATCGTGGTGTCGAGAGAAGATAGGATGGCGGGGCCGTGTCGAGTCGTAGCCGTGCCGAGCGTTCGCAGTGCTGCGCAGACCCGCGACGGTGGCGCCGGCTCCGTCCCCGGCTCTGGCGTGCTCCGAGGCAGCAGCACCCGGCGGACTTCTCCTCCTTTCTTCCTTCCTTCTTCTCCCTCTCTCTCGTTCTCGCGGTGTGGTGTGGTGCGGTGTAGTGTCACCAGCGGCGGCGGTGAACGGAATGAGGCTAGGGCACCGAGAGGGGTCCTTATATATTGCCAAGCTTGTTTTGATCCGTGGCGAGCGGTTGGGATCCGCTTTGCGGCATCCAAGGGCTGTGGTGAGCGCTAGTCTAGGGTTGGCGTGATGCCGACGCGGACTTGGCCACCAGGGCTCGGCGACACGCGGGGGACAGGCGGGGAACAGTGCGGGACCGGGATCATGTGATTTGCGTGACCCTACTCCCTTTCGCCATTGGGATGAAGAAAAACAGGAGCGCTGACGAGCGGGGCTGGGCTGTCAGCGTCGTGAGGGGAAGGAGGCGCGGTGCGGAGTCAGCCGAGGTGTTTTCCCGGTAACGGGCTGGCCCTGCTCGCAGTGCGGTAAAGGGAGTCAGGGTCGGCTGGGCTGGGCTGGCTCTACTACTCCCTCCCCATTCTCTCTTTTGTTTTTCCATTTCTATTATGATTTTCTTGTGTACAAACATACACATGTAGAAGTATATACTTCCACGTGTTGCATGGTTACTTAAGCCAAGCACAAGATCATTAAAATCCAAATATGCAACATGGGCCAGCAACTTAATTTGGAAGAATTAGGGTGCAAGTAACATATATATTATTCACAGGTTCTAATTCCTACATGCATGCACAGGAAATGGGTTTTGGAATAATAAAAGGAAAATTTTTAATTGGTTGGTATTTTTAGTGTTTGAATTTTTGGGGTTGTTACATGTGGTATCCAGTCTTCGAGCTGTGAACTTAGGTGAAATCTGGGAAACAGGCTGTTGGGAGTATACTCTTTCTATCCATATATCACTTGGTTTAGTTTTCAGAGTGCGGCAGTGCCGCCCTAGGAGTGCGGTAGTGCCACCCTGGGTTTTGACATCTGCTTGAGTTGAGTTTTTGCCGGCCTATTCACCCCCTCTAGGCTTCCAGTGATTTTACAAGTGGTATCGGAGCCTGTTGCTTCGTATACGCTTCACCGCGTGAAGTATGGAGCCCGGAGAGAGCTCAACTCAATCTGTTCAAGTTGAAGCGAAGGACGTGGATCTCCACGACACCGACATCAACATTGAGAGCAGCGAGCTCTCAGCCTCCATAGCAAAGGAGGATCTTCCCCTTGTTGCCTCCGACCCCGAGAAAAGGCAACAAGATGAGGAAGAGAGAAGAAGAAGGAAGGCCAAAAAGAAGCAAAGAAGATAAGCTCGTGAACAAGAAAGAGAGAAGAAAAGGCTAGCTAAAAAGAAGAAAAGAAAAGAAGAAAGAAGACTCAAGAGAGAAGAAAGAAGGAAGAGAAGAGAAGCTAGAAAGAAGAAGGAAGAGAAGGCCAAGGCGGTGCACACGTCATCTAGTGAGATCTCTAGTAGCTCCGATGATGGCGATGATGACGTCTCCTATCATGCTTCCAAGAAGGACAAGGGCAGCTGCACCACCAAGAAGAAATATGCCGCCGTATCCTTTAATCATGCTGATATGACTAATTGTGATCGCAAGTCTTTCATCAATGTGCCTGCATGCAAGTTGCCTCATTTCGATGGGACTAACTTTGCCAAGTGGAAGCACTTGATGAGGGCTTATCTTATAGGTCTTCATCCCGACATTTGGGAGATTGTGTGCAATGGATTTGAGCCTCCCGTCGACCTCGAGCAGTGCTTTGGATGGAAATGAGTACAACCGGGTGATGGGAGTTGATGTGGCAAAACAGATTTGGGGCACTTTGCATCTTGCTCATGAAGGTGTTGACAAAGTTAGAAAAGCAAAGATTGAGATATTGATGGCCAAGCTCAATAGGTTTGTGATCTTGGATGATGAAGGCCCACAAGCTATGTTTGATAGATTGATGACATTTGTTGGCAAGATTAGAGGCTATGGGTGTGATGACTTGGATGATCACAAGGTGGTGAAAGTCATGTTGGAGGCTTACTCACCTAGAAATGAGACCGTAGTCGCTCTAACTAGAGACAAGAAGAAGTTTGAACAATTCACCCCCAATGACATGCTTGGTAGACTTTTGACATTTGACGTGCAAAGAGAAAAAGCAAATGAGAGGAGAAAGCTTGGAGAGTTTCAAGCCAAGTTGGAGGGCTTGAAAGTGAAGGACATAGCACTCAAAGCAAGCAAGCCAAGCAAGACAAGTCAAAGTCACAAGCATAAGGGTAGCAAGCAAGCAACTACAAGCAAAGGCAAAAGAAATCAAGCAAATTCAAGCAAAAGTTGAGTCTACATTATCCTCAAGTGAAAGTGAAGATGTGTTGACGGTCGTTAAGTACCAATTTTATACCGTCAACTAATGCCTAGGGGAGATCAATAATAGAAGCATAGGGGTTATTACTGACAAATTCCATGAGTTTTGGTGAATCGTGTATTTTTCAGGGATTATTCCAGAAAGGCTTAAAAGAAGGATTAAAGTGCTTCATTACCACAAAAACTTAACCGCCAAGAAAACATCATCACGAGAACACTAGAAGCATCTGGAACACACCCAAAGCACCGGGGCCCAAGACCCACCAGGGTGGGGCCGGCCGGCGCCCCCCCTCTAGGGTTTTGGCCCATCTTTTAGAGTCTTCTTCCACCGCCTCTCTGGAGTCATCTGGGTCCTTTGTTCAAGTCGGTTTGATCCCACGGCGCACGTTCATCCCACCGGGCTATAAATAAAGGGGCAGACCCCCCTCCCAGAGCACCAATTCATTCCTCCCGCTTCATTCGTCAAGAGTAGACAGAAGTTAGGGTTTCCAGAGATTAGAAATAGGGCTCTAGTTCTTCAAGTTCATAGTTTAGGCATCTAGCTAGGTTCAAGTAGAGTTGGGCGCTACGCTCGGAATTCCAGATCCGTTCGTCTGGAGATCGGTAATCTTATCTTGTATCTCATTATGACCTTGATTTATTTTAATATATTGCTACTTATTCAGTTCTTAGTTTATTCTAGTTGCATATTCGATATAGTTGTGATTGGTGATGATTATTGTCGTATGATCGTAATGCGCCTAATTCAGTACTCGAGTGAGTTAGGTAGTATGCATTATGTAGACGTGGTGTCTAGATATATTGTGTACCTACGGAGGCACCTTGACTGGCCGGGTCGTGTGGTTGTCCGCGTAGGTGACAGCTGCGTTGGTTCCTCTGTAGTCCACCCCCCGTATGTAGGACGAGCAGAGCGCGGACGTGAAGGAGGTGACCCTAGTGTCTTAATATCCTCATTAGATGATGCTCCTTATGATATTTTCTGAGTTGATTATGCTATAGATGAAGATGTGTAATGTGGCGTAGGCTGTAGACTTTGTATTTAGTAATTACATAGGTTTCCTTTACTTTAGCCGAATCTCGAGATTGTCTTACTACATTAGTGAGTCTCTATATTCTATCTCTGGAATACCATTTACCTCATTTACTCAGTTATCATTTACCATTTATCATTGACTTATTTATCGCTAAAGCACTAGAGTTATGGGTTATCATAGGTCTGCACATTTATCTTTCCAATTATTATAGTAGGTTATCCTAATGAGTAGAATGCCACATTTATCCTTTTGGCATAAAATAAATCAACGATACTCGAAATACTTACCAGGTGAAGTGCTACAATAGGAGAATTATCTATGCGCTTGCGGATATATTCTATAGTATTATTTTTAGGAGGCAAGTGATGATTATTTTACCTTTGGTTTTTGACATCATATTAGGGATGAAAACTTAACATAAAGTGATGTTAAAAATACCAACAAGCATTTCTAGCGCCGTTGCCGGAGATGGCAATTATATTCGTCGCGATAATTTATTAAGTTTGTTGATTTTATTCGCCAGGATATTTATTCTAGAATTTCATATAGGAGAGTTCTTCAGAGATAATATTATTAGAAAAACATAAAAATAACTATAGACATAAAATACTTAGAGATAACCATAACCTTTTGCTTTAGCAGACTTACCCGTGTTTTGTTTATATTGAAATATCTTATATAGGGTAAGTGCAGGATTGGTTGTGTACTTTAACTCAGGAACAACCATAGGAAGAAGGGTCTTACATTATTTTATGAAGCTATGGCTGAGAAGACTCTACGTGAATTCTCTGCCCCAAGCACTGAGAATATTTGCGTTGGGCCAACTTTCAACATTGGAGATCATGATTACGAGATCAAGCCAAGCCTCATCAAAATGGTGCAAGCTATTACATTTACTCGAAAGAAAGATGAAGATGCAAGTGTCCATCTGCAGAATTTCCTGGAGATTGGCAACACCATCAACATCAAAGGCATTCCTCAAGATGTCGTGCTACTTCGTTTGTTTCCGTTCTCATTGGAAGGAAAGGCGAAGCAGTGGTTTTATCAAGACATGGGTAGAATGTTCAAAAGCTTCCCTAGAAAAGTTTTTCCCAGTAGGCAAAACCAATGCTCTACGAGGAAAGATTTCAGAATTTTGTCAGCAGAAAGGTGAATCTATTTCAGAAGCTTGGGAACATTTTCAAGATTACATATCAGATTGTCACAATCATGGAATGGAAAAGTGGTTGCTCATGCAAACATTTTATCATGGATTAACTCAAAGATCACGTGAGCAACTAGATGCCACTGCCGAAGGATCATTTATGTCACTCACTCCTGGAAGAGCTAAAGATATTATGGCAAGGATAGCAGAAAATCAGAATTGGACAAACAACACTCAAACATGCCGTAAGAGTGAAGAAATTTCAGAGGAAGTGTGTGCACTGTCAACCAAGATGGATGTACTGTTGAACTGGTTAGAGCAAAGAGCCAATCATAAAAGAGATCGTCAAGCTATTCACGATGCATTCAATTCGCAGAATCAATATGAAGGACCTTTAGAAATTGAGTTTGCAAATCCCCCAGAAGATATTAGTACAGTCATCAAATCTACTTCTCAGAAGCAAGGATGAAATCAACCTCGGTCAACCAATCAAGGTAAGTACCAAGGCAATTCTAATTTTTCAAATCATAGACAACCACCCTTGATAGAATTAATATTAGAACAAGCTAAAATTAATGAAAGTATTTATAAGAAGCTTGCTTTTAATGATAAAGTTTTAGAAGAAATTAATTCTAAATTGGATAATTTCTCTTCTGCTGTTAAAGATCAAATATTATTTAATAAAAAGATGGAATTACAAATTTCACAATTATCTTCTACTTTGTTTACCACTAACCATGAGCAAATAAAAGGAATATCTACTAGAGGAGGTAAGTCTACACGTGATCCACCTTACCCAAAAGGGGCACGTAGACCATCACATTTAGTGCAGGTAGAAGAAGAATATGAGAAGGACAACAGAGAAGAAGAAGTTATACCACCTTCACCACCAGTTGAACTACAAGATCAAGAATTAACTCAAGATTTTCATGACACAACCCTCCTACCGTTTCCACGCAGAAGAAGAAGAGCTAAAATAGATGATCAATTCGGTAAGTTTGTAGAGGTAATTCAGAAGTTATATGTCAATATTCCGTTGTTAGATGCCATGCAGGTACCTACATACGCGACATATCTTCGAAACATCATCAACAACAAAGGACCACTACCTTCTACTGAAGTTGTCAAGCTAACGGAGGAGTGTAGTGAGGCAATTCTGAGTTCTTCTCCTACTAAGAAGAAGGATTCAGGGTGTCCCACTATTGATTGCTCAATAGGAGACCAGATGTTCGAGAATGCTTTATGTGATCTTGGAGCAAGTGTCAGCGTCATGCCCAAGACCATCTTCGATAAACTTAACTATTCTACGCTCACACCAAGCACGATGTGTTTGCAATTAGCTGACCAATCGGTCCGCTATCCCGCAGGAATAGCAGAAAATATTCTGGTAAAAATCCGCAACTTTTCCATTCCTGTAGATTTTGTAGTACTTGACATGTAGGAAGAGAGGAAGATACCCCTCATCCTCGGACGACCATTCCTAAACACTACAAATGCAACCATCAACGTCGGAGCTGGAGAGATCACATTCACCATCAATAGGCAAGAAGAGCGATTCGCATTCAAGCCAAAATTGGAGCAATGCTAAACATTGAAGTGTCATGAAGAACAAGATGCAACAACATCTCTGACACCAGAGATGAATCATGAAGAATAATTCAACTGAAGAAGTCCGGATCGGCGGACTCGAAAACCCCGAACCATCGCCGCGTGGTAACTCGGTAGTTATCGGTAATTTAATTCTTGCATTAAAATTTGCATATTTGCTTTCTCATAAATTGCATTATTAAAAAGAACTAAAAATAAGCATAGCATAATTAAAGCTTAAGCCCCATGTGATTATTACTAACGGAGTGTTAAACCCCCGTCAGTGAAATTTACTGTGGTGACAGAAAATTATAAAAAACCATCATTAGAATTCAAATTTTTCATGGATTCATAAAAGTAATTTAGTTTTTCATTCTTGCGTCATTATGTGGTATAAATAGGGAAACATGTGGGACCCACATACATCACATCAAGTCATCTCAAGCCTTATCACCAACCATTACTTTTCACTACCATACATGCTCTATCATTCATGCACTACCCAACATTCATCCAATCCACCAGAGAAAGCAATCAAGCACATGCATCTGTGGGTGGTGTCGACATTTTTCAAAAGGAGAGAGCCAAAGGTCACCAGGTGGGGCCGGCCGGCCCCAAGGCCACGCCGGCCGGTGCCCCTCCTCCACTTCTCTGCCTCTCCTTCCTCTCACTCATTCACTCATTCACACACACACCAAAGAGCACGTAGCCAAGTTGCTTTGCAGCTCGTGATCACAAACTCTCATAAACTCTTCATTTGATTCAACTTTAAGCAAGGAAAAGGATAGAGAAGATGATTAGCAAGAAGATCTAGAAGAGAGATCACCACTTTGATTCCTTCTCTCCTCTTGTTCTTGCTTGTTCTTGTTTTGTTCTTGTGTTCTTGTTCGTTCTTGCCGTGTTCTTCGTGTTCTTCATTTTACAGGCAAGATGAGTAATGGAATGAAAGGCGCCATTCGATCCCTTGGAACGCCGCACAACAAGAAGTCAATCATCATCACAAGTGCCATCGTTCGTCGGCTCCGACATGAATATCGATCCTCCGTCACCCTTCACGTATGATAATCCATCATCCTCTTCCCAACCGGAAGAGAGGTACGAACTCACAAGCATAACTCAAATTTCATTATCAACTAGACCCCAGAGAGAAATCTTAAATGTGGTTAAAAATAAGAAATTTACGCATACTCCAATTTTTGATGCCACTTTGCTCCATCAAACCGGAATGGATTCCAAGTTTGAGCTTATTTTTAGAAATGTTGGATGGGAAACTGCATGGCAAATTAATGAGCAGGTAGCATGTTACTCACTATAGAATTTATTAGCACCCTAAACTTTGATGATGATGAGGTTAATTTTAGAATGTTTAATAAACATTTTACCCTCTCGTGGAAAACTCTTAGTTTAGCATTGGGATTCAATAATCAGTGTGTAGTCAATATTTCTGAAACTCTCCAAGACTTTGATAAAGATGATTTTTGGGAGAGTATCACTGCAAAAAAACCTGAGAGAAAACAAAAATATACTACTAAAAAAGTTCATCATCTCACACTGAGATTTATGCTTAAATGGCTAGCTTTTACATTCTTTCTTAGAGAGGAGTTAAATACTATTAAACAAGATGAACTACATTTGTTATATATCATGATTAAAA
Organism: Eremochloa ophiuroides; assembly: GCA_038502445.1. Lineage (NCBI taxonomy): Eukaryota > Viridiplantae > Streptophyta > Magnoliopsida > Poales > Poaceae > Eremochloa > Eremochloa ophiuroides. Next base: position 26,222,705 of record JAHLJS010000003.1, on the reverse strand, counting down.
AGAGGAAGGCATCACCTGTAAAAATGATGTTAAACTATTGGAGAACTGTCCCTTCCTTGAGAAAGTGCAGTATTTCTTTTACTTCTTGGATTACTCGTTTAGCTGCAGGGTTAGGTTTATTATCGAATGCTTCACTTATTTATATTTCTGATGTCCGCAGAATTATTGGTTATGATTTTTTCTTTCGTGCTCACATGCTCAAACACCGAAATAATAAAATAGTTATGATTTATAAAAATTATGACAATGAGTACGAACTGCCAAACAGGGAGTTAGGAATTTATTCTGTCCAGAGTTTTGTATTTCCAACTGTTAGAGCTAATATTGGCAGGTGTCCGTCTGCGCGCATCAGCAGGGCGCCGAGAGCCAATTTCACTGGAGCTGACCCAGCACCATCTGGGCCAGCTTATTCCCATTATGTTAATTTTGGTGAACAGGTATCAACACAGGAGCCACGGCAGTAATGGACTGCACATACAGGATGGGAGGTACAGCCCACATTTCAGCGAGGAGAATTTTCATCGGCGGCAGCAGTAGCAGGTTGGGGAGCAACTGATTTCAGAGAGGACGAGCATCTTTTTCTACATACGGAAACACGGTCTTCACCACTGGTGGACCATATCCGTTCCACGCACCACCAGAAGATGACTACTATCACCCACCTGAGCAGCACTTTTCAGCTACTGCTAATGATTTCCCAACTTTATCTATGCGTCTCACTAACATTAAACAGGGACAGAACGCAATAAGCGATACACTGCAGCAGCACGAGCAGTGGCAGCAGCAGGTCAACGACAGGTTCTACCAGCATGAACAATGGCAGCACAGCACGGAACAACGACTGGATCAGATATATCAGGGACAACCGCAGACGCAGAGCGGATTAGAGTATTTGATACATCATATGGGATACCCGCCGCCACCTCCACCACATTACTGAGCAACATCCAGCTTGGGGGAGATCCCCGCTAGGTGAGTACCTCTCACCTTTATATATGCTTTTTATTTCAATATTTAATTCAGTATTTAATTCTGTTAATTTTAATATTGCTAAAAATAACAAGAAAACCAAATAAAAATTTATTTACTGCTTTCTTTAGTTATTGCATTAAAATTCTGCTAGCTTAAAAAATAAAAATCCAAAAAAATAGATTGTATAATTAAGTTTGCTTTAAATTCCGCATTCAATTTATCTTTAGAATAATTAAGAACTTGAAGTTAGAGAAAATCAAAAGGATATTTAATTTGTTAAATATAATTTCCTGCAATTGCTTAGTATTTAAATTTAAATTCTCCTACGAATTGCATGAAGTTTATCTACCATGAAAATTTATTCTGAAACTTGATATCAGTGGGTAGCATAAGCTTTTCTAAGTAATTGATGGATATGACATGAGAAGGTTTGAGTTGCTATTTATTTGATCCTAAGTGATACTTAAGGTCCAGACATTTCAAAAATCAAAGTTAAAACAAAAATAATAATTTGTTCTGCTAATATGATTTAAGTAGACTATTTTGTTATGCAATCATGATTGAATTCACATGCACAAAAAGTTTTCACTCTATGCACAAGTCTCTCTCTTAGAAGTCTAACAAAGAGTGTGGGTTATAAAATTAAAAGATGCCATACCAAAGAAGTATGAGTCTAAAAGGTACCATATCAAAAGGGTACGTGCCAAAAAAAAAGAAAAAGAAGAGAGTAAAACAATGGGTGCAAAGACACCCGCCTGAGAGAAAAAATGGGTACAAAAAGTATCCCCTGGGAGATAACCCACACTTTTCAGAAGGACAGAAAAGAGAGGATAATGCATAGGAATTCAAAAATAAAATTTAATCACAATCACACATTCAATCATGATGTATAGCTTAGTAGTCCTCTGCAATCTTATTAGTAGGCTCTCATTATTTCCTAAAGAAAAACTATATACTTAAAAAAATCTCTAGAGCAATGGTTGAAACAAAGGATGAAGACTTAGTGCTTGCTTGATTATTCTATCTCTCAATTACCCAAGACTTAGTTTAAAAGCCCCATGATTGAAAAGAATAGGAATAAGTTTGAAAGGTGGATTAATGAATTTCAATCCGGAGAAAAAATTTTGTTTAAATATTTAAGTATTTGTTGGGCGTTATACATTTTTATGGAACCCTGAATAAATTATTTCAAGTCAACTTTGCTAAGGGACTAGCAAAGACTTAGCTTGGGGGTATTATTGACGGTCGTTAAGTACCAATTTTACACCATCAACTAATGCCTAGGGGAGATCAATAATAGAAGCATAGGGGTTATTACTGACAAATTCCACGAGTTTTGGTGAATTGTGTATTTTCCAGGGATTATTCCAGAAAGGCTTAAAAGAAGGATTAAAGTGCTTGATTACCACGAAAACATAACCGCCAAGGAAACATCATCACGAGAACACTAGAAGCATCTGGAATACACCCAAAACACCGGGGCCCGAGACCCACCAGGGTGGGGCCGGCCGGCGCCCCCCTCTATTGTTTCGGCCCATCTTCTGGAGTTTTCTTCCACCGCCTCTCTGGAGTCATATGGGCCCTTTGTTCAAGTTGGTTTGATCCCACGACGCACGTTCATCCCACCGGGCTATAAATAAGGGGCAGACCCCTCCCAGAGCACCAATTCATTCCTCCTGCTTCATTCGTCAAGAGTAGATAGAAGTTAGGGTTTCCAGAGATTAGAAATAGGGCTCTAGTTCTTCAAATTCATAGTTTAGGCGTCTAGCAAGGTTCAAGTAGAGTTGGGCGCTACGCTCGGGATTCCAGATCCGTTCGTCTGGAGATCGGTAATCTTATCTTGTATCTCATTATGACTTTGCTTTATTTTAATATATTGCTACTTATTCAGTTCTTAGTTTATTCTAGTTGCATATTTGATATAGTTGTGATTGGTGATGATTATTGTCGTATGATCGTAAAGCGCCTAATTCAGTACTCGAGTGAGTTAGGTGGTATGCATTATGTAGACGTGGTGTCTAGATATATTGTGTACCTATGGAGGCACCCTAACATGCCGGGTCATGTGGTAGTCCGCGTAGGTGACAGCTGCGTTGGTTCCTCTGTAGTTCACCCCCCGTACGTAGGACGAGCAGAGCGCGGTCGCGAAGGAGGTGACCCTTTGTTCTTAATATCCTCATTAGATGATGCTCCTTATGATGTTTTCTGAGTTGATTATGCTATAGATGAAGATGTGTAATGTGGCGTAGGCTGTAGACTTTGTATTTAGTAATTACATAAGTTTCCTTTACTTTAGCCGAATCTCGAGATTGTCTTACTACATTAGTGAGTTTCTATATTCTATCTCTGGAATACCATTTACCTCATTTACTCAGTTATCATTTACCATTTATCATTGACTTATTTATCGCTAAAACACTAGAGTTATGGGTTATCATAGGTCTGCACATTTATCTTTCCAATTATTATAGTAGGCTATCCTAATGAGTAGAACGACACTTTTATCGTTTTGGCATAAAACAAATCAACGATACTCAGAATACTTACCGGGTGAAATGCTACAATAGGAGAATTATCTGTGCGCTTGTGGATATATTCTATAGTATTACTTTTAGGAGGCAAGTGAAGATTATTTTACATTTGGTTTTTTTGCGTCATGTTTGGGATGACAACTTAACGTGAAGTGATGTTAAAAATACCAACAAGATGACAACACCAAGTTCAAGGAAATAGAAGATGTGGCACTCTTCATGAACAAGTATGGCAAAGGTTTGAAGAAGAAAGGTTATAAGCTTGTGAAGAAGAGATTTCCCAACAAGAAGAAGAGAACCTGCTATAAGTGTGGTAGAACCGAGCACTTCATTGCCCAATGTCCTCATGTTGAAGAGGATGGCAAGAATAACAAGGACAAGAGAGAAAACAAGCAAAAATACAAGAGGGGCAACAAGAAGACAATGGGAGAAGCTCACATTGGTCATGAATGGGATTCAACTTTTGATAGCTCAAGTGATGAAGTTGTGAAGATTGCAACCTTGGCCATTCAAAAGACATCTTCACCACCCAAGCTATTCAACAACTTGACCAATGATAATGACTACTACTCCCCTCACACTTGTCTTATGGCAAAGGGTGAGAAGGTAAAAGCTAAATCCAAACCTTCCCTTCCTCCTAGTGACATCTCTAGTAGCGAACTTAGTAAAAGCTCTAGTGATGAAGTTTCAAGTGATGAGGAGCTAGATAACATAACCAAGAACTTGAACCCTAAAACTAAATTCTTCATCTCTAAACTAATGGAAAATTTAGAGAGTGTTTAAGCTGAGCTAGAATCTAGAGAAGAACTTCTTATCAAACAAGAAATCTCTATATTGCTAGCAATGAAGCACTTGTTTTGGAAAGAAGTGAGGTGGAATCCTTGCGCAAGGCTTTGGCCAAAGAGCAAGAGGACCATGCACTCACTAAGAAGGGTCATGTTGCACTTGACGAAAAGTATTGTGTCTTATGTGAAAAGCACAAAGAACTTGAGTTGCAATATAACCTTCTTTGGGAGAGCACCTCAAATCTTTCTAAAGCGAATGACACCTCTATTGCCTCCACTAGTAAAGGATGTGGAAAATGTCATGATCTTAATTTGGATATCTATGCTACTAACCTTGCAAACATGGAGGCTATGAAGGTGGAAATAGCTAGGCTCAATGAAATAATTGCTAAAGAAAGCAAATTTGAGAACAAGCATGTTGGTGGCCAAGTGAATCAACCAAAGAAGCCACAATTCAAGGATGGAAGACATCCACATATTAAGACCGGGCTTGGGCATCAACAAGGAGGCAAAACAAACGGGAGAAAGGTAATAAATGGATATGAATGTGTCCATTTCACTTCTAGCAGCAGTGGAAGTACAGAGGGACCTGCACAGAGAGCAGCACGACCAACCCCCTGAGTAGCACTGCACCCTGTCCAGGGCGGCAGTGCCACAGTGAAGGGCGGCAGTGCCGCTCCCCCAAAGAAAGGGAAGGTCACTTCTCACTTCTGCTGCATCTGGAAATGATCAGCACAGAAAGAAGGTCTCCTAGACAAATCAGGTTTCACAGAAAAGCAAGAAATCAATCTGGGGGCAACCAAACAAGTATTCCCATCAACCGAAGACTGTTGCATCTAGACAAAGCTTAAGTTCCTGCTTTGTGTTGAAGAACAACAGCAAGGGTGAAGTGATTGCCAAGTACATTGGCAAAGAAAAGAATGTTTATCATAACACTTCTATTTGGGTTCCTAAGGTTCTTGTAACTAACATGCATGGCCCCAAGAACATTTGGAGACCTAAATCAAGGAACTAAACTTGTTTTGCAGGCATACTCCTCCGGTGGATCAAGCTGGGTGCTTGATAGTGGATGTACAAATCGCATGACCGGAGAGAAGAGTATGTTCTCATCCTATACCCCCAAGGAAGACTCAAATGAAAACATTGTCTTTGGAGACAATTCCAAGGGAGGTGTGCTAGGTCTTGGTAAAGTTGCAATCACTCACGAACATTCAATTACTAATATCCTACATGTTGATTCGTTGAGTTACAATTTGTTATCCTTATCACAATTGTGTGTAATGGGCTACAATTGTCTCTTTATGGATAAGGGTGTGGAAGTCACTAGAAGGGAGGATTCCTCTATTCCTTTTATGGGTCAACTAAAGAGAAAGCTTTACCTAGTTGATTTCAACAAAGGGAGAGCCAACCTTGACACTTGTTTAGTGGCAAAATCTAGCATGGGCTGGTTGTGGCATCGTCGCCTAGCACATGTTGGGATGAGGAACTTGGCCAAACTTCTAAAAGACAACCATATTCTTGGACTAACCAATGTTCACTTTGAGAAAGACAGAATTTGCAGCGCTTGCCAAGACGGAAAGTAAGTAGGCGTACCTCACCCACCAAAGAGCATCATGACCACTACACAAGCATTGGAGTTGATTCATATGGATCTCTTTGGGCCGCTTGCCTATCTTAGCATTGGTGGTAACAAATATGGCTTAGTAATTGTTGATGATTATTCATGTTTCACTTGGGTGTTCTTTATCTATGATAAGTGTGTTGACGGTCGATAACGTCAACTTTCATTAGAACTTTAGACACAAAAGGATACATGAAAACATACTAGTCTAGGGTTTTAACTGACAGTTTCCACGAGTTTTGCATGTTCTGTATTTTCCAGGGACTATTCCAAAAAAGCATAAAAGAGGGATTAAAATACGTAATTATCACGAAACGTAACCGCGAAGGAAATATCATCATGAAGACCCTAGAAGAGTGTAGAAGGCACCCGAAGCAACCTGGGGCCGAGCCCTGGCCAAGTGGGGCCGGCCAGCCCAGGGGTAGGGCCGGCCGGCGCCCCCTAGGGTTTCTCCGCCGCCTTCTGGAGTCTTCTTCCACCACCTCTTAGGAGTCATCTCGGCCCTTATTTCAAGTCGGTTTGATCCTACGGCGCACGTTCATCCCACCGGGCTATAAATAGAGGGGCAGACCCCCCTGGAGGCATCAATCAATCATTCATCGAAGGCAACAAGTCTTCAAGCCATCAAGAGCCTACTAGTTCATCAAGAGCCTTCTAGTTCATAGTTCTAGCCTAGTTAGATTAGAGAGTAGAGGAGATCTAGTTCTTCGGCGGGATCTGGAGCCCCGGTGATCGTCTGGAGCGCAGAGTTCGGTATAATTCTAGTTATTTCTCTATTCTTGTATTCTTCATTATGATTAGGGAAACATTATTCTTAATAGTTCATATGTTCTTGATTACATTAGTCTTTGTCTACTTTAATTATATGTCTAGTATAGTTGGTTTGATCTTATTGAATTCATATAATTGCTCGTATAGTGTTTATCCAATCGATCGTTGGATAGATGATGAACAATGTGTAGACATGGTGTCCAGATATTTCGTTTATCTGCGAGTGCATCCTGATGTGCTGGGTCGTGTGGTAGTTCGCGTAGGTGACAACTACGTTGATTTCTCTGTAGTCCACCCCCCGTACGTAGGCAAGCAGGCACGGTCGCGAAGTTGGGTGATGACTCTGTTTCACACCTTTCCTAGATGATGCCCTTTGCATGTGATCTTGATATAGGACTAATCTGACATTGATTGCTAGATATAATTGCACTAGTTAGAGTTATTCATTGACGTAGTTATAGAATTACCTTAGATATTAATTCCTTAGTTTATCCATTGGCTAGCTATTACTATGACTAGAAAGTGCTCTGATGTTTATCTTTATTAATGATGCTTGATCATACTTATCACCCTATTTATCTTTATTATCTTGTGACCTCTACATGTTATGAGTAGAGTATATGACATTGATAATTTCACTTATTCATTGTATATGGTTATTATCAATATAATAGATTGTAGTTTATCCTAGTCCTTCCTAGTGGTATAAATATAAATCGACAACCTGGTAGAACTCCTATGTAAAATGCTACAATGGTATAATTATCTATCCCCTTGCAGAATTGTTCTTAGTTTATATTTCTATTTATATTTCTGCCTAGTCACATGGAGTAATATGTAAAACCTTTATTTATTCTTAGCATATATAATTAGGATTGACAACCCAATTCATGTTAAAGAATATTTGTAATGGATGAGTGGCTAGTTGCTAATGATCAGTTAATTAAATACTATACATCTTCTAATCTTGTCTCTAGTGTTAAAGGTTATAAAGTTATATTGGGCGACGTTAGTAGATGTCAACAAAGTGCCAGGTACAAGAGAAGGTGAAAACCTTTGTTAGGAGGACACAAAAGGAATTCGATCTTCCCATCAAGAAAGTGAGAAGTGACAATGGGACCGAGTTCAAGAACACCCCATGGAAGAATTCCTTGATGAAGAGGGCATCAAGCATGAGTTTTCAACTCCATACACGCCTCAACAAAATGGTGTAGTAGAGAGGAAGAATAGGACGCTCATTGATATGGCAAGGACAATGCTTGATGAGTACAAGACGCCGGATATCTTTTGGAGTGATGTTGTCAACACCGCATGTCATGCCATGAACCGCCTCTACTTACACAAGAAGTTGAAGAAGACCTCCTATGAGCTTCTCACCGGTAACAAACCAAAGGTGTCTTACTTTAGAGTGTTTGGGTGTAAGTGTTTCATACTTAACAAGAAACCCAAAACCTCTAAATTTGCATCTAAAGTTGATGAAGGTTTTCTACTTGGTTATGGATCAAATGAGCATGCCTACCGTGTCTTCAACAAGAACTCCGGTCGAGTTGAAGTAGCGGTAGATGTGACATTTCATGAATCTAATGGCTCTCAAGTAGAGCAAGTTGACTCTAGTGTTGTAGATAAAGAGGATCCACCTTGTGAGGCTGTAAAGCAATTGACCATTAGTGATATAAGGCCACAAGAAATTCCTGCAGCCAAACAGGGGGAGTCTCAAGATGCTGCTGTACAAGACTCCGCTGACGCACTCACGAGAGAAGAGCAGGGAACACCTGCCATAGGAATGTAGGGCGGCAGTGCCGCCCCTACACCAACAGCCATAACAGAGTCAGGTCTGAACCATGGTTTAGACCTTGCTCTAATCTTTGATCTGGAAGATTGTGATGCGCCAGAAGAACAACAAGAAGGTGTTGAGCATCCAAGGTTACGTCAAACGATTCAATGGGATCACCCCGTTGACAATATCCTTGGGAGTCTTCGAAAGGGGGTAATGACTCGTTCTCATTTAGCAAATTTTTATGAACATTACACATTCGTTTCCTCTTTGGAGCCTCTTAAGGTTGAAGATGCACTTGGAGACCCGGATTGGTATTGGCAATGCAAGAAGAGCTCAACAACTTCACAAGAAATCAAGTGTGGACCTTGGTGAAGAGACCGAATACAAATGTGATTGGCACCAAGTGGGTCTTCCGCAACAAGCAAGATGAGAATAGCGTGTTGACAAGGAACAAGACGAGATTGTTTGCTCAAGGCTTCACTCAAGTAGAAGGTTTGGACTTTGAGGAAACATATGCACCGGTGGCTAGGCTTGAAGCAATTCGAATGCTTCTAGCCTATGCTGTCCATCATGACTTCAAGTTATATCAAATGGATGTCAAAAGTGGATTCCTCAATGGTCTAATCCAAGAGCTTGTGTATGTTGAGCAACCACTGGGTTTTGAAGATCCCAAGTTCCCCAACCATGTCTACCAACTCCAAAAGGTGCTCTATGGGCTTAAGCAAGCACCAAGAGCATGGTATGAATGCCTTAAGGACTGCTTGCTTAAGCAAGGCTTCAAAATAGGCAAAGCCGATCCTACTCTCTTTACTCACAAATTTGACAAAGATATTTTTGTATGCCAAATATATGTCGATGACATAATATTTGGTAGTACTAACCAATCTTTTTGTGAGGAATTTAGTAGGATCATGACTAAGAGATTTGAGATGTCCATGATGGGTGAATTGAATTTCTTCCTTGGTTTTCAAATCAAGCAATTGAAGGAAGGAACATTTATCTGCCAAACGAAGTACACCCATAATATGCTCAAGAAGTTTGACATGGTGAATGCCAAGCCTATCAAAACTCTCATGCCAACCAATGGACATCTTGATCTCAATGAAGAAGGGTAAGCCATTGATACAAAGGTATATCGTTCTATGATCGGCTCTCTACTTTACTTGTGTGCATTTAGGCTGGACATAATGCTTAGTGTGTTCATGTGTGCTAGATTTCAGGCCCTAAGGAATGTCACTTAACTTCTATTAAATGAATCTTGAGATATTTAGTTCATACTCCAAATCTTGGCTTGTGGTATCCTAAGGGCTCTAAGTTCAATCTACTTGGGTATTCGAATTCCGATTACGCCGGTTGCAAAGTAGATAGAAAAAGCACTTCAGGGACGTGTCAATTCCTTGGACGGTCCCTAGTGTCTTGGAGCTCTAAAAAGCAAAATTGTGTAGCCCTTTCCACCGCCGAAGCCGAGTATGTTGCAGCCGGTGCTTGTTTTGCTCAACTACTTTGGATGAGGCAAACCTTAAAAGATTTTGGACGTCATTTTACCAAAATCCCACTTTTGTGTGACAATGAAAGGGCCATAAAACTTGCAAACAACCGGTAAGTCACTCAAGAACAAAACACATAGACATCCATCATCACTTTTTGAGAGACCACGAAACCAAAGGAGATATCGAAATTCGCCATGTGAGCACCGAAAAGCAACTAGCCGATATCTTCACTAAGCCTCTCGACGAGTCAAGATTTTGTGCTTTGAGAAATAAACTAAATATACTTGATTCAAGGAACCTGGTTTGGCTTGTAGCACACACTTGTTTGATAACCTAGCGACTTAGGAAAAGTTTTTGAAAAGCTTCATATTGTGTCGACGGAATACCGGCGATAGTCTACCGAGGGGTATGCCCGCGGTAGTAGATGAGACGGTTAGGGTGCGCCTGAGATGAACGAGGGAGCACAATTCGTGCGAGACAGAGATTTAGATAGGTTCAGGCCGCCACGAGGCGTAATACCCTACGTCCTGTATGTTGTTGTGTGTATTGCTAGTAGATTAGATGAATCGAGTAGACCCCCTGCCCGCCTTATATAGTCCGGGGGGCAGGGTTACAAGTTGATCTTGCCATACATAACAGATTACAATCCTAGCCGATCTGGGAAACCAATCGGCTAGATCCTAGGAAAGCTATTTCCTTGCCCGCCAAGGTCTCGCCGGATATACGCGATCTCCTGGAGATCGTATGGGCTACGCGTCCTTAGTAGTTCAGGCCTGTTCGGTAGACTTGGGCCTAGTATGACTATGCGGGTATACGGGCTTATACCCCCACAGCTAGTTCCTGAGCGCCTTGCATTCGTCGAGAGGTGCAGACCTTCAGCGTTGCTTGACCAGACGGATGTAAGGAGCTCAGAAAAAATTGAAAGAAGCTTCTCTTTAGTGAAGTGTATCCACTTTTGGCATGGCAGAGCCAATACCTTCACCGGCAGGTGAAGTGTATCCACTTAGTCCCTGAGCCTGATAGCATGTGACAGAGTCACGTGGTGTCAGGGTCATAAATTTTGATGATATCGCTGATCATTTTTTGTTGAATGACAAAGTCCCAGAGCACTTTACTGCTCGAAGACGCTTGGCGAAAACGACGGAGTCCCCGAGCAGCTTGTCGCTCGGAGGCACATGACGAAGACGACGGAGTCCCCGAGCAGTGTTGCTCAGAGACGCTTCATGAAGATGACGGAATCCCCGAGCAGTGCTTATTTCTCGGAGATGCTTGGTTAAGACGACGGAGTCCCCGAGCAGTGTTTCTCGGAGACGCTTGACGAAGACGACGGAGTCCCCGAGCAGTGCTTATTGCTCGGAGACGCTTGGGTAAGATGATGGAGTCCCCGTGCAGTGTTGCTTGGAGACGCTTGACGAAGACGACGGAGTCCCCGAGCAGTGCTTATTGCTCGGAGACGCTTGACGAAGATGACGGAGTCCCCGAGCAGTGCTTATTGCTCGGAGACGCTTGACGAAGACGACGGAGTCCCCGAGGAGTGCTTTTTGCTCGGAGTCCCCGAGGAGTGTTGCTCGGAGACGCTTGACGAAGACGACGGAATCCTCGAGCAGTGTTGCTCGGAGACGCTTGACGAAGACGACACAGTCCCCGAGCAGTGCTTATTGCTCGAAGACACTTGGTGAAGACGATGGAGTCCCCGAGCCTTGTTGCTCGGAGACGCTTGACGAAGACGATGGAGTCCCCGAGCAGTGTTGCTCGGAGACTGCTTGATGAAAACGATGGAGTCCCCGAGCCTTGTTGCTCGGAGACGCTTGACGAAGACGACAGAGTCCTCGAGCAGTGTTGCTCGGAGACGCTTGACAAAAATGACGGAGTCCCCGGGATAGCTTTTCTCTGCAACAAGCGATCTTCAAGTTCCCCTTCTCTTTTAATGGATCTGAAGAAACGCGAGCTTGGCCGTCCTCCAGACTCTGGACTACTACGTCTCCTGTAGTTTGAAGAAATCTTGTGAAGGGGACCAACGTCAGGTTGGTCCTGTTGTTGGTAGCGGATTTGCAGCTTGATGAAGCAGTTTGAAGAAGCCTTGTGATGCAGAAGTGATGCCATAATCCCATGGCAATGCTCCATCCCCGATCATCTTCTTGATCAGCTGCAGGATCCTGTATACTTTTTTTCTTGAAAAACTTCAATGATGTGATAGTCCCTTATCATTGTATGACAGTCATATGGAAAGAGAGAAAAAATGACTCCAATATCGTCTTCATGCTGCTCTTTGTCTTCTGTATGACCGAGTACCTTTGGTTTTATTTGACGAAGAAAGCATAATGCAACGCTTAAAAAGGCGTCTTACTTGTGAACCAAAAATACCCCTGTGCTGTTTGAAAGGGGAATAAGTGGAAAGGCGAACAGTTAGTTTGTCTTCTTGCGCACTCAAATCCCAAAAACCGCATCCGTCTCCACCTCCTCCTCCACCGCCGTCTAGGGTTCCATTTTTCCCGCCGCCGCCACAAAAAAAATCATCGATTCCACCTCTCCCCCGCCCAGATCTGCCATGACGGGCACCAGGAAGAGCACCCGCGAATCAAAAAAGTCAAAGGAGGCACAACCGGGGGAGTTCCGCATGTCGAATGAATGGCAGCCATCGGTATTGGGAAAATCGTAGCTCGATGCGCTCGTGGCCTGGGGATTCCTTCCTGACCAGGCAACCAGTGGCTGGAGAATATCACAAGGTGAACCATATCCAATGCCTGATTCTGGAGAAATAGTTGTCTTTTCTGACTATTTTACCCGCGGATTTGGTTTGCCATGCCATCCGTTTCTTCGCAAATTGCTTGATTATTACCAGATTTCCCTGTGCCTCTTGAATCCCAATTCTATCCCCTTGATTTCCATCTTTATCCACTTCTGTGAAGCCTACCTTGGCATTCTCCCGCACTTCAATCTCTTCCGTCATCTCTTCGTTCTTGTGAAGTCGAGCGGCACAGATTCTCGAGTTGCTGGTGGAGTGTATCTGAAAATACGTGACGGAATGTCCGCACATTACCTCCAAATCCCTCTGAATACCAGTGTGCGTGATTAGAGCAAGAGATGGTTCTATATCCCCAACCAAGAACCGAGCGTCCGTTGCGCCGTGGATCAGATTCCAGAAAAACAGAGTAGCTGGACGGAGAAACCGCATGTAGAGGAGCTGGGACAAGTAAACGAATTGCTGGAAATCATCAAGGGTTTGACCCTGAATGGAGTTGGGGTTGCTATCAATTTTGTGTTTCGTCGCATCCAACCTTGCAGGGATAGAGTTCATCCTGCCTTTGAATTTACTGGTCGGAATGATCCGACCAGGTGCTCATCCGGAGATCTATCCAAAGTCGAAGTCAGAGAAGTCTTCGAAGAATATTTTGGGAAAGCCTCTCATATAGGGAACCGTGGCCAAAGTGCGGCTTTTAATATGAAGAATCCCCCGCCGGAGGTAAGTTTCAAACTGCCCTGGCTCTTCCATCGCTCATATTGTACTTATACCATAACTTCTGCTTGATCTCTTGAAGATAAATGGACAGGACCGAAAGGTGTACTTCTCCGATGTGCCAACCGCTGACTGGCCGGGCCGAGTTGACGCGATGCACAGTTATCATCAGGGACGTGCCGAGGACAACTCTATTGAACCATCCGAGGAAGAAAGAGAGTCTGTTGACGAAGAAGATGATGAGACACTGGCCCAAAGAACTGCTCGGGGGAAACAGCCGGTGTCGGAAAAGGCTGGATCTTCCAGTGGCGTCCGAGCTACGGAAGGTTCAGTAAAGATTTCCGAGGACCGTGCCCAAGCCGCCGCCAACACCCCTCGCTCGGATCAGGATGAACCGAGCACAAAATTCCATAAGGGTGACGCGCCTGCCGCTGCCGCTGGAGCTTCCGGTCAAAGAAAGAAATTCAGCCGAAAGCGTCGTCGCTCAGAAATGTAAGTAGGATTTTCACCATATTTCTCCATTTTTGATCTGAGCAGTTTTGAGATTTTGTCTTGAAAATGTAGGGACCCTTCTAATGAAGACGCTGAGAATCCCGGCGCTGAAAAGATGACGACTTCGGAAGCTGGTGTAGCCGAGGGCTTCCACGCTGGCTGGACTTCAGAACATGAATCACCCCAGAGGTCGCCCGAGAGGCCCTCAACGGCTGATGTGTGAGGCTCACCATCTCCTCCCAAGCAGCCGCGCATGCCTACCCCGCCGCCTCCGGCTTCTCCTCCAGGGCCGAATGTCAAGGAGTCGCGCCATGAAGATGAAACTCAGACGTCACCACCGAGGGACAGTAGCGCCATTCCTCCTGGGAGCACTGATCACGGAGCGGAGACCAGCTCATAGGCGTGAGCAGGGCCATGTGCCTCGGCCTTCTACAAGCGCTTCCCCGGAGGGTGCGAATATCGAAGAAGTCGCCCGAAGGGGGCCCGTGCCGTTGATTCGCACCTATCGGATGGTGGGGAGCACCTATGCTGTCGCCACGGAGGAAGATCTTGCTGACGCCGAGATAGATGGACTGAAGAATGAAATCCGCGATACTCGCGCGGACTTGAGAAAGCTTCTCGGTCGTCTGGGAAATCTTTCGTCGCGTGTGCAGGTGACGCCTGTCATATTTTATCCTGACGATATATTGACTTGATAATCTGTCGCTCCTTTGGTCTTCCAGGCAGTGTATGAGACCGCCGAAGATCGCCGGAAAACCCTACACCGCCTTTGGGATATAGCAGAGAAAAACAAGCAGCTGCAGACCGAGGTGACTCGCCTAGAGGGGGTGATGGCAGGCATGCGCGAGGAGCGTGATACCCTGGAGCTGCACTGCTCGGACCTTATGGAGTCCGAGAAGCGTCTATTGCGAGAGAACAAAGGTATGTTGGGCTCTTGTTCTTCTTGATAGCTATTCGTCCCGCTTTTGCTCTCTAAACACCAGTTGTGTGGCATGTAGGTCTTCAGGAGCTGCTGGATGTGTTGACGAAGCGGAGTATGTGTGACGTCTCGCCATTTGTAAGATGTCTTGGTTTGATGATCTGATTGTATTCTTTGTGACGTGCAGCCACTGCGCTGGAGGCTGAGGTGGCGCTGATGCGAGAGGCTGCCCGGAAGAACCTGGAGACGATGACAGGTTGCCTGTTTGTGTTCGGCTTTCCCCTTCCTTTTTATTTTTGTAGTGCGACTGACGTGCTTTGTTTGTCAGAGATGGAACGTAGGCACCGTGCGCAGGTCGATGACCTTGCGGGTCGCCTTGAGGCTGCCGACGAAAGGTTTGACGCCTTGGTTGGTGGTGTTAAGCCTGTGCTTGACATCATTGAGTATGCGCCAGCCGTACCGCTTGCCGAAGGTCCTGGTGTCCTTGACATCGTGCAACGTGGACGGGAGGCTCTTCGGTTCTTTAAGGACTTCTGCATGGATGCTGCTGAAAATGTGGCCGCCCATGTGCTTGGAGTCGTCCGATCGCACTACCCAGGAGTGAAGAACGACCGAGTGCAGACCGGGTATGCGCGGGGGACCACCGAAGAGCAGGAAGACCAGCTTGAAGAAGAGGCTAGGAAAGCCGCCAAAATGTTGACTGCTGATGTTCAGCTTTTTCCCACTGAGGGGATTTGAATTGAGACGCCCGAGCATGGTCGAGGTCTTGTGTGGTCGACGAATAATCCTACATGCCCTGCGTGTCGCCCGTGCTTTTGCTGGGGCTTTTGGAGACGCTGCTAAACTGCCCAAGCGTCCTCGGGGCTTACGTGTTAGCGAAGACTTAACGGCCCAGACGTCCCCGGGGCTTACGTGGTGGCGAAGCTGCCCACGCTAGGCGGGGATTACGCTTATCGTGGGCGAAGGCTACCCGATATATCAGGGCGGTCGATGAAGTGTCGTAGTTAGGCGGCCTATAATTTTTAGGGCTTACGCGGCGTCGAACCAGATGCTGCCCGGCAGGTGCGGGGGTTACGCATTGGTGAAATCGTGCTGCCCGAGCAGTGGCGGGGCTTACACATAGGCGAAGACGTGCTGCCCGAGCAGTGGCGGGACTTACGCATAGGCGAAGACGTGCTGCCCGAGCAGTGGCAGAGCTTACGCGTAGGCGAAGACGTGCTGCCCGAGCAGTGGCGGGACTTACGCATAGGCGAAGACGTGCTGCCCGAGCAGTGGCGGGACTTACGCGTAGGCGAAGACGTGCTGCCAGAGCAGTGGGGGGCTTACGCATAGGCGAAGACGTGCTGCCCGAGCAGTGGCGGGACTTACGCGTAGGCGAAGACGTGCTGCCCGAGCAGTGGCGGGGCTTACGCATAGGCGAAGACGTGCTGTCCGAGCAGTGACGGGGCTTACACATTGTCGAAGACGTTTAGCTGTACAAAATGTAATGGAGGCAAAATATCGAAAAGAAAAATGTATTGCCCTTGTTTATAATAAAATGGAAATACACATATCTGGTTTGATCCCTAGATCAGGGGTAGAAGCATCGCAGGTGCTCGATGTTCCAGGAGTTGGGGATGCCGACGCCGTCTAGGTCGGAGAGCCTATATGCGCCTGGTCGAGTAACTGCCTTGACCATATATGGCCCCTCCCAGGGAGATGACAGTTTATGCATCCCCTCCTTGCCCTGCTTCCGCCGGAGAACGAGGTCGCCGACTGCAAATTCTCTGCCGTTGACATTGCGATTGTAATATCGCCTTATCCCTTCCAGATATTTAGCTGTTTGTACACAGGAGATCAGGCGTTCTTCCTCTAGCTTGTCGACTTCGTCTGCTCTGGCCTCGTTGGAGTGGACTTCTTCGTACGCCTCAACCCTTGGAGATCGATAGATTACATCTGCAGGTAGTACTTCCTCCGAGCCATACACCATAAAATACGGCGATACGCCTGTGTTCCGGCTGGGTTGAGTCCGAAGTCCCCAGATCACCGTCGGTAATTCATCAATCCAGTTGCCTGGGCTTCTATCCATGACTGCGTGGAGACGCTTCTTGAGGGCGTTGAGCAGCATACCGTTTGCCCTCTCCACCTGGCCGTTGGCTCTAGGATGAGCCACGGATATATATTTGACGGATATGCTTCTTTCTTCGCAGAAGTCCTAGAAATCACTTCCAGTAAATGTTGATCCCAGGTCGGTGATGATGCTGTTCGGAAGCCCGAAACAGTAGGAGATGTCCTTGAAGAATTCTGCTGCTTTGGTTACCGTAGCCTTGACTAACGGTTTGTACTCGATCCACTTGGAAAAATTATCGATGGCGACATAGACGGAGCGAAATCCCCCTCTTGCCGTTTTAAATGGACCAACCATGTCCAGTCCCCATGTGGCGAAAGGCCACGACGCAGGGATGGTCCTGTAACTCTTGGGCTGGTACATGTGTCTGCTTGGCAAAGAATTGGCATGCCTCGCATTCTCTGACTATCTTCTCGGCGTCTTGGACTGCTGTTGGCCAATAGAGACCTGCTCGAAAAATCTTGCCGACCAGAGTACGTGAAGCCGCATGATTGCCGCACATGCCGCTATGAGCCTCATGAAGGATCCTGAGACCCTCTTCCCGTGGAACACATTTTTGAAGGACTTTGCTCCTGGTATTCTTGCGCATGAGTTTCCTGTCGACCAGGACATAGCTTTTGGATCTTCTTACCAGGCGCTCGGCTTTTGTCCCATCTTCGGGGACCCTTGCTTCCAGTAGGTAATCAATGAACTGGGTTCTCCAGTCCTCTTCAGGGGTTAGAATATATGTCACTATCTGGTCGGTCACAGAGCTGCTGGTATCGCCATCAGTCTGTATGGAGGGGTTGAACAGATCCTGGATAAAAACACCGGTGGGGACGTCTGACCGGGATGATCCGAGCTTTGACAACTCGTCGGCCGCCTGATTTTCGCTTCGAATGATATGATGGAATTCTATTCCGAGGAATTTCCCTTCGATTTTTCTGATTGCGACGACGTAGGAGTCCATTTTATTATTGTTGCAGTCCCAGTCCTTGTTAACCTGGTTGATGACCAGGGCCGAGTCCCCGTAGACCATGATGCGATGGAAGCTGAGCTCGGAGGCTATCTGGAGACCGTGCAAGGCGGCCTCGTATTCGGCCGCGTTGTTGGACGCCATGAAGTGAATTCTCAAGGCGTAAAGGAGGCGCTCATCGGAGGGCGATATAAGGAGTACTCCGGCTCCGGCGCCGCTGATGCTAAGGGACCCGTCGAAGAACATTGTCCAATACTCTTCCTGTGTCGGATGCAGAGACTCTTGCATCTCTGCCCATTCAGCTATGAAGTCGGCGAGTACCTGCGATTTGACTGTTATTCGGCTGCGGAAATCAATGGAGTATGTTTCCAGCTCTACTGCCCATTTTAGGATCCGGCCGTTGGCGTCTTTGTTCTGGAGGATGCTACCAAGGGGGTATTCAGAGATTACTGCTATGGAATATCCTTCAAAATAGTGACGGAGCTTTCTTGAGGTGACGAGAACAGCGTATATCAATTTCTGCACCGTTGGGTAACGGGTCTTGGACTCGTTGAGGACTTCACTGATGAAATAAACTGGTCGCTGGACCGCAGGCGTGACCGTCTTCTTCTCGTTCAACGATGATGGCAGTGCTGACGACGTTATTAGTCGCGGCGATGTAGATCAGCAATATTTCGTCTTTTTGAGGAGTTGTGAGAAGCGGAGGACTCGTCAAGAAGTGTTTGAGTTCTCTGAAGGCCGTATCTGCCTCTTTCGACCAGGTGAACTTCTCGCCAGCTTTTAGTTACTTGAAGAATGGGAGGCCTTTCTCGCCCAGTCTAGAGATGAAACGGCTAAGGGCCGCCATGCACCCGGTGAGCTTTTGCACATCTTTGACATTGGTCGAAGGCTTCATCCTCATAACCGCGTTGATCTTCTCCGGGTTGGGGAGGATGCCTTGCTTGCTGACAATGTTACAGAGCAAGTTGCCAGATCGGACGCCGAAGATACACTTGCCTGGACTAAGCTTCCATTGGAATTTGTCCAGCTTCTCGAAAACTGCTTCAAGGTTGGAGATGAGGTCTTCAGCCGTCCGAGTCTTGATGACGACGTCATCAACGTATGCGGCGGCGACGTCGGGGATGAGGTCATCGAGACAGGCTTGAATCGCCCGTTGGTAGGTTGCTCCAGCATTCTTCAATCCGAAAGACATGGTCTTGTAGCAATAAGCTCCGAAAGGGGTGATGAAAGAAGTCTTCTCTTGGTATTCTTCCTTCAAAGCGATCTGGTGGTAGCCGGAGTAGCAGTCGAGGAAGCTGAGTAGCTCGCAACCTACTGTTGAGTCGACAACTTCGTCGATTCGTGGAAGACCGAAGGGGTCTTTAGGGCAGTGTTTGTTGAGATCGGTGTAATCAACGCATATTCTCCATTCAATATTCTTTTTTCTTACAAGCACCGGATTGGCTACCCAATCAGGGTGATACACCTCTCTGATGAAGCCGGCAGCTAGGAGCCGAGCTATCTCTACCCTAATGGCCTCCTTCTTATCTGGAGAGAATCGCCGGAGCTTCTGCTTGGTTGGCTTGGCGGTCTTCGAGACATTCAAGGAGTGCTCGATCAACTTCCTGGGAACGCCGGGCATATCCGTTGGTTTCCATGCGAAAGTGCTTACGTGCTCCCTTAGGAAGCTGACGAGCGCGTCTTCCTATTTAGGATCGAGGTCGGCTCCAATGCGAGTAGTCTTGCTTTGCTCGCCGGGGACCAGGATAACCTCCTTCGTTTCCTTGTTCTTGGTGGCTGATCTTGGTGGGGTCTTCTCTGGGATGACTTGGTCTTCTGGAGCTACCTGCTTTGCGTCCGCGGCACAGATGTTCATGAGTATGGATTCTTCGACAGCTTCAGCCATGGCAAAGGCCTCCTGCTCGCAAGCATATGCAACTTGGAGGTCGGGGTGAATGGAAAGGATGCCGTTCTCCGCTGGCATCTTCATGATGAGGTAGGTGTAGTTGGGGATGGCCCCGAATTTCGCCAGAGCTGGTCAGCCGAGGATAGCATGATATGCGGCGTCGAAGTCGGCCACCAAGAAGTCGATGTGCTCGATGCGGAAGCACTGTGGGTGCCCGAACTGGACCGGGAGGTTTATCTGCCATCGAGGATATGACGGTTGTCCCGGGACGATACCCCAGAAGGGGGCCGATGTTGGCTGCAAGTCTTCTTCTTTCAGCCCGAGTTCCTTGGCAGCTCCGGAGAACAGGATGTTGAGGCCGCTGCCGTCGTCGATTAGCACCTTCCGGAAATGCGTCGTGCGTATGACCGGATCGACGACCAATGGGAAGTGACCCAAGTATGAAATCTGGGTCCATTGGTCGGCCCTGCTGAAGGTGATGTCTTGGTGCGACCAAGGAGGAAGCCTTGGATCAGCGATCGCGCTGTCGGAATTGGCAACGGAGTTGACACGTCTATTGACGAGTTTCTGCTCCCTCTTTGACTCGATGGCGGCGCGACCACCGATGATGGTGGAAATGGTTCGGTGTGCATCAGTGAAGCCTGGAGGCTTGTTGCTGTCATCGCGCCGGTCCCTGTCGGACTCTACACGAGCCTTCTTCTTCTCCTCTACTTGGAACTTCCTGGAGAAACCCTTGCACTCCCTCATGGTGTGCTTATGGTGCTTGTGGACGGGGCACTGGGCGTCGAGGAGCTTGGAGTAGGCCTCCTTGTAATTGCGCTTTGGGGCTGGTCGAGTGTTGTAAACTTGGTAGTGGCGGCGCCTCTCTCCAGCCCTGGAGCTCTCGAGTTCGTCGTAGCGGCGATGTTCTGGGCGTCGTCGGTGGTCGCGGTCATCGCGGCGGTAGTCTCTCTGAGGAGCTCAATCATCCTGGCACCGATCTGTTCGGTGGCCTTCTTCTTGGTGCCACGACTGGTCGGGAAAGCAGAGGCGACTGTGAATGGAGTGATGAGCTGCGTCGTTTCCATCGACGTATTTGTTGGCGATGCGTAGCATCTTAGCGACGGTGGTCGGGCTAGAGCGGTATAATTTCTTCCGCAGTTCCTCGTCGGGCCTCAGGCCGCGCATAAACGTGGACATGGCTTCTGCATCTGTGATGTTGGGGATGTCGTTTCTGATTTCTGAGAAGTGCCGGATGTAGTATCGCAGGGAGTCCCGAGAGCCTTGCCGGAGCCTTTCGAGATCATACTTCGTGCCCGGTTTCTTGCAGGTGGCGCGGTAGTTATTGACGAACTGCTCCTTCAACTGATCCCAAGTGTCGATGGAGTTCGGCCTCAAACTATGAAGCCAGTTGTTGCCGGAGGCGCTGAGCATGACCGGGAGGTAGTTGGCCATCACATCCCTGTTTCCACCGGCGGCTTGGACGGCGATCTCGTAGACGCTAAGCCACTTGTTGGGATTGGCTCTTCCGTCGTAAGTCTTGACGCCAACAACTTTGAAGTTAGGAGGCCAGACAACTGCTCGGAGTGCCGGCGTGAATGGCAGTTCCGAGGTGGTCTTGTCGTTGGGGAAGCCGTGCGTCTGATCATACTTTCTTCGTCGCTCGGCCTCTGCTGAGTGTCTGGCTTCTCTCCTATTCTCGATGCGATCGCGTAGGTCTTTGGTCTTCAGCCTTGCGCGGAGGTCGGATTGGTTCACCTCTTGGTCGCCGTCTCGCCGATGAGGTCTCCGACCACCGCGAGACATCTCACCATCTTCGCCGACGAGTTCTGTAGCAGATGCCATGCTGTGAGATGGTGCTTGTCTTCCTTCATTGATCTGGACCTGAGTTGCTTGGAGAAGAGCGGTGAGCCGTCCGAGCTCTGGAGTCTGGGGTAGCCTCTTGGCCTCGGCGATCGCGACGGCGACATTGCCGCATGGAGTCGTGCAGACCTCGTACTGCCTGAGCATGCAAAATTCGGGCTTCAAATTCCTCACCGCAGTCCTCCTCACTTCAGCTTGCTGCTCGCGGCGTCGTCTGCGATCGGCGTTCTTTGCCTCGCGGGCTGCTCGGGCTTCTTCGGTCTCATTGGGCGGCAGGTCGCTGTCGTTGCTGATGGCAAGGATCGGTCCCCCAAAGAATTGCTTGATGGGAGGCAGATCGGCTGGAAGGCCACCCTCTTGATCATCATTGTCGGGGCGGACGTTGTCGGGGGTGATGAAGGAGCTGGTGCTGACGTGGACGGAAGCGCGTCGACGCAGCGTCTGAGCGAAGCTGGAAGCTGTGTTTTGTAGACCGAACGGCAAGTAGCCGTTCGGAGGACGGTCCCCTTGAGGTCGCTCCTCGACGATGCGCCCGAGAGGCGTGACGGTGACGACCAGTGTTGTGTCGTGGCACGGCGATGAGGGACGATGCGTCGTGGATGACATGAACTCCAGGATTTGGAGTCCCTCTGACAGCTTCTTGGTGACCCGATCTATAGATCCAATCAGGTCATCGTTGTTGATGTTTTTCCGAACGTAGCGTGGCAGCCTCTTCGTCGGAGGAGACACGGAGGGGATCTGGGCTGCGTCCAGAATCACCCCTTCGCCGTTCGCGCCGATGACCCAGGTGATGGATCCCACCGTGAAGATCTGGCCCGGCGTCGGGAGCTCGATGGAGCTTGAAAAAATCACCTTGTTCGCCATGGAATCAGGTGGCACACCCCCTACCTGGCACGCCAACTGTCAACGGAATACCGGCGATAGTCTACCGAGGGGTATGCCCACGGTAGTAGATGAGACGGTGAGGGTGCGCCTGAGACTAATGAGGGAGCACAATTCGTGCGAGACGGAGATTTAGACAGGTTCAGGCCGCCACGAGGCGTAATACCCTACGTTCTGTATGTTGCTGTGTGTATTGCTAGTAGATTAGATGAATCGGGTAGACCCCCTACCTGCCTTATATAGTCTGGGGGGCAGGGTTACAAGTTGATCTTGCCATACATAACATATTACAATCCTAGCCGATCTGGGAAACCAATCAGCTAGATCCTAGGAAAGCTATTTCCTTGCCCGCCAAGGTCTCGGCGGATATACGCGATCTCCTGGAGATCGTATGGGCGACGCGTCCTTGGTAGTTCAGGCCTGTTCGGTAGACTTGGGCCAAGTATGACTATGCGGGTATACGGGCTTAGTACCCCCACATATTGTCTTTCAAAACTAATTAAAAAGGGTTTTCAAGGTATTGACCATAGTTTTTGTTGCTGATTGTTTCTGGTCATGATATCTTGAAAATATGTATATCTCTGTGATAGAAACGGGGTCGAGAAAATAGGTTTTGAAAAGCTCTGTTTGGGGAGGGTGGCAGTGCCGCCCCTAGGGTGTGGCAATGCCACAGTCTTGAAACCCGCATGGTTTTGGCCCAAACTTCTTTGAGACGTGGGGCCTGTCCTTCTCATCTATTTCTTGCCGCCCCACCATCTCTCTCCCTCTATTTCATTCCTAGACCGAGCCGCCCCCAACTCCTCCTCTCTCTCGTGAAGTTGAGGGCACCGGTGTTCCTCGCCGCCGTCTTGTCGGAGTTTCCCCGGCATTGGTGCACCTAAGGCCAGCATCTCCTGCTCATTCTCGTGCTGGTCAAGGTGTGGAGGCATAGAGATTGCTCTTCTTTCCTCCTCAATCTTCGGTTTGAATCAAGGTGAAAACCTAAACCATCTCGATCTATGCAATGCGTGATTTCTGTTGTGAATTCGAGTTTCCAGGGGTAGTATCATGGATTTAGGGGGAGCCTCTCTGGCAAAATCATGGAAGAAACCCAATTTAATTCGTGGAACCCTAGCCAGGGCGGTAGTGCCGCCCTGCAGGGGCAACAGTGCTGCACTCTGCTGGAGCAAGTGCTCACGGCCAGGTTCCCGTGGATCGATTCAGTTTTCGTCCAGGATTTTGTTTTCGAAAGTGCATCCCTCAGATCTAAAATATTGCTCCCTATCTCATTCATAAGTGGAGTTCATGGCCCGATCTGTTGTCAAACTTCGATTTCTGAGATTGTGATGGAATATAGAAGATGTTGGACTGGAACGTTAGCTAGTGAATCAAACTGTGCAGAATTCTGACGGAGGAGCTGGGCGCGGCAGTGCCACCCCCAGGGTGCGGCAATGCCACCCTGCTTGGATTTCACTCCAGGTTCTCTGCTTTCTGGACAATGTACATGTTGGTTCAATGGTTAAAGTTTCAGTGCAGCAAGTTCTATATGTCCAGTTTACACAGTTTCTTATCAAAGTTTTATTTAAATTGCATAGATGGAGCAAGGAGGCGGGAGTGGAAATCCGCGGGGATTGAAGAAGCAGCTGTCAAAGCATCCATCCAAGAGAGGTCGCAGGAGCACCAGCAACAACCCCGCTCCTTATGCCGCCGCTGATCGTGCTGCTCATGAGCAGTATATTCAGGATGAGGAGAGACGCCAGCTGGAGGGATTCACTATTTCCACTAGAGGTTGTCCTTTCACTCCAAAACATCTGAATGAATTTGATGATAGATACATGAGAGACTCAGATGAGAATCCCAAGTTGCATGCTCCTGTTGATACTACACCTCATCCTGTGGTTGATTACTCTAAGTCATGGTCAGAGACTCAACAGGCTAGAGCTGTCAACCCATATACCTCTCACAGTCTTTTGGGGTTGACTATAGATTTTGGACTGTTTTTCATTCCAACTTCTATAGAACAGCTATTCTTGGTGCCAAGAAATCCAAGATTGTGCACATGCAGTATGTGGACTTCCAGAATATGAGAGACAGAAATGAGCCAGAGTTCAATGCTGCTACCAGGCTTTGTGATAGGTTTGATTTGACTGATTTGATGAGCTTCAGGTATGGATGGAACACAGAGGTATTTGCACAATTGCATGCCACTTACTATCACAATGCAAACACTGATGAGATTCATTGGATGACTGAGGGGCAACACTATAGAGTTGACTTTATTACTTTCAGTCGCATTCCTGGTTTTGGTGATGTGCACAGGAAGTTTTCCGAGATTCATGATGAGTCTTGCCTTGAGGTTGAGCAGATGAGGGTTCTCTACAGGGACCCAAGGGTGGCTGATGGCAAGAGGAGTGGCTTGCTTACTGTGTACTATGTGATGAACAGCTTGATCAGAAACACCATTAATCCAAAAGATGGAGCAGCTTCAGATATTAATGGATATGCCAGGAACGTGCTTGTTCGCTTTCACACAGGTGAGAGGTTCAATGTTCCTCGCTTCATGTGGCATGAGCTCTCCACTGCTTTGGATGATGGGAGAAGGGGCTTGCCTTATGCCCCCTATCTCATGTTTGTTATTGAGAGGGTTTCTGGTATTCGCTTTCCTCATGATACAGCACATCAGGTGTACAAGTTTGACAGGCCAAGGCCACATGGGGTAGAGAAGGGAAGTGTCAGTCATCAGGCTCATACAGATGTTCCAAGGTCATCCCATGGTAGAAGAAGGGGCAAGAAGAAGGGCTTCATCAAGAAGATGCTGACAGCTATCTTTGCAACTTGTACCTATTCAGCAGTTACAGCTTATGGAGCTAGACTTGAGGCTAGGGAGGCCAGGCAAAAGTTGGATCTTCCTGATTTAGATCCTATTCAGCCTCCTCCTCCCTTCCAGCTTCCTTCTGATTCTGATGATGATGATGATGATGACTCTGATGATGATAATGGAGGACAGCAGCAGTATGATCCCTTTCAGCAGCAGCATCAGCCATACCAGCAGCCTCAGTTTGGTCAGTAGCCGCCTTACCAGCCTCAATATGATATGCCCGGTTGGGATGACTCTCTTGCCACATATTGTAACACCCCTGGTGTTACTATAACTAAAACCTGCCATGTCATCATGATTGCATGCAAGTCACCCCGCATTCAACCCTGTTAGTGTGCATTAACAAAAATAAATTTTAGTTGCATGTGATTGTGCATAGGTATTTTAGAGTGACTTAATACATAAATGTTTGTGTTTGTGTGTAATTATCTAAGTCCAATTGGAAAATAAAAAGAAAATCGTTTATGAACCCTACAACACACCCAAAAACCTAATTTAAAAACAAAAAGAAATTAGATAGTGGGCCTTAAACAAAAGTTATAAATCTTTAAAAGTTGAGCAACTTCTATTTTAGGCAATTTTGAAGTTATTAAAAATAATTTCAAATAAAACCTTCATTTATGCTTTAAAGATTGAATTTGAAATTCAAATTCAAAAACTAATGAGAATCTAGTGTTGGTGCCTTAATAAAAGTTTTATCCCTTTTAGAATGGAACAACTTTCATTTTTGGAGATTTTGAAGTTATTCTGTGGAAATTCAAATTAAACCCTAATTAGTATTTGATAATCAAATTTGAAATTCTATTTCAAAAATTGTCAAGAATCTGACAAAACTCTTTTAATGAAAGTTGTAGAACTTGAAAAATAGAGCAACTTCTATTTTTACAGATTTTCATGTTGTAGAGAAAACTTTTGAGGATTTGATTGGATTGCAAATAAAATTCAAATGGGGGATTTACCCCCTTTTCTATAGTTTCAAATCTGAGCAGAATTTGAACTTGATTGTCACACCCAATTTTAAGAATAAAATTGAATGCATAACCTTATGTGCGCCCAATGATCAGTCACACACATAAGACGACATATAAAAGGTAATATCAAGTGACAATGCTCAAATACATAACGTAATATATAATTACAATATAACCTTGCAGTAGCAAACAGCGGAAAGACACTTCGATCTTCGGGGGTAGACACCAACTCCACAGGGACACAGCTGACTGGTTGACCACAAGCCTAAACTTCTCCTGAGGTGTGGGGGGAATAGCAAGGGTGAGTCCATGTCGAACTCCGCAAGTATAGCAACGAGGTAGTATAAATCCCATAAACTCATGATCAATGTAACATAAATAATGTAGAGCATAAAACAGTAAAAATGATCATGTTAGCAATCAAAAGTCACCATCTTAAATGTAAAGATTCTAAAGCCGCTCGTGTCCTTGATCAAGGCTAGTATACCAGTTTATTAAACTCTGCGCAAAGGTGTACACTTTCACTGTGAGCCGTGATTTACCCTTTCGCCCGAGGTGATCAGCCTCTTAGCCCACTACCAAGGAAGGCCGATAGGGTTCAGTATGAAGCCTTTTAAAGGTTCATCTAACATGTTAGGGCCATGAGGTTTCCTTGGCAAGCAGATGTAGAGCCTCCCTTCCATATGGCACAAGGTCACACAGGTAATACACATATGGACAGAGGCCGCACTATACCCGAGTCAGCAAGCCCCTCTTGCGCCTTTCGGTAACCTCTAATATGCTAGAAAAGGTCCTCATACTAAGCTAAAACCAGAGCCATATAGCCCTCACAGTTGTACTGTCAATCCCGGAGGTTCTCTTACAGACAAATCCTCAAGTTGCTAAAAATGACTTTTTATCATTTGTTGCTAAAACATTAATCAAGTCACAAGATCATGATCACAGAAAGAACACTCAAGCTATACTTGCCTCAAATTTGCTTTACCCCCCAAAGCACTTGCTCAGAGAATCTTCAACTTCATCTTCCCTTCTGTAGCTTCTGTTCTCCAGCGCATATGTACGGTTCTCTTCTACTCGCAAACATACAGAACCATAAAGCAAAAGAGACAACTAAGAACAATATACCAATCAATAAACATAAAGAATTGAAGAAGGTCGTAGAACTAATCTACACGTTGCTATGGTCACACAGACGTGAAGATCACGCTAGTCGAAGCTACGGTTAAAAAGTTAAATCTACTGAAAGATTTGCTTTTTATAAAAGAAACAAAATAAAACTATAAATTTATATATAAATATATTATAATAAGTTTTCAGAGAATATTATTTATATTAAAATCATATTATATCAAGAAAACAAAATAAAGATCAATTATAGTTATTAATAAAAAACCAAGGTTGAATTAATTTTATATATAGAAAACCAGTGGCTTTATGGATTTATAAAATAACATTTAGTTCAAACTCTTCAGACAGTTTTGAAATGTTCATAAAACCTTTGTACTCGTCTCTACGATCGCATCAATATAAAGTTCACGAAAAACGGATTTCAAATACGAAAGTTATGATTTTCCCAAGATGTGGTATAGAAAAATAATTAATACATTATTAATTCGAAATTTTAAAAGTGTCAAATTTACTACACAGTAGTGTTAACATATAGATTATGAAAATACGGAACTAATGCAATTTGAATCATCCAAATCGGAATTAAAATGATGAAACAGCGGAGGAAATATGAACCGGTGGCATACTCGTAAATAGGTCGTCTTCAACCTCGGGTCTTCTTCTTCCTCTTGCTGTGCACGTACAGACTCCATGGCTTCCATGGTGATGCTGCTCGCTCGTGGGGGAAGGAAGTCGTCGGCCGGAGGGGGCTCGGTCAGAACAGCGCAGCGGCAAGGCGGCAAGGCGCTGGGTGGCCACTTGTTCGGCTGCCTAGCAGCAGCAGCAGGGAGCAGGGAGGACCGATGGCTGCTCCTGCTCGCAGCTCTGCTCGCAGGAAGAAAAGGGCAGGGCGCCAGGAGGCTCGGCCATGGGGCAGGCGGCGCACGGCGAGGGGCGGATCTGCGGTGGACATCTCCCCAGCGAGAAGACGGCCGAAGGTCGTCGGAAAACCAAGAAGATGACCTGCACTAATGGTGAAGTTCGCCGGAAAACATACCGGAGAAATAAAAACGAACGGGAAACGGTCAGACCGACATGGATTCAATAAAAGGGATATACCACGACGTATAGAACGAAGAGGGCTACCTCGTGGTGGTGCTGGTTTTCACCGGAGATGGCCGAGATGGCCGGAAAAGCTCGCCGGAGAGTTCGCCGGAAACCTAGTTTTTCCAAACTTCGATTTTAGATCTACGACGCTACAAGTGGCGTCTGCGAAAACGGACCGGAAAAGTCAAGAAAAATTTCCGAAAAGTTTTTAGAGATACGTTGATGAACGATGAGCAGCAAAGAGTGATTTGGAGCTAAAGAAAAGGTTCTGATGAACTTCGATTGAAGGGATGGAGTTGAGAAACAAGGAATTTGATTATAAAAAGAGACAGAGACATGCCACAGAGAAGATTGTTGCAATAAACGTATTTTAAAACATTATTCACTCACATCATAAAATCATTTACAAAAGAATTTGAATAATTTTTAGTTTTGGCAAAGACCACTCAACCAAAATAAATCATATGCAAGGGCATGAGTGCTCAAACATGTTGCTAAACCCAAGTTGAATGTTAACTTAATAATTTTTTTAATTTCCCTATGTTTTCATGAACACAAAAATACAAAATCAAATCAATTTAGCTCTATTTCAAATTAGCAAAATTTGGGGTGTTACGTTGATTCAAAAAGCAAAAATGTTCTAGATGAAATTCTCCACAACTTTTATTTTTGGTGTTTCTACTGTTGCTATTGGGAATATGGTGTAATTTGCACAAAATATAGACTTTGACTTAGTGCTTGCTACAGTACTCGACCAGGGGGTCTGGTTCACGCTCTGTTCGCGCGCAGACGCGTGCCGCGCTGCCCACCAGCGATGCCCGGGGCCCGGCGGTTGCCTGTCGACGGCGGAGCCGAGCTCGTGGGGGCCCCGGCCACGTCTTGTCCCCTCTCCACCCAGCTACATAAGCCGCCGACCGCCTCTCCATCTTCTCCTTCTTCTCAGTCGCCGGTGACCTCTCTCAGTTCCCGGTCAAAATTCGTCACTCTCACTCCACCATTATCCCCTCCCTCTCCCAGAAAGCTTCTGCTCCTCTTCGCGCATCGATTGAGCCCGACCATTGTCTCTGCTCATCATCGGAATCGGTTGCACGGCTCGGTCTTCGTCCTCACGGCTGACGGAGCGCCGATGTTCTCGGCTCGGCGAGTTCAACTTCCTGTAGTGAGTTTCGTTCATCAACGTTCCTCGTTTCGAGCTATTTATTGTCCTAGGAAGCTTATAAGCCAAGAGATTTAAACGCTACCGCCTCAGGCACGTCGGAACGGGGCCGTGCCACTGCATTCGGGCCAGCCGAGCCGCCATCGTCGTCAATCCCACCTCCCCAGTCTGGTTATGACTCAATTAGGTGTTGTTTCGGAGTCTAGGTGAGATCCTGTTGCTATCCGTGCCATTTAATTAAACTCTATCACCTGGATGTTGACGGAACGCCGTCGCCGACGAGCTTTGCCCGTCCGTGCCACCATGGCCGCGACTGACATCGTGTCGCTTCCCAAACCGCCTAACCATTCACCTAAACCGATTCTTATGGTCACTAGGAACAGTGTAGAACCTGACATCTGAAAGCCCATGTTTGGTTTTGAGAAATTGATGAAACCTAGTTTGCTAATATTTGCTCTAAGTGTTTCATGAGATCAATTAGCAAACAACAAGATGGAGCAAAGGACCGGGTCAGTAGAGACCACAAATGTAGGGCAATGACGGTATCCATGCAAATGGTATAAGTCCATCATCAAAGGAGTCCATAAGCTTCATCAAGTGATGAGATGGAAGATGGAGAAAGCACGGAGCTCAAGGCAAAGGTATAACATATAGGAGCTCTTTGCTTTTGGTGATCAAGACTCCATAGAGAGAGTGATCACATTTAGGATAGATAGCCGTACTATCAAGAGGGGAGAAATCGTTTGTGAAATGCGGTTATCAAAGTGCCACTAGGTGTTCACATTCATTGCATATGCATGTAGATGCTAGTAACACTAACAAAATCCGTGGGAAACTCTTTTGAAAAGGCTAACACATGTGCACTAAAGTGAGAGAGGAGTGTTAGCGCCTTTGAAAATGGGGTGAAGTTTGAGAGTTTGAGAGGATTCAGCGAATTTCGAAGTCATTTCAGTGCAAAAATGAGCGTCGGACGCTGCTATCTCTTGTGCGTCGGACCATTGGCGTGGGTCCGACGGTTAACCATTTCCTGCTTAGTTTCGGAGCGTCGGACTCATGGAAATCGAGCGTCGGATTATTTCTCCTCGGTCCGACGGTGCAGCGCAACAGCAGAGTGACACGTGGTGAGCTGAGAAGGCGTCGGACGCGTCTGGTTGGTCGAACAGTGAGCGTCGGACGTCGTCCGACGGTGTTTCGCGCTCTTGGGAGCTCTCTAGAAGCGTCGGACCTTGGTGATCGTTAGTCTAACGTTGGGCATCGGACGCCGTCCGACGGTACTTCACGCTCTCGGGAACTCTTTGGAAACGCCGAACGGTGGCGTCGGATAGTCCGACTGTCCGAGCGTCCGACGGTGGGAAGTTGGCGCGAGAGGTAGCCGTTGTGATCCAACGTTCGATTTTAACGGCTACTGACACGTGGCACGCATCCAGAGCGTCGGACCATGGACAATGGTCCGACGGTGGCATGCGCGGGTGTCCGACGCTTGCATCCGACGCCACGCAGAGTGGCCTAACGGCTATGTCTTTGTGAGAGGCTTATAAATAGAGATTTGGCTGGCTTGTGCTCTCTCTTGGCCATTCTAATCACTCCTACTTACTAGTGAGCCTCTCCACTCCTCTCTCACACCTTCTACTCGATTGAGATCATTATTTTGCGAGATTGGAGAGCATCAAGTGCATTGCATGAGCGTGATCATCTAGAGGAACTTGGTGATTGTTTTTCGTAGCGGTTTCTCTTGTTACTTTTGGAGTTTGCCGACTCCTAGTCGGTTTGGAGCTACAAGGATCGTTGAGGGGAGTTGGTGATTGTCTCCGCCTCCGATCGGTGAAGTTGTAAGGGGTTCTTGAGCTTTCCCCGCGGGAGATCGCAATTGGTTACTTTAGTGGATTGTGCGTAGCTTGTGGATCCCCATCTTGTGTTGGTTGTGCGGCACCCTTGAGAAGGGTTTGGCATGTGATACCAATTAGCGCATGAATCTCCAAGTAGGTGTATCGCTACAACGAGGACGTAGCTTGCCGGCAAGCAAGTGAACCGCGGTAAAAATCATTGTGTCAACTCTCTTGCCGAGGTTTTCATTTATGTTGATTGATTGATTACATTGGTATTCATCATCTCTACACCGGCAGTATAAAATCACCTCTACTCTTTACTTTCTTGTATTTACCTTTGTGTAGCTCTATTGCTTAGTTGCTCACATAGGAGTAGTGTAAAGTAGTGACTTAGCTTCTTGTGTGTGATTTAGAGACAATAGCCTAGAACAGTTAGGTGGCTTGCTTTTTGATTAGGCTAGCGCAAAATTCGCTTCGCCTCATAATTGTCTAACCACCTTGTTTAAGTGTTGTTTGTAGAATTTTTATAGGATATCCACCCCTCTCTAACCATTTAGGACCTTTCAAGTGGTATCGGAGCCGAGGCACCGTTGATTTGAGGCTTAACAACCTACGGTGATAAAATGGCTCAACTCAACATTCACATCAACAACACGAAGAAGCCACCCCAGTTCAATGGGGAAAATTATGCATATTGGAAGAGTGTGATGACATCTCATATCTAGTCAATGAATAGAGAAGTGTGGAAGGTTGTAAAGACCAAGATTGAAATTGCAAATGCGGCCAACCCCACAACCACCGAAGAGAAGCTTCTCCAACTCAACGACATTGCGGTTTGTGCTATCCATGAGGCCGTAGATGAAAAGGTCTTTGAGAAAATCAAAAATATTGAGAGTGCTCATGAAGCTTGGAAGAAGCTTGAGGAGTCATATGAGGGCACCAAGGGTGTGAAGACCGCAAGAGCATACATCCTCAAGGACGAGTTTGCTAGCTTCAAGATGAAGGAAGATGAAAGTGTGGCCGAAATGTTTCATAGATTGCAAGTGATAGTGAATTACCTCAAAGCGGTTGGTGAAGAAGTGAAGGATAGTGACTTCTCTATGAAGTTCTTGAAGATCTTGCCCAAGAGGTTTGCTACCTTGATCACGGTTTTGGTGAAGACTACCTTGAGTGAGTTGACACCAAACCAAGTGCTAGCGGAGGTGATGACCGATGATGCTTATAGAGATGATGATGATAAGGAGGAGTTGGTCAACAAGAAGAAGAAAGAAAATGATGAAGACTCTAAGGATGAGAAGAAGAAAAGTGTGGCATTCAAAGCCACATCATCATCAAAGGGCAAGGGCAAAGCCAAAGTTGAAACAAGTGAAGACCCTTCAAGTACAAGTGAAAGTGATGAAGAACCTTCTAGTGAGAAGGTTTGGCAAGTTTATGAAGAAGAAGGGCTACCGGGCAAGAAGAAAGAAGAACTCAAGGAAGTTTGATGGGCCAAGAAGATGCTTCAATTGTGGAAGCAAAGATCACTTGGTGGCCGATTGTCCACACTCAAGTGATGATGAGCACAAGGGCAAGAAGAAGCACAAGAATGAAAAGAAGGAGAAGAAAGAAAAGAAAGAGTCATCATATAAGAAGAAGAACTACTCTCATGTGGTGACATGGGATAGTGATGCATCTTCAAGTGATGAAGATAGTGATGATGAGAAGAAAAGCAAGAAGAAGGCTCATGCAAGCATTGCCATTCATGACAAGCCTTCTATCTTCGACACTCCTTGCTTCATGGCCAAAGGCTCAAAGGTATCATCCGATAGCGAATCTAGTGATGATGACCTACAAAAGAAGAATTAATTGATATGCTTGATGATGCTCGTATTCATTTTCATTCACTTAGAAAGGAATGCAAAGGGTTGCGCAAGGATAAACTTTCCCTTGAGCAACAACTTGATGAGCTTAGAGCATCTTATGAGAGTCTAAAGGAAGACCTTAAGAAGCTCCAAAAGTCTCACACAAAGCTTGATGAAGCTCATTCCTCTCTAGTGGCTCAAAATGAGGACTTACAAAGTCAAGTACAAAAGAAGGAAATTAAAACTTGCAACATAGGTGTGACATGTGACATATCTTGTGAACCTATTGTTGTTGCCACTAACCCTTCATGTAGAACTTTCACTACTACCTCACCCAATAGTGACCCTTCACTAGTAGTTGAGAACAAGAACCTAAAGGAGGAGGTTAAAAAGCTCAATCACTCCTTAGCCAAGGCTTATGGTGGTGAGGACTGCTTGCTTATGTGCTTGGGTAGCCAAAGAGCATCTCTCCATAAAGAGGAATTGGGTTATATCCCCAAGAAAGGCAAGACCGCCTTTGCTCCACACAAGACTTGTTTTATGAAGAGAAATGGCTGGTATTGCACAAAATGCAAGAAATCCAACACTCATGTATCCTCAAAAATTTGATTCTTGCTACATCTCACTAAGGGCTCCAATGGTGTGAAGGCTAAGTTTGTTGGTATATCCATGTTGCGTCCAAAGAAGAAGACCATTTGGGTACCAAAAAGCTTAGTCACTAACCTCCAAGGACCCAAGCAACATTGGGTATCTAAAAGGAATTGATCGCTTTTTGTAGGTCAATTACAAAGCCGGAGGAAGGCATTGGGTGCTTGATAGTGGATGCACACAACATATGACCGGGGATTCTAGTATGTTTGGTTCTCTCAACACAAGTGCAAATAGTGGCTATGATGCAATTACATTTGGTGATAACAAGAGAGGGTAAGTGAAAGGACTTGGTAAGATTGCAATATATAATGACATGTCCATCTCAAATGTGTTGCTAGTTGAAAGCTTGAACTTCAATTTTCTCTCGGTTTCACAACTTTGTGATCTTGGTTTCAAGTGCATATTTGGGGCTGATGATGTTGAAATTGTTAGTGTTGATGGCTCAAATTTGATATTCAAAGGCTCTTGATATGACAACTTATATCTTGTGGATTTCAATGCTAGTGAAACTCAATTGTCAACTTGTTTGATCTCAAAGTCAAGTTTGGGTTGGTTATGGCATAGAAGGCTTGGTCATGTTGGTATGAAATAATTGAACAAACTAGTGAAGCATGATCTAGTTAGAGGCTTGAAAGATGTCACTTTTGAGAAAGATAAGCTTTGTTGTTCATGTCAAGCCGTGAAACAAGTTGGAAACACACATCCTAAGAAGAGCATGATGAGTACAAGTAAAGCATT
This sequence comes from Eremochloa ophiuroides, assembly GCA_038502445.1. Classification (NCBI taxonomy): domain Eukaryota; kingdom Viridiplantae; phylum Streptophyta; class Magnoliopsida; order Poales; family Poaceae; genus Eremochloa; species Eremochloa ophiuroides. The sequence continues at coordinate 26,187,965 of JAHLJS010000003.1, read as the reverse complement.
TGAGCTCTTGCATATGGACTTGTTTGGACCAACCACATATATACTAGCATTGGTGAAAAGAAGTATGAATTTGTGATTGTGGATGATTACACTAGATATACATGGGTATTCTTTCTAGTTGACAAGAGTGAAGTCTATGACCTATTCAAGTCTTTTGTCAAGAGAAGCCAAAATTTTGAAACAACCGTCAAGAAAGGGAGAAGTGGCAATGGTAGTGAATTCAAGAACACTATGATTGATGAGTTGTGTGATGAGTATGGCATTGGACATCAATTCTCACCCAAGTATACACCACAATCAAATGGCATTGTTGAAAGGAAGAATAGAACTTTGATTGATATGACAAGATCAATGCTAAGTGAATACAATGTTAGTCATTCTTTTTGGGCCGAGGCTATCAACACCGCATGCTACTACATCAACCGGTTATATTGTCATGGTATGCTTGCAAAGACTCCATATGAGTTATTGAATGATAGAAAGCCCAACATTGCATATTTTTGGGATTTTAGTTGCAAATGTTATATTCTCAAGAAAGGCACAAGATTGAGAAAGTTTGAAAAGAAATGTGATGAGGGTTTCTTACATGGATATTCAACCACAAGCAAGGCTTATAGAGTTTGAAATTTGGCTAGTGGTACTCTTGAGAAGGTGCATGATGTTGAATTTGATGAAACTCAAGGCTCTCAAGATGAAGTTGAAAATCTTAGTGATGTGAGAGGCAATGATTTTACTTTCAAAGAATTTTTGAATTAAGCGTGGTGCTTAGGTTAAAATTCCTTGCTAAGTCAAATTGGACGTGGTGTCTAGGTTGATTTTTGAGCCGCTCATATGCTGTAGTAGACATTGGATATTTTGTTGGACTAACCCTTGCAGAAAACTTCCAATTTAATTTGGGTAAGTCATGAGATAAATTCAAATAAGAGATGAGACAGGGCACATGCTGAACTTCAATAACTTTGCAGAGGAAGAATAGCTCATTCATTATGGATGGAAGAAATATGAGTATTAATGATTCATTCACTTTATCTTCTGCTGCAAGTTACTTGGACTCAAGTCATGCCGATATAGAACATGATCTATGCTAACATAATATCAACCCTATTTTCTTAGTAGTGTAGATGGAACATGATAAAATTATGGACAAACAACCTATGTTCCAAAGTTGTACATCCCTTCGGGTATATGTTGTCCACTAATCGGTTGCAGGCATAATAATGAATGGAGTGACAAGGTGTCATAAGATCAAAGAAGAAAAAAATGGTAAAGAGGATAAGCAACAAAGGAGACAAGATGCTCATGAACAACTCAAGATGTAAGAGAAGTAAAGGACCACCAGTCATCTACCCTTCATTACTTAGTGCCATCACGCTTTAATAATGAAGGTAATATCTTAAGGTAAGTGGTCACTATTTTCCTCTTGATCTTGGAATGCAGATAAATAAAGACACAAATATGTTGGAGTTACAGTTTTAATTGATTAACCTAATTAACTCAACATGCTTTGTCCATTAAGATTGTTCATGGCATCATTCTTTTGATCTCAGTCTTAACCAAATGTGCTAAAACATTATATTCTATCTTTGGAAGATGAAGATGATAGTCATACTCATGTGAAAATTTATATATTATGTAGAGATAGACAACCCTTTCATTGGTTAAGCAATTTAAATCTTTTCTGCCATATGAACTTAAATGCAACATTAAATGCTTAATCGTCTGATCTTACTACTCATGTCATGAGTAAAACAAATTATGCAATATCAACTTTATCTTGTTCAATGTGCCTAAGGATAGAGAAAATAAAGATATAGATTTGGTTCTGTTGGTGTTTTTCCACCAGCAGAGCCCATGCACTTGATCTCTACCTTGGTTGTGCAAAACAGGACAACACTTTAAGCAAAATTTGTTAATTCCCAAAATTCTACAAGTGAAAATTCTGTGAACATGCACGCTGAACAAGATGCTGATAGCTTCCACTATTATTGCTCTACTTTAAACTGCTGGCCAAGTAAAGAACAAAAGTGACATCACCATCACCAGAGGTGCAACGATCAAGACCTCCATCTCTAAGACGGAGAGATACACAAGAGTGGAAGAAAAAGTCCTGTCGGTAGATTTTAAATTCCGCACCCTTGCCATAAGGTAACATGATAGTTATCTAATTAATTAATATTCATAATTGACATTAGTAATTTTACTTTAGCATATTCATCTTTATGCATATCAAAAGAAAAAAGAAAAATATTTATTGCCTTATTTACTGTATCATAAAACATTAAAGCCCCATGTGAATAAACTTATAGAATATTCAATATAGTGGCATAAAAAATAAAAAATAAATAAAAAAATGATAATAGCATCTGTATTTACTTTCTTGCATTATGAAAATTCTAAACCCCATGAGAATAAATATTCTCCGTGGTGGCATAAAAATATATAGCATGCATACATATCTGATTGTTGCATAAGAAAATTAGAAAACCCTAAAAAGAGAATCCTGCTACAATCTGTCAATTAAAATCAACTCAGAAAATAATCAATTACTTATTGGCTGATCGCTAACCTCTTATTAAATTCGAGCCTCGAGTTTTAGTTTTCTTGTTGGAGTACAATTATGCAGGACAACATTATTACGAAGGAGTGAGTCTATCAGTGGTGCCCACCAGACTGCTACTGGCAAGCTCACTCTAAAGATCATCAACACCAAGCATTGCAAACATCTAGCTTGGGGGAGGAGCATCCCCTAGTTATCAGGTAATTATACCTAGGCAATTATCGAGTCTATTTTATATAGTCATAAAATAATAAAAATATGTGAGCATATGAAGGTTCATAATATTATCATAGGAAAATTTAAAAATGCCAAAAATATATGGACACATGAAGGTCCATGCCTTTAGAGTTTTTTTTGAGTCCATTAGTTAATAGATATAAAAAGATGAATAACAAATCAAAAGCAAATAAAAATACTTAGTTATCTATTAAGGTATAATCTTAGAGTGTGTCCCGAGTCAGTCTAGCTTAGAGTCAACTAAAAACTAGAGAACATTAAAATTTTGTCTTGGAGATGATGAGTAGTTGCTCTGCCGTAATTCTTTTCAAGTGCCTAGTTTTCAACCTCAAATTCTCCCGAGTTTTGGATATTACTGCTTTGATTTGAGAATTTACTCTGAATCCGAAACTTGTGGATGCATATGCTTGAGCTAAGTCTAGGTCATTGATTGATATGATGTATGAAGGTCTAAGCTACTATTTATCTTATTCCTAGCAATAATAGGGTCTGAAGATTTATTTTGAAAACTTAAAGTCTTACATGATGAGCTCTTGTATGATAAAGTTTAAATTCCTACCAAAGCCAAATATTACATATATAGAAGTAGGAAAACCTTTGCACATTTATACTACTTGCTTTACATTGAGTTCAGTCAACCTTTGTTGTATACCTTAGGAGAGCCTTGTCATGCTTTTAAAATTAAGATCACTTACATACTCCACCCACATATGCATTACTCCTACTCTGGGAGTAAGCGCGATCATTTTCCACTTTCATCTAGATCCATCTTAAAAAAAAGGTTTTCCCCTACACTGGGAGTAAACACCCTAAAATATACCCTATAGGACAGCCCCTGCTTAATTGCTCTAATTTCTTATCATTATCTCTCCAATTATTTATATTCAAAGGATGCATGTGGCTATGCAAAAATATTGAAAAAAAGAAAAGGGAGTAAAAGATGGACAAGTGTCCCAGCAATTAAAACAATGAGTACTTAGATGCCCGCCTCCCTAAAAAAAAGAGAGAGAGAAAAAAGAAAAAAAGAAGAAAAGAATAAAGATAGCCCATGTTTTCCCGAAAAGTTCTATGTTCCAAGAGAGAGATCTATTTCTAAAGAGCAAAAGTAGAATTAGGATTAGCCACCTTTTATACACCCATCCATCATATTCCATACACATGCACATCTTGGTTTGATTTTATGACTTGACTCTCTGTGGATCCATTGTTTGACTTTACAATATATGAATTGCAAGTATGCTCATCCTTGTTATTGCCACTCCTATAAGCTCCACTATAATCCTTTGTTGTATGAAGGCATAACATCATTAATGCCTCAGTGAGATCCATAAATACCACATATTAAGAGACTTGAGGGTGTCATACAATTAAGCTCTGAGTTTTATTTCGAAAACTTGCACAACTCCAGAATATTGGTACTGTGAAGAATTTGAGATATAGTGTTTGACTTGATTGTTCTGTCTTTCAATTGCTCAAGACTTATGCGAAAGCTGTAAAGCTCCATAGTTAAAGGTAAAATGGTTAAGTTTGATAGTTAGGGCAGTTTTGTCTAATCCGGAGGAGAATTTCCGTTTGAAAGCATGTGTATTTGGAAGGCATGATAGCATTGTAGCAACTCCTGATCCAAATATATTAGTAATTAGGATTAGTTTGTTTGTCAAGGGACTGGCAAAGGGTAAGCTTGGGGGTTTTGTTGACGGTCGTTAAGTACTAAAAATAACCATCAACTATAGCATGATTTGACACAAAATGAATCACAATGCATAGTTATAGGCTTTGATTCTAACGAGTTCCATGAGTTTTGGTGTTCTCACTTGTATTGTAGGAATATGCAATTTTCCATCAATAAAAGTATCTCAAATAAGGAATTGGACTGCATCATTGCGATGGGCTCGTCGAGACGATCGAAACGGACCTATAATTTTCTATATTCGGAATTCGGAATCAAAATTTGCGGCGACACATGCACCATTGGACTGCAGGAAGCCTAAGAAGACACCACGATAAAGATGGGCCCGAGACCCCACATGTGGGCGCCGGCCGGCGCCAGGGTGGGGCTGGACGGCCCCACACCTAGGGTTTTTGCTGCGCCCTTCTGGAGTCTTCCTCCACCGCCTATGAGGAGTCATCTCGGCCCTTGGTTAAGTCGGTTTGATCCTGCGGCGCACATTCATCCCACCGGGCTATAAATAAAGGGGCAGACCCTCCTCCCTGAGGCATCCCTTTCATTATTATAATTCATATTCTATAGTTAGGGCTTGGATGGAGAGGTGTCCCATTGAAGGACAACCTCTCTCCAATGTAGTAGATTAGTTCTAGTTGAGAGTTAGGGAGAGCGGAGCCATGCTCGGGTTCTGGAGAGTTCCTCTGAGGTCTGGTATGACTTGTATCTTATCACTGTAAGACTTATGCTTTCATATATTTATCTTCTCTATTCACTTATATGCATCATTATTTGATTGGTTCGTATAGTTGTTATACTTTGGCATGGGATCTTCGCTCGTATTGAGTGCTCTAGTTATAGCGCATGATTAGAGTAGTATTCATTGGTGTTGACGTGGTGTCTAGGCCAGTGTTTACCTGAGTTTGTGCCCAATTCTTACGGTTAGTTGTGGTAGCCCCAGAGGTGACAGCTCTGTCGGTCTTCGTATTCCACCACGTCGAAGTTGGTGTTTCGTAGAGCTTTTTGGCAGCCTTCCCCAGCTACTTCTTTCTTATCTTTTCGAGAGTTGGAAAGGTACTGTTGCTCCAAAGTGCTATTGTGTGATTGTTGCACCTAACTATCCTTTAGTTATCTTAGAATCCAAGTAATAGAGAAGTATTTAGGAACCTTGAACTCTCCTGTTGTTCTCTCAACTTAGCTAGACTACTTATTTATCTTAGTGATTACTATGCATAACTCCTATCATTTATCACTTACCCCTACTATAGTCTAGTTGATGTGCTAAGTTAGTAGATGCATGATCGTAACTATTAGATTCTTCAACCATTACTTCCCTGTGGTAAAATATAAATAACGATACTCTGAAATACTCCCGGGTAAAAGCTACAATGGTATTCTGTGCACTTGCAGAATCTTTCATATTCTATTTGCACTTAGTAAATACCAACAAGCTTTTTGACGCCGTTGTCGGGGAAGCAATTGGCATAAGAGTTTTATAGTGATCTTGATGTCTGCTAATTTAGTGTACTACTAGATTTAGTAGGATTACCCCTATTCTGTTGAGTTGTGGAATGAGACAGGACAGCAGAAGCCGTTTTGACCTTCCGGCAAGTTTCCACAAGACAAGAAGATACATTGAAAAGCCCAGGGTGCCTGAACATTCAAGATTTATCAATAATGGAACCTTGCCATCTCACAGGTTTACACACATATATATATTTCTTTCTAACCCTGTAGATTGGAGAAGGAGGTCGTCGTCACAACAATTCAAATCACATCTCAAGTGACGAACATAGAGGCTGTGCTACACACAAGTCATGGTAAGTATGATCAAGAAGGTGAGAAAGTCTTGCTCGTGGACTTTAAACTTTTGAGTAGTTATCTTTACATTCTTGCATCTCATTGCATATTTATTTTAATCCATGCATCCACACCATTTAGTTTATATTCCCTCATATCAAATCCATAGCATGTTTATTTCTTGCATACATCCATACCACTTGCATATTAAAAAGAAAAAATATACATATACCTCACCATGATCATATTATTTTATCTCTATTTGAATAAATCTTTGTAATGCTTTCATACTACCTTTACTTACTATAGTTTATGGCTGGAATAATTTCATACATCTCTTAAATAAAGCATGGTGCCTAGTCTAGGAGTGTTTGATCTTACTTTCAAAGGTTTTTAATATAAGTTTATTAACTAAAAGTGTAATAATTAGAAGGTCCCCCAAGAACGACTAACCACTCCTGAAAAATAACGTGAGCTTGTACCTTTTGATGTAATACCATTGAGAATTAAGCATAGAATTATAATTATAAAAATATTCCCTCGGGTATTTTTGTCACTAACCATTCTAGGCTTGAAGTAGAAGGACGACATCATTAGGTATGTCCAACCAATCATCATGCAACATTAATCCATCCAAACTTAACTTTGCCTTGCAAAATTCAAGTATGGGGGAATGGGCTTATTTAGAAAATCTTATGTTGCTAATATTGGTTGTCTCTATCTTGTCAATCCATGTGCTGACCCTTGGTATCTTGCTAGCTTGTTTAAGGTTATGCTAATCTTGTTAATTAAGATGTTTAATTGTTACTTCATGTAAGTAGATAATTGTTAATTAAAAAAATTAGTAATATATGTTGTTCACACATGATAATAGGGTTTTATGAATTATTTAAGTAAGTACTAACTATTGTATAGCAGAGCTAGTTCGGCTTTCTATGACTGTTAAAATGGTAAATAAATCAATTATACAACCACCACCTTGTCTAATGAGGTTGTTCTATAACCTTATCGTGAAGGAAGGTTGTACTCAAGGTTGTTAAGTAAATGTTTGTTCTATTTTTCATGGCATACATATCATCATGTTAAATATGCATTATTATTTTACATGTAGTAAACGGGTTTTCGGAAGACTTGCTTGGTGTCGGACGGAGGATTATTCGTCATAAGAAGTCAAGTGGGTTTTCTCTGATTTTCTGGCAGGAGTGACAGACCTGCAACACAGGCAAACCCCGGTGCATTTAAACCTTTCGATGTGATTTATAAAATGTTTATAACTTTGAGTTAAACTACTGCATTAAGTTTATAGGAGTTGAGTGATAGCCTAATTGATGCATTACCAACCTTGATCACTGAAAGACCCCCTTGAAACCTGATTTTAAAATGAAAATGTTTGAAAAATGCTTAGCCCTGCTTAATTAATTTAGTTTTTGCTCAAAATGCTATTTTCTGAGCTATGCTGATATACTATTGATAACTCATGGAAAAAGGGAAATGAAAATGATTTTCGTTCGGTAGTTGTGCATTTGGCCAATGCATTATCATCGACGGAAAAGGGATTTCCGTTCGGTGGTTGAGCACTTGGGTTAGAGTCCCAATGCCTTGTCACCAATGGGAAGGAATTTTTTGCTCGATGATCGTAGCTTGGGTTAGAGTCCTAACACATTGTCACCGATGGAAAAGGAATTTGAAAACCGTTGGTTACCTTGTACTTGGGTTAGAGTCCCAATGCATTGTTTCCGACGAAAAAAAGAATTAGGGACCATTCGTTGTAGGCCTGCTAGATCGAGACTTTGCAACTAGCCACATACTCCGGGAAGCCCTGACTCCGGTGGCTCTACTACATGAATCAACAACCACGCACTGGGAGTGGAGAGATGGCGAGAGTAGCGTGTACCCTCGTGACCGGTGTGCCTGGAGACGAGAGGAGTATTGTGCTCTCGGGTGGCGCAGGACCTGTTCAGGTTTTGGAAAAGCCGTGGTAGACGGAGGTTGGCATATGTAAATTTAGGTGCTACATATGTAGTGTGGATAGGGATCCCCAGCTCGGTATTAATCGATTCAAATCATCGTTGCTCCTCCGTTATAGAGACTTGATCCTTCGACCATTCAACCAAGAGTGTTTCAGAACTAGGATGTTTTTGAGAATGAATAAGTAAATGGAATTGAAAGGATACATGTGGAATAACTGAGAATAATGGTTTGTGATTAAATAATATTGAGTTAAAAAATGGAAATAGGATTCAACATTGGAAATTCTTTTTCTGCAAAATCCTTTAACTCTTGCTAAAGCCTTACCTTGACTCCCCTCAGCCTGCATTCCTAAGTCTTCTCACCAATTTTCTTTAGTCGGGTAAGTCTTGCGAAGTATCCCAGTGCTCAGGGTTTGTTAACCCCTATTGCAAGTGAGTCGAGCTTACAGTTCTATTTGGGACCGTGCCGGTTGAAGGATCGTGCATGGAAGAAGATGTGTATATGATTTAACAATTGGGCAGGGTATATGGTTGTATACTACTACTCCACTATGAAACTCTGGTTCTTGATAATATAATTTATATTTGTAAACCTATGGTTATGTAATACTTCTGCACTTACTTTTGAAAACTTCAAAATGTTTTATAAATTAAAAATGTTTGAAGAAAGTAAGTTAAAAATGACCCTTCTATCCTTCCTTATGCTTGCTGGAAGATCTGGAGATGATTTTGGACAACTCAAGTTGAAGACACCCAAGAGTTTCAGCTCTCCTTCCAAGGACCAGTCAAGATTCAAAACAATTTTCTACAGAATGTTCCTCTGCCTCCCTCTGAATTAGGGAGATGATATATATAAAGTATTGTCCTATAGATATAGGTTATATACTAACTAATGTTGTGAGGACGCGTAGGACGAGCATTCATCGTATTATCTGCATGGGATTGAAATATTTAAATTTTCCCTTACATTCTAGTGCGGCTATGGTTATCATGACTGTGGGTTTTCTATAAAAATTTTGGTAGGTATTAGGTTTTTGTCAAATCCTTGATAATCCTTGCTCCATGAGTTTCTAGTCCTTGGGGAACTTCTGGATACACTCATTTACTATGCCAACTCAATATAAAACTTTATCTAATCCTTGAATTCATAAATTTTTCCATGTGTAGATTCTTATTTTTTCCTTTCAAGACACTGTTATTTTCCTGAAAGCTATTGAAACTGTAGTCTATGGATATCATGCTCCATGACCATGATGCAGCGCCGAAATCTGGGGTCTCTTATGGATCGCGACCATAGGAAGTTACTGCCGGATGCTCGCCGTTATCAGGGTTAGTGGTCATGATCCTAGGCTGCAATTAATGTGCTTTCATTCTCCTTGGAATCGAGTTTTCCCCTAAATTTCTAAAATTCCTTGTTGTTTAAAACTAGCTTGAAATCTACTTTGAGAATTCATTTCTTCGATAAACTTCAAGGTGTACTTAAATTTACCAACAGACCCAGTACCAAAAACCTAGCATTAGTCCTTGACTTTCCACCAGTGTATGTGTCATGCCTTGATCCGACACGTACCATTTCCTTGAATTCAACATGTTATTTGAGTCATTATGGTTGTGCCCATAGTAGTGCCATGACCTGTGACCACGGTGCCGCGTCGAAACCTAGGGTCTCTTGCATGCCGTGGCCACGCGAGATTCTACTAGGCACGTGCAGGTATCGAGGTTTAAGGTTGTGATCTACTATATCTTTACAACTAATAAGCTCTATTCTGTTTGTTGTGATGTAACATGATCTACGAAAGGATATATGCTCGTATCGAGGTCTTTGATCATTTTTCATCATAGCCACCATAGATATACCTTCTCCCATTTGACTGAGGTTACATTAATTGCGTTCTACAATGGTATCTCGACTCGTGACTATGGTGCCGTGTCTGAACTTGGAATCTTCTGTGAACTGCAACCGCATAATATCTTACCAGGGTACGCACTGGTATCGTAGTCGGTGCTCTTGAACCATTATAGCTCGCAATTTGAGGTGCCCTCACTCTCCTTGAAACCTCTTTTGGAAGTAGCGAATGACTCGGAATCAGAAATAGTGAGTGGCCAGGTCGAGTAGCTAATGAAGATAGCTAGTTTCTTAGATCCCGTGTCAGATTAGGTCCTACCTAATGTCGAATATCTTTGTGATGCAAAACCCTGGGTGAGTAGAAAACTGATGTAAAGGTAGTCTAGCTAGTTGCGACGAGTCAACGTAGGCTAGTAGTTAATGTTAACTAACCTGTAAACCTTGTATAATCCTTGCATTACTTTTGTAAACTGCTTCCTACTTAAGTTTATGAGTAGTAGGTGTTTTGAGGATGTGATGAATAACTAAGATCGAAGTTTTTAAAAGTCACTTTGGTTTAAGGGGTACTATTTGAATGTATTTGATAATGGTGTTAGGGTTACCGACTGATGGTGCCGCGACGAAACCCAGGGTTTCCCTTGCAATGCATACAGGGGTTTAGCTGCTCGGCACGTGCTGGCATCGTCATTCCTGACCTTAACTCATTATGAAATCACCCTCAAATAATATTCCTCATAAAGGTTTTATTTTGAAGAAATAAGGTTTGAAGTTTTAGTGTTGAGAGACAACTGATTAGATCAAATAAGAGTTCTCATTATACAGGCTAGGTAATTAAGTGCGGACTAGTAGCTTGCCAACTCTAGTTGCCTGAACAGTTAGCAATGCGCACTATATTCTATGTATCTTAACTTAAGAAGTGTCTTCAAATTCTAGATCGAGTTGTTAGTTTAGGAGGAGTTGAATTCAAGCAAATCTGACATCCTCCGAGTATTCAATGCGAGTCCTAGGCCGGAAAGATCACGTTATTCGAAGAATCACAAGAAGATGGTACAAGGTACAATGGGGTCAGCATTCAGAAGAAGGAGCCACTCGAGAACCGGAAAATCTTCTATCTGAAATCTTTCCTAAGTTCTTTACTACTCTTTAAACATAATTTCTCCCTTTCAAGTCTTATAAAATGTAAACCCCTACTTGCTCTATAGTCAAGTTAGAACTATGTTTGCTTGACACATTTTTCGTTACATTACTAAACCTAAGTCTTTAGCCGTATCTTAAATCTCGAGACGAGATTTATTTAAGGGGGGAGGATGTAACACCCCTGGTGTTACCGTAACTAAAATCTGCCATGTCATCATGATTGCATGCAAATCATCCCGCATTCAACCCTGTTAGTGTGCTTTAACTAAAATAAATTTTAGTTGCATGTGATTGTGTATAGGTGTTTTAGAGTGACTTATTACATAAATGTTTGTGTTTGCGTGTAATTATCTAAATCCAATTGGAAAATAAAAAGAAAATCATTTATGAACCCTACAACGGACCCAAAACCCCAATTTAGAAACTAAAAGAAATTAGATGTTGGGCCTTAAACAAAAGTTGTAAATCTTTAAAAGTTGAACAACTTCTATTTCGGGCAATTTCGAAGTTATTAAAAATAATTTCAAATAAAACCTTAATTTATGCTTTAAAGACTGAATTTGAAATTTAAATTCAGAAACTAATAAAAGTTTTAGCCCTTTCAGAATGGAACAACTTTTATTTTTGGAGATTTTGAAGTTATTCTATGGAAATTCAAATTAAACCCTAATTAGTATTTGATAATTAAATTTGAAATTCTATTTCAAAAATTATCAAGAATCTAACAAAACCCTTTTAATGAAAGTTGTAGAGCTTGAAAAATAGAGCAACTTCTATTTTTACAGATTTTCATGTTGTAGAGAAAACTTTTGAGGATTTGATTGGATTGCAAATAAAATTCAAATTGGGGATTTACCCCCTTTTTATAGTTTCAAATCTAAGCAGAATTTGAACTTGTTCTACATGAAATTCTCCATAACTTTTATTTTGGTGTTTCTACTGTTGCTATTGGGAATAGGGTGTAATTTGCACAAAATGTAGACTTTGACTTAGTGCCTGCTACAGTACTCGACCTAGGGGGGTCCGGTTCACGCTATGTTCGCGCACAGGCGCATGCCGCGCCGCCCGCCGGCAATGCCCGGGGCCCGGCGGTTGCCTGTCAATAGTGGAGCCAAGCTCGTGGGGGCCCCGGCCACGTCCTCTCCGCCCAGCTACATAAGCCGCCGTCCGCCTCTCCGGCTTCTCCTTCTCGGTCGCCGGTGACCTCTCTCAATTCCCGGTCAAAATTCGTCACTCTCGCTCCACCATTATCCCCTCCCTCTCCCAGATAGCTTTTGCTCTTCTTCACGCATCGATTGAGCCCGACCGTGTCTCTGCTCATCATCGAAATCGGTTGCACGGCTCGGTCTTCGTCCTCGCGGCTGACGGAGCGCCGATGTGCTCGGTTCGGCGAGGTCAACTTCTTGCAGTGAGTTTCTTTCATCAACGTTCCTCGTTTCGAGCTATTTATTGTCCTAGGAAGCTTATAAGCCAAGAGATTTAAATGCTACTGCCTCAGGCACGTCGGAACGGGGCCGTGCCACTGCATTCGGACCGCCGAGCCGCCATTGTCGTCAATCCCACCTCCCCAGTCCGGTTATGACTCAATTAGGTGTTGTCTCGGAGTCTAGGTGAGATCCTGTTGCTATCCATGCCATTTAATTAAACTCTATCACCTGGATGTTGACGGAACGCCGTCGCCGACGAGCTTTGCCCGTCCGTGCCGCCATGGCCAGGACTGACATCGTGTCGGTTCCCAAACCGCCTAACCAGTCACCTAAACAAATTCTTATGGTCACTAGGAACGTGTAGAACCTGACATTGTAACTTGAACCTCTGTCTCCGACAAGCTCCGCCTCACTGGAGCTCGGCCGTGCCGCTGCAGTCGCGTTTAGGGGCACCCTAAGCCCTGAGCTAGCTAACCATCTACCTTAGTGGGTGCGCAAGGTCGCAGGCTATGCGGGGAAGTGCTTCCCGCCTTGCCGGAGGTCTCACCGGCGTCGTGCGGGGCGGTCAACCACCGCCGGCGCGTCGGCCAGCACGGGGGGATAAGGGGGAGGGACCTGGAGTTTTAAATTTAATGAAGGGCAGGGGGTTAAGCGAACTTCATGTGACTCATATGAATAGTACAGGTCGGACCTCGGGTTGATAGTGAAGAAGAGCGAGGGCGTCTCTGCATATGGTCCAGCTAGGTTTGGGCAGGCCGAGTTGGGCCGTTTGGCCTGCACTGCTAGGCCGACTCGGGCCGAAACGGATGTTTTCTTTTCTTGCGAATTAAATTAGTTTTTCTATTTTCCTGATAAAATGAATAGTAAGGCAAATTGTTACTTTTGTATGAATATTTCTGTTGCACTAAAAATTATGAAATTAATTCTGGATGTTCTCTGTGATATGGTGAATACATGAAAAATATAAAATAAATATTTTGAGCACTTTCTGTATAAAGTAAAAAATGCCCAATTTAATTTGCAAAACTAAATTCCATGAATTTTGTAGGCTAAAATAATTATCCAAAAATCATGAAATTTGAATTGGCACTGTTTTAGGATGAGATCCAGTTGTAGAAAAAGTTTAAGCTCCAATGGAAGGAGTTTACTTAATTATTGATTAATGCTTTGATAAATTGATTAATAAAAATAAATCGAAACCTTAATCCTTTTAGGGTTTGTGTGAACTTGGGATTGTGTGTTAACCCTGGGCCGTTATCATGTGCTGACCCTTGGTATCTTGCTAGCTTGTTTAAGCTTATGCTAATCTTGTTAATTAAGATGTTTAAATGTTACTTCATGTAAGTAGATAATTGTTAATTAAAAACATTAGTAATATATGTTGTACACATATGATAATAGGGTTTTATGAATTATTTAAGTAAGTACTGACTATTGTATAGGAGAGCTAGTTCGGCTTTCTATGACTGTTAAAATGGTCAATTAATCAATTATACAACCACCACCTTGTCTAATGAGGTTGTTTTATAACTTTATCGTGAAGGAAGGTTGTACTCAAGGTTGTTAAGTAAATGTTTGTTCTATTTTTCATGGCATACATATCATCATGTTAAATATGCTTTATTATTTTACATGTAGTAAACGGGTTTTCGGATGACTTGCTTGGTGTCTGACGGAGGATTATTCGTCAGAAGAAGTCAAGTGGGTTTTCTCTGATTTTCTGGCAGGAGTGACAGACCTGCAACACAGGCAAGCCCCGGTGCATTTAAACCCTTCCTTGTGATTTATAAAATGTTTATAACTTTTAATTAAACTACTGCATTAAGTTTATATGAGTTGAGTGATAATCCAATTGATGCATTACCAACCTTGATCACTGAAATACCCCCTTGACACCTGATTTTAAAATGAAAATGTTTGAAAAATGATTAGCCCTGCTCAATGTTGGCATTTCTTAACGTCGTTACAAAAGATAGACTAAAAGTTCATTCCCAGTAACGGGGCCATAAATGCTTGTTGGCATTCCCAACCACCATTACTTCAAAAAGGTAATCCTTGGCCCTTAGTGGCGCCGGCCTAGGTAATGCAGTCTGATAATAGCAGTTAGAAGTGCCGGATTGGCCTTCCTAACCATCATTACTTACGATATGTAAAACTGTGGCAAGGCGCCGTGGGGTGCACAAGAATTGCAATCCTTAAGTAATAGTACTTAGGTACGCCAATCGATAGCTCAGTAAGAAATAAGACTACTCTGCAAGCGCACAGAACTATCATTGTAGCATTTCAACCCGTGAGTATTCACGGGTGTCGTATTTATAATTTCCCGTAGGAAGGCATGGTAAATTCCATCTAGCTTTTGGTATAAACATGATCACTTATTGGATGCATAGGTAAGCATAGCATAGGCAGCGGTTAAAACATGTTTATAAGATAGTGGACACACACATCGGAGCAACCTCAAGGATAAAAGATAAAATAAAGAATAAAGAATAACTATGAGAGCAGGCATTGGTCATATACAGCTATACAACGAATAGTAATTACATCGAATTAATAAGACTACGATCAGGACTAAGTCTGGGATGATAGGGAGATCCCCGCAGCTGGTCTGCCAGCCGATAGAGACTTTACGAACTCCTACTCAATACCCGAACGTGGGGGAATGCTAGGGATGGACAGGGCTGTCACCACCTGCCCACCTACCCCTCTTGCCCGTGGGGTACCGACATATCCGCTGATTCCCGCATACCCGAGCACCACGCCCGTGTAATTGGAAACAACTCCTAGCCCCCCGGGACCCCAACCCTTCGAATTGACAGGCTCGGCTAGGAGCAACCATGACAGCACAATGACCTATTATCCCATCCTTAGTTCTTCCTCTATTCATACTAATTTGATGAACGATGAAGAACTTTGATGAACATATCAAGAACATAACACATAGACTATGGATTAGTTTACATGTTATGATCATAATATGGACAAGACTATACTCTAATTCAGATGCATTACTATATAAATAGGATAAGAGCTTGCTCATTGAGAAGAACCGATGTGTATTCATACCCAAGATATTCTTGATTCCTCCAAGGAGACAAGCTCTCCTTGATAGCTTTGTCTTGCTCTACTACTACTACTAAACTAGAGAACAAGTAAGAAATATGAGGTGTAGTGCTCCAAATGTTGGTGTGTGTTTTGGAGGGGGTGAAGCACATCTATTTATAGTTGATCAAGGACGGTTTGGGCGTTCTAAGTATGGTAGGAGCTGAAACCGCCTTCAGGGAACCGCCTTGAGCATGTGGCTGAAAACTGGGCCCGGGAAGTGCCATCTGGGGGGGGCCGCCCCCGGGGGCCGTCGTCCCTGGGAGGCGGCAACTGGCCACCGCCTTCGGGTGGTCGGTTACTCTCTGCGCCTGGGCCTCCCCCGCGGTTACGGATGGATCCTGTTTGATGCTTTGATGGGCTTTTCTCTTTTATTCTTGATTTGCGCCTTTTCTGAATGCGTTTCCTGGAAGTGCGCTTTCCTTGATATTTTGATGCATTTCCACGTGCTATCTCTGTAAGTTAGGTGCACAACAAAACTCGTGGAAAGGTTAGATAAAGCCCTATTCTCTATTTGTTTTAGTATTAAAATGATGTTATATTTATGTTGTTAAGGACCGCCAACACTTAATTAATTTAGTTTTTGCTCAAAATGCTATTTTCTGAGCTATGGTGATATACTATTGATAACTCATTAAAAAAGGGAAATGAAAATGATTTTCGTTCGGTGGTTGTGCATTTGGCCAATGCATTATCATCGACGGAAAGGGGATTTCTGTTCGGTGGTTGAGCACTTGGGTTAGAGTCCCAATGCCTTGTCACCAACGGGAAGGAATTTTTTGCTCGGTGATCGTAGCTTGGGTTAGAGTCCCAACACATTGTCACCGACGGAAAAGGGATTTGAAAACCGTTGGTTACCTTGTACTTGGGTTAGAGTCCCAATGCATTGTTTCCGACGGAAAAAGAATTAGGGACCATTCGTTGTAGGCCTACTGGATCGAGACTTTGCAACTAGCCACATACTCCGAGAAGCCCTGACTCCAGTGGCTCTACTACTTGAACCGACAACCACGCACTGGGAGTGGAGAGATGGCGAGAGTAGCGTGTACCCTTGTGGCCGAAGTGCCTGGAGACGAGAGGAGTACTGTGCTCTCGGGTGGCGCAGCAACGGTTCAAGTTTTGGAAAAGCCATGGTAGACGGGGTTGGCATATGCAAACTTAGGTGCTACATATGCAGTGTGAATAGGGATCCCCAGTTGGGTATTAATCGATTCGAATCGTCGTTGCTCCTCGGTTATGAAGACTTGATCCTTCGACCATTTAACGAAGAGTGGTTCGAAAATAGGATGTTTTCAAGAATGAATAAGTAAATGGAATTGAAAGGATGCATATGGAATAACTGAGACTCATGGTTTGTGATTAAAATAATATTGAGTTAAAAAAATGGAAATAGGATTCAACATTAGAAATGCTTTTTCTGTAAAATCCCTTGACTCTTGCTAAAGCCTTACCTTGACTCCCCTCAGCCTGCATTCCTGAGTCTTCTCACCAATTTTCTTTAGTCGGGTAAGTCTTGCGGAGTACCCCAGTACTTAGTGTTTGTTAACCCCTGTTGCAGGTGAGTCGAGCTTACCGTTCTATTTGGGACCGTGCCGGTTGAAGGATCGTGCATGGAAGAAGATGTGTATATGATTTAACCCTTGGGCAGGGTGTATGGTTGTATACTGCTACTCCAGTACGAAACTCTGGCTCGGGATAATGTAATTTATATTTGTAAACCTATGGTTATGTAATACTTTCGCACTCTTTACTCTGATTCATATTATCCGTATAAACTGTTGTAATATTTCAGGGCTTACAATGAGATCCTCGGGAAATCAGGGTTTCCTTAGAAACCCGGCAGACCACCTAGGTTGCGGGGAACTCATGCACAGTAACCGGAGGTCCTTAGGGAAGTTGATGGTGCACGTGGGCCCGGTGATTTGGGTGGTTCTGTCACACCTATCAGCAGTGGCAGCGCCAGCAGAGGCGTGCTGGTCACACCTCTCAGGGAGCAGGCACTTCAGGCACCGCGCGCTTCATAGCTACTACTCACCGTCAGGGCAAGGCAGTTGTTTCAGACTCTGATGATGATGATGATGGCAGCCCTCATGGTGGTAATCGTTGTGGTGCAGGTTCAGGCTATGGTGGTGATGGTGGTGATGATACCGACGTCGACTGGTCTCAGCTTCAGGATTGAGCTCTCTTTTATTTTTGTCTTTTTGGTACTTGATGCCAAAGGGGGAGAAATTAGAGGGGTCAAATCATTTTCGTCATCGCCTTGCTGCAGTTAGAGATTAGTTTCAGTTAAGTAGTGTGTGAGATTGAGAGTTAAAACTATTCTTATTATGGTTTGTATTAATTTAGCTACCTACTCGACTCTATCTCTATCATATTTGGATATTTATTGTGCCAGTGTGATCTGGAACTTCATGTTTTATATATGTGTAGATCTTATGAGTGTGCAGGTGCTATGAAAATTTGAGTGTGATCTAACTGAAGAAGCCAGTGTGGCAGTGCCGCCCTGTGCTTCCTCAGCCAAATCTTGTGTGTCTCGAACTTTTATATGCATCACGTTTAATTGTTTGACACAGTGTGCAACACCCCACAGAACCTTTGAATGTAAAGAAATTCTCCTATCTTCACTTGTGTGTGGATGTTTGGCCTCTTATGCCAAATTGGAAATTCAATTTTCATTTCCACATCTTTTGAGAAGTTCTTTACATCCAAAACTTGCTCGTTACAGTATTAATGATTATCTTTTGTAAGCTCTAATTGAGTTGTCATCAATTTCCAAAAAGGGGAGATTGAAAGTGCAATCACTCTCTATTGTGGGTTTTGGTATTGATGACCACCAAATTAGAGAACTAATGATTTCTATCGAGATATTGAGCAGGGAATCAATGTGAGATGATGAGATGTGTTTCAAAGAACTCATTGCTAACTTGCAGCTGCGGTGACCAACTCGAATGGAGGTTTAATTTTGTTTTACTTTTTGAATTTGAGTTTAGGGATGTTGTACTATTAAGGAGTTCTTAGGGATGTCAGGTAAATTGTTGAATCAAGTGCTCATCTCTCAGAAACAATATCCTCACACCTAGATAATTCCAGCAAAACCTCACTTGCATCCTTTTGCTAGGATTTGCCAGTGCGGCAGTGCCGCACTTAAAGGACGGCAGTGCCGCGCTTTGTTTGACCGTTGGATGACAGCGTATAAATACTACTTTTGTCCCTCACAACGGTCTCTTCTTCTAGCTCCCGACTTTCTGCCCGTTACAGACAGAAAAAACAGCTTCCCTCTCTCCTCCATTGTTGACCTTGAACTAAAAGTTGGATCTCAACTTTCCACCATAGAACCTTGAGAAAAAGGGCAGCAACCTACGAGTTGAGAGCAGATCTATTGATTCCCAAAGTTTGAGAGCACTTGGTTCACGTTTGGCCAGCGTTCTTGAGGTCTACTCCTTGGAGCTTTGCTCCTAGCCGGCTAGACATCGTCCTAGAGTTTGCCAATCTCATTGTGGCAGCATAGGGAGGTTTGTAATCTCGTGTGTAGCTAAGAAATCACCCCTCTCTTCAAGAGTTCACTCTCTTGATTTGAGAACGAGAAATAGGGCAACCTTTGTGGTAACCCTAGCCTATTTGTGGCAAGCCTCAACAACGTGGACATAGGCAAGCCTAATTGGCGAGCTGAACCACGGGATAAATCACCGTGTGCTGTTGTCTCTTTATTACTCTTGTGTTGTTAATTTGTTCTAGGGTTTGGCTCGATTCGGTGATTTGGAGGATTTCTGTGGTATCCAGTCTTCGAGCTGTGAACTTAGGTGAAATTCTGGAAACAAGCTGTTGAGAGTATACTCTTTCTATCCATATATCACTTGTGTAGTTTGGTTTAGTTTTCAGAGTGCGGCAGTGCCGCCCTGGGTTTTGACATCTGCTCGAGTTGAGTTTTTGCAGGCCTATTCACACCTCTCTAGGCTTCCAGTGATCCTACATCAAGGCTGGTCAGACGCTGCATTCGTGTCTAGGAGCACAATGCGGCGCAACCAGAGAGGCTCAACTCCTGCGAGACCCGCGCCGGCACGCGTGTGCAGCAACGACGATGGCGAAGCCCTTGGCGCCTCATGCGCTCCCGGGCCACGAGCGCGCAAGGAGTGGCCATCGCGATGCCCACCGAGGGCGAGCCCGCATCGACACGCGCGTCCTGCGACGGTGGCGACGAAGCCCACAGCATCGCAAGCACACCATGGCCCCGAGCACGCGGGAAAGGTGGAGTCGAGGGCACCCAAGGCCGGCCAAAGCCAGGTGCAAGCGGATCCCGGGGCGGGCCAGCAGATCCGGCCTGAGGGCGACCGGATCAGGCTGGCCGCCGCCCGACCACGCCGGAGAAGAAGGTGGATGGGGAGCAGGAGAAGCGAGGAGAAGGGAGGGGAGGAGTGACGATGAGGGCCACGTTTTCAGGGATGGCGTAGGCCGCCGCCGCCACGCGCCGGAAGGCGGCGACGGCGGCCGGAGGAGAGACGCGAGGGAGGGACCTTGGCACCAGCGGCGACGTTGCCCCCGAGTGACCGGTGAGTGGGCGCTCCCCACTCCTGATACTATTTTGGTGCGACAATGTTTGGGGTCGTCCGTCCGCTGCCGCGGTGCGATCCCTCCGCTCCTACGCCTTCCCCCGTGAAAAAAAGGAACCCGTGAGCCTTCTGCGATCCCTCCCCCGCGCCGCCGTCGCCCCTCTCCCGTGCCGCCGTTGCCCCTCCGTCGTGCCGCCGTCGCCCCCCTCCCTCGCGCCGCCATCGCCCCCTCCTGCGCCGCAGTCCCCATCCATCCAGCTTCCCCCCGTCCCAAGCTCGCTCGCAGGCCACGTGACATGGACCTGCGCGAGCCGGGGCCCCGCCGCTGACGGATGTCCCTCGCGGGTGCGGCCGCGGCGTGGGTGTGGGCGTGGCGCGGAGGCGCACCGCGGCTGCGGCCGCCGCCCTGCTCCTCGCGCTCGCCTACACCGCGGGGCTGCTCGTGTACCTTCTCGGCAGGAGGATCTCTGGTGGCGGCGCGGCGGCGGGAGGCCCGGGCCCAGCGGTGACGGTGGCCTCCTCCCTCCGCCCCCCACGCCATCGCCCCCCACACCGCGGGGCTGCTCGTGTACCTTCTCGGCGGGAGGATCCCGTGCTCCAGCTGTGACGAGCCGCGCCTTCCTCCCCTACGCAATTCGCTTGAACTCCGATAGCCGCCGGAGTTGTGACATCGCTAGAGGTGCGACAGCCCGAGCGACGATGGCGGCCTCCTGCCTGGACACTGCCTTCCCCTCCCGCCGGTTTCTTTCCTTTCCCGCGGAGCAGATCTCGGCAGCTGGGGAGATACGGCGTCGCCCACCTTGCTGTGCCCGGGCCCTTGCCCAGCATGTGGGGTAGCACCGATGGCGGGACGCCAGAGGTCATGCTCGAGACCTCCATGGGCGCCGTCACTGTTGAGGTACCTGCCCTCTCTCCCCTCGGCTGCATCTCCTCTCTTTCCATCTCTCCCTTTGCGCGGGGCCCTTCGCTTCTACTTCATGATTGATGCTGATGGTCCTCCTCTATCCGTAGATGTACTACAAGCACGCGCCCAAGACTTGCCGGAACTTCGTCGAGCTCACGCGTCGCGTCTACTACGACAACGTCATCTTCACCGCATCATCAAGGTCTCTCCTGATTTTCTTCTTTCTTGTGCTGTCTGATCTGTGTTCCTTATTGAGTGGCTGTTGTTCTTGTGCCTGCTTAGGATTTCATTGTGCAAGGTGGGGATCCTACTGGAACCGGCAGAGGTGACGAGTCCATCTATGGGTGAGCAGTCTGTTCACTCCCCTTGATTTATTTTTGAATCAACCGCTATGTTGTTTCCATAGCTGATTTTGAATGCAGCAACAGTAGATGTGTTATGGAGTATAAAGCATAATGTTGGGAAGGATTAGCTACTCTTTTTATACAACATTTCAGTTGCATATCCCACTGATTTTTGCCATTCTATCTATGTGTGTTAGTTTTCGATTAACAATTCCATCGTCACATTAGTCGAGTGAATGCTATCTTACAACAGCAATAGATGGAGCATTAGCATACGTTGTGCTGGGAAAAGATTTACTACTCTGCTTGTACAACATCTCAGTGGCCTCAATACCAGTATGCCTGTTTGCTTGAGCTTATTAGCCAAAATCAGCACTACTTTTCAGTCATGGAATAGTGTTTTTCTCTCACAACAAATTAGCAACAGCAACGGCAGCCAAAAATCAGCCAGCCAAATGGGCCAACTGTTTTTTGGCTGCTAACTTGGTCAAAAGCTAATTTGCTAGATAGCTGGTAAGATGTTTCAGGGACAGCTGTAAGATGAAACTATCTCTGCTATTCTCTCTCTTTAGTTGTAAGCTTGTAATCCTTTCTAAATTTGGTGCTCTTGCTGCTGTTGCTTTCTTTGCAGAGCAAAGTTTGAGGATGAGATAAAGTCAGAGTTGAAGCACACTGGCACTGGAATTCTGTCCATGGCGAACGCTGGTCCAAATACAAATGGAAGCCAGTTCTTCATAACTCTTGCGCCTTGTCAGTCACTTGATGGTAAGGATAGGCATCTGCTTCTTTTATTGTCTGATATCTTTGACTTGTGTCAGCCTTTTCACTTGCGTGCTGAAAAACATGGTAACTAACTGATTGTTTACACCAAAATTTGGTAAGCTATTCGTCAACACTGATTAAGTTTTTTTTGGTATTGTGCGCACATGAGCTGTAAAAAAAAGACCATTGGTCCTTTAGAATAGAACCAGAAAGAAAGCTGATAAACTATAGAGAAGCAATGTTGACTAAAACTGAGTTAATTAAATTTAAAAGTTTTGATCATGACTACATAACTGTTCTTTTTACTTCCCACAACTGTTTTCATCTCTGATATATTCACTATTCAGCGTTAGGAGTGCTTCCCTCTTGAAATGTCAGTTGTCATATCTGAATTTAGCATGATAGATAAATAGCATATGGGGTGACCTTTCTTCATTTACTATGCTTGCAGTTTCATACAATTAACATGATGTAATGTTCCAGGGAAACATACAATTTTTGGGAGGGTATGCAGAGGAATGGAAATTGTTAAGCGCCTTGGTAGTGTGCAGACTGACAAAAATGACAGGTAATAATTTGCATCTGATCTCTACTGAAGAGAAGGTTTTACTTAGGGCATTGGCATCGGTGCTCGCAGGTCGCACCATGTAGTACGCACGATAAGTTTCTTGATATGTGTTTGTTTTTGCCTGTGTATTTGAATGAGCACTATGGCACAATTGTTTTCTTACTAAAGAATTTTGCACCCTTAGAACCTTTGATTAAGAAGTTGCATAGGAATATAGGATGTATTCTATGATTCATGATGTACCCATTATATATAGATGTACCTTTCCTTTTGATATGCAGGCCTACAGATCCCGGTGCAAGCATTTTTAAAATTCATGAAGTCCAAAAAATAGCTTAACAAGACAAATTCGTCTAAAATAGAACATCGAATTGCTTCAACCATAGTTAACACAGTAATCAACATTCTAATACTCCACTGCTCTCTTGTGTTGTCTTTGTTTGCAGTACCAGCAAATAGCCATGGGCATCGTGAACTGTGATATGGATACACAGGGTTATAGTTATTTTTCACAGACCTTCTGCCTTGATACGCCGGATAGGTGTCCCTGTCTTCTACGAGACTCAGATCGACAATGCCGTGAGTATTCACCAAATTTTTAAGTTTTTTTTGACCTGTTCACTGTTCACAGGCTGGCTAGGAGTTGTTAGCAAAATCATGTCTTTATCAACTATCATCTTCAGACCTTACGTGCTTCACTAAATCTGCTATCTTGCTGCTTTTTTTTCTCGTGATTCAGTTTATGGTATTATGGTTCAGTCTATGCACTTTACTTAAAATAGGGTTACATGAGAAAAATAGGATTG
Source organism: Eremochloa ophiuroides (assembly GCA_038502445.1). Classification (NCBI taxonomy): domain Eukaryota; kingdom Viridiplantae; phylum Streptophyta; class Magnoliopsida; order Poales; family Poaceae; genus Eremochloa; species Eremochloa ophiuroides. The sequence goes on along the minus strand of JAHLJS010000003.1, from coordinate 26,164,295 downwards.
TAATGCCACTTTGATGTGTAGGTGTACACAAATAATAATTCTATGTTAACCAGCCCATGCCCTCCTATTTTGCAGTGTGTGCATTGTGTTGTTGAGCCTCAAGGGACATGGTTGTTTTTTCAGGCTGTTTCCTATATAAAGATAATATAATAGTGCCAATTTGTTATCCTGGACACCAAGTCGATTTTTGTTGTCCTATGGTTGTGCCGGTCAATCTATCTATTCTCATTGTCTTTTTTTATTTATGTTTTTTGTTCCATTACATGTGTGCTGACTAAGCTTTATTTTGCGGAGCTATAGATCCCGAGATTAATTTCACTTAGTATTTGTTTTGGGGGAGCAGTTATGATACATGATGGGCCCTGTTATCCGTCACATCTGCATAGTCCCTATATGAAGAATAGTAAGTGTTATAAGAACTATTCCAAGTCTTCACTTGAGAAAACATTTGATTTAGAGGGGAATATGTCGTATTGCCGTTGAGTCAATGGGGCCACTATATGGTGAAAAAAATGATTCTCCAACTTCGCAACATGTGGGGGGTGTCTCATAACCATGTTTTAAGGAACAGGCCCGTATAGTCAAGTGCTAAAGCATGTTTAGCCATACCAACTCTATATCAGTTTCAGTAACATGTTTTAAATCAGCTACCCTTTTTTTTATTTTGTAACAGTTCTGTACAACATGTAAACCGGTGTGGTTTGATATGCTTTGTGATAGAGTGGGCAACAATGAGTACATATCAGGTATTATTCTTAGTGTGTGAGGGTCCAATGTTTGTTCGTGACGTAACTTACATTGGTAGCAACCACCTCAAAGATACAAGAAGTTTTCTCTTCAGGGAGTCATTCCTTCCTTTTTTTTTCCTTATCAGATCGGATATTATTTTCTTCTCAGTAGTTTTGGTTAACTATTGTTCTTTTCAGGTTCCATTAGATTGTGATGACAAAAAGAATAACATTCGGTTAATACTTCCTTTTATGTAAATCTGAATAATACTTTTACTATGTATTTAGATATAGTGTATATCTAATTACATAGCAAAAGTAAGCTATATATCTAGAAAATCTACTGTGTCTTATAATTTGAGATGGAAGGAATAGTGCGCAATATGCATTACGTTGGTGACAGTATTTATGCTTCCATTTTCTTATTCCTGGTTCTTACCTAGGTCTTAATTATTTCTCAGTGCAGATAAACTCTCGGGAACTAGGAAGCAGAAGTGCAAATCACCGAATACAAGTACATCTAGAACCATGCATGATTCTTTCTTAGTCAACGAAAGTATGAAAAAATTGATTAAATCCATTGGCACAAAGCTTCTGGGTCGATGGGATTGAGGCATGGATTTGAGGAACGTGGTATGCTACTTGCTAGAGAATTTTACACTGTGAGTCGACAATGTGTACTTAAGTTACAGGAGAATTGTGAGCATGTGACGCCACGCTTTGCATCATTGTGTTGATTTCACGAACTTTGTCGTTTGGATAATATCACTTTAATATTAGTGTTTTAATTTAACATTATTGTTATGTTATCATACGATCCGTGTATTTTTAGTAATAAAAGTTTAGTTGTCCCGTAGCAACGCACAGTCATGCTAGCTAGTATCTACTTATATCTACGACTAAAAAGGGTGGAAGAGAGACCCTATCCGGCAGCCCTTGTACGTCGTCCCGATTCGCTCCGCCCCGGTATCCGCCCCTAATCGCCCCTCCGTACCCCCGGCGCGCTAATCACCCACGAGCGCGATTCTACCGTCCGGCTCTGACGGAACCGCCGCCCGCCCCACCACCACTCCGCGGAACCGCTCCCCCGCGCACGACGCCCAGCTCCACGATCTCGCCTCCCACGAACCAATTATCCCGACGAGAGCGGCATGGTGAACGCGGACGCGCCCACTTCGGCCGAGCGGTACCCGCGGGGGGACGCCAGCTGCGACCGGATGTACGCATGGCGGTACACGTCATCCCTCGCGCCGTGTACAGGGACGCGCCCGGCGAGGCGGGTTCGAACAACAGCCGCGGCCACGCCACTGGCTTCCCGATGCGGCGGGTTGGAGCACCAGCCGCGTCCGTGCCGCCGGCTTCCTCGATCCGGCGCACAACCACAGCTGTTTCGATCCGAGCGCAGCTTCTCAGTCCTCGAGCCGGCCGCCACGGCCACGACTGCCACGCAGAAGCGAGGACGCGGCTCCGGCGTCCCGGCGCTGCGTCGCCAAACATCCGCAGCCACGACACCCTGCTGCTCGGCCGTCCGGTGCGACGCGGGGCGGCGGCGCCATCGAGGACGCCTCCCGGCGCGAGCGGCCCCGTCATCCGGAGACAGCCGTGTAACTCCTGGGCCGCCGTCTGCGCATTCTCCGCCAAGGTGACAACTGATGACCTAGCCCCTCCCTACGATTCCGCTGTGATTTTTGTTGATTGACCGTCAGCTCCTGCATTGCCTCCGTCCGTACTGCTTTGGCCGGTGCACTCCTCCCTGCTCTGCCAGATCAGCTGTTGCTCTAGATTTCAGTATTGGTCATGGTTCAGTGATTCGGTGCGTGATATGTGAAAAATCAACGGTCTGGAGGTTCAGCATGATTCATTAGGCTGGGTTTCTCGATCAGTCAATTACTTCAGGCTTGTGCGCCTAGGAGGTAGTGCTGCAATCGTGCGCTTATATGCTGTTACAGCCTTGCTTCACCTTGATAGGAGTTAGAGAATGACTCGATCGGAACTGTAGTAACAGTTACAACCTGGGTCCTGTTTGTACCCCATTTTTTCTAGGACAATATGAGTTAGGCTTGGAGTCACACAAGTATGGAGCAAACCAACGGCAGCATGTAGTGATATTCCAATCTGGAAAGAGTTCGCATCATAAGCTCTATGCACTGTCAGTCTATAATCACAGAAATATTGTTTTAGTCGCCCCTGTTAACTGAATGTTTGTTCCTGCTTCTGCTCCTACTCCTGCGGAGCGGGCATGAGCCATGCTTGTATCTCGATGAATGCTAGAGATGCTTCCTATCTTTTCTCTGCATCTTATTTCATTTTCATTCCACTGTTCCTGCTCGCACTGTCAGTATTTGTGCTGCTTGTACATGTTTAGGACTGATGGAAGGACTCTAATTTGGCCACGCTTCGATCTGTTATTCCTAGGTATGTAGATGTTTGTACTGCTCTGCCATTGCCCATTGGTTCATGTTTGCTTACCATGAATGCCATCCATTGTCTAAGGGCCTCTTAGAACATCTTGTCAGGCTATGTCAATTTTGTTTGATAATTAAAGAGAAGGTTAGAAAATGTGGACGATACATTTGAATTTCTTATCTCTGAATCTCTTACCTATGCCATTGTGTCATGCTTCTTCCTTTTTATCTGTTTCTTGTGTTGCAATAAAAGTAGAAAGAGGTTGAACCGACAAACAAAAGAGAGAAAAAACAATCAATAAATTATGAATGCTATTTGGTACAAAATATCAGCAGTATTTAGATTTCTTTTTTGCTATTGTTGCAGTTATGTAGAATCGTAGATATCAATGATTCATTTTTAGTGTCCTTCTATTAAATGGTTACATTCAGTTTTTGATTGAGCTGGATTGTACTTCTATGTTAGTTCTGTTCGGCTGAAGAGGGGATAGTAATTGTTCTTTCAAATCCAGTCAGTTTCAAAAATCCTGAAATCCAAGAAGAGGGGGTACGTACTGATTATAGAAATGTTTTCAAAGTTGTTTAGGCACTTGACTTAGTTGTGACTTATATATACTCTTACTTTGTAGAAAATCACTGTCAATGCTATTGAAATTGTGTGTGGCAGCTAGCAAGCAAGTTAGTAGTGATATTATTTGGGATACTGTCAATTACATGCAGCAAAGTGGTAGTAGTTATCCACTTTTAAAACAAAGGAAGTAGTACCTTATGGTTCAGATGACTTACTGATGGACAATAGAAAGCAAAAGCTTGGCACATCAGGTGCAGGAAACACTAGAGAAGATCAGGGTTCAGCTTAGGATGTGAGCCTGCCATTGTGTTGATTGGGTAGCTTTGTGGTAACTAACAATTAGCTGATGAACAGCTCAGGATGTGAGCCTGTTAGTTTGGTAGAGTAAATTGCTTTTATGTGGTCAGTTTGACTACTCTCTTTGCAACGTTGCCAATTATTTTTCTTGAACTTTTAACTAGAGACTTTATGTTCACAAGATACTAAAGTGTGGTTTTTTGTTTCTCCTAGCCATTCTAACTGCTTGGGCTATTCCCATGTGTTAAGGTTGGTCCCTTTTGACACGTTTTTCTGAAATATATTGTTAGTTCTATTTTCAACGCTAGGAAACTATAGACATGGAGACCTTGCTAATCCGATGATTCAGCTATTCGGTCCAATAGGTAACCAACAATATCTATGAATTCAGTAGGCAATATTGAGTTATTGACCTTATTCATTAGCCCATGAATATTAGTTAGTATAGATTGAACATTATATTACAAGCAGTGAGCACTGAGACAGTTATTTCATTGAGTTTTCATTCTTGATTATGCTGCTAATACCCTGACAGATAACTACAGACCACTTGCAGTTTGGCTCATAACACTAAGTAGCACTTTGTAAATTCACTAAGAGTTAATGTTCATGTGCAGGTACATCTACCTTGGGTTAGTTGACAGCAAAATCAAAGCAGCAAGGATTGTCTATTTCAATTTTATAAACAATAGTCCTTTGATGTCCATGCTAGAAGCCTAACTGCCTAATGCCTTTACCTGCTTCACAGGTTTTTTCGAATGATTCTTGATCTTGAAGCGAACCCTGTTTGGAAGGACTCGAAGACTCAACGTGCCTCTAGAGTTTGAACCTATATATTTCATTTTCTCCAGTTGAGCTGGAACTATTTTTGTAATGATACATCTGTTTTCTGGCTGCAGCTCATTCAAAGAATTTGTTGATATGGATCACTTTTATCAACTCCCTAAAAAATGAAGTTTCCATTATCAATGTGCCTTAAAGAATATTCTTGGAGCTCAAGATAGTACACTATGGCACAGGTTATGTTTTTGTGTATCTTTTGGGCTCTTGAAAAAGAACTTCTACTCCAAAATATTGCAAATTGACATATACTTTTCAGGTTATGGATGCACGTTCTGCCTGTCAGTTTGGAGGTGGCAGAGCTGAACAACTAGCTCTCGCTTAGTACAGACAAGTTATTAAGCATAGCTTTCATATATATTATTCATTTCATGGTAACCAATTGTGAAATGTCTTTATCACTGTAGGCCTCGATCCACAAGTTTAGTGACGATGCAATTAGTTTGTCTATATTTTGGTGCATTCCAAGCCCAAGGATGGGAGGGTGCAGTTGCCGTGACATGCTCCAACTTTGGAGATATGCATCAGAAAGTTGAACAATTGGACAAGGCTGCAAACAAGTTTGCTTATTGGAATCATGATATGAGAATGGCGGATAATCATGTATGATTATGATGATTTTTAATAGCATCAAATAAATGTATCACTCTTGAAACGTGATTGTTTTGTTCAAGCTAAAAAAATAAGTTCCAGACTGAATAAGTTAGTGATCTTACTTACTCCCTCCGTCCCTAAAAAAGGGACGTTTTGGGTGTTCGTGCCGGTAGTTTGACTAGATTTATAGAAAATACGTGCAACATTTACATCTCCAAATAAATTTGTTAAAAAACTAGACTCAAAGATCCATCCAATTATACTAATTATGTGTTATAAATATTTATTTTTTTTAATATAAATTTAATTAAAAATATTTCTCGAGAAGCGAGAACGATATTTTTTTAGGGACGGAGGGAGTAGGCTTCACCAAGAGGAAGCGTGGGCTCAAGCTAGACCAAATAGGTCTAAATTTTTAATTGTAGCATTCATCTTTGTGAGTTACTATAGCGAACCTAAAGGAAGCTTTTTTTTAAGTTGTGTTCCTTGAGTTGTGGCAATGAGGTAGTGCTAACATTGCATTTTCATTGAGCAGATAAACATTTGCACCCCGGTCCATGACCCGCATTGTTGTGGTTTGATACCAAGGTAAAGGCCTGTACTCAACATGGTCACCTTTGAAGTCGTCAAATTCTGATGTGGCAACATTGGCCTAGGTGTCTGTTGACATTGACATTGTGTTGCTGCTTCGCTTGCTTCGAGACGCTCGACCATTATTTTGTTTTCATGGTAACGCATGAGCATTTATCACTCTGAGGTGCTCGAGCACTTTTTATTTCCGTTGCAACGCACGAGCTTTTACCTAGTACTGCTAAAAAGACCCAAATACAGACTCTACCCGGCAGCTTATGGTGCGTCACCCCGTTTGGCTCTGCCCGGCTCCGTCATCGCAGGCTCACTCGCACGTCACCCGGTGTCTCGGATGCTCGCGCTCTTCCCTGCGCTAAAAAACAACCGTCGCACGACCCTCACCGCCCACGCGTCGCTGGCCACACGCCTACACCGCCGCGGCAAACGCCAGCCTGCCCGCCTCGCTGCGAGCTGCTGGCCCGCCTAGCCGCGGCAAACGCCCGCCTGCCCGCCCCGCCGTCAACACGCCGCCACGCAACGAAGAAGCCGTACAGTCCAGTGGCCGCCGCGGCCCTGCCCCTACCTCGCCGTCACGCGGCAGCCGCCAAGGCGCAGCGGGACATTGCCTGGCTCAGTGGGTCGGCGAGGGCGCCCAATCCTCCCAGCACTCACGGCGCACCTCCCTTCCTCTCTCTCTCTCTCTCCCGATCCGAATGTTTTCTTGTGTTTACTGTTTTCTTTTTCCTTATGAAGCTTGCAAAAAGGATTGCGGCGATCGCCCCGATCTGCATCTGGCACTCCAGCAGCAGCGCCTGACGATATTTGTGATCCTCCCCCTCCTCTTGGCTGGCCAGCAGGGCCTCTCCTGTTCCAATATCGAGGTCATGATACACACCAGTTCCGCCGAAGGCATCTCAGAAACCATGGACATCAAACCATGAACCCATGAAGCACAGCATCATACTGCATTACTGCCATAGCAGGTACGTCCATTATACATGCTGACGCCATATTCATCTGTGCTATTATGAAAAGTCGAATTGTAGAATCTATGCAGTAGTGACCATTTGTTACCTAATAAATATGCTCCAATTGCCTCCTGGACAGAATAGAAATAATCTCTTTCCAAACATTCTGTTAGCTAGGAGTTCAACCTGAACGTGCAAATGAATTTTGTTTATCAAACTGAAACCTGGTTGATCATCCTGATGTTCATCTGAATATCATATCGATGCTTGCAACATTGCAGCCAAGTTCATATCAGGGTTCCGAGGATTAGTCAAAGGTTATTTTTGGACTTGGTTGACCTATGCAGTTCTGATCTTCTATATGTTTAATGTTTCTCGAACTGCTAAAAAATCAATGTTAGTTCGTGTTTTACAATGAGAATCAGCTCTGAGTCTTCTATTTGTTCATTTCAACGTTGATGAATTTCACAGGCTTTGTTCATCAATAATGCCATGATTAAATGACATGACACTCAGATTGTTGTTGCATCAAGATCACTATCTGCATGAATTAATAGGCGCAGTTTAGGGGAATTTCAAAGCCAAGGATTATGTGCATAGTATAATAGTTATATACGGATGGCCACATGCTGTTAATTTAAGACAGATCGTGTTCTTGCTTTCCGGTGAATGAATGAGATTTTGTGAAAGGTTAAAATCTTTTTTTTTTTGAAAACGCAGGAGAGCTGCAATTCATTGCATTAAGAGAAAAAGTAGTCCTCAATAGGATCCTCACTCATACGAGGACCAAATATGAGCGAGGCAATTACACAGTCATAAGACTCATGCACATGACCAACACACGACTCGACTACCTAGATAGAAACAGTAAGACCTAGACCCTACAAACTTTTCGCACCAGCCAAACACCATAAACCATGCTCATCCTTCAGCTCACACAAAATTGTGTCAACCGAAGGAGAAACCCCCTCAAACACACAAGCGTTTCTATGTTTGAAAGGTTAAAATCTGGTCACGAGCTAATAAAGATCTTTTGTTAAAATCGTTTTCAGTTTTCAATTGCTCCTACTGTTCTTTCAAGAAAGAATCAAATCAGTGATCTATTTCACTTTTCATAGTGATTCTCACATGCTTCAGTTCTCAGGTATTGCCAGGCCCCCTGACTTGCTCATACATTGATGATCTTTATTAATGACGGTCTTCTTTGGTTGATGACACAAAATGATTGATATGCAAAGACCCTGAGAATAGGGTATATTTGGCTATGTTGAAATAGTTTAAGAAAACTAGAAAACTACTTGGATCTTCCATGTGGAGTTTATATTCTTATATGCAGTCACCAACGCAGCAGCCAACAGCTCAGCATAGGTACGTGACTACAGATCAATATAGAAGCTCTGGTCTCAACATAGGGGCATAATCTGCGAATTTTTTTTCTTGAAATGAATGGAAAATGTTGTAGTTGTGAGTTTGGTCACTTGTATGTTATGAGCAAGTTATATGTTTGAGATGAGAATGTACTACTCTATCCATATATACAAACATGATTCTAAAGAAGTTTATTTATCAGCTTTGATCTAAGAATTATCTAGAAAGTTTTTTTTCTCAAATTTAGTTCCCAGATTTTATGATGTGCTTTGATCTAAGAATTAAGCAAGTTATATGTTTGACATGAGAATGTACTACTCTATCCATACAAACATGATTCTAAAGAAGCTTATTTATCAGCTTTGATCTAAGAATTATATGTTCCTGTTGCAATGCACATGCACTCAACTAGTTTTAGTAAAAGGAAGATAAACAATAGATCTATATCAATGTACTTGTTTTTTAGGAATATAATCTACATACTTAATTGATATGGACTCACCATTATTTATACGCATTTATTTAATTTTGATATTTGGGGTATATGCAAAGCTTCTCACGGTGTGACGAGTACGGTTAGATTGATGAGCTCTACGACTCTCTCATCAGACCCGGGTTCGAAGTCTGGCACCTTCTTATTTCAAAGCCATACAGGGAGAGTCTTCCCATGGTCGAGTTTTTTTTATTTGGGTATAGATATTAATCGAATTTTGTATAGGATTGTTCAGCTAATCTATGTCACTTCACTACAGGATGCGGCTTCTTTGCCGAGTGCCTGAAGCACTCGGCAAAGATCTTAAAGCACTCGGCAAAGGCTTTGCCGAGTGCCGCACTCGGCAAAGGTTTCTTTGTCGAGTGTCAAATATCGGGCACTCGGTAAAGCCTTTGCCGAGTGCCAAGTCAGCACTCGGCAAAAAAATGTCAACCGTCAACTTTGACGGCTTCTTTGCCGAGTGCCGACTAAAGTAGCACTCGGCAAAGATTTTTCTTTTTTTTGAAAAATTCTTCGCCGAGTGCCTCGCCGCTGCACTCGGCAAAGAAACTGGTCCATTTGCTTTTTTTTAAAAAAAAAACTTTGCCGAGTGCCCGAGCAGCAGCACTCGGCAAAGAAAATTTTTATTTTTTTTGAAAAAAATCTATGCCGGCCATGGCACTCGGCAAATCTGGAAAAACCAGATTTCTGGTGCCCAGATTTGCCGAATGCGAGTGCAATTGCACTCGGTAAAGGAGTCTTTACCGAGTGCCACACTCGGCAAAGAGGTAAAAAATAATATTTTTTTTGTCTCACATACACATATCGTCCTTCCATCGCGCATCACATACACATATTGTCTTTAATCCATTATATAGAATCCATAATCCATCACATACATATAAATGTCTCTAGTGTCTCTAGTGCATCACGTACACAACGGAGACGTCCGAAGAACATGAAAAGAGGTACCTACTACCATCCTTGTCCTAGCCACTCGGACTGCTGAGGAGAGTGCTCGGTCTGTGGAGGAGGGCCAGTTACCCACACGGACGTTGGAGAAGGGCCATCGTGTGGAGTCGGGGCCGAACCCGCCGACTATGGCTGCACAAAGGAGAAGCGAAATCATAAGTATGTGCATGAGGGGCGCAAAAGCTAAATTAATCAACAGGTTCACATACTAACCGGAGTCCCTAGAACAGGAGCACGAGACATAACTGGAGCGAGCAGCGACGGAGGCACGACCACAACTGGCAAGCCCTGCAGGCTCGCCATGAAGCTGAACATGTCCCACATCCTCTGCTCCTCGGTCGCCCTCTGTGCTTGTACAGCCGCCATCTCTAGCCGATGGGCCTCCGCCTGTGCCGCCTGCTGAGCCTGCAATCTCCGCATGTTCTCCTGTAACATTCCAACCGCAAAGATTAAACAATGCAAAGGCAATGTACATGTGTAAAAGCAATGAACGACGAGTTTGTGAGTAGTAACCTGGAGCTCCATCATCTGCTGCTGTGAGCTCGGCTGCCGAGGGCATATGGGAAGGGAGGAGTCCGTGCTCCTTGCTCGAATATCGGCGAGGCTGGCAACAGAGGAGGAGTCGACTGTGTTGTCTGCCATCCAGTACCTGCCGTGCTGCTTCCCTCCTCCCAGCCTCATCACGAGGTCCATATCCAGGGGCTGGTGGGCCGGATCGAAGTCCTCCCCATGGCGCTGGCAAGCCGCCGAGGTGTACTCGCTAAGCTTACTGTGGACGCTCGCGTTGGTGTATGCCTCGGGGCCGTCCGCTGGGTTGTAGGTGACGTCCGAGGCCGTCGCCTTGCCCTTGTGTGCCAGGGTGTACGCCATGAACTCATTGTATTCCTGGCCCTAGTGCGCCTGGGACTGCGAGAAAAACACAAAGATGATTACAAGTACTTAGAATTGAGGGTTATAATATATAAATAAAAATGAAAGCACAAAAAAGTTTACCCATGTCTTGGCGTACACGCTAAGGCTCTGGTTGCCTTGGTGGTGTGGCGCCCCACCCATCTACAGGCGGCAGTCCCGACGGATCTTGTGCTTCTCCGCCCACTCGGGCGAGGGCCACCTATCCACAATGGCCTCCCAGCAGAGGCGGTGCCTGGCGTACCAATCAGGATATTGCTACATGCCATCAAGTTATTGATATGTCAGAAGATGAAATGAAGCCAACCTATTGTTCATGAAAGGAATACTTACCAAGAGGTATTGCTCCCTCGTGAGCGTCATGCTCCCGGCATCACGCTTCCTCACTACCTGTCCAAAGACGTCGGCGTTGTAGTTGATGATGCACTGGAGCCGCGTCTTGTAGTACAGGTCCGAGAGTCGGGACCTGCAGACCTTGTCCTGCACACGCACTGCCTGGGCTTCAAACCCAGCGTCGCACCTGTAGAAGTCTTGCATGCATACATCATGTATTGTTTAATTATTTTTAGAGCGACCAATGAATACATAGTATTGACCAATTTAGTGTGACGTAGACTCACCCAGAACTCGGCCTTGATCCGCGCCGCAACGGTGCCGTGCTCACTGTCCTCAGCGGCGTGGAAGTGGTCCCACGTCCAGGGCGGCGAAGGCAGCCTAGCATAAGTGACTATCCCAGGGTAGTGCTGCCGAATCAGAAGGCCCAGCGTGCCATTGATGTGCCGGCCCTTCCCGGACACAACTTCCCAGTTGCTGCAAGAGTCATTAAAAACAATTGTTAGTCATTAAGAGTCTGGATGTCATATGAAATAGTAGTGAAATGATACTTACTCGTCGCCCGGGGTCGAATCACCGAGCGTCGGTGAAGTGGGATCGGCCGCGCCGGGAGCTTCGAGAGCCCATGCAAGTAGACTCCCGACGAAGTAAAGCCAGAAGCAGTAGTGGAAGTGGAACCCCCCACTGTCGCGGTCGCCCCCTCCTCGTGGTCTGACGAGTCAGAGGAGGTGTCACCCCCTCCTGCCTGGTCGTCCTCGTCCACCGGCGGGGTGGGAGTCGGCTCCACGCGCGTCCTCGGACGGCCGCGGGTGCGGACGGTCCTCGACCTCCTCGGCGCCGGCTCTGGCAAAGTGTCCTCCGCATGGGGTGGTGAGCGGTCCCTCATGTAGAGGGAGTTGACCGCACGACGGCCCTGCCTTCCGCCCGGCATTTTGTCGAGTGCCTGCAATTTCAAAGAGTAAACCAATTAGTAATGTTAAATTACAAAGTACTTATAAAGAGATGCAAAATGAATTGAACATAGTAATAGTAATAATAATAATAATAATAATAATAATAATAATAATAATAATAATAATAATAATAATAATAATAATAATAATAATAATAATATAGTATTACATGAATTAGAAATATTCTTCACGATCGGCAGCGGCTGGATCATAGGTGTCGTCATCACTATCAATATTGTCAACTTGCACCTCTTCTCCCTCGTCCTCGTCTCCATCCCCTCGATCAATGTCATTGTCTACTTCCATGCCCATCAGCGAAAACATGTCTATGTCAAACCTTCCTTCTGACCCATCTGATTGATAGAACTCCTATGTATGGAGGTCAGAATTGTAATCCTCATCGTTTGGGATAGGTAGTCTACCGCGGAGCGATGCCATATGCACAAGGTACCAACCCATAAGATTGGGGTCTTTTTGGCATGCCCATAGGAGATAATAAACTTGCGTGGCCTGTTTAGCCACAATATAGACATCCTCTCCTTGATATACAGAATCCTGTCGAATTTCGACTAGTCCAATCTCAGGGGTTGTTCTCATGACGTTAGGATCGAACCAATGGCATTTGAATACGACTGGATTGCGAGCTTTGCGACACTCAAAGTTGAGCTTCTATATTTCTTCTACTATGCCGTAGTAGTCGTGCCCATCGTGCCGAGCGTAAGAACTCCGGTATTTGTGGTTTTCCGATTGGGCCAACTCCGCTCGTAGTCGCTTGTGTGAAAGCGATAGCCATTCACGGTATAGTTGGTGAATGTCTTGACCTTGTAGGCGAAGCCTTTGGCAAGCCCTTTCAACTCAGCATCCATTGCCCTATCTTTGCGGGTCTGCAAGGTGAGACCAGATAGATCGTTACATTACTCGCTCTTATGATCAAAGTGGGAAGGCAAAGAATTAACTAGGTACCTGCGTGTTGAATCAGGAAATGAAATCAGGCACACCATCTTTGAGAAGACTATCTTCCTCTTGAGGGGAAGGAGCCCTATTCCCAGTCCAGTATGTATTCAGAAATTCCCTGAAAAACAAGAGACAAGGGGGTGGATACATGGAGGATAAAGCATAAGGTCTTGGTGCAGTATGTAACAAGCTCATTGAGAACTTACTGCACATAAGGCTTCACTTCGTCAAGGTTTAACAACACATAAAGCATGATAATGCGCCACTCATCATGCCTTAAGCTCTTAGTGCACGGTGCGCTTGCTTTTCCGAGTTTTCCTTTGAAAAGGCTGAGGTTCGATGAACTCTCTTCGGCGTTGTAACGAGGGGGAGGATTGTGCACGCTGGGAAGGCTATCATTACAGTATGATGTTGTGAAGTTTAACACCTCCTCAAGAATGAATGCCTCTGCCATGCTAGCCTCAATTTTGACTTTGTTTCTACACTTTTTCCGAAGAATCTTTAGACATCTCTCATTGTATAGCACCAACGGAACTGCACGGGACCCTCCATTCGTGCCTCGTACGGTATGTGCAAAATCAGATGCTGCATCGCCAGGAAGAAGCCGGGTGGGAAGATCTTCTCCAACTTGCAGATCAACACAGGTGCCACTTTCTCCAAGTCATCAATGACGTCCCGAGATAACTCCTTGGCACAAAGCTGGCGAAAGAAAAAGTTCAACTCTGCCAGCACGCGCCACACATGCTTGGGGACGTATCCCCGGTTCATCGCAGGAAGGAGCCGCTCGATCCATATATGGAAGTCATGACTCTTCATCCCTAGCACTCGCATGGTGGAAAAGTTCACTCCCCTACTCAAATTCGCCGCATGCCCATCAGGGAACATTAGCGTCTGGATCCACTGCAGTGCCTCCTTCCTTTGGTCCTTTTTCAATACGAAATCGACCGGAGTCTTTCTCCATTTCTTACCAGGCGCGGGAGGCTTCATCACTTGCGTTGGTCTATCGCACATCGTTGCCAGGTTTAGCCTAGCCTTAATGTTGTCCTTTGACTTATCATGAATGTCCATGAATGTTGCCCAAAGCGCCTCGGACGATATTCTTTTCTGTGTGCATTACATTAATGTTGTGTGGAAGAAGAAGGTCATCGAAGCAGGGAGACTAGTCAAGCCCGATTTATGAGGCAACTGGTGTTCCTGCCCATATCCAATAAAACCACCTTTCCCTTTATCATCTTTGAGAGCCTCTATCTGAGCACGGACCTCGGCACCGGTCATCATTTGAGGTGCAGGGTCAGTAACTTGAACCCCTTTTCTGAAGTTCTTGATGTCTCACCGGAATGCATGCTCAAGAGGGAGGAATTGACGATTCTGATCGAACGAAAAGAACTTGCCACCCCTCTTTAGCCAAGTGAACCTCACAGCTGTATTGCATATTAGGCATGGGAACTTCCCGTGAACACACCACGCGCAGAATAAGCCATACGCCAGGAAGTCATGCAGGGCGAAGTGGTACCACACATGCATTGTGAAGTTCTTCTTTGTAGCTCGGTCGTATGTCAGTACCCCCTTTTCCCAAGCAAGGATCAATTCATTAATGAGAGGCTCTATGAACACTCTCATCTTGCTCCCTGGGTGTCCAGGAATTATCAGCGACAAGAAAACGTTCTTGGGTTGAAACATGACGCCGGGGGGGAGATTGAGGGGGATCACGAACACGGGCCAACAAGTGTACAGGGCTGCCAGCAATCCATAGGGGTTGAACCCATCTATTGCCAGCGCTACACGGACGTTCCGAGCCTCCTCAGCTTTACGACGATGTATGCCATCGAAGTGGGTCCATGCATCGCCATCCGATGGGTGTACTATGTTGCCAGGACTATATCTTTTGCCTTGTTTGTGTCATGTCATATGTTTCGCGGACTCCTCTATCATGTACAGCCGTTGGATCCTCGGTATGACAAGAAGATACCGTAGGCCTTAGCAGGGATACCAAGCTGCTCCTTCTTGCCATCACTAGTGTCGACCTCCAGATACCTAAAGGACTTGCACTTTGGACAGTGCATTGCTTTCTCGTGATCTTTCCTAAATAGGACACACCCATTCGGACAAGCATGAATGTGCTCATACGACATCTTAAGTGCACGAAAAAGTTTCTGTGACTCGTACAAGTTCTTCGGCATCATGTGACCCTCCAAAAGCAGGGATCCAAAAACTGCCAACATACCATTGAAGTGGCCTCGACTCGTGCTACACTGCGACTTGAACGACATTAGGCGTCCAATGGCATCCAGTTGCGAAACCATTATCTTCTCATGAAGGGGCTTCTGGGCTGAATCCAGCATAGCATAATATGCCTTCGCAGATTCCTCTGGGTCATCCTCCAATCTTTCACTGAACTGTGTCTCGTGAAAGTCATCCATCCAGTCTGCTACCCCGGCATCTCCATCAAAAGCCTTGAGGCGTGGTCTCACCACCTCCTCTCTAATACGATCGGCTTCATCATGGTGGATCCAGCAGGTATAGTTTGGCGTGAATTCATACTTGCAAAGATCTTCCCACACGGCCTTCCTAGTCTTTCTTACACGGTTGTCACAGTTGCGGCAGGGACACGGCATCCGACTCGACCCTTGAGCAACCTCGCCAAATGAATGCTCCAAGAAAGCATTAGTCTTAGTAATCCATTCTAGGGTCATACTTGGGTGGCCCGTGTACATCCAATCACGGTTCTCCATACTATGGCATATACATATATGAGTGAGTAATATAACCATGGTGCATCTGCTCGGTGTGCCTACCATCTAATAGGTGAGGATAGGTCCTAATCCCACCCGCGGATGCGTAGACCAGGTCAGTTTCCATGCTTCGCTCCTATCCGAGACAGAATTTCGGCAGCACCTCCCCGCTGTTCTCCCGATACACGTCTTGCAAGGGAGATTGTGTATCCGGAGAACAGGGAGGTGATGCCGAAAGTCTGTCTCGGACAGGAACGAACCATGGAAACTAACCTCATCTACGTATCCGCGGGCCATCCAAAATACGTGGATAATCCGAAAGAGATACGGTCGCAGATATGCATACCTCCAACCATATCTCTTTCGAACGGGAGACGCCTAACTGGGTTAAGTGACCATATAAAACATGCATGCAAAGGAGGAGGGGGTTATACCTAGGGTGACGGTGGAGTCAGGCTAGCGAGGCAGTGGTGTGTCAGTGCAGTGGTGAGGCGATGCGGTGTAGGCAGACCAGCAACACCGATGAAGACGATCAGGGTCGCCGAGTCCCTCCCACGGGTCCTTCTCCTACATAAAAAGGCAATAGGTTAGAGTCCATTGAAAATTTCGGCACCACCTCCCCTGCACGGGGAGGTTTCGAAAACCTGCAAGAAACATAGGCGCGATGGCCAACAACCACATATATACCAAACATAGGCACGAAGGCCAACAAACATATATATACCAAGAACGTGCCATGTACTTTACTTCTCTTTCCATGCAGATGAAAGTATCGAAGTAGTACAATAACAAGTACTACCACTACAACTACTACTAACACTAACACCAACACTACTACTACTAACACAACTACTATCACTACTTACTACTAACAATACTACTAACGCTACTAACTACTAACTACTAACAACAACTACTACAACTTACTAACTACTACTAACACTACTAAGTACTACTAACTACAAGTGTAGGGCATACCTTGGCGACGAGAATGGCAACAACGAGGGCCGGCGACGACGGGTAGGACGACCGCAGTGGCGTGAGGGTTGACGGGCCTTGGCCGGATCCTTCCTTCTCCTCTCCTCTCCTTCTCCTTCTCCTCCTCACTTCTCCCCTCCTCCTCTTTTCTCCCCTGCCACGTACGTGATAATGTGCTCGAAACTTTTTCAAATTTTTACCACAGCATAAGCATATGATATCGTGACCAATCGACAAGTTTCGTGATTTTCGGAATTCGTTTGCATTTTATATAATTAAAAATTCACCCGCACGCTAGTTGGCGATGCTGCCCCGTGAGCACATTCACTGCAAATTCGAGAGAGATGGTAGATTTAGCCTAAATTTACAATAACAAACAAGGATAACATTTTTTGATGGAATGAAATCTATAATTTCATGCATCTGCAGTTCAAACTTACATTTTCCGGTAAAATTCAAGAAAATAAAATAAACTAAAGAAATATGCCAAAATGTAATGAAAATGTGCCAAACTTGAACATGTTGTTTGTGTTGGTGTAGTAAACCCTCAAAAAAACTGGTGCCAAAAAAACAAAAAAAACAAAAATTATTTTGCTGAGTCCCTAGGGTTGGCACTCGGCAAAGAGTCGCCTTTGCCGAGTGCCAAACGCCTGGCACTCGGCAAAGATGATGGCACCCGATGCCGTTGGTCCCGGGCTATATTTTGCTGAGTGTCTATCTTCGTCGAGTGCCTGCCACTTGGCAAAGACCTTCTTTGCCGAGTGTCCCTCTTTTACTGAGTGTCGGACACTAGGCAAAGAAACCTTTGCTGTGTGCCAGAGTTTGCCGAGTGTGGCACTCGGCAAAGAAGGTCTTTGCTGAGTGCCCGATATTTGGCACTCGGCAAAACTTCTGGCACTCGGCAAATCACGAGTTTCCTGTAGTGCATGTTCTATTCTTTTCTCTGGTTAATTTTATAAATTTCAACACGCTCTAGGCAAATGTGGAGGTTTGTTTTAACACTGTTTTGTTCTTGCGAGATGGCTTATAATAAGACAACAAAGAGATGGCTGAAAACACAACCTGTTTTTATTAAACTAACATTCAAGGCATTTTGCATACACGTTTGTTTGTGCTTACGTCCATGTTGTCATTCATGGCATGCTTGTGCAAGCAATGATTTAGCTGTGTTTTTGTCTGCAAGAACAAGGTGCGGAATGGACAGTTAGGGGAGACGACACCCTTAATCTCAACAAGGGCCATATATGCTGATGTTTTTAAATAACGGCCAACTAATTGGATGCATTGTTATCATCGACACATATCGTTGATCGCAAAAAGGACGATATAAGATGACGCATTCTAAATCAGGGTGAACAAAATTAGTACATTGTTATCATCAGGATGAGCAAAGCTATACAAATATCTGTGCGTATATATACACTGCACACATGCATCCCGATGTATATCATCGCCAGAGGCATATATAGGAGCTGCTGTTAGGTCTAGCCACAAACGCTCTTTCTTCTCATCAGCAGGTTGGTATGTGATTTTCATTTGTTAATACTTACAATGTCCTTGTAATCAACATTTTAGTTAACCGATTGCTTGATGCTAGGTAAGGTATAGTATTAGGATAGTTCATCTATTATTATCTGCCTAGACCCGACAGCAGTGTGTCCATCTCATTAGTGCCAAGTCGTTAATGCCAAAGATTGTCGAAACATTAACATATTCCGTTTCATCTGATGATTATAATGTTGTATGATTATAACAGTTTCAAAGGGATTCCCACATCGTGATAACATGCCTGGTCCAGTGCCCACATCGTGGCCGGGTCTGATTGGCTGGGAGGTGCAAGCTGCTATTAGACTTATCCATGGACAGCGACCAGATCTAAGATATGTCCATGTACTATATCCAAATCAAGTCCCGACGCCACCCCCACCAGACGGGATACGTCTTATTATCTACAACAACGTCGTCAACAACCAGCACATCGTCATCTCCCCGGCGCCGTACATTGGCTAATTGCTATTAGCATGCCATACATTCATGCATGGCTGGTTTTAATGTTAAGTTTATGCCTTACATACATTATATAATAGAAATATAAAAGGCTAGCATGAATATTGAAATAACGGGAGCGAGAGTGTGATGATATCCATATATATAGTCGCCAAGCATGCATCTCGGCTATCTCGTGTATCTGAAGTTGTTGATTGCATGGTTGATTCATATATCTATGTTTGTACGATGATTCATAGTCGCCAAGCATTTCCCTTGTTTACCAACACGTTTCTAGTCCGGACAACTATGTCAAAGCTATGTAATAAATTTATTCCAATTATGTCTCTAGTTAAATCTATGCTTTATCTGAGTATGAAATTTTTATTATAGTTCAAATATACAATCATTAGTCCACCATAAAAATTTCACCACCATTTGACCATAGAAGCCGCAGCTACGAATTATTCTAACTAATTATAGACAAAATTAGATTTTCTAATTAATCTAAAGCCACAACAAAAAATTATACTAAAGCATACCATATTATATATTCACAGATCTACTCATGTGGAGTCTAATAAAATTTGATTTCCTATTTTATGATTTCTTTGTGATTTAATGTGTTTTTTCAAAGGTTCAACGAAAATAAATAAAAAATAAAAAGATATAACCACCGGCATTATAGTAAGAGCAACTCCAAGAGATTAGGTAAAATGGTATTCTAAATTGCAAGATTTAGCCATTGTGTAAAATAGGAAGCCCATAAAAAAACTAAAGTTGTACAATAGACTAGGTAAATTATTTCTAATCTATATTTCAACTAACACGTGTTGCTGCAAGAAACATCCATGCAACAAGTCAAGCACATGCATGAGAGAAGATCGTCTAAAAACATCTGCCAAAGAGGTAAATGGGCCACAAGTGCCTCATGGGGCCGTGGATAGCCAGCAGGAGTGGCTTGGGAAATATGTACACCGAATTTGACGGGATACCGAGTTGGGTAAAAAGGAAAACAAGATAGAAAGACTGTTGCACCCTGTTCTTTGGCTACAATAGCTAAAAATAGCCTCACAAATGAGTTTAGAAAGGCTGTTGGAGTTGCTTGGGGTAATTTGATCGGTTTTGGAAAGGTCAAAAGGTAAATTGACAGTTTCATAATTGAGAGGGTGAAGTAGACCACCCCCATAATTTGGGGTGGTCATGTTGACTTTTCCTTGTGTATTAAGTCTCTAGGACTGCAAATTTTGCTTGCCGGAAATTGTCAATGGAATCTGAGAGCTAGCTGATCGTCAGGGACGAATGAAAGCAATTATATCTATTTTTAATTTTGTCCGATTCAGTGTGTTTTACATGAGGAGACGACCAAAATAAGACTCTATTTACATATCTAAGAATCTTATTCCAGTAACAAGTTTATTAATTTATAACATGTAACATATAACTTATAGTTTATGCAAAACTTAGGAACAGAAAAGTTAATAAACACATTATTTTATTTTTTCAATTATTATATAGTAGTCTATCAATTTCCGTGTTTTATAACTTTTGAGTTCCAAGTTTTGGTATAAGTTACAAGTTATATGTTGTACACAGTATATGCTATAGGTCAATATACATAATTTGCTATTAGAAAAAAATTTAAAAAACATATGCAAATGGAGTCTGTATAGACATTTTTAAAGTTATAGCAATTCTTGATAAATGTTTGGCTTTATTTTGACTTGGGTCAGGTGACCTCTCTCCCATCCAATTAGAAAGAAGTGCGGGATCGGAGACAGGAATGAGGACACGTAGGCCAGGTGCATGCAGCCACTTGCAGGTTTTTTTTTTTTTTTGACAACAAGCAGACAATATATTAGCAGCATCTAGCTGGAAGGATTGTTATGTTACAAATGGAGGTAGAATCAATAGCCTGCTGAACATTGCAAAGCTGAGATGGGTGCTCGTAGGAGCACTGAATACTACTTTGAGAGTGTGCCTGGTTGTAGGCCTGATGTGCTACGCCGTGATGTTTAGGTTTCTTGGAATTTTTTGAAGCCTGCATTGAGAATTGGCAGCCACTTGCAGATTGAAATGGAATGAGCGTTACGCAATTTAAGTATTGTTTGGTTAAATTTTATATTCTTAAAAATCAGTATTTGTCTTTGATTTCTAAAATTTAGGATTTTAAGCAAAAACTAATGGTGTGTTTGCATACTTTAGTTTTAAAGAGTATGACTTCATTTATTGCTCTATATGGGTCTTAAAAACTGATAAAAGCTAGGTACTAGAGTTTGTTGGTTTTTAAGAATCTGACAAAAACTGACACAGAAAATTAGACTTCTTTAGATCCCACACCTAGTTTCTAGAAGTTAGATTCTTAAAGCCTGACAAAAACTAAGGGGATCAAAGTTCACCCTGGCATGAAACATGGACCATCAAGTCGTCAACGACGTGGCACGAACGTGCGTGTTGCCCCGCCGTGGTTCGTGGATGTATGTCTGGGTGTGTTTGATCATCTCAGGGCCGGCATGGTGTTGCCCCGGCGTGGTTCGTGGATCGTGGATCTCGAATAATGTACAGTACTCCAATCTTACAGCTAGCTTAGCTGACCTTGACCATTTCAATCGGAGGGCAGTTTCCGAGGCATGAATGCATGATGCATGGTCAACAACTCAATAATCTCCGGCGGCGACAAGCAAGTCTGAATTGTGGCACAATTACTGCACACGGCAGGAACTGTCGGTGCCGAACAGCGGAACAGGCATACAGTAGAATAGAAGAAACCAAGAAAACCTCCCAGATTTCAACAAATGCATCGTTCACATGCGCGCCTTCTTGATCCAAAGTAGCAGCAGTTTCGTAAGGAGATTCACTGAGGCTTTGTTTACATCCTAGTTGCAGTTGTAATTCTGCATTATAGCACGTTCGTTTATATTTGACAACTTTTATTCAATCATGAACCAAGTATGCTTAAAAGATTCGTCTCATAATGTATATGTAAAAAGTACAAACATGCAAACATTTCGTCTATATTTAATACTCTATACATGTGCCGTAACGTTGATGTAAGTAGTTACAATTGCAATTTGCAGTCGATCTAATTTGTTGATTTCCATAGGTTCAATTGAGCTTACTCTTCAGATTATTAGTTAAACAATGGAATGGCCTAATGGGTACACTGCACAACGTGTCATCACGTGCCATGAGTAATGCGCTCACACACTACAAGTAGCAGATCCAGTTCCACTACTGGTCGACCCATTGCACACGCCGCACGGACAGACGACGACGCCGCAGCCACGCTATAAAAGGCAACACGACCGGCCGGGGTGCGCCATTCCTGCGACCTGAGGTAGCAGTACTTATCTAACAAGCAAGCGGAGCAGCCTGTGCTCGTGGCGATGGCGGCTCGGGGAAGAGGCAGTGCAGGCAGTGGTAGGGCGCCGCCGCTTGTCGCCGGTTTCGCGTTCCTGTGCGTGGCGGTGCTCCTGCTGCCGGCCGCAGAGGCCATGACGACGACGTACCTCGTCGGTGACGCCGCCGGGTGGACGCACGGTGTTGACTACGGCAAGTGGGCGGCGGACAAGAGCTTCCACGCCGGCGACATCCTCGGTACGTACGTTGCCTCTTTTACACGCATGCACTTGTATGCCATGATCCTGACGTACCGATCAATATTATATTGCAATCTATGCATACGCATCATGCATGCAGTGTTCAAGTACAACACGACGTGGCACGACGTGGCGTGGGTGAGCAAGGGCGGCTACAAGAGATGCATCGTGTCGCCCAAGGGCCGCGCCCCGGTGTACCACACGGGCTACGACGCCGTCAAGCTGCCCAGGGGCACGCACTACTTCATCTGCGGCATGACGGGCCACTGCAGCGCCGGCATGAAGCTCAGCGTCACGGTCTACTGACGACGACGTTAATTTTATTATATATTTGGCCTCTGTAATTTTATTACGTGCCGTCGTTAGTTGCAGCTTGCGACTTAGCTTGTTGTGTGAGTTAATTTGGCGTGTATGTGCGACACTTGCAAGCTTATGCAATCAGAGTAAACCTGATGTTTCATCTTGTGTCCCGCAAATGAAAAGTTTATCGTTTGAGTCACATGTGGAGATGCGCGAAAAAGTCAAAGCAGAAATGGGAGCATCGGCATCGACCATCGATCCTGTGCAAGACGCCTCTCGTCCTACCAAGTTGACTTTTTCTATACCTACTGCGGCCCCATGTCTATGCTCTATGCATCGTTCTTTTAGACAAAAAGGCCTTTGCCCCTGCTTGTGTTAATAGCTGTCTGGGTTACCAGCTTACAAAATTCAGCGCAAAGCTTCTTTGGGGCCTGTTTGGTAACAGCCCAGAGGGGTGGCCCGACCTCTCCAGCTGCACCACTTCCTATTTGGTTCGCTTGGCCCAGCATTGGCGTCCGGTCCGCACGGACCGCACGGGCAAAGCGTCATGGGCCAGGCCTTGGAAAAACGAAACTCTCTCATTCATTTTTTTATTGGCCGGCTCCATTGAATGTCCCGTGCACTGCTTGGTGGATGGAGTTACCGCCCGCCCACGACGCTCCCCTTTTCCTCCTCTGTCGTTGCCATTGTCTTCGCACCAGCTTCGACATCGTCGCCCGCCGCTCGGGAGGAGAGCGCAGTGAAGGCCGGAAGGCGAGCGCGGCCACCTCCTCGCGCCACAGAGCTTACATGCGCGGAAAGCAGTCACTAGCCGATAGCAGCGAGAAGCGGTACCACTCGGCGACGCTGGAGACGTCGACGGCCTAGGTGGGCTGTTGTTTACGGTGGATGTACCATAAAAATCCACATTCAAACACAGTCAACTTGACTCGGGTTCAAGAAAGAATAAGCATATCATGAACATATTTTATCAATAACTAGTTCCACTTGTATTCTTAGCTTGTGAATGCAGAAAAAACCAAACAGACCATGAAACTTCAAGATATGGTGTACAAAACCACATGGAAGAGACAGGAGCTCAAGGTGGGCCTATGCATGGGTCGGCCGACCCATGTATGGGGCCCACAGGGCTCTGGTGACATGGCATGATCCTCGTGACATTCCACTCAGCTCATTTCCACCTTCAGATTAGAGTTGTGTTTCTATTCAACGGTGGAGAAGTAAAGCACAAGGATCAAGGATCAAGGAATGAACCGACATGGTCAAGACAGAACCAGCGCAAGGACATGCTCTATGACTGGTGGGGACCATGGTGGTGGGCCCACCCTGTGATAGGGGGGTTGGTCGACCCCCCTTGGTGGGTCCAGGCCACCGCCATACTCCACCAACCTCCTGCATGGTTCCCACGTGCTGGATTCACCATTGTCGTCCATTTTGAGGCGGTATTGAGGCTGTTCATCCAAGGGCCAAGGTGAAAAAGCACACGGATTGCTGACATGGCGCCTCTCCACTCTCCCCTATAAATAGAGGCAGTCACCATCCTCTTCAAGACACACAAGAGGCACAAGAAGCAAGCTAGAGTCCATTTCATCTCCTTAGTAGTACTATTAGTCTAGTGTGGGAGTTAGAGTCGAGTTGAGCTTAGCTCGGGGTCACCGGAGTCGTCTGCTGGAGAGTCTGGTATAGCTCTTGTACCTTTCTGTCAGTGCTAGTTTTAGTTGGGGCTAACACCGGCTAGTAAATATGCGCTTTGCGGTTGAGGCTACGGATGGTGTGCAAGGGCAAACATAGAGATTATACTGGTTCAGGCCAAGCAAGCCCTACGTCCAGTGGGGAGGAGAGTCGTGTTGCCTTGCACCGGAGTGCTCGTAGTCGGGGGTTACAAGCTAGGCGAGAGAGGGAAGTGTTCCCAGGTCTCTTGTGAGTGTCTAAGTGTTTACAAGTCGTTTGCTGTGGGTGTGTATGTGTGGGTGAGAACTTAGAACTTCTTCGTCGTGTCCCTCTAAAGCTGGCCTCTGCTCTCCCTTTTATAGTCGCAAGGGAGAGGCAAGGGCAGCGCTTACAATGCTACGCATGTTACAGCGACGAGTTGCTGTTCCCCGTTTGAATATGGTCAGCTACAGTCTTTTCTCCGCATCTCCAAGGTATGGCCGTCATGGTTCGCACGATCTTGGTGAGTTCCAAGGCGGGAACAGTCGTCGGATTACGTCATGTCGTCAGCTACGGTCTTTTCTTCGCGTCTCCAGGATAGGGCCCTAGTGGTTCGCACGATCTTGGTGAGTTCCAAGGCGGCAACAGTCGTCGGATTACGGCGTGCCATAGGGTCACACCTATCGGCTATCCTTCCACACGATGTGACAAGAGGGTGAGTCGCCTCGGGGCGTTGTCTCCCGAGGCTCGGGACTCCTGAAGGCGTGATGGGATGGAGTAGGGGATATCTCCCCTGGTCATATTTCCGGCCTTTGAACAGTACTTCCCGAGGGTTAGGTGGGCCCGGATGGATGGCGTGCTCGTCCTTTCGAGTGGACAGTGCAGTAGGCGCCTTTCCCGTTCTTGTGTAGCCCGTCGTCAGGCGCTCAGACTGTCACAGTCGGAGTTGATAGACCCCGACGAAAAACAGGGCGGCGCACCGTAGACCATACCGTGGAGAGGACGGCCGTAGTGGGCCTATCAAATCCTCTGCCAGAGAAATCCTGACAGATGGTATGGCCGTCAGGGGCGTGCGAAGCACAGTTGTGTCGAGAATCTCGCCTGACGGGATAGCGCCTGTAAAGTGGTCAGGGAGGTCTCTTGTGGTCCAAGATTGCTCTACTGACATCACCGGTGCCTTGGATGCCTTTGTGAGATTGCGCTCGAGGGGGATGGGGAAGCTTGCGCGAATCGGAGAATGGGCGCCGAGGGCGCCGCTCTCCCGAGCTCTCCTGGGGAGGCTCGGGCGAATCGGAGATTTGG
Organism: Eremochloa ophiuroides; assembly: GCA_038502445.1. NCBI lineage: Eukaryota > Viridiplantae > Streptophyta > Magnoliopsida > Poales > Poaceae > Eremochloa > Eremochloa ophiuroides. The sequence continues at coordinate 26,138,814 of JAHLJS010000003.1, read as the reverse complement.
GCGCCGAGGGTGCCGCTCTCCCGAGCTCTCCTGGGGAGGCTCGGGCGAATCGGAGATTTGGGCGCCGGGGGTGCCGCTCTCCCGGGCTCTCTCGGGGAGGCTCGGGCGAATCGGAGAATTGGCGCCGAGGGTGCCGCTCTCCCGAGCTCTCCCGGGGAGGCTCGGGCGAATCGGAGAATTGGCACCGAGGGTGCCGCTCTCCCGAGGGTTGGCTGTCATTGGTGCAATAACGTCGTGGGCTTCTGTAGACGCGGCCTTCGTGGGCTTCAGGCGCAGCCTTCGTGGGCTTCCACTGGCCTTACTTGGGCCAGGCCATGTTGGGAATGAGCGTTTTTGCATCGAAGTTGGGTACCCCTAACTTTGGTACCCGACACTTTCCTTCTGTAAGACTTTGCCTTTATCAATATATTATCTTTACTTTACTTTACCGAGTTTTTACTTAATACTTTACTATTCATTATAGTATTGTTGTGTCTTATCTTAGCATTATAGTTGTATTATACTAGATTGTGATCCTGTAACCAGTTATTGTGTGCTATTCATCGCCTGTCATAGGGTGCTTTAGTTGCTTTGTACACAACTAGAGTAGTGAGAAATAGTGTAAGCGTGGTGCTTATACTAAATCTTGCCTTTGATTGCCGTTTATCGCACGGATTGTTTGTGGGTGCTAGCAGGTGGTGACAGCCCTGTCTAGTCTTAGTATCCCATCACGTGTTTTAGGCAAGTTCTTAAAAGGTAGTCTCCCATAAGAGTATAGCCGCTTCGGGTAGAGGTTATATCCTCTATTGTCTCGGACTATCCCCTACACTCAAGAAGTAAGGTATCAATCTAGTTAATTCATTTATCTGTTAAGGTTAAGTTCACAGGAATAAAGTAAGAGTCATAGGAGTCATAAACTCACTCGTTGTCCTCCCACCTAGCTATACTCTACTAGTTATCCTAAACCTTGCCTTGTCTCTGTGTCATTATCTCTCCTCTATATCGATTTAACCCCCTATCATTAGTTGGTTGCTAATTTGCAATTGACTTAAGGATCTCTCTTTTATTAACAATTCCTAGCACCGCTTTCCCTTGGGATAAAATAAATAACGATACCTTGGAATACTCCCGGGTGAAGTGCTACAGCGGTATATTCTGTGCGCTTGCGGAATTATCCAATAGTCATAAGAAATACCCCCAAGCACTTCTGGCGCCGTTATCAGAGATAGCCTAACACCCTATCTCTGATGATTGTGCTACAAAGTGTCAACAGCTGTGAGAGAGCGTTCGCCGGCTCGGACAACGCAGTGAGCACCGACAGCGAGGCGGCCGTGGCCGCGGCCACGGCAACCACGGTGGCAGACAGCAGATCTGCCTAGCCTGCTAGCACCATGTCCTTGTTGGGCGCCCCGTCGCCCCGCGCGTAATCTCTCTCGACATGTAAAGTCCCGACGTCTGCAGCGTGGGTGGCCGCGAGGCTCCTTGATGACACGGAGGTAGGAGATGCGGCCGAAAATGGGCTCCCATGATGATCGTGGCCACACAGCACAACTCAGACGCTATGTAACAGAACCGCCTAAATCATATGGCCCACAGGCACCTGTCATTGTCACTAATAACCTCTGACAGCCAGGCCCGTGTTCTAGATGATCTAGAAAGCTCTGTCGGGCTACATAAACACCCGTAATCTCCGACAGGATCCCATTGCGAAGCCATTACAGAATTATAACATTTCATAATAAAATACATCAGAGTAAAAGTGCGGAAAGGTTACATAGTACTTAGATTACAAACCAGTTGTCCAAATAGAATTTAAGTGCAGTTATTACAAACCATAGATAAGTAGCAGTAGCATTGGAATAACCAAATACATTATAACTAGATAAAGACAACATGAACCCTGCCCAAGGGTCTTGCTTCACTCATCATCACTTTCTTCCTGGACAATGGTCACGCAGCAGCAGGCAAGACAAGGGTTAACAAACCCTGAGTACTGGGGTACTCCGCAAGACTTACCCGAAGATGAGACTCAGGAATGTAGGCTGAGGGCAGTCAAGGTAAGGCTTTAGCAAGAGTCAAAGTATTTTTGCGGAAAAGCAATACTAATCTTGAATCCAACTTTCAAAATTTTAACTCAATATTATTTACTCAATAATCAAAGATTTCAGTTCTTCCACATGTATCCTTCAATTTCAATTACTTATTCATTCTCAAAAACATTCTAGTTCCGAACCACTTTCCGATGTAAGTCAGGGGATCAAGTCTCCATAACCGAGGAGCAATGACGATTCGAATCGATTGGTACCCAGCTGGGGATCCCTATCCACACTGCATATGTAGCACCTAAGCTTGCATATGCCAACCCCGTCTACCACGGCCTTTCAAAAACCTGAACCGGTCCTGTGCCACCCGAGAGCACAGTACTCCTCTCGTCTCCAGGCACGTCGGCCACGAGGGTACACGCTACTCTCGCCATCTCTTCACTCTCAGTGCGTGGTCGTCGGTTCAAGTAGTAGAGCCACCGGAGTCAGGGCTTCCCGGAGTATGTGGCTAGTTGTAAAGTCTCGATCACAAGCAGGCCTACAACGGACGGTCACTAAAGCTTTTCCCGTTGGTACAATGCATTGGTACTCTAACCCAAGTACAAGGTAACCACACGGTTTTCAAATCCCTGCCCGCCGGTGACAAAGCCTTGGGACTCTAACCCAAGTGTTCAACCACCGAGCGGACAAAGCCCTTCCCGTCGGTGACAATGTACTGATCAGGTGCACAGCCACCGAACGAGAACATTACCAATTCCCTTTTTCATGAATTTAATCATTTATATATCACAACAGCTCAAAAGTAGCATTTTGTGCAACACTAAATTAATTTAGCAGGGCTAAGCATTTTTCAAGCATTTTAAAATGGTTTCAGGATATTTCAGTGGTCAAGATTGGTAATGCATCAATGGGGTTGTCAGTCAACTCCTATCAACTTAATGCAGTGGATTAACTCAAGTTATAAATATTTTGTAAATCACAAGGAAAGGACTGAATGCATCGGGGCTTGCCTTGAAGTGCGAAGAGAGTCGGATCAGGATCGGTGCCACAAATGTCAAAATCCCTGGACCATCTCAGGCACCACTTCCTCAGCAGAATTTTCAACTTTGACTTCCTCGCCTCTGGTCACTACACGTATGCAATAATGCATGCTTAATATGATGCAAGGTGATATGGGATGCAAGACTCAATAATTAATACTTCATAACTTGAGTACAACTCTCCTTCATAAGCTAACCACAGTAATTTTAACCTAAGATGTCCTAGGTCATAAGGGGTTTGACCTAGGATCAACAATCACTCTCAAATCACAACGAGCCTAAATCATCAATACTTTTAATTCGATTTATTAATCGAATAACTAAACATTAAATAACAACTTAATTATACTATCTCCATTTGAGCCCAAACTTTGCCAACAGGTTGGTATTGCTCTAAAACAGTGCCACAATAACTTTCATGATTTTTGGAGCAACACGGAATTTACTAAAATTCTTCCAATTTGCATTTATGAATTAAACTACTGATTTTTAGTTACTACATAATTTGCTCAAACTCACTAAATAATATTTTTCATAAATTCTATACACCGCAAAGAGCATACATATTTATTTTCATGATTTTTGGCCCAATGAAAATATTCAGATAAAAATAACAAAGCTGAGCACTATTCATCTTCAATTCAAAATCAGGAAAGCTACTTAAATTCACCTAAAATTAAAAACTCCTTTTTGGCCCGGGACGGCCCACGAACCCCAGCAGACCAGCCCACTCGGCCAAAACAGCCCGTGCCCACCCAAACTCTCTGCTGTGCCGATGACAAGCGGTCCCTACCTATCAGCCTCACTCCCTCTCCCTCTTCTTCTACCTCCGGCTCCCGTGCATGCGCGTACGTGGCGGCTCGCCGCCGGCGGCTCCTCCGACGAGAGAGAGACCACAGATGAGCGGCCCAAACCCTAGTGCAACATCCTAGGGGCCTAGATCGACCAGTGCAAGCCGGTGACGAGCTCAACGCCACCCGTGGCGGCTCGGTCACGGCGGCGTGGCGTGTCCCGGCCACGACGGACCGGTAGAGTTCACAGGGAAGGTTTGGTGATGATCAGTAGCTTACCACGACCCAAAGTGAGTATCCGGTTGGAGCAAAGACGGCGCGGAGTGGCGAGCGTGATGGCGATGGCGGACTCAGCAACTCGGACACGACGGCGAGCCTCCGTTCTGATCGGTTCTGTGCACCAAAGGCGAAACAGTTGAGCGCATGAGCTCCACGGCATCAAGGCGAACACAGAACAAAAGATTAGGAAGAGATATGTGCACCGCAACGAGTTGGACACGGCGTTGGACCTCGCGGCGGCGCTCTGAACACCCGCGGGGAAAAACAAGGTCGTTCCGGCGCGTCCGACGGTTATCGACTGGCTTCAAAGGGTCTGAGAGAGACGCTAGATTGTGGCGTGCTTGATGGGAAGTGGAATTGGAGAATGGGACTCAGAGCAGCGTCAATTTGAACTCGAACCGAGACCTCGCCGGCGGCAAGGGTGGAAGAGAAGATAGGGACTCGTCGACTTATATGCTGCGGGCGAGGAGAGGATAAGAGCGAGCGAGTACCCCTCCCCCCCCCCCCTGCGACCTCCGCGCGGCGGTGCCCGGGCCCCGGTCGGCCGGACGGCGGCCAGCGCGCGGCGCGCGCACGCGCGCGCGGCGTCAAGCACTGTAGGGGCCCCTGTGTACTGTAGTTAGGGTTATAAAGTCAAATGCTATTTTTGCTCATTATTACCCTAATCCATATAGCAACCCGTGAATCACCCAAAATAAGAGTTGTAGAGAATTTTGTGAAGGATATTTTTGGTTATTGAAGTAAGTTCAAATTGAAAATAGTTTTGAAATTATTCATAAGGGGTAAAAGGGGTTTTTGAAATTTAAATACAATCCAGTCAAATTTTCCCTATTTTCCTCAATAACTTGAAAATCTATAAAAAGAAAAGTTGTTCTACTTGTTGAGCTTTACAACTTTTATTAAGAAGGTTTGGTCAGATTCTTGATAAATTTTGAAATAGAATTTTAAATTCAAATTTCAAGGCATTATTTTGAGTTTAATTTGAATTTCCACTGTATAACTTCAAAATCTCCAAAAATAAAAGTTGCTCCATTTTAAAAGATCTACAAATTTCATTAAAACATTTCCCTCAGATTCCTTATAGTTTTTTGTTTAGGTTTTGGGACCTAATTAGAGCTTATTTTTTATTTTCCTTTCGATTTTTTTTATTTTAATTATGGATTTAACTAAACAATCATCATCATTCATAATTAAGCCACTCTAAAATCCCTAAGCACAATCATATGCAGACAATTAAATTAAATATGATGATATGACAGTTTTAATTAACCGTAATACCGGAGGTACCGGAGGTATTACACGCTATTCATGGAGGACGCCCACTTGAGCGCTGACCTCCGTGTGCAAGGTGCTCAATGAAATACCTACGAGGTGAGAGAGGTGGAAGTGTGGTGGTAAGGCTACCAATTCCAGTGGGAGTAGCTATATACTTTTAGAGCCAAAAACCAACTACAATCTCAGTCGAACCAAACTTATTTGAGGCAGTAAAACTAAAACAAACACAAGCACTTGGATCAGTCGAACCGTTCTACTGGCCATAGCCAGGCCAGCCGGCCGTCGTCCAGAAAACTCGTTACCAAACAGGCCTTTGGTGTGCCGCTTCCCTCAACACACCCGCTCACCAAGCTTTCAACACTTCCTGTAGCTTTAGGATGACATATTCCATCCCGAGCCTGCCCTTCGTCTTCAGCACATTCTTCCACTGTGTCAAGAACCCCGCCTTATAAGCATCATGGGAATCCAATCAACATCGTCAACCCTGCTCAAATTCATGGGAACTATCCTTTTCTAAAAAAAAAAAAAAATCATGGGAACTATTCACTAGGATTCTACAGCAAGTGATATAATAAAAAATATGTGCATCTTACAAATCCATAATTTGAGAATAAAAAGGTGATCTTACGAATCCATATTTGAGAATAAGGAGTTCATTCTCACAAACCAATAAGTTAAGCCTAAATGAGTTCATCTCACATATCCATTAATCTTACTATTACTGATTAGAGGCCTCAATGGAGGCACCACGTTAATTCTCACTAGACGCGCTAAGAAAAAAGATAAATCCTACAAATTCTCATAATAATCAGAAACATCTAGCCTTTAATTTGGTAGACTATAATCATCATCATCAATAACAATCATTGGATCTATTGTTATTTGAATAAAAAATTACTCACCTCTGTTATTATGAAAAATACATAAAGTAACCCTCTAATTTTGCAAATAAATTACCCACCTTTGCCATTATGAAAGATAATTCATAATAACTCTCTAAGTTTATATATAAATTAGCCACATCTGTCATTATAAAACATAATTCAAAATAACACCCTTAACCATTTAACTTTGTATCTATATGCCCACATCGGTCATTACGAGAGATAACTTAAAATATAACCCACCAATTTTGTAGATTACTCACATCTATCATTATAAAAGATGATTTGAAATATATTTGTATCTAAGTTACCCACATTTATCATTATAAGAGATAGCCTAAAATATAACTGAGTAATTTTGTATTTGGATTACTCAAATCTATCATCATGAAAGATAATTTAAAATAAATAATAATTATTTTTAAATTCAACCTACATATATATATGTTGTTATCAAAGAATATAAAGTATTAGCTTGATATTTGTTTCTGCCTTAGTTATTATAAAAAATAAAAAATATTAAATATACCTGTAAATAGTATTGTGTGCTACTACAAACAATAAATCGATATTCATAAAGTTCGAGTACATATTCTAAATTATAAATTTCTACAACCATGAAATTCATAAGTTGCTATTCTAAATAAGTTTAAATATTTTAATTAAAATATTATGTCATATTAGTATAAAAAATTAAATTTTGTGCACTCTATGATATATAAAACAATACTAGACGCATATAGGTATGTGATATAGCAAATTCAACAAGTTCGGTGCTAATATACAATCTGAATTGTAACTTAATTAATATTTGGAGGAACAATTCTACTAGGACTTAACCTCTTTTAACAAAAGCTATTTTTTTTGAATACCTAACATGTGAAAAAATTGCACAATTTAATTGAATGTCGATCAAAAGCTAAACTATGATTTATGAAGTCATAGAAAAAAATGAAAAAATTGAACGACTAATTTAATTGTATGGTTGAATTATTATGAGACAAAAATATTATTTTGTGACTGAAAATAAGCTGAATCTAGCTCAAGCGAGGATATTAAATAATGGACCATCCATGTTAATTCTCATGAGACATGTTAATCCTCACGAGATATGATAGAAAAAACGATAGATCCTAGCAATTCAAAAAAAATCAGAAACATTTGACTATAAATTTGGTATAGTCTAATTACAATTGATAATAATATTTATTGGATCCATTTTAGAAATAATTAAGCACCTCTGTTATTGCGTAAAACAACATAAGACATCATATGACTCTATATATATTCAAACTACCTATGTATGCCATTAAGATACACGATCTGAAGTATATCTAAATTTGGATCTATTTACCTATGTACTCTTATTAAGAAAGATAATTTATTAACCTAATCTTTATCTTTTTATCTTAAAAATAAATATCCTCTAAACCTACGTCTAAAATTACACATATCTTTTATTAAAAATATTAAAATAACATGTAAAAAAACTAAATATTTGACATGAAGTATGAGAGTCCATATTTTTCCAACCCTTTAAGATTAAACTCGATTATTATAAGTATTAAAATTCTCTTTAGCTTAGTACTACTGCCCCTTCTGAGATCTCACGTTAAGTTCTATCACTTATCTTAAATAACACGGTGCATGTTTTAAATGATTGCTTTTGCTATTGTAGTATTTAAGAATATACTGTAAGACCAAAAACCCTTATCGTTAACAAGCAAAAGATAGAGTTAACAAAAATATAATAATCACAAAAATTTCAGTTTAATGGCAAAAAAAAACTATAGTAGCCAACAAAGAATAAAATTTGAAAAAATAAATTAAGATTCATGACTTCATAAGTTTCTGTGAATTGAATTAGACTACATGAAATATCTATTATGTCTAAAAACAACAAAGATGAAATTAAACATTCAATTTAATATAAAAAATTCTTTATTAATTAGCATTAGCAATATATGCCTTAAAAATTCTAACCCGTGGTAGAGCACGGGTTGATGGACTAGTTGAACCTAATTAAATGAGATATCTCACGAATCCATATATAATAACTAGCAGGTGGGGTTTTTTTTGTACCGAAGGATAACGAGTCTGTTCAAAAAGACCTGTCACTGTTCATACCGGTGTAATGTTCACAGAAACCCGTTACCGTTCATACCGGGTGCACTATTCACAGACACCCGTTACCGTTTTTCATACCGGGTGCACCGTTTACAGAGACATACTGTTCATACTGGACGCACTGTTCACAGAGGCCCGCTACTGTTCGTACCAGTGCACTATTCCTAGAGACCGGTTACTGTTCATACCGGGTGCACTGTTCATCAGCCCGTTACGTACTGCGCTCAGAACAGTAACTTTGTAAGAGGGCACTGTTCATATACAATGATTTGAGAGGGAGGGGGTGGTACACACAAGTAAGAGTTAGTTAGATTAAATGGGTTCATCTCATATATAGAAATAAATCATGAATTTAAATCTCACAAAATAAAGTGTTCACATCTCACAAAATACTAGTCATCCAATATACACCTATCTCTTTCGAGACAATAATTTTGATGCTGCTGTATATTAAATTGCATAGCCATACGCGTTACCTTTTTTTACCTTCGAGTCATGCTTCCTGGACTATCCTATAGTATTATTGTTCTCTAGTTAGCTTTTTTTTAACGTGCTTCTCCAGGCTCCCTCTTTCTACAAGTAAAAACAAATAAAATTTTGTAATGACATGGAAAATCAAGCTTTGTACAAAAACAAAACTTATCTTTTTTTTTTTGGTTTCATTGAGTGAAACTAGCTTGTTTGTACTGGTTGAATTGTATGACTGATTTGTTATGAGAGAAAAATAATATTCTTTAAAAGGTGAAAATAGGCCAACCTAACAGAGAGGGCTCTAAACATTTCCTTTCCCTTAGAATTGGTTTGTAGCAGTACCTGTTGATGTCGTGCAGCGCGTCGTGTAGCGAAGCCGGAGCTGGAACAGCGGGCAGCAGGTTCTCGCAAGGCAATGACGTGGAGCGGCTGTGGGCGGCTGCCGGCTGGGCGCGCGCGTCGAGCGTGGAGCACGTCGAGAATAGAAGGGAAGCATTGGTTGGCGGGAACGCGTCGGTCGGGCAGGGTGAAGCCTCTGTCTGCCGTCGGGAAAAACCACTCTCTCGTCTGCCGTCGTCCATGTGGTCAGCGAGATGATCGTCACGAGCGGTTGCCAGCAGAAGACGAAAATGCCGATTGTTGGTTTTCGGGACATGCAAAATTTTCCCAAGGGCACAAAGTTCTTTCTGATGACAACTCTTAGAAGAAGATTTAGAAAAAAAAAGAGAAAAAAAAATAAATTACAGAGAAAACAAGAAGCACATGTTTATGGAATTTTTGTGAAGTCTATGTTTAGGACGAAAAATTGGAGAAGCCCACAGTTTCGGTCGGCAAAATTGCAATTTTCTCATCTCTTTTTCTTTAACGACGCCGGACACAAATTGGGGAACTAGAAGGAGATGGTGATCGCCTCCAACGACAGCGTCGACGTCAACAGCAGACGGAAGAGGAAGGGCTTTTTAACTTTTTGCCATTATTAAGAACGGCACCTCTCCAATAGCCATTCTTCTGGGAGCACTTACAGATTTATCACAGGGAGAGAAGCTTAAACATAGAGATTGCCATTTTGGCGCGTTTGGCACGCGACGCAGGCAGTCCACGCTGGCGCACCGTGCTCAGAGCCATGCCAAAAGTCCTCCCTGCCCCCCTGCCCATTCCCCTGAAATTGGGCGTGCCCGTGCCCTTCTTCTCCCTCTCTCAGGCCCTCTCTCATTTCTTTTCCTCAGGGGAGCGCCGACTCCAGCTGCTCCGCTCTCCTGTCTTGTCGCCGGCTGCTGCTCGTCCTCTGCCTCTCTCCCCCGCGGTGGACGAAATCGGCGACGGTGGTGGATGCTGGTTCTTGCTACAGCGAGGTATGTACCCCCTCCCCCCAGATCTAGTCTTGTCTTGGATGCATTGTATGTTAGGGTTAGGGGCAGTGAACCCTTGTTCATGTGTGTTTACTGTGCTTCATAGGCCTTTGATGTAGTGGATCCATTGATGTAGTTGTTGCTGACAATGGATAACAGTGATTGTCCTCCTTGGTGAGTCCGTCTTGAGACATGCATTGAATGTGTGGAGTTGGTTAGGATTGTTGTCTAACTCCTTATTTCTGTGATTGTTTACCATAATGATGCCAGGATCGATCCTGGCAATGGGTTTAGATTAGTTGTTACGTGTGCTAAGTACATGGCAGATTTGGAGTATGGGCTACTTGAGATGGAAGAGCAGGAGCATGACATCTGGTTGGATAGAAACAATGGGTATTCTGTGGCTCAGTTTCATGAAGATATGCTTACAAAGATTATATGGGGTCCATCTCAAACAATTTCAGCATGGGTTCTTGACCAAGACAGTGGATCTGAGTGGAAGGTCAGAAGGGATGAGCACTGGGTTCAGTTGATTCAGGACAGATGGGCTGAAAGGATGGCTTATATTGCAGTAGAAGTGGTGACCAAAGATGGGTATAGTCAGAATGTCCGTGCTGGTGCTTGCAAATCAAAAAATGTGTCTGGGGTGACCAATTGTGTAGGCAATGCTGCTGTTCCTGATACTGCAGAGGGTAATGCTAATGCTGAAGGCACTGGAGATACATGCAGCTCTCCTGCACAGCCTGTTGTGCAGCCTATACCTGTTGATTGGAGTACTTTAACCATTTTAGGTGGGCCTGATGATGATGGTTTAGCCAAAGAACTTGCTAATGAGGACAAAGTCTATGAGGCAATGGGCTTCCAAGATGATACAGAACATGTTCCTGTGCCCATCCCTACAATCACAGCTGAGATGCAGCAAGCTATGGATGAAGCTGCTGTGAATGTTGATGACATAGATGAGGAAGAGCCACTGCATGAATGGGATAGAGACAATCCTGATATGAAAGTTGGCACCTGCTATCCTAGCATGGAGGAGTTTAGGCTGGCAGTCAGACAGCACGCCATAGTTAAGGAATTTGAGCTAGCTACTGAGAAATCAGACAAAGGTAGATTCCGGGGCCACTGCGCTACATTAGGGTGTCCATGGCTTATTAGGGCTAAAACCCAACATGATGGCAGTGTCAGGGTATTACTTTGACATGCATTTCCTCTTTCCGTATTGCTTTTTGTGTATGTCTTGAGTTTGCTTTGCTGAACCAAGTTTTTCTGTCCATTTTGCAGATACAAATAAACAAGGGTGCCCATACTTGTGCATCTGCCACCGGAGTTGTAAGCAAGATGGCCTCACAAGCTTGGGTGGCTGAGAGAGCAATCCCACTGCTGAAGAGGAAAGCATCCATGGGGGCTAAAGAAATACAAGATGAGCTCTTGTACAAGTACAAGATAGAAATCCCCTATCAGACAGTGTACTATGGCAGGCAGAGAGCAGCAGATAAGTTATTTGGTAAGTGGAATGACTCATTTGATTGGCTGTATAGGTTCAAGGCAGAGGTTGAATTGAGATCCCCTGACAGTGTTGTAGAGATAGATACTGTGACTGATGGTGAGGACATTAGGTTTAGTAGATTCTTCTGTGCATTCAAAGCTTCCATAGATGGTTTCTTGAATGGCTGTAGGCCTTATATAAGTGTAGACTCCACAGCACTCAATGGTATGTGGAATGGCCATATGCCTGCAGCCTTAGCTTTAGATGGACATAACTGGATGTTCCCTTTAGCCTTTGGGTTGTTTGACTCTGAGTCCAAGGACAATTGGGTTTGGTTCATGGAACAATTGAGAAAAGCAGTAGGACCCATGGACAAGCTAGCTATCTGTACTGATGCTTGCAAGGGACTGGAGTCGGCTGTGAAGATAGTGTTCCCCCAGGCAGAGATGAGAGAGTGCTTTAGGCACTTAATGGAAAATATGAAGAAGAAGTACTCTGGAGATGTGTACGGCAAAAATATGTGGCCTGCAGCTAGAGCTTACTCCCCTCACAAGTTTAAATATTTCTTTGACAAGGTATTGGAAGCCAGCCCATGTGCGGAAAAGTGGCTGACAGACCACCACCCCTTTCTCTGGGCTAGAAGTAAGTTTTGTGATGACATCAAGTGTGACTACATAAACAACAATCTAGCAGAGTCATGGAATTCTTGGATCAAAGATTTGAAGGACCTACCAGTGCATTGCATGGCAGATGCAATAAGAGAGAAAACAATGGTATTATTTGCTAAGAGGAGGCAGATTGCTTTAGCCCTGCCACCTGGTATTTTGCCTGGTATCATCCATCAACTGAATGCAGCTTCCAGAGGCCTAGGACACCTCAAGGTTACTAAGGGGCATCCTGAAACATCAGAGGTTACTGAGATTTATAAAGATGAAGAAGTTAGAAGGCATGTAGTGTACTTAAGTAAGCATGTGTGCACTTGTAGGGAGTGGCAGCTCACTGGCAAACCTTGTCCCCATGCCTTGGCTGTGATTACAAAAACTAGGCAAGCTGACATGGCTCAATATGTGCACAAGTGCTACTCAGTGCATAAGTTCCAGTTAGCATATGCAGGCATAATACCAAACATAACTGACAGGAATCAGTGGCCAGAGGTGCAAAAGGGCTTCAAAATGCAACCTCCATGCCAAAAGAAGAGAGAAGTAGGCAGGCTAAGAAAGAACAGAATCAAGTCTGCAAGGGAAACAGGTGGCAAAGCTACTAGGCAAGCCAAATGTCTTGGCTGTGGGGAGTATGGACACAGACAGGGTAGCTGGAAGTGCTCACTCACAGGGACCAAGAAGAGGTAGGTTATCAAATAATGTATAATGTCTATGTGCTACCATATTTTGTGTCCTAACAAATTTGTTTTGCAGGAAGAGATCCAAGAAGACCAATGCCAAGGTTGGAAGGAAGAAGACCAAGGGAACTCCTGCTGAAACATCAACTCCTAGGACCAGGGCAGCTTTGGCAAGGGAAGCAGCAGCAAAAGCAAGGAGGGAAGCTGAAGAAGCTGAGCAGAAGGCACAAGCAGCTAGAGAAGCTCTAAATGCAGCAGCAAGGGAGGAAGCTGAGGCAGCAAGAAATGAATTGTTCCACCTGGGAAGTAACAGCATGCAGCAAGCACCAAGCCGGGTTAATGTACATGTGCTAGATGCCGTTCCTCTAGAGCTGCAGCTCGAAGAAGCAGCTGAACACCCCACACAAGCTAGGAGGTAACGACTATGCTCGAACTAGATCATTCTTGTATGCCCAAATGTGAAAAAAATAGTGACTCACTTCTCTATACCCGCAGGAGCTTATTTGGGCCGCCTGGAGATGCACTGCCAAGTGATGTTGAGCCTGCCAGGAAGATGACGCCAAGGAAGAAGCAACTGGCTACTAAAGTCAAGAAAACAAGAGGCGGAAAGGGTAACTGAGAAGATGCTGGTGGCAAACTTTTGATGCTTTCTGTGGAAGGCCAAAAACTCTATTTTGCATGTTCTGTAATGGTCAACTCATATGGCCTTATATTATGAACTTCTGTGTGTAATGGACATGTCCTAGTTATGTAATGGGCAAACATGTGATCTGAACGAGCCCTTTAGATATTTATGTGACAACCTATATATAATATGCAATGACAATATTATGGCCAGGATGGGCCCTCTTATATTTCTGTGAAATGTGTCAAAATTAAATTATGTATGGTCATGATGGACCGTTATATTTTTCTGTGAAATGTGTCCAAATTCTGTACAGTATACTCATTCCACCAAGAAACTTTAGCTACAACCATCAAATTTTTTCATTTCACTAAGAATTTTTTTCATTGCACCCAACGTCGCAGTCACAATTTTAGGGGACCGGAAGAGTGGTGCAGCTGGAGTCAGCGCTGGGGAAAACAAATGAGAAGCGCACGGCCGGCGGGACGCGTCTGATTTCAGGGGAATGGGCAGGGGGGCAGTGGAGACTTTTGGCATGGCCCTGAGCACCGTGCGCCAGCGTGGACTGCCTGCGTGGCGTGCCAAACGCGGCAAAATGGCAATCCCTATGTTTAAGCTTCTCTCTCGTGGCAAATCTGTAAGTGTTCTCAGAAGAATGGCTATTGGAGAGGTGCCGTTCTTAATAATGGCAAAAAGTTAAAAAGCCCATTTATCACAGGGAGAGAAGCTTAAACATAGAGATTGCCATTTTGGCGCGTTTGGCACGCGACGCAGGCAGTCCACGCTGGCGCACCGTGCTCAGAGCCATGCCAAAAGTCCTCCCTGCCCCCCTGCCCATTCCCCTGAAATTGGGCGTGCCCGTGCCCTTCTTCTCCCTCTCTCAGGCCCTCTCTCATTTCTTTTCCTCAGGGGAGCGCCGACTCCAGCTGCTCCGCTCTCCTGTCTTGTCGCCGGCTGCTGCTCGTCCTCTGCCTCTCTCCCCCGCGGTGGACGAAATCGGCGACGGTGGTGGATGCTGGTTCTTGCTACAGCGAGGTATGTACCCCCTCCCCCCAGATCTAGTCTTGTCTTGGATGCATTGTATGTTAGGGTTAGGGGCAGTGAACCCTTGTTCATGTGTGTTTACTGTGCTTCATAGGCCTTTGATGTAGTGGATCCATTGATGTAGTTGTTGCTGACAATGGATAACAGTGATTGTCCTCCTTGGTGAGTCCGTCTTGAGACATGCATTGAATGTGTGGAGTTGGTTAGGATTGTTGTCTAACTCCTTATTTCTGTGATTGTTTACCATAATGATGCCAGGATCGATCCTGGCAATGGGTTTAGATTAGTTGTTACGTGTGCTAAGTACATGGCAGATTTGGAGTATGGGCTACTTGAGATGGAAGAGCAGGAGCATGACATCTGGTTGGATAGAAACAATGGGTATTCTGTGGCTCAGTTTCATGAAGATATGCTTACAAAGATTATATGGGGTCCATCTCAAACAATTTCAGCATGGGTTCTTGACCAAGACAGTGGATCTGAGTGGAAGGTCAGAAGGGATGAGCACTGGGTTCAGTTGATTCAGGACAGATGGGCTGAAAGGATGGCTTATATTGCAGTAGAAGTGGTGACCAAAGATGGGTATAGTCAGAATGTCCGTGCTGGTGCTTGCAAATCAAAAAATGTGTCTGGGGTGACCAATTGTGTAGGCAATGCTGCTGTTCCTGATACTGCAGAGGGTAATGCTAATGCTGAAGGCACTGGAGATACATGCAGCTCTCCTGCACAGCCTGTTGTGCAGCCTATACCTGTTGATTGGAGTACTTTAACCATTTTAGGTGGGCCTGATGATGATGGTTTAGCCAAAGAACTTGCTAATGAGGACAAAGTCTATGAGGCAATGGGCTTCCAAGATGATACAGAACATGTTCCTGTGCCCATCCCTACAATCACAGCTGAGATGCAGCAAGCTATGGATGAAGCTGCTGTGAATGTTGATGACATAGATGAGGAAGAGCCACTGCATGAATGGGATAGAGACAATCCTGATATGAAAGTTGGCACCTGCTATCCTAGCATGGAGGAGTTTAGGCTGGCAGTCAGACAGCACGCCATAGTTAAGGAATTTGAGCTAGCTACTGAGAAATCAGACAAAGGTAGATTCCGGGGCCACTGCGCTACATTAGGGTGTCCATGGCTTATTAGGGCTAAAACCCAACATGATGGCAGTGTCAGGGTATTACTTTGACATGCATTTCCTCTTTCCGTATTGCTTTTTGTGTATGTCTTGAGTTTGCTTTGCTGAACCAAGTTTTTCTGTCCATTTTGCAGATACAAATAAACAAGGGTGCCCATACTTGTGCATCTGCCACCGGAGTTGTAAGCAAGATGGCCTCACAAGCTTGGGTGGCTGAGAGAGCAATCCCACTGCTGAAGAGGAAAGCATCCATGGGGGCTAAAGAAATACAAGATGAGCTCTTGTACAAGTACAAGATAGAAATCCCCTATCAGACAGTGTACTATGGCAGGCAGAGAGCAGCAGATAAGTTATTTGGTAAGTGGAATGACTCATTTGATTGGCTGTATAGGTTCAAGGCAGAGGTTGAATTGAGATCCCCTGACAGTGTTGTAGAGATAGATACTGTGACTGATGGTGAGGACATTAGGTTTAGTAGATTCTTCTGTGCATTCAAAGCTTCCATAGATGGTTTCTTGAATGGCTGTAGGCCTTATATAAGTGTAGACTCCACAGCACTCAATGGTATGTGGAATGGCCATATGCCTGCAGCCTTAGCTTTAGATGGACATAACTGGATGTTCCCTTTAGCCTTTGGGTTGTTTGACTCTGAGTCCAAGGACAATTGGGTTTGGTTCATGGAACAATTGAGAAAAGCAGTAGGACCCATGGACAAGCTAGCTATCTGTACTGATGCTTGCAAGGGACTGGAGTCGGCTGTGAAGATAGTGTTCCCCCAGGCAGAGATGAGAGAGTGCTTTAGGCACTTAATGGAAAATATGAAGAAGAAGTACTCTGGAGATGTGTACGGCAAAAATATGTGGCCTGCAGCTAGAGCTTACTCCCCTCACAAGTTTAAATATTTCTTTGACAAGGTATTGGAAGCCAGCCCATGTGCGGAAAAGTGGCTGACAGACCACCACCCCTTTCTCTGGGCTAGAAGTAAGTTTTGTGATGACATCAAGTGTGACTACATAAACAACAATCTAGCAGAGTCATGGAATTCTTGGATCAAAGATTTGAAGGACCTACCAGTGCATTGCATGGCAGATGCAATAAGAGAGAAAACAATGGTATTATTTGCTAAGAGGAGGCAGATTGCTTTAGCCCTGCCACCTGGTATTTTGCCTGGTATCATCCATCAACTGAATGCAGCTTCCAGAGGCCTAGGACACCTCAAGGTTACTAAGGGGCATCCTGAAACATCAGAGGTTACTGAGATTTATAAAGATGAAGAAGTTAGAAGGCATGTAGTGTACTTAAGTAAGCATGTGTGCACTTGTAGGGAGTGGCAGCTCACTGGCAAACCTTGTCCCCATGCCTTGGCTGTGATTACAAAAACTAGGCAAGCTGACATGGCTCAATATGTGCACAAGTGCTACTCAGTGCATAAGTTCCAGTTAGCATATGCAGGCATAATACCAAACATAACTGACAGGAATCAGTGGCCAGAGGTGCAAAAGGGCTTCAAAATGCAACCTCCATGCCAAAAGAAGAGAGAAGTAGGCAGGCTAAGAAAGAACAGAATCAAGTCTGCAAGGGAAACAGGTGGCAAAGCTACTAGGCAAGCCAAATGTCTTGGCTGTGGGGAGTATGGACACAGACAGGGTAGCTGGAAGTGCTCACTCACAGGGACCAAGAAGAGGTAGGTTATCAAATAATGTATAATGTCTATGTGCTACCATATTTTGTGTCCTAACAAATTTGTTTTGCAGGAAGAGATCCAAGAAGACCAATGCCAAGGTTGGAAGGAAGAAGACCAAGGGAACTCCTGCTGAAACATCAACTCCTAGGACCAGGGCAGCTTTGGCAAGGGAAGCAGCAGCAAAAGCAAGGAGGGAAGCTGAAGAAGCTGAGCAGAAGGCACAAGCAGCTAGAGAAGCTCTAAATGCAGCAGCAAGGGAGGAAGCTGAGGCAGCAAGAAATGAATTGTTCCACCTGGGAAGTAACAGCATGCAGCAAGCACCAAGCCGGGTTAATGTACATGTGCTAGATGCCGTTCCTCTAGAGCTGCAGCTCGAAGAAGCAGCTGAACACCCCACACAAGCTAGGAGGTAACGACTATGCTCGAACTAGATCATTCTTGTATGCCCAAATGTGAAAAAAATAGTGACTCACTTCTCTATACCCGCAGGAGCTTATTTGGGCCGCCTGGAGATGCACTGCCAAGTGATGTTGAGCCTGCCAGGAAGATGACGCCAAGGAAGAAGCAACTGGCTACTAAAGTCAAGAAAACAAGAGGCGGAAAGGGTAACTGAGAAGATGCTGGTGGCAAACTTTTGATGCTTTCTGTGGAAGGCCAAAAACTCTATTTTGCATGTTCTGTAATGGTCAACTCATATGGCCTTATATTATGAACTTCTGTGTGTAATGGACATGTCCTAGTTATGTAATGGGCAAACATGTGATCTGAACGAGCCCTTTAGATATTTATGTGACAACCTATATATAATATGCAATGACAATATTATGGCCAGGATGGGCCCTCTTATATTTCTGTGAAATGTGTCAAAATTAAATTATGTATGGTCATGATGGACCGTTATATTTTTCTGTGAAATGTGTCCAAATTCTGTACAGTATACTCATTCCACCAAGAAACTTTAGCTACAACCATCAAATTTTTTCATTTCACTAAGAATTTTTTTCATTGCACCCAACGTCGCAGTCACAATTTTAGGGGACCGGAAGAGTGGTGCAGCTGGAGTCAGCGCTGGGGAAAACAAATGAGAAGCGCACGGCCGGCGGGACGCGTCTGATTTCAGGGGAATGGGCAGGGGGGCAGTGGAGACTTTTGGCATGGCCCTGAGCACCGTGCGCCAGCGTGGACTGCCTGCGTGGCGTGCCAAACGCGGCAAAATGGCAATCCCTATGTTTAAGCTTCTCTCTCGTGGCAAATCTGTAAGTGTTCTCAGAAGAATGGCTATTGGAGAGGTGCCGTTCTTAATAATGGCAAAAAGTTAAAAAGCCCGAGGAGGAAGAGGCCGGGTGGCTGAGCTTGGGGAGCGATGCGAAGCGGTGATTCGCATCTGTGGACAAGTTGTGGCAGCGAATCTTTGAAGGAGGGCTTTAAGGCCCGTTTAGAGGCAAAATATTTTGGAATTTTAAACGGAGAATCTTTTGCAACGAGTGTTCAATCATGGTTTAACTAGACTCAAAAGATCTTTCTCGCAATTTACATGTAAACTGTGCAAGCATACAAAAATTCTATCTACATTTGGTACTTCATGCATATGTCAGACATATTCGATGTGACGGAAATCTTGAAATTTTAGAGTATATCTAAACAAGGTCTTACTATCTTCCATCTCCCGCATCTAGCTCCTTGTCTCTTCTACGTCAAAAAAGGAAAAAGAAAAAGAAAAAGAAAAAGAGCAGTGGATAGGAGGGGCTGGCCCACCCTGAGGAGTGACGACGGCAAATGAAGATTTTCCATGTGGTTTGAGAGTGACTGTCCGGGCAGCGTCTTCCAGCACGGAACTCAGCATATCGATAAGATAGGAATCGAGGATATATGGTAGCCCCGTGAGTGGTCCTCATCATTCTAATACGCGGACTGATCTTTTAGACAATATTTATAGTATATAAAGTACTATCACACACGATCAGATCGGGGCAATGCCCAATCAAGAGCTACAAAAATAGGCGCATGCATGCGCTCGTCAATCGTCCTACTCGTCATCTGTATCTTTGTCGCGCGCGGAAAATGTCTCTTTTCCCTTCGTTTTTTCTAGATATATATACAAGATAAGCAGAGGAGATTGCTCCGTAGCGAAGTGACAAAGCTCCAGCTCGACATCGGGCGCGGAGGTGAACTGCTGAAGATAAAGGCATCGCATTTTCTAATCCGTATATCTTGGATTAGCATTAGCTGACATGTCGCCGGTAAATTCAGAATAATCTTCCACTTGCGTCTTGATCTGCCGTCTCTCCTATCGTGTTTGCAGAGGAGCCGCCGCAGCCAAACACCTGGCTTTAGATAAACTCCCACTTGCTCAGTCTCCTTCCTCGACCACTCTGCGAGCTAGAGTGCGAGCGAGCTAGTAGATCGGTGAGGCCCGTCTCCACTCACAAAAGCCAGAGCTCCTCATCGCGCCAGCTGCCCCACGGCAATGGACAGGCTGGGCGCGAATTCGGCGAACTCGTGCCCGCTGACGCCGCTGGGATTCCTGGAGCGTGCGGCCACCGTGTTCGGCGACTGCCCCTCCGTCGTCTACCACGACACGGTCTTCACCTGGTCCCAGACACACCGGCGATGCCGCCGACTCGCCTCCGCGCTCGTCTCCCTCGGCATCACCCGCGGCGACATCGTAAGCCACCCCCGCTCCGTCAAAATTAATTCCCCTTGTTTACGCATGTTTTTGCTCAATATGGTGATCGATCACCGGACTACTGCTAGGTGTCCGTGCTGCTGCCCAACGTGCCGGCCATGTACGAGATGCAGTTCGGAGTGGCCATGAGCGGCGCCGTGCTCAACAACATCAACACGCGCCTGGACGCGCGCACCGTCGCCGTCCTGCTCCGCCACTCCGGCTCCAAGCTCGTCTTCGTCGACGCGGCGTGTCTAGCGCTCGTCGCCGACGCGCTCCGACAGCTCCCGGCGGGGCACCCGGCGCCGCGCGTGATCCCCGTCGAGGACCCCCACGAGAAGGGGCTCCCAGCCTTGCCGCCCGGGTCGCCGACGTACGAGGCGCTCCTCGCCGAGAAGGGCGACCCGGGGTTCGCGTGGGTGCGGCCGGCCAGCGAGTGGGACCCGATGGTGCTCAACTACACCTCCGGCACGACGTCGGAGCCCAAGGGGGTGGTGCACTGCCACCGCGGGCTCTTCCTCATCACGCTCGACTCGCTCGTCGAGTGGGCGGTGCAGCCGCGGCCGACGTACCTGTGGACGCTGCCCATGTTCCACGCCAACGGCTGGAGCTTCCCGTGGGGGATGGCCGTGGTGGGCGGCACCAACGTCTGCCTCCGCCGCGTCGACGCCGGCGAGGTGTACGCCGCCATCGCCCGCCGCGGGGTCGACCACCTCTGCGGCGCACCCGTCGTGCTCAACATGCTGGCCAACGCCCCCGACGGCGCGCGGCGGCCGCTCCCGGGCGGTCCGGGGAAGAAGGTGCGCATCCTGACGGCCGGCGCGCCGCCGCCGGCCGCCGTGCTGCAGCGCGCGGAGGCCATCGGGTTCGAGGTCAGCCACGGGTACGGGCTGACGGAGACGGCGGGGCTGGTGGTGTGCTGCGCGTGGAAGCGGGAGTGGAACGGGCTCCCGGCGTCGGAGCGCGCGCGGCTCAAGGCGAGGCAGGGCGTGCGCACGCCGGGCATGGCGGAGGTGGACGTCGTCGACGGCGAGACCGGGCGCAGCGTGCCCCGCGACGGGTCCACGATGGGCGAGGTCGTGCTCCGCGGCGGCTGCGTCATGCTCGGCTACCTCAAGGACGACGCGGCCACCAGGGCGGCGATCCGCGGCGGCGGCGGGTGGTTCTACACGGGGGACGTCGGCGTGATGCACCCCGACGGGTACATGGAGATCCGCGACCGGTCCAAGGACGTGATCATCAGCGGCGGGGAGAACATCAGCAGCGTGGAGGTGGAGTCCGTGCTCTACGGCCACCCGGCGGTGAACGAGGCCGCGGTGGTGGCGCGGCCGGACGACTTCTGGGGGGAGACGCCGTGCGCCTTCGTGGGGCTCAAGGACGGATCGGCAGCGGGCGCGGTGACGGAAGCCGACGTCATCGCGTGGTGCCGCCAGCGGATGCCGCACTACATGGTGCCGAGAACGGTGGTGTTTCGCGACGAGCTGCCAAAGACCTCCACCGGCAAGATCCAGAAGTACGTGCTCCGGAACCTTGCCAAGGAGATGGGTTCAACCCGGAAAGGCGGCAGCAGCATCAGCAAGATGTAGACCTGTCGTCTTGCTTGCCGTGCTTTGCTACACACTGTAGCATTGGGTCTTTATTTTCCTTTTCTCTGCTTTTTTCTTTACATAGACCACCTCCTCTCTTACCAAGTATATGTAGTTTGTTGTACAAGCCACTATAACAAACAGTGAGCACTGATTCAGTGATTCTACTTCTACACGGTGGAAGGCCTCGCTGACCTCCACGCAAGGGGTTCATGCTGAAAGAGAGGAACGTGCGCTGTTTCCCTTCAAGCTGCTCTTCGGCCCAGCAAGTGGTGGATGTGATCAAGCACTTCGCCGAGCAATGGATACTCGCTGGCGCAAAGAAGTTAGGTTGTCTAATGAGGGAGTAATCGATCTAGGCTTCTCTCTTTGGCTGGGGTGCCACGCGCTATTGTCATTTCCTTAAGCCCCCAAAGCCTTGTAGCTCTGCATGAGCCTTTGTAAAAACTTTCCTCCTTAATACAAAGATGCGCAAAGCTTTTGCGCATTCGAGAAAAAAAAACCTTATGGTGAATCACAAGGTAAGGACAAGGTGATATGATCGAAACCGACAACTTGAATTTATCAAGTTCAAAGTGATCAATGATCACTCAATAGTATGGAGTCCAAGGAATCAAACCGTAGCTCTTCAAGTTTTGATTTAACTTAAAAAAACAAAATTTTGATTTTATTTTGTGTTGAGTTTATGTTGTTTAGCACTTTAGCAGCTTAAAAATTACAATTTTTAAAATCTGAATTCAAAAGTACCTCCTGGAAATTTGTGAAATGTTGTTTGTCTTCATTGATGTTTGTGGACCACACTGGCGTCACTACAGAACAACTACAATTGGGCCTGTTTGCTGTCCGCTTGTCCAGGTTAGCTGTGCTCCGGCAATAAATTGGGCTGCTTCTTATAGCCTTTTCGGCCTGATCTGGCCTGCTGATTTTTAGGAGTCACAGATATCTATATGTCATTGATCGTTGATCCTTGATCCTTACACTACTGAGATAAGACATCTAGTATGTCCTTATCCTTCACCCGTACATTATTAAGAGTCACAGATTAGTGGGCCTGATGATTTGTTTCCAGAGAGGTTACAACATTTCAAATTCAGGTTATCTGAACATGAACAAAAACCGACTTGCATATGATCTGTAGTAGTTCTGTACAAAGAAAGGGTTTGGTAGGTGACAGAATTATATTAGTAATTGTTGTGATGCATTAACAATGATTCCTAAGTTTATCAGAGATTCTGATCGATGCTGTTGTGCTAGATTATATAATTAAGGAATTCCACACCTTTTCAAATGACCAGAAAGCTTTTGTTGTGGTGCTATATATACATATATGTATCCTATGCACTATTGCATTTCAGGTTGTCAGTAACATGGCTGCTAGACTCTCTGCACATATTATGATGGTAAATGGAAACATAATAACTGAAGTGGATATAATGTTTTCAGCTGTCAATTCTCTGTCTTATATGCATCAACGAATTAGACATGTCAGATCTTGAATCTACATTTCTGCTCGTCTTTTGCAAGGCCTACCAGCGAACTTTGCTAACTTCTTTGTGTCAGTTTGCAAGGTCCAGGAATGCATCAGAAAGGGGTCGTCTACCTTTGCTGGTGGGATGGCATCCATCTTCAGACATTGTGCACTTCTCTAAACTTCTCTTAGGAAAACATAGAGGAGCAGGAGCCCATTTCTATGGTGCAGAAATAGTAGGTGATAGCCACCTGTCTTCTGTTTGTGAGCTGTTGTCATCTTCTGAATTTCATGGTGATGGCATGATGCAATGACTGTTTCGGTCTCTATTTGCTTGAGCGTGTGAGAACAACAGAGAAGAATTTTGCTTGCATCTGGTTGTGAACATGTGCAAGGCTGTGGGAGTTACAGCACAAATGCACAATATAATATTCGGCCTATAGGAGTCACGGCCTCACGGGTACTTAACAAATTGCCTGTTGAAATATGTTATGTATGGTTGATCAATTTTATATCATCTAGCAATGTAATGGTGTACCGGAATGGGAATGGTATTCACGATTGGTCATGACTATATTCAAGCATCAAACGACTTGCAGACAGCCAAACAAGCAACTCAATGTAAGGATTGTCTGTTTAACAGTTTGTATTATTCTGCATTATGGATTCCAATAATTTGTAGACCAACCACTGCAGACGTTTGGTCGATTCCGCCACAGAAGACGATCGACCTCCTGCTGCCATGAATTTGAACAACCATGCCAACCTCCGGACTCGAGATGGCCTAAACACATATCTAAACTGTACCCAAACGGACAATCTGATCGTTAAGCCTGAATTTTACTTGCCGCAGACCATCGCCTGACGACCTGACACTTGGACTAGCAATGCAACAACATTAGTTAAACGTAGGCCAGCTCAAAGTGAAGCTAATACTGCTGCAGATTCTTCTTATTGCCGGGCATAAGAACATTCGACCTCAGCAAACGCATGATCAGATAGAACTGCACACACAAAAGAGAGCCAAGCAGAAGACAGTGGATGGGTTCACCTGATAGATTACAGGAAGGAGCCGGCTCAACCAACCAGACTGAAGCTGAAGTCGGCCCAAGGCCTAAGCGGGTCGTCAAGCCCAACAAGCTCTTCTCTAGCCCTGAGCGGCATGTCTGCTATAAGTGTGTTGCACTGTTGCCCGAGAAGGAAGTTGTAACAAGAAACAAACTGAGAATTGAACTCAGTTAATCCTGTCCACGCTAACTCTGCTTCCCGACGGGACCGAGCACTAGCTCGGATGGTGGAGAGGCCACGGGTCGTGGTTCCAGGGCTGCTCGAAACGATTTTTTCATCAAGGTTTTTAATTTTTTTTCTTTATCTGTTTTTAGGTACTGAAAAGTCTACGTCTCGCCTTTACACGGATGCTCTAAATAGATTAGTGGTTTTTCGTCACGCATGAAGTTGTCTTTGTGTTTATGTAAACCGTGTACTCTAGTTGTAGGTCTAGCTTATATATTAGTGGTGTGCGTGTGTGTGATGTGAGTTTTAATATGCAAGTTCACAAACTACAACTTGTAATAAAGTTTGAGACTGTAAGAAAAACTCTGCTTCCCGACTTGTTGTTCTTGTTCCCTTTCCTCTGCCTTCCGATCTGGTGCTAACACCAACACTGCAAATTCAGCTTCGTTTTGATCATTTGGAAACGGAATTACAATGCTCGTCACATTGCTCGAAGGGATAGATCCACCGTCAACAGATTATAGTTGTTGCACTGTATATTCGTTCTGAATGAAACTAATTTGCACCGGCTCTGAAAATATGATAGTTGCATTGTACATTGCTTCTGAAACTAATGTTAGTGGGTTCTAACCGAATTGTTCAAGATCAATATACAATAGTTGCAGAGTGTTTGCACCCGAAATTGGACAGGTCGGCGAAACCGGCCTGGTCGGTTGGTGACCTGGCTTGGCCTGGGTTTGGCCCCTGCACCGGCCTTCGGCAGGCTGCCACGTGGCGCCCCCAGAGGCCCTGTGAAACCCGGCCAAGCCTGGTCGGGTTTGGTCGAGTCCGAACCGATTAATAGATCTAATCGGTTTTTGATAGTTTTTGGACGTGAGAAATTTGGAGACTTGGTTAGAAACGTGTTTTCTACTGGGATAAGATTACCCCCTCTGTATATATGAGAGGATCATAGCCGATTGAGATCTTAACCATCCAATTGTCAAAACACATCTACAAAGTAGATTCTCGCGGTGGTTCATTTCTATCCTGTTGATCGGCTCGACTCTCCACGAGTTTAGTCGGCGTTCTAGGCGGCCTCCACGGTCCCTAGGGCAACCTCCACGTGCATCTCTCCGACGGATCTTTCCGAGGGGTGTTCGGGAGTTTTTTGGCGAAGGACGGACGCTTCATCGACCAACAACGTCCTCTGCTGCGAGTTATCGGTCGTTCCGATGACCAAGTACCAGATCACCTTTCCCGACGAAACCTGAGGAAGGCGGCTCGGCTGACTCCTGGAATCGGCCAGGCCAGTTTCTGCGGCCTCCGCTGCTCGTGCTATTTCGTTCCGTGCGCGACTCTTGCGACCTAGCACTGCTGGTGTGCTGACCAGAATCTGCGTCAACACACTTTTTGACGACTCTGCTGGGGAAGAAAGCTAAAGACCAGATCCAATCTACTAGCGGCATGGCTAGCGACGACGGAAAGAAGAGCGACAAGAACGTTAACGAGGACAACGTCGTCCGTCCCACGACTATTAATAAGCTTCCTGAAGAGCTTCGGAAGAAGGTAGACGTCAAAATTGCTGCCGATACTCAAGCTTTTCTGAAAAGCAAGAATCGGCACAACAAGGTCATGCAGTTCTGGTCAAGGAGGGATCATTGGTGGGCACGGTGACGGAAGCCGACATCATCGCGTGGTGCCGCCAACGGATGCCGCACTACATGGTGCCGAGAACGGTGGTGTTTCGCGACGACCTGCCCAAGACCTCCACTGGCAAGATCCAGAGGTACGTGCTCCGGAACCTTGTCAGGGAGATGGGGTCGACCCGGAAGGGAGCCAGCAGCATCAGCAAGATATAGGACCTGCCTGTCGTCTTGCCTGGCGTGTTTATGACGGGAATCTTCCCGTCCGACCAGGTCGGACGGGTGCCGCTCTCCGACCACCCCATACTCCTATAGTCCGGTTGGTTTGGCACCTCGCGCGAGCGCATGTATCGATGGTTCCTTCTGCACCGGGAATCTTCCAGCTCTTCTCCGGACCATCCACTGTCGAGCGTGGTCAGCCCAGGATCAGGATCACGTGACTTCGCTGCCTCTTTCTTCTCACGTACTCCTACTGCTAAGCATAGGACAGGTACGTTATTTTTCCTTTTCTTTTACCTACAATATTTTATTTTTTCTTTCCTTTTTTATTATTTCTTTTTCCTGTTTCTTTTCTTTTTTTCTTTTGCGGTCTTCTATTTTTATTTTATGTATTTTTTATTTTTCTTCCTTTCATATTTATTATTATTATACATTTTTGTGGTTCATTTTTCTAGACTTTTGTCATTCTTTTTCCATTTCTTTGTTCTTTTACTATTTTTATTTGCCTCTATTAATTTTTATTTTTTTAGTTTTTATTTTTTCCTTGATTCTATTTAGTTTTATAGTTTTCTTTACACATGAAATGTTCCTATATTATCTTTATGGTACACATATATGAAATGTTCCTACAGTAGTACATACGTACATGTGATGTTCCTCCGGTATGTATGAAGTGTTATTATATTATACATGAAATATTTTTACAGTATATATAAAATATTCTTATAGTACGTTTTGTTCTCATATTACACATGAGATGTTCTTTGGTATTTTTTCTTTGTTTATATAGTACACAAGTGGTGTTCGTATAGTATACCTGCAATGTTCTGTGGTATATTTTTGGTTGTTCACATAGTGCATATTTAATGTTCCTATAGTACACTTGAAATATTATATTTGGTATTATTTTTATTTTGTTCGTGTAACAAACATGTAATGTTCTTATAGTACACATATGATGTTCTTTGGTATATTTTTGATTGTTCACGTAGTAAATATGTGATGTTCCCATAGTACACATTAAATGTTCTTTGGTATATTTTGCTTTGTTCACGTAGTATAGATGTAATGTTCTATGCTATTTGCTACGATGTTCGTGTATTATTAATGTGATAATATCATATGATAATGTTTGTTAATTTTTTATCAAAATATATTCATGTGTGGTCTTGTTTTAAAAAGTTTATTATAAGGAACACTATGATGTAATTAGATTTCAACTATGATACTTAGTTTAGTAGTTATGACTTTTTTTATCTTAGAAAACACATGAGATGGCTGACATTAATATTTTTGTCTTTTAGTGTATGGATGTTGCCCGTGATGTGCTTCCAAAGTTGAAAACTGACGGATGACACGGTGCGCGGGGGTCAGAATGCTCTGCGCGGGTAGGCGTAACGATGGCTCTGCGTGGGCAGCCGTAGCGATGGCCCGGGAGAGGCGCGCCGCAGGGGATGGCTCGTTCGCGCGTGCGCTTTCCCCTTGTCAGACAGGCGCTCCTGTCCGACCAGGTGGGTAGTAGCACGCCCCTGTTTTTGATGCACGGTGTAGCATGGGGTCTTTGTTTTCTTTTTCCCTTCTTTTCTTTAGCATAGATCACCTCCTCCTTTCTAAGTACTCCTTCCGTCCTAGTTTGACTGTTTATTTTTATTTGAAATTTTTATACGAATAATAAAATAATTAAAATATCTCTAATAATTAAATAAGTCATAATAAAATAAATAATATTTATATAAAAATTTTGAATAAGACGGACGGTCAAACCGAATGGCATGGAATCTAAAATAATAATCTCAATGGGACGGAGAGAGTATATATGTAGTTTGTACAAGCCACTGTAACAAACAAACAGTGAGCACTTCTACACGCAGGAAAAGAATCATCGGTGAAACAGAAAAAATGGAGGATTCCAATCCTCCGGAGTGGATGACGTCATCACACCTTTAGTAGCGCGTAAGAGAAATGGAGGATGGCGTTCCTATGCGTTTCGCTCCTCACAACATCATCAGGTGCAAAGTCCGAGGCAACGGCGCCGCTGCTCCCCTCCCTCACGCTGGTGCTCACTCCGCCGGTGCCACTACTCCTCGCGCCGGAGGAAACATCGCACAAGAGCCGAGCACGGCCAGCAACAGTAAGGACCCGACCTCGCCCTTCTCTGCGAACACAGATTGCCGCCGGAGCCGAGGTCGTCGCAGCCGTGGCCACCATGCACTCCGCTACCTCCGTGCTGGGGCTGGAGTCTAGCTGCTTCGACCGGAGCCAAGATGCCGTGCGGGAGCCCGGCTGCCCCGGTCGGCCACGCCGAAGCCACTGCCGCAGCCGGCTAGCCCCGTTGGAGCAACGAGCAAGCGACCGCCGGCGCATGTCTCCCCCTGCCTCTCTTTTTCTCTCTCTCTCCCATACTCTTCCCCTCCATCCGCGCTCGGGGGTGCGGCGAAGCGGACGCGATGCTCCGTGATGGCAACCTCGGCGGGCTGCTGCTACGTGCGGGCAGCACAGCGGCGACGCGAGCCCAGCCGCGTTCCGATGGTCCGCGTCTGAGCTCTGAGTGCGTGCAGCCGTGGGACCTGACGCATCTCCGCTTCGTCGACCTGTCCATCTTCGAGAGGCGTCCGGTCGCACAGGCCCTCCTCAGCCTGGTCAGAGACGGAGGGGCGATGGCGGCGGGGGCCTTGGAGGAAGCGGCGGTGGCAGCGAAGGCGGAGACGAGGATGGAGTGGACGTGGCCGAGCGCGCACTAGGCGGAGGGGTCGCTGGAGGCGCGAGACGGGATCTGACGGAAGCCGACATCATCGCGTGGTGCCGCCAGCGGATGCCCTCCGGAACTTTGCTGACGTCAGCGCTGACGGAAGTACGTGCTCCGTAACCTTGCCAAGGAGATGGGGTCAACCAGGATTCCAGGAAGGGCGCCAGCAGCATGAGCAAAATGTAGACCTGTCCTTGCTTGGCGTGCTTTGCTGCACACTGTAGCATGGGGTCCTTGAGTTCGGCGACTACCGCCCAAATAGTATTCCTCGGTTCTAAATCTTTACCCAAAGCATCTAAAGTTTAACTAAAATGATAGAGAACACGAAGATTTATGATACCAAATAAGAGCACAATAAAAATATATTTGATAAAAAAAATCTAATGATATTTAATGAATATTGTAAATATTATAATTTTATTATATAAACTTAATCAAAGTTAACTCTAAAATTCTTAAAATGAGTTAGATGGAGGGAGTAATGATTGAAGGCACCACCGAGGCTTGCAATCAGCTATCATAGTGATCCAGGTAGACAGTACTTCTCCCTCCGTCCATTTTCATAACGCAACTATGAGAAATATATCCGTTAAAGTAAGTTAAGTTTGACCAAATTTATAGTAAATAATATCAGTGTTTATATTTTGGACTAATTGGATACACATCACTGTAAAATACGTGATTTTGAAAGACATCATTGATATTCGCATAATTGGACTGACACCATTACAATTTGACGGATCTTTGAAATACGCCATTATCTACTCCTGACACCGTCATGGACCCACTATTCAGGTGTACATGAGCTGTTGTATTTCGGTATTGTCACTTCTGCCCTTCACGCACGCGAAGGGATAAGTCGCGACCCCCGCGACGTGCGACGCTGAGTCCGCGAGTTTCTGTCTGCCGTCTCTAACTCCGCCCACTTCCCCAACCCAATCCCTAACCCTGGACAGCGCCAGCAAGACATGACCCCCTCCCCCGAGTGCGACGGCGAGGCAGCAAGCGCTGGCGGCAGCGGTCTTTGACTAAGGAGGAGTGGGGCTCCATGATCCATGAAGCAGGCGCCGGCGGCACCTGTCCTGTAGGCAGCGATGGCGCACGTTGCGCCAACGGCTGCGGCGCCCGAGGTGGCCGGCGGCTCGGTCGACGACGGCTCAGCCAAGGACGTCTCCAGGTATGCTGTTTCAAACGTGCAGAAGTCTGTACAGACTGACCACAACTAAGGCTCATGTAGCCATTGCCGAGTCCCAAAGAGGTATCCCATCTGGAATTATGAAGTTGCCAGCATCATAAGGCACACCAATGTGAAGCTTTAAGAAGTGCCTTGAGTTTTTTCTTAAAGATCCTGAGTTAATGCGCACAACTTAATGTTGTCAGACTATGTAGAAATTCATGCACGAGGTTGCTTGGATCAAACTGACGATTGGAATTGATGGTAAATGGACTATTTGCGATTTCTCCTTCAAAATATGCTCTCATTTATTCATGTGTCCATGGGCGGTTGTTGCTGTAAACATAAACATCCCATTTTTCCTTTATTTATGTGTTAATCTAGTGCAAAATATGCTCTCATTTATTCATGTGTGCATGGCCAGTTGCTGCTGCAAAAATAAACAATTTTTTCATGTATTCATGTGTTAATTTGGTGTAGAATATTATCTGCTTTATTAATGTGTGCATAATAGAGAATGGATGGACTGCCTGGATATAATGAAATGTGCCTATGTATAGAGAAGATAGGACAATATGGTCCATATAAATATACTGCCCAGCTATATATGTTAAAAGCGTAGACAATGGTGTATTTCAAAGATCGGTGAAATTGCAATGGTGTCAGCCCAGTTATGCAAATATCAATGGTGTCTTTCAAAATCACGTATTTTCCAGTGGTATGTATCTAATTAACCCTTATATTTTTATATAAATTTATTATAAAAATATATTTCATAACTAATTTAATAGTACTTATCTTAAGTGTTAGTACTTATATATATAAATTTAGTCAAAGTCCAAACAATTGGATTTCTCGAAAAACGAGAATTGCATGTTCTGTTGGACGAAGGAAGTAAATACTGAGACTACTGTTCATACAATGTAAACTATTTACTATATGTGGTTTTGCAAAAAAAAAAAATAAATAAAAAAAATCATGCCTCACCTTACCTTCAGGGCTGTCTCAACAATATCTACGATCCTTAGGCAACAAGACACTTTTTTTTTTGAACATAGGCAACAAAGATACTAAAGGGCTGACAATCTAATATTTTAATTTTTTAATATGACAATTGAAGTATATTTGGTTCATAAGAAACGACAGCACATCGAAGAAGCTAGAAGACAAATGTTTCTTTTTGAAACATATAACATGCTAAAATAAGATTGAATTAGATCAAACTGATTAAGGGCCATTTCGTTTATCTTGAAAATGTTGCCTAGAACGGTTCCTATCTAGAACCATAGGCTAATTTGTATAACAGATAGCTGATCTTTTTCACGTAACCCAAGAATATGAGAGAGTAATATGTGGATCTAAGAGCATCTCTAAGAGTTCCTTAAATATTTCTCTAAAAACTCTAGGTTTCCTAACTCCTAAAAAGATATTGAGAGAAAAAAAGAAGACTATCTCCAATAATTCCTAATATTTCACTTTAAAAAAATAAATTTTAGTCCATGTAGCTTTTTTTATTAATTTTTTTCCATAAAACTTCTTTCGTCTTCGCTGACACATACACCGCCACCGCCGCTGGTCATAGTGCCCTATCACCGGCATGCAGTAGCAGCAGTGGACGGCCGTCCATAGCAGCATGGTGTATACAATTGTACTGGCAGCAGGCAGCAGCATGCAGGACACCAGCCAACAGCACACTACCATGCAGGTGCGTCTTCCAACTCCTGCCCTCGACCGCGACTTTCTTCGACGGCGGCGATGACGCAGGCCGCGGGTGCGAAGGAAAATTGCGACGCCGGCGCGAAGGAGAAACTACGGCAAATGAACGCACAAGAAGTTTCCGCGCGACGAGAAAGCGCGTAAAGTTACGCTGAAGAGGGGTGAATTTCCCAACTCCCTAAATATTATGACGAAATATTAGGAGTTGTTAGAGAATGTTTTTTTTCTATTTTTCTAAAAAAAACTAGAGATTAAGAGGAGATTTAGGGAACTCTTGGAAATACTCTAACAATGTAAAATAGTCTTTGTTTTTATCTCTCACCTCTATATCAGATAGTCGTTTGGTGGATTTTTGTCAACCATAAATCCTCCAGCATGCATTCATTTTTGTGTGTGCTAATGTGCAATTATAAAAAAATGTATGTATACTAATGGCCGTGCATGATTGTGGTTATGCTTGTGACAAGCTAATAAAAGCTATTGAGCACTGTTATACATGCACGTGTGCTTATATACGCTCAAAACAGACTGTACAACTTGTATATGTACGTTGGCGTGTATCACGTATTTTTGGAATAATAATTGTACGTCGACCGGGTCGGCATGTCGCGGCGCGGCATGACTCGATACGCGATTTAAAATATTCTCTAACTCTTGAATATACGCATATATGGTTGCAAGGCGTGTTTATCGGCCACAAAAATTGTCAGAAGCAAGAGAATACGTTTACGTATTTGGGCTTGTTTCACGTGAGAGATGCGCCGTTAATTTGCATTCGGATAGGTCATAAACACCATGATTGACTGATTTGTATCGAACTAAAACTAGCCAGCCAGATGGAGAGCTCGATCGATGTCAAAGATTATTATCTAGCTCCTCTACACCTACACGTACATATGTATATTATGTGATTCGTAAAGAAGTATATTATGTATGTGTGTACATACGGCTAAACAATTACAGCCGTACACAACTAGTACTACTCCTGGTGGGCCGGGCCGGGGCATGCTCGTCAACTACCCATGCATGGCAAACGGCACCAGATATATCGCCAACAACTTTGACGGCGGCGCGGGTGCACTCTGGAGACTGCTACCCTAATTGCTTGCCTATATAAAGGAGCCAACTCTACAAGATCGATCGGACTTTTTCCATGGAGAAGAAAAGGCAACAACGTTGCTAGCTAGCCATCACTTTCCATCTATCATCGACAAAAAACAACCAGCGCCGCCGGAGACCTTCCATCTAGGAGAAAAGCAACAACGTTGCTGGTCATCAGAGAATAAGGAAGTAGTCATCGTCGCCCAGCCATCCAAGGCGGCCAAGATCTTCGGCAACGAGCGCGAGTTTGCACGTCCACGACGTCCGGCCGCCGTGATAGGAGCACGTCGGTGATCAGGCGAGGCCGCGCATCTTGTTCGGAGCCGGAGACCACAAGCAAGGAGATGGCGTTCTTCTCTTCCATGGGTGAGAAACTAATCTAATTAATCTAATCTTATTGCTTTCAATCTTGCACATCGGCACGCACGTCGAGAAGCGCTGCGGCCGGTCGAGAAGCGGATGATGCGGCAGCTAGACGATCATGTCAGCAACACTACTGCTGCAGCACAGTCTACTTCTGCTACTAATCAGGAGGATGGAGACGGCCAGGAACCAGCACGGCCCAGGAGGCCCGTGAAGCCCAATAGGAACATCATCGGCCCGGAGTGGAGCAACTATCTCGTACTTAAGCCTGTGTATTGAGAGAGTTGAGGAGGAAATTTGTAAACACTAAACACTAAACTCTGAAATCGAATCTTCCTCTGCCGAACTACTCCTGCTTTCCCCTCCCCCAAGTTTCCTTCTACCGTTGTTCCTCACAATTGGTATCAGACTCTTTTTTCGATTCTGGCTCGCGATTCATCCCTCCCTGATCGCGTTCCTGTTCCCCACGCTCACTTCACCCAATTCCAACGGGCTCGCGGTGCCATGGATCCGGCGATTCAGCTCGTCCTCGACACCTTGAACAACCGCTTCGACGACCTCGAACGCCGCTTCGACGATCGTGACCGCTCTGCCTCCGAGCGCACCGCGGCGGTCGACGCTCGGTTCGCCGCACTGGAGACGTCCTTCTCCGCGCACGCCTCCGCCCTGGAGCAGCGGTTCGCCGCTATCGACGCCTCCCTCCCGGATTCGGCGGCGGCGGCCGTGGAGCATCGTCTCACGTCCCTCGAGGCTTCGTACGCTGACCGCGACGTCGAGTTCTCCTCCCGCCTCGCCGACTTGGAGTCGCTCTGCGTGGCTCACATCTCGGATGAGCGGGACGAACGCGTCGCCACGCTGGAGACGCAGGCAGTGGATCTGGCGGCTTGGCGTCCCCGTGTGGAGGAGGCTGTCGACATCATCAAGTCGGAGGTGCAGTCCCTGGCGAAGCGTGTCGACCGCAACTTGTTCGACACCATGCTTCACCAACCTGGCATCCTCCCGACTCCACCTTCGGCGGCCCGGCGCTCACCTGCCGGACCAACCGCCGACCCGCCCAAGGGGCCCTGCGTCGACTTGACTCCACGGGATGTGGGCTCTGGGGTCGTCACGACCTGGACTCATATCCCGGCATCTGGTATGGCCGCGGATCCACCTCCTCACTTTGTTCCATCTACGCCGTTTGTTCCTCGTTCGAACCATTTTACATTTCCGAATCCTCCACCTCGTGACCCCCCTTTTCCACTGGATTCCCCTCGCCCACCCACTCGCCATAGTCGCTTGCCTAAGTTTCCGTTTCCCCGGTTTGATGGTACCAATCCTTGCCTGTGGCGATCTCGTGCGGAAAAATACTTCCGTATGTATGCTGTCGAGGAGGATTTATGGATTAGTGTTGCTGAGATGCATCTGGATGAGGCCGCTGGCCGCTGGTACCAATCCGTTGAGCCCCAAATCGCTGGTTCGTGGTCCGTGTTTTGTCGGTTGCTCCATGATCGCTTCGACCGTGATCTGCATGAGCAGTTGCTTCGGCAGCTGTTTAATGTCCGTCAGCATTCCACTGTTGCTGCATATGTGGAGCAATTCACGGATCTCGTGGAACAATTGTCCCCTTATTCCTCAAACCATGATCCCCTATTTTTCGCTCAGCGTTTCATCGATGGTCTTCGCTCTGACATCAAAGCTGTCGTGTTGGTTCAACGTCCCAAAACTTTCGATGCTGCTGCTTCGTTGGCCTTGTTGCAGGAAGAAGTGGGCGTCTCCCCGACGGCGCGCTTTTCCCGTGGTGGTGATTGGTCTTCATCGTCCAAGACGCCGGCGGTGGCCCGTACCCCTGTGCCGTTGTCGCCGCCGCCTCGGCAGGACCGTATGGCTGCACCGGCTCCTGCCACTGCTGCGACTCCGTCATCACCAACGGCTGCTGCATTGGCCGCCCTCAAGGCTCACCGTAAGACCTTGGGCCTCTGTTTCAAATGTGCAGGGAAATGGAGTAAGGATCATACATGCCCCAAGGAAGTCCTTCTGGCTGTGGAAGCCCTGTGGGACTCGGTTGATACTTCCGCATTCTCACCATCTGATTCTGCTGATCCAGCCGCTACGGATGAGTTATTCTTGGCAATTTCCAAAGCGGCAGTCCGGGGTGCTCAATCCTCTCGAGCCATCAGGTTCCAAGGCAGTGTCCTGGGTCACCCGGTCGTCATTCTATTGGATTCAGGTAGTTCTGCTTCGTTTCTCAGTACTTCGATTGCTGATCGGCTTCCCCACCTGCCAGTCCTGCCATCATCGACTTATGTTCAGGTTGCTGGGGGCAGTCAATTACTCAGTCCTGGCTTAGTATCTCAATTACAGTGGACAGTTGATCAGTGCACTTTCACTTCGTCATTCCGGTTGCTTCCTCTTACAGCTTATGATGTTATTATCGGAATGGATTGGCTTGAGGCCCACAGTCCTATGTTGGTTCATTGGCAGAGCAAATGGCTTCAGATCCCTTATGCTGGTTCGTCGGTTGTTCTTCAAGGACTCCATGACAACCCACCTGACCGCCTCTACGTCCAAGTTTGCAGTATGTCTGCGCCAGTGGCAGCTGATGCCTCCTCTGCTCAGCTTCCTCCTGAAATTCAGTCGTTGCTGGACGAATATGCCGCCTTGTTTGCTGAACCAACCTCTCTGCCACCATCTAGAGCTTGTGATCACAAGATTCCACTGATACCTGGCGCACAACCGGTTTTCATCCGTCCTTATCGCTATCCTCCAGGCCTTAAGGACGAGATCGAGCGCCAGGTCAACGACATGTTGTCTCAGGGCCTTATTCAGCCCAGTGCTAGCCCATTCTCCTCTCCGATGCTCATGGTCCGCAAGAAAGATAACACATACCGTTTTTGTGTGGATTTCCGCCAACTGAATGCCTTGACGGCTAAGTCGAAGTTTTCGGTGCCCATCTTTGATCAGCTCATGGATGAAGTGGCACAGGCTTCCTGGTTTTCTACTTTGGATCTCCGCTCTGGCTTTCACCAGATTTTGATGCACCCCGGTGAGGAGTATAAAACGGCGTTTCAGACCCACCTTGGGCAGTATGAGTTCCGCGTCATGGCATTTGGGCTCACTGGAGCACCTGGTACATTTCAGGGCGCAATGAATGCTACCTTGGCACCGGGACTGCGTAAATTCGTCATTGTGTTCTTTGATGATATACTGGTCTACAGCAAGACTTATGTCGAGCACTTGTGCCACCTCTCTGCTGTTTTTCAGTGGTTGACGGCTGATCAGTGGAAACTCAAGCTTTCTAAATGCACCTTTGCTCAACGCTCGATTGCTTATTTGGGTCATGTTGTTAGCAGTCAAGGCCTGTCCACTGATCCATCCAAAGTCCGCGCTATTGCTGAATGGCCGACTCCAAATTCTGTCCGTGACTTGCGCGGCTTCTTGGGGTTAGCTGGTTATTACAGGAAATTCGTCCGCCATTTTGGTGTTATCGCTAAGCCACTTACAGACTTGCTCAAGAAAGACTCTCTGTTCATCTGGACTTCTACTCATGCCGCCGCATTCTCTGCCTTGAAGACGGCTTTGTGTGAAGCTCCGGTGCTAGCCTTGCCGGATTTCAGCTTGCCCTTTCATATTGAGACTGATGCTTCCGGTTCCGGCGTTGGCGCTGTGCTCTCGCAGAATGGCCACCCATTGGCATATATCAGTAAGTCTCTTGGTCCCCGGAATCTTGGGTTGTCGGCCTATGAGAAAGAATATCTAGCGATTGTCATGGCTGTGGATCAGTGGAGACATTACTTGTTACAGAATGAGTTTGTCATCCATACGGATCAGAAAAGTTTGATCCATCTCAATGAACAGCGCTTGCACACAATGTGGCAACAAAGGCTGTTCACCAAGCTGCTGGGCTTGCGTTATAAGATTCTGTATCGTCGTGGTGTTGACAACGGCGCTGCTGATGCCTTGTCTCGTCGTGGTCATCAGTCTGAGGTCCTTGCTATCTCCTCCCCGACTCATGATTGGCTGCTGGAACTCTCTCAGTGGTATTCCAGTGATCCTGTCGCCAAGTCCTTATTGTCACAGCTGACTCTACAGACTTCTGCCCAAACTCCTTTTTCTCTGCGTAATGGGTTGATTCTGTACAAGGAAAAGATATGGCTTGGTTCCAATACCACTCTTCAGTCTCGTGTTATTTCTGCATTGCATAACAGCCCTATTGGTGGACACTCTGGCGCCCCTGCCACAATACATAAGATCAAACAGCTGTTCTATTGGCCAGGCATGCGATCTGATATTCTCCGCTTCGTGCAAGATTGTGCGATCTGTGCTCAGGCCAAACCTGATCGAGCAAGGTACCCAGGACTGTTACAGCCGTTGCCGGTCCCCAAAGCCTCTTGGGAGATAATCTCCATGGACTTCGTCGAAGGCCTCCCTCAGTCAGGTTCTTCCAATGCTATTATGGTCGTGGTGGACAAGTATTCCAAGTTCGCACATTTTATTGCCCTCCACCATCCATTTTCAGCAGCATCCGTGGCTCAGTTGTTCTTTAATCAGGTTTATCGCCTGCATGGTTTACCCCTGTCCATGATTTCCGACCGAGACCGTGTATTTACAAGCAAGTTTTGGCAGACTCTGTTCAGTTTAGCAGGCGTCCAGCTCCGCCTCAGTTCCGCTTACCACCCACAATCAGACGGACAGACTGAACGTGTGAATCAATGCATGGAGACGTTCCTTCGCTGTTTTGCTCACTCTTGCCCCAAGCGCTGGTCTGCATGGTTGTCTTCTGCGGAATTCTGGTATAACACCAGCTTCCACTCTGCCGTCGGTCGCACTCCCTTTGAAGTACTCTATGGCTTCCCTCCGCGGTACTTGGGCATCGACATTGCAGCTGCTGCTCCGGTACCTGACTTGTCCAGTTGGTTGGCTGATCGGGAGCTTATGCATGCGTTAATCCGTCAACACCTTTTTCGTGCTCAAGAGCGTATGAAACGCCAGGCAGACAAACACAGGTCTGAACGGACATTCTCTGTGGGTGACTTTGTTTATCTCAAGCTCCAACCATATGTTCAGTCCTCGGTCTCTCGCCGCGCCAACCACAAGTTGTCATTCAAATTTTTTGGGCCCTTCAAAATTTTGGACCATGTGGGCAATGTGGCTTACCGTCTGGATCTGCCAGCTTCATCTGCTGTCCATCCGGTGTTCCACGTTTCGCAATTGAAACGATCTCCAGGCGCTCAGGTGGTGCTTCCTGCCTTGCCTTCTGATCTTGCCCAGTTTCAGGTGCCCGTGCAGATACTGCAGAAGCGATGGACTTCTGGTGATCATCCTGTTGAAGAGGGGTTGGTCTGCTGGTCCAACTCTTCCACCGCGCTGGCGACTTGGGAGCATCTCGACGCCCTCCGTCAGCAGTTTCCCCGTGCTCCGGCCTGGGGTCATGCCGGCTCTCAAGGCGGGGAGGGTGTCAGCAACACTACTGCTGCAGCACAGTCTACTTCTGCTACTAATCAGGAGGATGGAGACGGCCAGGAACCAGCACGGCCCAGGAGGCCCGTGAAGCCCAATAGGAACATCATCGGCCCGGAGTAGAGCAACTATCTCGTACTTAAGCCTGTGTATTGAGAGAGTTGAGGAGGAAATTTGTAAACACTAAACACTGAACTCTGAAATCGAATCTTCCTCTGCCGAACTACTCCTGCTTTCTCCTCCCCCAAGTTTCCTTCTACCGTTGTTTCTCACAGATCAAGACGGCGCCGGACTGTGAGAACTATCACGTCAATGGAGCATAGCCACGTCACGACCGATCGAGAAGCGGAGGGCGCGGCAACCAAATGATCAAGACACGGCGCCGAACTGCGAGAATCGTCGCGTCACGAGGAGACGGAGCATCGCCGGCGAGCTTCGTCAGCGCCGGAGTCGGACGTGCCTGTGACGCGGAGCGAGAGACCGAGCCCAGAACGCGGCACAGCCAGAACGACAACCTGAAGATCCAAGCGAGTCTGCTCCGGGAAGCAAGCAAGCCAAGACATGCGTGCACCAGCCATGCTTGCACACATGCATGTACGTACACATGCATATACGTGGTGCAGGTGTTGCCCATGCATGCATATATTGTTCCCGATCTATATCCATATATATGCAAGAGGCAGACAGAGAAGCAACGCAAGTCTTCATCAACAAATACAGCAACTCCACCGTGATCAAGTTCCAGTGCACCTCGACGACGCTGCCGAGAAGTTTGAAGCAATCTGATCTACACCAACCATGCAAGTGCGACTGTGGCACCACACGCCGTTCGACACCGACGAGGCCCGTAGCTGATGTTCCAGCTCCGCTATATCGGCTCATGGACCGACGAGGCCGTGGACACGCCGACGCTACCCATATCTACACCAACACACATGCATGGAGACATGAAGCGAAAATTGAAGACGACGACCACGGCAGCAGAATCGGAGGTACTCTGTGAGCTAGATCACAGGGGTAATTAACTGGGAGCCTCCCGAGGCCTCAAGAACCATGAAGACCACATCGCCGAAGTTAGATCGCGGCCAGCCGGCTATGTAAAGCGCGCATCGGGAAGTTGTATTTATTAAACTCATGATGTTAATAAAATACAAGTTCCTGTCTTTTAATTTTGTGTATTTAGTACACTGGCACGCCCGTATCTTTCTCACACGAGAAGCCGCCCGCGACGGATTTTCTGATGTCCAAATAATAGTTACGTAATTAGCATGATTACATATGCCCTAATGGATCTAATGGGCCTAACTGAGCCTGAATACACATGAACTATACGGGTGTACTCATGTCCCTAGCGCTATGGGCGCCTAGCCATCGTACAGCCTGCCCTCCACCATAAGATGAGCCTGTTTGCGGTTGAAAAAAAACCTATTTCTTTTCATCATGCTCACCTTTATTTTCTTTCTCCCTTCTTTTTTTAGCATAAACCACCTTTTCTCTCCTTAAGCTTATGTAGTTTCTACAAGACATTATAACAAATCTAGAGCGCTTATTTTTTATTCTATCCTACATGGCAAAAGGGGCTACAAATAAAGAATATTGGGAAGGTCTCACGGACCTCCACGTATGGTTTTCGTGGTGTAAGAGATTTATCTACTTTTTATCTTATCTTGTGGTGAGATAAAGACAAGGTGATATGATTGAAACGGACAATGTGAATTCGTCCATGTTCAAAGTGATCAATAACCACTTAGACCTCCGTTCCGGCTCGCCCGGGTTAGGGCTACAGTAGAGAAGGGCGACCGAGCGGCGATTCGTGCTCCCGCCGGCGAGGTCGCCGTTCTCCTCCGCCTCCGGCGGCCCTTGGGACCTCGGATGGGTGTGGGAACGGCGGCTCTCGATCCGGCGGTGTAGATTACGTCCAAGAGCGTCTAGGGTTTGGTGTCCGGCGGCGGCGGCGAGGCGGTGGCGGCGTCGGCGTCTTGGAATAAGGTCCTCTCGTGCTTCTCCCTGTCTCGGCGGCGTTCTTCTCCGGCGCCGGCGACAAGCACGTGGAGGTGGGAGCTGGCTTCGCTGGTCCCTGGTCAGGAGTCCGCGCGGTCTCCGGTTCCGCTGCTTCGGATGGTGGCGGTGTCGGCGACGTGCTTCTTCAAAGGTACGTAAACAGCTGCGGGTGATGTGGTTGGTTGGCGAGTGGATCGATTTTGTTCTTCCTGCGGTGCCTGCTGTCGGTGAGCATCGATCCATGGTCGGAGGAGCTCGGGGTGTGCCCCCGGCTGATGCACTACATCCGTCTTCATCCCGGCCTTGGGGTTGGGTGACCTATGCGGCTCTTCTCAAAGCTTCAGCGATGGAACTCCTTCCGATCTGGGAATGTGGCTAGGGTTTCTGGTGGCCTCCGGCGTCGACCGGCGGAGGAGGTCTCTGGAAGTTCCGATGTGCAGTGGTCTTAGGGTC
The DNA here is from genome assembly GCA_038502445.1 of Eremochloa ophiuroides. Lineage (NCBI taxonomy): Eukaryota > Viridiplantae > Streptophyta > Magnoliopsida > Poales > Poaceae > Eremochloa > Eremochloa ophiuroides. The sequence continues at coordinate 26,097,469 of JAHLJS010000003.1, read as the reverse complement.
CTTTCTATAATTTCTTTGTTAGTTAGGGGCCTCTGTGCAAGTTTGGTGAAGCTGTTCTCTGTATCCTACCGTACTGGTTCTGTATTTGTACTGGTCTTTGTACTGTATCCTTAACTTAATACAGGTATGATTTGATAAAAAAATTAACCACTTAGTAGTATGGAGTCGAAGGAATCAAATCGTAACTCTACAAGTTTTTATTTAACTTTAAAATTACAAAATTTTTATTTTATTTTGTATTCCATTTTAGCAGCTTAAAAATTTAAATTTTTTAAAATCAGAATTCAAAAGTACCTCCTGGAAATTTGTGAAATGCTGTTTGTGTCTTCATTGATGTTCGTGGACCACGCTAGCATCGCTACAGAACGACTACACTTGGGCCTGTTTGCAGTCCGCTTGTCCCGGTTAGCTGTGCTCCGGTAATAAATTGGGCTGCTTACTATAGGTAGTCCTGTATTATAGACTAGACGAGCATTTTCGGTCTGATCTGGCCTGCTGAGGTCCAGTTTGGAACAAAGGAACTGAAAATAGAGTAATGGTAAAAAACGCATGAAAAGAATAGGTGTGTAGTGATAAAATAGAGGAAAGGAAAAACACAGGAAGCATCAAGAAAGAGGTGTTTGGAACACAGGAATTCATAACAGAGAGTCACAAAACATGTAAAGGATAAAAAGTCATTAACACTGGTTAATAGCCTGTTAGTTGCATACTTTGCATGTGACTCTCTTGCATGTGGGGCCATTGGTCCACGGACCGAACCTATCCATGGTTGCACACATATGTTTCCGTGGGACCAAGCCATTTATCCCCTCTCGCTCTCACTTACATGTGGGGCCTTCTGTCCATGGTCTTATCTGACCAAATGTTCATAGCAATCCACATCCACTCATAGCTTCTCATCTCCATTCGCTCTCATCTGGTTCTCCTCCGACTCTCTCTCACTCGGTCGCGTGCAGCGTACTGCGCCGTCACCACCACGTCTATCGTGCAGCCACCGCCCAGCACTGCCCCCGGCCATCCTCGCCGCCACGTCCGCCCAGAAGACCGGCCAGCCGTCTGTCGTGCAGCCACCCACAGCAGCGTTGTGCCAGAGCTCAAGGAAGAAGATGAACAGTTGACCACTTGGAAAGGTAAAGAAGAGCCGTGAAACAGTTTGCTTCTACCAGCTTCTAACCTCCACGCGCACATCCGTCTCGGGCATCAGCGAAAACTTTGGATCAGAGTGGATTTTCTCGTTCCTGCGTTTTGTGAATGGAAGCATTCCTTTCCAGAGGAACGGCAAGGTTGGTTCCTTTGTTCCAAACGGCACATGACGTCAGTAAAATGGAGGAACCCCATTCCTTTGAAATTCCTACAATCCAAACGAGCCCTGATTTTTTAGAAGTCACAGATATCTATGTCCTTGGTCGTTGATCCCTATTCGCTTTTCAGCTCTGGAACAGAGGATAGTGGGCCTGATGATTTGTTTCCAGAGAGGTTACAACATTTCAAATTCAGGTTATCTGAACATGAACAAAAACCGACTTGCATATGATCTGTAGTAGTTATGTACTAAGAAAGGGTTTGGTAGGTGACAGAATTGTATTTGTAATTGTCGTGATCCATTAACAATGATTCCTAAGTTTGTAAGAGATTCTCATCAATGCTGTTGTGTTAGATTATATAATTAAAGAATTCCACACCTTTTCAATGACCAGAAAGCTTTTGTTGTGGTGCTATATATGTATCCTGTGCACTATTGCATTTCAGGTTGTCACCTGTCAGTAACATGGCTGCTAGACTCTGTACACATATTATGATGGTAAATGGAAACATAATAATATCTGAAATGGATATAATGTTTTCAGCTGTCAATCCTCTGTCTTATACTCCCTCTGTCACGGTGCCAGTGTCGTTTGAAATTTGTGCTCCCCTCACCAGCACGCTTCCCGAGCGACAAACGCTCTGGGACGGGGGAGTATGCATCAACGAATTAGACATGTCAGATCTTGAATCCAAATTTCTGCTCCCTCTTTTGCAAGGCCTAGCAGTGAATTTTGCTAACTTCTTTGTGCCGTTTGCAAGGTCCAGGAATGCATCACAAAGGGGTCGTCTACCTTTGCTGGAGGGATGGCATCCATCTTCAGACATAGTGTACCTTTCTAAACTTCTTTAGGAAAAAATAGAGGAACCCATTTGTAAGGTGCAGAAATAGTAGGTGATATTGATAACCACCTGTTTTCTGCCTGTGAGCTGTTGTTATCTTCTGAATCTCATGGTGATGGCATGATGCAATGACTGTTTCGGTCTCTATTTGCTTGAGCATGTCAGAACAACAGAGAACTTTGCTTGCATCTGGTTGTGAACATGTGCAAGGCCATGGGAGTTACAGCACAATATGATATTCGGCCTATAGGAGTCACGAGTACTCAAAAAAATTTCCTGTTGGAATATGTTATGTATGGTTGATCTATTTTATATCAACTAGCAATGTAATGGTGTACCGGAATGGTATTCACGATTGGTCATGACTATATTCAAGCATCAAACGACTTGCAGACAGCCAAACAAGCAACTCAATGTAAGGATTGTCTGTTTAACAGTTTGTATTATTCTGCATTATGGATTCCAATAATTTGTAGACCAACCACTGATGTATCGATCGATTCCGCCGCAGAAGACGATCGACCACCTGCTGCCATGTATTTGAACAACCATGCCAACCTCCGGACTCGAGATGGCCTAAACACATATCTAAACTGTACCCAAACGGACAATCTGATCATTAAGCCCGAATTTTACTTGCCGCAGACTCCATCGCCTGACGACCTGACACCTGGACTAGAAATGCAACAACATTAGTTAAACGTAGGCCAGTGAAGCTAATACTGCTGCAGATTCGTTCAACCAACCAGACTGAAGCTGAAGTCGGCCCAAGGCCTAAGCGGGTCGTCAAGCCCAACAAGCTCTTCTCTAGCCCTGAGTGGCATGTCTGCAAGTGTGTTGCCTGAGAAGGAAGTTGTAACAAGAATCAAACTGAGAATTGAACTCTGTTAATCCTGTCCTCGCTAACTCTGCTTCGCGACTTGCTGTTCTTCTTCCCTTCCCTCTGCCTTCCGATCTGGTGCTAAGTGCTAACACCAACACTACAAATTCAGCCTCGTTTGTTCATCTGGAAACTGAATTACAATGCTCGTCACATTGCTCAAAGGGATAGGTCCACCGTCAACAGATTACAGTTGTTGCACTGTATATTGGTTCTGAATGAAACTAATGTGCACCGGCTCTGAAAATACGAGAGTTGCATTGTACTCCCTCCGTTTCAATTTATAAGTCGTTTGTTTTTTTCTCCAAGTTTAACTACTCGTCTTATTTAAAAATTTGTGCAAAATATAGCATTTTTTTGTTATGACCTGATTTATTAATAAAAGTTCTTCAAGAATAAGTTAAATTAACTCTTTTTCATAATTTTTTTTGAATAATACGAGTAGTCAAACATAGAGTTGAAAAAGTCAAATGACTTAATTTGGAACCGATTAAGTACATTGCTTCTTAAACTAATGTTGGGTTCTCACCGAGTTGTTCAAGATCAAAATACAATAGGTGCAAAGATCATCAACATAGTATGGTCGTTGCAGGTTCCCCATCATAGCACGAGTCCCTAAGGCTATCTGCACCGCTCAAGACGGTATACCTCACGCTAAAGGGGCGGGGCCCACGCTGCAGACGCAGTACAGGTGCAATGAAGTGCTGCGCGGCAACCTCTATCCGCACCGGCATCGCCTTGTTCCCTCTGCCTCCCACTCCTCCTCGCCGGCGACCGGCGGCGCGGCCCGAGCGCGGTGAGGCGGCCCCGGCGCGGTGGCTCCCCTCCTTCCTCTCCCCGGCGCGGCAACGTCCTTCTTCCCAGCGTGGCGCGGCCTCCCTCCACCTCCGGCCATGGCGGGTGCGAGCTCGGCTCCGGCCATGGCGGGCCCTCCTCGGCGCGGCGCAGCGGCGGACGACCTCAACGGGAAGAGCTCGGCTCCGGCCATGGCGGGAGCGAGCTCGGCTCTGGCCATGGCGGGCCCTCCCTGGCGCGGCGCAGCGGCGGAAGACCTTGGCGGGGAGAACTCGACTCCGGCCATGACGGGGGTCAGCGCGGCCCCGGCCATGGCGGGCGGCGGCGGCTGCCCTCCCTCCTTCCTCCTTCGCCCCGGCCATGGAGCTCGTCCGCCGGAGACGGCTCCCTTCTCCCTTCTCCCTCCGGCCTCTGCACGTCCTCAGCACGACGGCGCGGCCTCCCTCCGGCCGGCGGCGTGGGGCCCGCTACAGTAGGTAGCTAGAGGAGAGAGGAACGCCGAATGTAGCGATTCACTGTGCCAACCTCAACGATAGCGTGCCGTTTGCAGTTTTACGGTGCGGACGTCACGCCTCCACATTTGGCGTACAGTGTGGTTTCCGTACCGCGGTGCGGATAGCTTAATATCTCTCTTTTTATTAAAGAAATCGATCACATCCAAGTCCCTTTGTGTTTTTTAAATATAAGTGCTTCCTGGTGCAATCGTGTCATTCGTGTGCCTCATCTCAACCACAGAACTGCTGCCGCTCATGATTAATGGCGCGAGCCTGCGAGGCCACCGGTACAATGCCCATGCTCATCTCATTAAGATGCATGCTATGGCCATGCTGCCAGCCTGGGAACAGACTAAGCATGCCGAAAATAACAACCACGGGTCTCACGTTCTCTTTTGTCCTGACTCCTGATGACCAATTTCAATAGAATTTTCAGGGTTGCATGCGCCCGGACGTCCGGGCCGATGTACGTCGGGACGCCCGTGGCTCTACGCTAAGCTGCTGCCGCGCCATGCATGTGCACGAGCTGCTCTGTTGCTACCATCGGGAAACCTCGACACATGGAGCAGCGTTGGATTCATATTGAGAAGTGTGTACGTACATATCTTAAAGCGGGTTTACATTGAGATGTGTGCGTGCACACTTCTCAATGCGAATCCAACGCTCCATATGCTGAGAGCACATGCCCTCGAGGACAAAAAAACCGTGTTCTGCTACCATCCACATATGCTGCTACTGGCGCTGTTGCATGTCTGCTAGTGGTAAATTGAATCAACATAAAAATACAAAGTCGTTAACATCAAATATCTCATACTACTTTTTAAGTAAAAAAGTCATAACTCCTAAACCAAATATCCTAATTAAAATCTAATTGCACTATCGTGTTTCTTGCAATAAACTCTTCAAAATAAGACCTCACGTGGATATATTTAGATAATTTTTTAAACATATATAACAACCCGATCTGTTTTTTCAACATGCAACACAGTTCTATAACCACTGAAACACTGGATCCGTGTTTCTGCAACATGCATGTTTCATCCCTCTTCCAGACGACGCAAAGCACAGTACTTCGGCTTTACACCCTTGCGGCCTTGCGGGCGGGACCCATCTCCTTGGCAAGGTTCCGAAGCACGTACTTCTGGATCTTGCCGGTGGAGGTCTTGGGCAGGTCGTCGTGGAAGACAACCGTTCTGGGTACCATGTACTGCGGCAAGCGCTCACTGCACCACGCGATGACGTCGGCCGCGGTCACCGTGCCCGCCGCGTGCTCCTTGATGCTGACGAACGCGCACGGCGTCTCGCCTCGTAGCTCGTCCGGCCGCGCCACCACGGCCGCCTCGTTCACCGCCGGGTGGCCGTAGAGCACCGACTCGACCTCCACGCTGCTGATGTTCTCGCCGGCGTTGATGATCACGTCCTTGGACCGGTCGCGGATCTCCAGGTACCCGTCCGGATGCATCACGCCGACGTCCCCCGTGTAGAACCACCCGTCCTCGCGTATCGCCGCCTTGGTCGCCGCGTCGTCTCCGAGGTAGCCGAGCATGACGCAGCCGCCGCGGAGCACGACCTCGCCCATCGTCTCGCCGTCGCGGGGCACGCCGCTGCCGGTCTCGCCGTCGACGACGTCGACCTCGCCCGTGGCCGGCGTGCGCACGCCCTGCCTCGCCTTGAGCCGCGCGCGCTCCGGCGCCGGGAGGCCGTCCCACTCGGCCTTCCAGGTGCAGGACACCGGCAGGCCCGCGGTCTCGGTGAGCCCGTATCCGTGGCTGACCTCAAAGCCGATGGCCTCCGTGCGCTGCAGCACGGCGGCCGGCGGCGGCGCGCCGGCCGTGCGGACGCGCACCTTTCCCGGGCCCGGGAGCGGCCGCCGCACGCCGTCGGGGGCGTTGGCCAGCATGTTGAGCACGACGGGCGCGCCGCAGAGGTGGGTGACCCCGCGGCGGGCGATGGCGGCGTACACCGTGGCGGCGGTGACGCGGCGGAGGCAGACGTTGGTGCCGCCCACCGCGGCCATCCCCCACGGGAAGCTCCAGCCGTTGGCGTGGAACATGGGCAGCGTCCACAGGTACGTCGGCCGCGGCGGCACCGCCCACTCGACGAGCGAGTCGAGCGCGATGAGGAAGGCCCCGCGGTGGCAATGCACCACCCCCTTGGGCTCCGACGTCGTGCCGGAGGTGTAGTTGAGCACCAGCGGGTCCCACTCGCTGGCCGGCCGCACCCACGCGAACTCCGGGTCGCCCTTCTCGGCGAGAAGCGCCTCGTACGTCAGCGACCTGGGCGGCGCGGTGGGGAGCCCCTTCTCGTGGGGATCCTCGACGGGGATCACGCGCGGCGCCGGGTGCCCCGGCGGGAGCTGCCGGAGCGCGTCGGCGACGAGCGCTAGAGACGCCGGGTCGATGAAGACGAGCTTGGAGCCGGAGTGGCGGAGCAGGACGGCGACGGTGCGCGCGTCCAGGCGCGTGTTGATGTTGTTGAGCACGGCGCCGCTCATGGCCACTCCGAACTGCATCTCGTACATGGCCGGCACGTTCGGCAGCAGCACGGACACCTAGCAGTAGTCCGGTGATCGATCGCCGTATCGATCAATTGCACGTAGCAAAAACATGCGTGAACAAGGGGAATTAATTATCTTGACGGAGCGAGGGCGGCTTACGATGTCGCCGCGGGTGATGCCGAGGGAGACGAGCGCGGAGGCGAGGCGGAGGCATCGCCGGTGCGTCTGGGACCACGTGAAGACGGTGTCGTGGTAGACGACGGAGGGGCAGTCGCCGAACACGGTGGCCGCGCGCTCCAGGAATCCCAGCGGCGTCAGCGGGCACGAGTTCGCCGGATTCGCGCCCAGATTGCCCGTGCCGTGGGGTGGCCGGAGGCGGCTTGGCTTGGCATTGGCAGTATGTGAGAGCGGTGATGTCTTCACCTGTGTAAAACCCGGAGGTTTTCCACGGTTGAACATATTCCCCTTTCCATGCTGACGGTTAGAAGAGATTACTCCTCCATTCTCTTTCAGTGTCAACTTCAGACTATACAAATACAGCAAAGAAGACGTTATTGGACTGGAAAAGCTTTCCATGGCTTTCTGTGGTTCTGAATGTGCCAACATCATAATGATGGAACTGTCGAATTTCGACTTTCAAATCTATAACGACACCTACCAACATTAATATTGCGGTTATCATTTCTGACTTTTTTCTTATATAATCTCAAAGACTCAAAAACCAACTGAAGAAGTTACGAAAATTTAGAACTTTGGCGTGGTTTCTCTACAGTACTGCTTCACGTAAATTAAACCCACAACCTCACGAAGTCCCTCAAAACAAACAAGGGCTCATGCAGCACCAGCCCGTCCGCACGGGCTTAGACCACGACGCCACAACAATTTAGCACACTAGGGCGGTTCAGCAGTTCAGAGCTGAGTTGTAAACTCTCCAACTCTTAGAGCGTTGTAATAGAACGTCGTTGCATATTCCGATTTTTATAGCTTAATTACAAAGATGTGCAAGTTTTTTTTTTGTATATTCGAGCCAAAACAAAGGTAGAACCGTAAATCTTATTATGAGTTGTTTTTGGACGAAGTCAATGCATGCAAGACTTACCTAAACTGTGACGGAGATGAGAGACAAGACCACGAGGCGGCAGTGCTTAGCATGTCGGGCAATCAAGCAATGTTAACCGACGGCTCGCCACTTGCGCGCGATAGGGACGACCGGTGGCTTCTCTCTCAGCGCCGGCGGTGCTCTCGTGGGTCGTGGCGCTGGCCGCGCGTGGAGGAGCGCGGAGGAAGCTCGAGGTTTGGAGTGAATTGGCATGATATATAGGTGCTATATATGGAGAGGGAGAGAGAGAGAGAGAGAGAGAGAGAGATGGGTATAAATAAATCGGCAGACATACAAATTTTAAGGGGTCATAGCAACAATTAGATAAATCTAAGTTTGCTGCCTATTTTACGCCATGTCTATCACAAGGCCCACTAGTACCAACTACTCCCTCCATCCAACAAATAAACGCAATACTTTGACTTCTACTATTCGTCTTTGATCGTTCGTCTTATTCAAAAAAATTTGATCAATATTATTTGTTCTGTTATGACTTATTTTATTGTTAGAGATATTTTCATAATGATTTATTTAATTTATTATTTATATAAAAATTTAAATAAGACGAATGGTGAAAGAGAAATAGTATAAGTCAAAGAATTGCGTTTATCTGTGGGACGGAGGAAGTACAGTTGACTTTTAATGTCCCTATCTTCTGCTGACTCAAATAAACAAGTCTACTACAAGTATTGAAAAGCACTACAGGAAAAGAAATCAGGGACATGTATGGTTACAGAGGTTCACACTTCACAAGTATGAAGCCACTCCAAGTGCAATATTTATAACCTAGATGTAAATTCATTCATTGTATTTGACCAATAGAATTTTCAAAATCTAAGTTTCTCTAGAAAATTGCAGCTTGACTGATGAAGAGGAAGAGTTAGCCTGAAAGTGACATGATAACTTCTATCTAAATAAATAGCATATAAGAAATTACTGCTTGGATTCTGTTCAATAAATAGCTTTCTTGTGGTATTGCTGACATCTATTCCAACGAAACAGTACTCAACTATTCATTATGGGAATATGTATGATAGCGGCATCAGGGATGTGAAAGTTAGATGGAAATGCATAAGGTCGTGTTAATTTTATTCCATTTGCTATCAACACAGCAAGAAGTGCAATCATCCTTTGCTATTTTCACAAGACCTCAGGCTCACTAATATGGGAGAGTAAGCAGGATGATGCTCTTACAGGTAACACCTAACACCTAGCCAATATAACCAGCAGACCCAACCATTAGCAAAATGTTATCCAAGTAGATCAGACTGAAGTGGGCTTGGCTTCATTACAGGCTTACAGTTTCTGTTGGCACCATCATCCCTGAGAAAGTTCGAATAGTTGGTGACCTTCACGCAAAGTGGTACAGCGAAGTGGTCACTGCTGACTAAAATGCCTACGCTAAGACCCCTTTGACTGCATTTTCCCCACAACCAAGTTAGATTTTTCTGTGCATTGTGGTGACAAGGGGTGACAGGGATTTCAAGCATCTAAAGAACACCATTGTCTCCTTGACCATATTATTTTCTCTTTGGGAGCTTGTTGTTTTCAGTCGGAGACTCGGAGGATGAACCTGTAATAAGGGATGGTTAAGACTTAAGTGCATGACTAATGCAGAGTCGGGAATAGTTTTTTTCCCTAAAAAAACGAGCAATGCGTTCTCACTTCCCTGTGTTTGCAACCTACAGAAACCATCCAGTTATACCAGGAATTTTTCGCAGTATAGGCATCTAATATCCACCTATGTGCAGAACTCATGTAGTTCTAGGTTCTTTTTGGAAAGACGGCAAAAGATTTGCCGGATTTTTATTAGACGAGGAAAAAACAAAAAGAGAGTACAACTAATGGGAGGCCCGGACTAAAAGCAAAAAACAAACTCGAGAGACCACCCGAAGAAAACACACCCCACCACTATCCAGAAAGCCTCCACAAAGAAAAGAAACAAAAAAGCGCAACCAAGAAAACAATAAAAAAATCTATACAGCGATACGAGACGTTTCAGTTGCCATCCAGAATTGATCGATCTCTTCCTTGCATAAAAACGCCACCTACAATGGTTGCAAGCTATTGCCTTGAAAGGCTCTTCTATACCGCTCTTTCCAAAGGTTCCACCAAAAATAGATTATGAAACCATCAAAAAATCATCGATCTTTCTTGAGGCAGGTCTTGCGACATCTCTGCCAATGGCTATAGAGGGATCTACTTGTTGAAACCGACTGTAGTCTCACTTGTCCAAACCAGCCGGTAAGGATTTTCTAGGTTTCTTTGGCGAAAGTGCAGTCCTTACAAAGGTGCGACGGTGTCTGGGGTCAAGGCTACAGAGACTATAGACTAGGTCGCAAGGCCAATTTCTCTTTATCAAGTTATCAGCCGTTAATATCTTTCTATGGAGCAAAGTCCATGCAAAGAATCTGCACTTGTGTTCGGCTTTTGCCTTTCGAGATCGGTGTCAAGTTTAGCTTGCTGTAGGTTCCTTGAAATTGGATGTTGTACGCACTCTTAGTCGTGTACTCCCCATCCGGTGTCCATCTTCAGATTATGTCATCCTCTCTGTTGTCATCCAGTTGGGTATCATTAACCGCCTCCCAGAGATTGACATACTCATTAAGTTCTTGTGGGGTTGTTATCGGCACTGACATACTCATTAAGTTTCTTTGAAGTGCCCTATGCACTGACATGTTCTTCCTTTTTTATTTCTTGAACAAGGTGGGAGCCATGTTCTTTGGTGCCTTGCCGTGTAACCAGGCTTAGGTTCTAACAGTAGCAATTCAGACTTATAGGTACTCCCTCCGTCCACAAATAAACGTTATTCTTTGACTTCTTCGATTTGTGTTTGACCGTCCGTCTTATTTAAAAAAATTTAATAAATATTAATTATTTTGTTATGAGTTATTTTATTGTTAGAGATATTTTCATAATGATTTATTTAATTTATTATTTGTATAAAAAATGTAAATAAGATGAATGGTCAAAAAGAACTTGTAGAAGTCAAAGAATTACATCTATCTGTGGACGGAGGGAGTATGTACAATCATAAGCAATCATTGCATGCAGTTTTTTTTTAAAAAAAAAGTCGAATGAAAACTGTTATAACTTATAAATATTGAGGAACGTAGTTCGCGATGAGAAAATTGCTATAATAAGGCTCCATGCATGTATCCAAAAATAAATGTGACCTTTTTGTTTGGAATTTAGAAGGGATCTAAACATAGCCTCGAAATTTGGAAGGGGGAAAGGGAAGTCAACAGACGCTGCTGCATGCATTCATGGAAGAAGTCCATGTCTATGTGTGGTTGTCGCATTGAGTTGCCCCACGTTAGCGACAAGGACAACAGGAATAGCTGAATAACGGAATAAGATAAGTCATCCGTGCTCAGAAAAAGGAAATAAAGAAAATGAAGCCCTGGTGTGCTGAATTGTTGGTGGCGGCAGCACAGCAACTCAGCCAGGAAGTGGTTGCGCTGATCGTGGTTGCTAATTATTGTCGTGCGCCATTCTGCCATGCGAGAAAGCTACCTTCAAGGAGCTTGGGCTTCGGCAGCGGAGCTGCTCAGCTCCATGTTGTGGAATACTACGGCTACTAGTCTACTATAAGTGTGAAAATATAATTACACCCACGTTGTGAATCGAAGACATTCAGCCAACCGGGGTGAAGATAAAAAAAAAAAATCCGATCTAATTGCAGTGGCCGAGCAACCGTGGCAAGGAGTTACCCGTGAAGTCTTCAGGCAGGGGCGGGGGCGGCGGCTAGGGGGTGGGGTCTAGAATTTCAACTCCTGCGTGTGTGGAGACAACCAATCAGAGGTGGTGGTTCTAGACACCGCCTAGGTTCAGGTGTTCACAGGTATCCTAGGGCGTGGAACCAGGGTCAGGACACATGGCACAAATCCAGGTAGGGGTGAACGGAAGGTAGGAGGTGACTCCGAGTCGGATCACCAAATATCCTCCCCCCCCCCCCCCCCGAGTCCCTTGTGATAGACATTTCATCTCAAATCAAAAACCCTAGTTCCCCCAAATTGAATCTCACCAAGTTCTCGGTCATCTTTGGCGAGGCTCATCTGTTCGGTCCTTCGCGGACACTGTGAGAGCCAAATCGGCTCCCATCTTCGTGATCCAGATGAATCGTAGTGGCGAGCATCGTGGTGACTATGGAGCCGAATGCGGTGGCATTGCTGCCAGGAGGCAGGGAAGGGATGGCGATCGTAGTCCGGCCCGCAACCTTACATGGGAGCGTACAAATAAGGAAGTTGATGTGGAAGCGGAAGAACTGATCGAAGAGGAACAAGCACAAGGTGTTGTTGATGGCAAATGGGAGGGTCATAAGGAGCAAAAGGAAAAGACAGTGGGACAATGGGACAAGAAAGCAACCGCGGGCAAATATGTTGCAGAATCATCTCAAGGTAACAAAGCTCCCCCTGGTCCTGATGCTCAACATGTGGTCCCCACCAGTCAAAAAGAAGTTGGTTGTGTTACATGTGGTTTGCTCAGTCATGTTAGCAAGGATTGTGGAAGGTTTCATTGTAATATACGTGGATTGAACAATCGCATGACTTATATTTGTAAAAACTGCATTCCTTGGAATTGTGGACCTGAACTGTGTGCAACTCGGGTTGAAGGACAGAGTTTTTCTTTTATTCAAGAGAAAATAAATACTAGGGAAAAGGAATGTACTGCGGTTATCTCTGTGGTTGTTGGTCATGCCACTAAAAGGGATATTGAAAAGGAATTCACTAACATTCTCGGATCTAAGTCATGGGAGTGGACAGCTAGACCAATTGCTGAAAATAGATATATCATGAGGTTTTCAAATGCAAAGATGGTGAAGGAATGGAGTAATTTCAAATTTCTTGCCATCAAAAGTGTAGATGCCCAGATGAAAATTGAGTCATATACTGCTAGCGTTGTTGCTAAAATGGAGCTACAATAGGCATGGTTCAGAATCTGGGACATCCCTACAGATCAGAGATCTTTATGGACTATAGCCAAAGTGGGAAGTTTGGTTGGAAAAGTGCTGAAAATTGATGAACACAACAGACATAGGCATGATTATGTTAGAGTCCGAATTGCTTGCAGAGATATCACTAAGGTACCCAGAATTGTTGAAATCACTCTCGGCATGTTTCTTCATGACTTCCGCTTTTAGAGGGAAGTTCCTGAGGATGGCTATGAGAAAGGCTTAAACAATGGAATCAAAGTGACTACTAAAGAGCAACCTCCATCTACCAAGAAGTACAAAGCTGACAATCAGTCTGACAAAGGTTCCATTGGTGATCTAGCTACTACAAAAAATGGAAAATCCTTGGCAATGGTAACAAGGAAGGTGGTCAGCAGAAATCAGACCCATACTGTTACCATGTTAGCACCTCGTAAATTTAGTGGGATGGTTCAAGATGATAGACAATCTTTGTTCCAAGTAATTCAGGATAAGAACGACAATGGGGATAAAGTGCATATCCTTGATACCTTTGATGGCTTAGATACTAAGAATGAAACTTTAAGTGATAAAATGAGAAGTTAGATGGATATGGGGATTTGGGAATGGAAAGTTCTAAGCAAGGTAAAGATAGGGGTCCCATTCAACAAGGTGAAGATGGGGGATCACATCAAATTTGGTGCATGGGTGGACCAACAATTGATAAGAAAATGTTGGAAAACCTGAAGCCATGAAAGAAATCATAACTAAGGAAGCTTTTGTTCCTGAATTTGAGAATCAGATTACATGTTCAGCTATTCCTAAGGGCTGTAATATCCCTTCTGAGACTGGAATTACTGATGACATAATTATTAACACTCAGAAGAGTGTGATTACTAAAAAGGAGAAAGTTACATAGGTAGGCCAACCCAAAGTAAAGGATTTCACAAAAATTAAGGATAATGCAAGGATCCATATGATGAACAAGCAACAAGAGATTAGGAGTGATAGATTGAAGAATGACATCACCCTCACTACTCAAGAAAAGAATGAAAGGATGGCAAGAAAAAGAAATATGGAAGGTTAGAAACCCAACTCTATTGTAACACCCTATGTTTTAAGCTTCCATTTTCCATGAGCGTTGCATGGGCAAGAGCATCATTCATTCATTCATGATCATCATCACATGAAAAATTCATTTCTTTACTTGCTTCATGCTTTTCTCCTATATGGATGTCGGTGCTAGTTTTGGCGGGCGCTAACACCGGCTAGTAACTTGTGTTTTGCGGTTGAGATTTTGGATGGTGTGTAAGGAGGAACACGAGAGATTTATACTGGTTCAGGCCAAGAGGGCCCTACGTCTAGTGGAGAGGCGAGTCGTGTTGCCTTGCACCGGGGTGCTTGTAGTAGGGGATTACAAGCTGAGTTAAGAGAGGGAGAGTATCCCAGGTCTCTTGTGCGAGGAAGAGGATGCTTTCGTTTTCGTGTAGTTGTGTTGTGTGTATGTTGGTGTCGTGAGCTTCGTGTCTCTCCTTGTGACTGGCCTCCGCCCTCCCTTTTATAGTTACAAGGGAGAAGCTAGAGTTACATGTGGTGACCTATGATGACGATACTCAGCATGGTGGGAGCAGAGGTGATTAGTGGCTATCGTCAGCCATGCCATCGTCTTGGCGCTTCGGCGATATGGCTTCGGTCATTCAACTGATCTTCCACTGTTCGATCGTTGAGTTCCGAGGTGGCACAGTGTATGGGACGTGGCTTGCTGCGTGGTGGTGCGTCACGGCGTCGCATCCGGTCCTGCACAGTGCAATGAGAAGACTGGTTGACTCTCAAAGATTGACTCCCGAGGCTCGGGAGCCTTCCTTGCCGTCGGGGGCGTGACGGGATGGGTCATTAGGGGTGTCCTCCCTCGGGCATGTTTTCCTCTCATGCGCGGTACCTTCCCGAGGGGCGAATGGTCCTGTTGCTACATTGCCCATACTCCCGGGTCAGCAGGACAGCCGTCACCCCTCCTGTCCCTGCGAGGCTCGTGCGTTATGGGCAGGAGCTGTCACTGTCGTAGTTGGAGAATCTCTTCGTCAGCGAGGGGCGTCATCCGGTTGACTGTCCTTGAGACGGAGTGGAAAGGGTGGAACCGTCGTATCGGTCGCCGAAGGAGGTATGGCAGTTGTTACGGAGGACGTGCACGAGCGGGGTGCCGTCGCCTCGCGGCGTCTAGTCAGTGGGGCCGCACCTGTAAAGTGGTCAGAGGGGTCTCTTACGGTCCAAGATTGCCCTGCTGACGTCGACTGTGCATTGGATGCCTTAAAGGGATCGCGCTCGAGGGAGATGAGGAGGCTCGGGCGAATCGGAGATTTAGCGCCCGAGGGTGCCACTGTCCCGAGCCCTCTCGTGGAGGCTCGGGCGAATCGGAGATTTGGCGCCCGAGGGAGCCGCTGTCCCGAGCCCTCTCGTGGAGGCTCGGGCGAATCAGAGATTTGGCGCCCGAGGGTGCCGCTGTCCCGAGCCGTGCCGCCTGGCCTTACAGGAGGCCACTTTGGGCCTTTATGCGTGTAGCCTTCGTGGGCTTCGGCTGGCCTTATTTGGGCCAGTTAGCGCTGAGGTTGCTTGTTTTTGCGTTGAAGTTGGGTACCCCATACTTTGGTACCCGACAGTAGGCCCCGAGCCTGTTGGGGAGTGATGGCACTCGTCCACAGGTTGAAGTCTTCCTGCCGTTGTGGTCGGGAACAGATGCCTTTTCCGCTGGGTGCGCGAGCGCACCCGGCGGGTGTAGCCCCCGAGCCTGTGGGGGAGTGAAGGCACTCCTCCACAGGTTAAAAACCTTTTCGTCTGTTAAAACAATAAAGGGTAAGATAATTTTCTTTCCGGTGGGTGCACGCGAGCGCACCCGCCGGGTGTAGCCCCCGAGGCTTTGGAGGGATGTTGTATCCCTTCAAAAGCTGAAAATCGTAGTTGCGCGTGCTCGGGTATTTATCAAGGAAAGGTGATCCTTCGGAAATGCAGCCCCCGAGCCTCCCATCGTAAAGGGAGTTTATCCGGTGGTATTTTTGAGGTGCAGGTTAGGTTCCTGGGACTCTGTTTTCGTATCGGAGGTCGACCCGGTCTTCCCTGTCTTTTGTTAGTTCGACCTTCGCGCTCTTTTTTCGGAAAGAGGAACGTTTGGTCCTGCTCGACTTCCCCGCCGGGGAGCGAGTCGGCATTTCCAGTGAGCTACAAACGGGTTGGTCCAAGTGGAGGTCCGTGCCCCGTTCGTTGGGGATCGGCTAGTGGCCTGAGCACACTCCAAATGTTTCCCGAGGGTCAGTTAGTGGATGTCGGGTCCCTTCGATGGGTCCCGAGGGCATGATGCCTCCCACGGAGGGATTTCATGTAACCGACTCGCTACTGGGACTTGGACACAGCACGAGATGTCCCTTGTGACGTTTCGGGCGTCGGGATACTGGCCGTTTTCGTGACCCATCCACTAGCTGTCCCTAACTCGGTTTTCCTGGGGCGACTGTTCGAGCCGCTGTGGGCCAGTCTTCGATCCCCTGGGAATGTAACGGGCACCCGAGCCCGGGGTTCCTTCGTCGGGAAGGAGAGAATATTGGCGGAATTGAGGTGTGCGGTTGTAATGATTCGGCTCACCTTTTGAGGCGCGAAGCCTGACGGACGCGACGGTTTTGGCGCAGTCGAGGCGGTTTGCGTGCGCGGCGATGGCGGCGATGTGGGGATCGTGGCGGGTCCCACGTAGTTAATGCGGTGGATTCACTGCGGATCACGGCTCAGGTATATAAGGAAAGATCGCGGTTCTTTTCTTTTTACCTTAGCCATTCGCTCGCACGACCGTTCGCCTTCTCGCTCCCATCGCCCGTCTCCTCGCCTTCGCTTCCTCGCTAGAGCCATCGTTGCCGCGGCCGTCGTTCTTCCCGTAGCCTTTTCCCCTTCGCTCGTCATGGATTCCTCCTCCGCCGCTGTCGACGCCGCCGCCGATGTCGTCGCCACCGACGCCGCCGCGGCGGCCGCCGGCATCCTCAGGCTGGAGCCGTGGCCGAGGAGCACCGTGATGGAGGCGCAGCTGGAGCGCCTCGTCACTCTGGGGCTGCGTCCTCGTACCGACGCGCAACACCCGGAGTGGGCCGTGCCGTCGCGCGACCACGAGGAGCCGAACCCCGGCGAGGGGTACGTGGTGAGCTTCATCGCTCACCACGAGCGTGGGCTTGGTTCGCCACCGAGCCGCTTCTGCCGGGCCCTCCTCTTCGAGAACGGGCTGGAGCTCCACAACCTCACCCCGAATTCCATCACACAAGCGTCGATTTTCGCCGCCCTGTGTGAAGGCTACTTCGGGGTGCCCCCGCACTGGAACCTGTGGCGCCGTGTCTCCCGCGTCGACTGGTACACCAAGTCGGTCGGCGCGAGGAAGCCACGGAGATCCAGCGCGCTGAGGGTTGCGGCTTCGTGATCCGCTCCTCCTCGTACATCCCCTGTAGGGCCCCCTCCTCCAACAAGGGGTGGCACAGTGGCTGGTTCTACCTTCGCAACGACGGGGGTCTCTTCCCCAAGTTCACGGGAAGGGCGCTCATGGCTCCCCTTCCTCAGTGGGAGTGGGGGTGCCCGTCGAAGGAGTCCAAGCACCTGGCCGTCTATTTCGACGCGCTTGAGGAGTTGAACAGAAGGGGCCTTACAGGGGCCGGCGTGGCGGGGAACTTCCACATGCGGACGGTGCTACCTCTGATGGAGCGCCGCCTGGTGCTCCATCAGATGGTGACCGGGTCGTAGCGGGAGGGCACGGCGATACTGGCCCGTGACCTTGGCGAGGTGGAGGTTATGCGCTGCATCGGCTACATGGTGGGGGGTCATCCTACCTGGAAAGAGGTGAATCGGGTGCCTATGCGTCCCTGCGCGGGCTTCCCGGTGCTGGTAAGTGTCGTTCGTTTGATCGGGCCGCTGGTTTCCCCATCTTCTTCCTAACCTTTCTCCTTCGTTCATCGTAGGGCCTCTCCAGGACCGGGAAGGCTTCCCTTCCGCCCGTCCCGGAGGACAAAGAATGGCGAACCCAGAACCGCCTCTGGGCCATGGCGGAGAAGGCGAGGAAGGACAAGGCGACCGCCCGGAAGCAGAAGAAGGCGCGGAAGGTGGAGGAATCCTCCCAGCGCCGCCGCCGCCTGAGGGAGGCCGGGGAGCCTAAGGTGGATACCCCCAATGATGACGACGATGACGACGATGATGAAGAAGAAGACGATTTTTCCATCTTTGACTTGATGGAGTCTGACCGGCCGCTTGCGGCCACACAGCCCGTGGTGGGCGCTGACGAGCCTGGGAAGGCTCCGCTGTTAGCGTCCGCCGGTGGAAGTGCCGGGGTTCGTGATCCGAACCCTCGGGCAGACCTGCCGGAGACCGCGTCCCAGGACGCGGCTCCTGGCAGGGCGACATCAGGAGGCGGGGCTCCGCCCGCCACCAGCAGCGGGGTTTTGCCGGAGCGGGGGCGGGCGCGACGCCGAGGTGCTGGTCACTCCTCCACCGTCGGCGGGGGCCGGCTCATCCGCCGAGCTTGCCGCTCCGACCAGCTTCGGGGCGGCGAGTAGGAAGAGGAGGGTGGTGCCGAAGACTACGTAAGTCGTTTTTCGTGTCGATTTTTCCTGCCAGAGTTTTGTTTCAACGTAATGACATTACCTTTTTCTTGTTGCCGCCGCAGCGCGCAGTCCGGGCTATCTCTCTGGGTCTCTCACCAGAAGGTGCTGAAGATCCGAGGGGATGACACGGCAGGGGAGAGAGCCCGCGCCTCGGGCGAGGGGACTCACCCTCCCGTGGGTCTGACGTCGGCGTCGAAGGGACCTTCTACGGGGAGGGTGACTCCATCTGAGGTCAATGCTGCCGCATCCTCGGCTGCTGCAGCGGCGGTTCCGTCGCCAGCCCCCGGGACTCCGGTCGTCGGTTCCGGAGGTGCCTCGCGGGAGCCGACCGTTGACGTCGCCGCGCAACCGGTCGCCGCGGATGCCACAACGAGGGCTCGTCCTCTTTTCGAGGAGGGTCCTTGGGCATTGGCGCTGACGGGCCCGCCCCCTCGGGAGCTGACGTCCTCTCGGATCGAGTGGGCGGATTGGGCGGACCCTCAGGGGCCGCCCGTCTTCTCGCTTCGGGACGACCTCGAGGGCCCCGAGTGGGACGCCGTCCAGGAGTTGGGGTCCGACTCGACGGTGACCCTCTGCACGGTCGCCGATGTCCTCGACACGGAGCTCTCGGATTGGCTTCAGGTGAGCCTCGGTTGCCTTGTAACTTCTCCTGCGCAAGTACTCGACTTACCTGCTGTCAGCTTTTCTTTCCTTCTTAGGGCCTGATGCGCACCTCCCGGGACAAGTCCCACTTCCTCCGCGGTGGGCTTGGCCTTTGGAGGCTGCTTGACCTCAAGAAGAGGGCGCTCGACCGTGCCCAGAGCGAGCTAGCCGTCGTGACCTCCCGGTTCGCCGAGGTGAGTGTCAGCAACGCCCTCCTGAAGGAGGAGGTTGCGGAGGCAGTGGGCCGGGTCGCCGCCTCGACAAGGCGGTCACAGGAGCTGGAGAGCGCCCTAGCCGAGGCAACGAGGGAGCGCGATGCTGCCCTGCAGCTCGCCGCCGAGAAGACCTCCACCGCCGCATCGCTGGCCGACGACCTGAAGGATACTCAGGCGGCCCTCACTCAGACGGTCGGCAAGGTTGACTTGGCGCGGGGCGAGGCGTTGAAGGTTCAGGAAGCGGCACGGCTGGCTAAGGAGGAAACCGGCGGTATGCGTTGTGTCGGGCTCTTTTTTGCTTCGTTCGTCTTCGTTGCTTGTTGCCTGAAACCCTATCTATTTTCTCATTTCGTACCTTTGCAGCTCTGCAGGCCGCTTACGACGGCGAGGTCCGCGACAACCAGGAGCTGTAGCGGGTAGCACGTGCCTTGTGTGACTCCGTCGGCATTGGTGGCGAGCCCTCGGGGATGTCGCTCCGCAGCCGACTGGAGGCGCTTCACGGCAGTGTCCGCGACCGCGTCAAGGAGGCCCTGCTGACCGGAGTCCAAAAGACACTGGCGGTCGCCAAGTCTCACTACGAGAACTTTGACGCCGGCCCCGTCAGCGAGGGCTTCGTTGAGGCGGATGATGAGGTGCTCCTGGCGCTGGAGGACTCCATGCGAACGCCTGAAGAGGCGCTGGCGAGCCTTTTCGAGCCCGAGGTCGAGCTCCCTCCCCTGGACCTGCCGTGAGAAGAAGTCGAGCCATCGTGCCCTCGGAAAAAATTTGTCGTGAGTAGTTAGCAGGGAACAAACATGCGGCCCTTCGTGGCCTTAATATTTATGTAAATATTATTTCATGTTTGCCTTTTGTTCGTTCTCGGTGCTTTTCTCTTAAGTATTTTCCTCTACTGACTCTGTGCTCGGCCATCGAGCCTCGGGAGACTTTTCCGGGTATCATAGCTTTAGGGGCGTAGACGTAGCCGGGGTCTAAGAGTTTCGATGAGAGGGAAAAAACTTAAGAAGAAATCTTGGCCGAGTTTTCCCGAGCCTCTTGCCTTTGCCGAACGTTGATCTTATTAGTTCTCTTCCGAACTCGAGTTATCCTTCGGACGCGGAGTGGCGAGTGTGGATGCCGTAGCCCGGAGGCGTAGGCGGTCCCGCGGCTTGGCCTGCTCTGTCCTCTGGGACTTTTTTTGGTCTTCCGAGCTTTATAAGCCTCGGTTTGGCTTGGGTGGGAGATGTGCTCGGGAAAGTAAAAAATTTCAGCGAGTTTTGAAATTTTTAAGTTTCGGATTTTCGTTGCGGCTCGGGAGAGTCCGGGGGTTCCCCCCGTCCTAGCCCCCGAGGGAGGGTCGGCCTTAAAGATAAGGCTAAGCTTCACTTTGTTATGCGCAGGACCTTACGAGTTCGCTTGTTCCCGAGGGTCGGCTCAGGTTAAAATCAATATAAAGAAGGACGAAATGATTCCTTTTATTGATTTCATGATTTATATAATACAATCGATCAAGGTTCAGGGATAGAAGCGATGTAGCTGTTTGATATTCCAGGCATTGCTGTAGACTTCGCCCTTTTCGTTCGCCAGCTTATACGTCCCGGGCCGCAACACCTCGGCGATGATGAAAGGCCCTTCCCATGGCGGCGTCAGCTTGTGACGTCCCCTGTTGTCCTGCCTGAGCCGCAATACCAGGTCGCATGCATTGAAGGCTCGGCCTTGGATGCGCCGAGCGTGGTACCTACGAAGGGACTACTGGTATTTGGCTGAGTGCAGTAGGGTGACGTCCCGAGCCTCGTCGACCTGGTGCAACGCGTCTTCCCGAGAGGTCTGGTTGCCTTGTTCGTCGTAGGCCCGGACCCTCGGGGCACCATACTCCAAGTCCGTGGGGAGAATGGCCTCGGCGCCATAGACCAAGAAGAAGGGCGTGAACCCCGTGGCTTGGCTCGGCGTAGTCCTCAGGCTCCATATCACCGCGGGAAGCTTGGTTAGCTACCTTTTGCCAAACTTGTTCAGCCTGTTGAAGATCCTGGGCTTGAGGCCTTGGAAGATCATGCCATTGGCACGCTCTACTTGGCCATTTGTTCTCGGGTGGGCTACCACCGACCAGTCCACTCGTATGTGGTGCTGGTCGCAGAACACCAGGAATTTCTTCCCTGTGAACTGTGTGCCGTTGTCGGTGATGATGGAGTTTGGGACGCCGAATCGGTGAATGATGTCGGTGAAGAATAGGATCGCCTGGGTTGAGGTGATTTGCGTGAGTGGCCGAGCTTCAATCCACTTGGAGAACTTGTCGATGGCAACAAGCAGGTGGGTGAAGCCCCCGGGCGCTTTTTGGTGGGGCCCGACAAGGTCCAGTCCGCATACGGCGAAAGGCCAGGTGAGAGGGATCGTCTGGAGGGCTTGGGCCGGGAGATGTGTCTGTCGAGCATAGTACTGGCATCCTTCGCAAGAGCGTACTACCTCGGTGGCGTCTGCTATGGCTGTTGGCTAGTAGAAGCCTTGTTGGAAAGCATTGCCGACGAGGGTCCTCGGTGCCGCATGATGCTCGCAGGCCCCAGCATGTATCTCTTCGATTAAGCGTTTACCCTGACTGAAGGGGATACATCGCTGGAGGATGCCCGAGGGACTTCGTCGATAAAGTTCTCCGTCTACCATTCTGTAGATCTTGGCTTTACGTGCCAGCCGCCGAGCTTTGGTCTTGTCCGAGGGTAGGATCCCTCGGACAAGCCAATTGACCAGTGGGTCGCGCCAGCCTGGTTCGTCATCGTCCATCTCGGCTTCGGCTTCCGACGCCTCAGCGTCGACCTCCATCGCCTCAGCCTCGGCATCGCTGTTATCCTTAGCCTCGGCCGGTGGTCGCCTTTCTCCCGAAGGGTCGGCCCCCGAGTGATTTTCGAGGTTCGGGACGGCTTTAGGCCCCTCGGAACGCTTGGGAGGTCGTTTCTCCTTGCCTCCCAAGAGGTTGTCGTCGACTGTCGGTTTGTAGAGGTCGTTGGCAAACACCCCCGTCGGGACCGAAGTCCTTTCAGATGCGATTTTCGCCAACTCGTCGGCCTCCTCGTTATACCTACGCGCGACGTGGTTGAGCTCGAGGCCGTTGAATTTTTCCTCGAGCCGCCGCACCAACTTGCAGTAGGCCGCCATCTTTGCGTCGTGGCACGTCGACTCCTTCATCACCTGGTCCACCACAAGCTGAGAATCGCCTCGTACCTCGTGGCGTCTGATGCCCAGCTCGATGGCGATGTGAAGTCCGTTGACGAGTGCCTCGTACTCTGCCACGTTGTTGGAGGCGGCGAAACGCAGCCTCAGGAGGTACTTGAGTCAGACTCCGAGGGGTGAGACAAACACGATGCCTGCGCCGGCACCCGTCTTCATCAATGACCCATTGAAATACATAACCCAGTATTCGTCCCGGGAGAGCTACGGTGGCAACTGTGTCTCGGTCCACTCCGCCACAAAATCCGCCAACACCTGGGACTTGATGGCCTTGCGTGGCGCGTAGGTGATGCCATCGTCCATGAGCTCAATTGCCCATTTGGCGATTCTTCCCGTGGCCTCGCGACTTTGTATCACCTCCCCAAGGGGGAATGATAACACCACGGTCACAGGATGTGACTCGAAGTAGTGTCGCAACTTGCGCCGAGCGAGGACGATTGCATACACCAGCTTCTGGATCTGAGGGTAGCGCGTCTTGGTTTCGGATAAGACCTTGCTAATGAAGTAAACCGGCCATTGCACCGGTAGGGAATGCCCTTCCTCTCGTCGTTCGACGACAATTGCTGCACTTACGACCTGGTTAGTGGCAGCAACATATAACAAGAGGTTTTCTACCTTCGTTGGCGGCACAAGGACCAGCGCTTTGGAAAGTAGAGCTTTCAGCCTTTCGAGGGCTTCCTGGGCCTCGGAGGTCCAGGTAAAGTGCTTATTTTTCTTCAGCAACCGATACAGGGGAAGCCCCTTTTCACCAAGCCTAGAGATAAATCGGCTCAAGGTTGCAAGACACCCCATGAGCTTTTGCACACCCTTGAGGCTTCGGATCGGGCCCATCTATGTGATGGCCGATATCTTTTCCGGGTTGGCTTCGATGCCACGCTTGGAGACGATGAACCCGAGGAGCATGCCCCGAGGAACCCCGAAAACGCACTTCTTGGGGTTTAGTTTTATATTTTTACTCCTGAGGCAGTCGAATGCCCTTTCTAGGTCAGCTACTAAGTCGCTGGCCTTCCTATATTTTATCACTATATCATCTACGTACGCCTCAACGGTCCGCCCGATGAGGTCCCCAAAAACTTTGAGCATGCAGCGCTGGTAAGTCGCGCCCGCGTTTTTGAGGCCAAATGGCATGGTTATGTAACAATATGTGCCGAAAGGGTTAATGAAAGAAGTCACTAATTCGTCGGACTCTTTCATACGAATCTGATGGTAACTAGAATATGCATCAAGAAAGCAAAGTCGTTCGCAACTAGCAGTAGAATCAACAATTTGGTCAATGCGAGGTAATGGAAACGGATACTTAGGACAAGCTTTATTTAGACTAGTGTAATCGACACACATTCTCCATTTTCCATTTTTCTTTTTAACCAAAACAGGATTTGCTAACCATTCTGGATGGAAGACCTCCTTGATGAATCCGGCCGGCAAAAGCTTCTGCACCTCCTCCCCGATGGCCCGGCGCTTCTCCTCGTCGAATTGGCGCAGGCGCTGCTTCACCGGCTTGGACCCTACCCGGATGTCCAAGGAGTACTCGGCGACCTCCCTCGGGATGCCTGGCATGTCCGAGGGATTCCAAGCAAACACGTCGGTGTGCTTGCAGAGAAAGTCGACGAGCACGGCTTCCTATTTGGGGTCGAGGGTGGCGCTGATCTTCAGCACCTTGCCGTCGGCGGAGCTCGGGTTGAGGGGGATCTCTTTCACCCCCTCGACGGGCTCAAAGGTGCCCGTGGTCTTCTTAGGGTCGATGACCTCCTTCGCCATCTGCTCGAGGTCGGCGATGAGAGCCTCGCAACATTCAACTGTCGCATTGGTACGCGTGCTGGTAGGATGTGCCGATGGTGATGACCCCCTTAGGCCCAGGCATCTTGTGCTTGAGGTAGGTGTAGTTCGGGACCGCCATGAACTTGGCGTAGCACGGCCTCCCGAGGATGGCATGGTAGGTGCCGTGGAAGCCTACCACTTCAAAAGTTAGGACCTCCTTCCTGAAATTGTCAGGGGTCCCAAAGTAAACGGGCAGGTCGATCTGCCCGAGGGGTTGCACGCTCTTTCCGGGCACTATCCCGTGGAATGGGGACGTCGTGGCCCGGAGGAGCGAGCGGCTGATTCCCATCGAATCGAGGGTATCAGCGTAGAGAAGGTTGAGGCCGCTACCTCCGTCCATGAGGACTTTGGTGAGCTTCGTGTTGCCACCGACGGGGTCAACAACGAGTGGGTAACGCCCTGGCGACGGGACATAGTCCGGGTGGTCATCCCGGTTGAAGGTGATCGCGTCGAGCGACCAGTCGAGGAAGCGAGCTGTCGCTGGCCCGACGGAGTAGACCTCCCGGCGCTCGCGCTTTCGCTGGCGCGGCATGGGGGCGGTCCCTGGTCCGCCAAAGATCATGAGGCACTTGTCGATGGGCGGGAAGTCGTCGTCCTTGTCCCCCTGATCCTTGGCGGGCTTTTTGCCGGCTTCGTCCTTCAACGCTTGCCGGCCATAATGCTTTTGAGCATTACGCATTGACCGAGCGTGTGCTGTATCGAACCTATGTGGTACGGGCACGGCTTGGTCAGCATTTTGTCAAAACGGCCCTGAGGGGGCCTGTGCCCCCTTGGGCTCGGTGGCTGCCACCAAGGGGTCACTGCGTGGTGGGAGCTTTCCCTTCCCCTTCTTCTTTTTGTTGGTCGGGGCTTGGGAAGAGGTGCCCTCGGGGGCCTCCTCCTTCCATTTGCCCTTAGGGTCGGGGAAAAGAGCTCCCACTGCCTCATCCCCTGAGGCGAAGCTGGTAGCGATCTTCATGAGCTCGGCGACGCTGGTTGGCGTCTGACGCCCTAGCTCATGAACTAGCTCTTTGCAGGAAGTTACTGCAGCGAATGCTCCGACAACATCGGAGTCGGCGACCTGGGGTAGCTCGTTGTACTGCTTGGAGAAGCGCCGGATGTAGTCCCGGAGGGACTCGCCCGGTTTCTGCTTGCAGCTGCGGAGGTCCCAGGAGTTACCAGGGCGCACGTACGTGCCCTGGAAGTTCCCTACGAAGATCTTGACCAGATCGTTCCAGTCAAAGATCATCCATGGGGGGAGATGTTCCAGCCAAGCTCTTGCAGAGTCGGCGAGGAACAGGGGGAGGTTGCGGATAATGATAAGGTCATCCTGTGCGCCGCCAAGCTGGCACGCAAGACGGTAATCCGCTAACCAAAGCTCAGGGTTCGTTTCCCCCCGAGTATTTTGTTATGTTGGCCGACTGTCAGAACCGGGGTGGGAACTTGGCCCTTCAGATGGCCTCGCTGAAGACGCGAGGTCCCGAGGGCTCGGGTAAGGGTTCACGATCCTCATCCGAGTCGTAGCGCCAGCCCTGATGGACGCTATAGCCGCGCGCGGCTCCGTCAGTCTTCCGCCGGCCGCGGGCTTGCAGAATGGCTCGGACGTCGACGTCCTTGCCAAGCCGTTGGTGGACTGGCGGGGCCCTTGGAGCCTCGGGTCGAACCGAGGCTTCGCTGCTCGTGGCGTGCTATGCCGCCACGCTAGTGACTTTCAGCGCCATGGTATCACGATGCTGAGCTTTCCGCCTGGAGGACGGCTGCATCCTCCAGGAGGCCCTTGAGTTGATTCCTGAGCTGTCGTGCTTCCTCGGTGGAGGGCTCAGGTATGCTCTGGAGCAGCATCGCTGCTTCCGCGAGCTTTTGGCTTGCCCAGGGGGCGGCCCCCGGCGTCTCGGCCCCGTCGTCAGCAACGATTCGGGCCTGAACATCTCGGGCTCGACGCCGAGCTGCTCCTCCATCGCTCCGCCCCTCGTCGCGCTCCAGCATAGCTCTCAGCTGGGTGAGGCGCAAGCGGTCCTCGTCCATCCGCGCCTCAAGCTCCCGGAGCTGCTCTAGCTTCGGGGTTTGAGGTGCGGGGCGAGATGTTCCCGCCCCCTGATCCAGCGGCGGGGCTGACCGTGCAGGCCGCAGGGCCGCTGGAGGGGGCGTGACTTGTTGGTGCTGGGGTTGCGATGGAGGGGGTATATCGTCGTTGTCCCCTGAGTGGACGTCCCGCACCCGCCCCTCATCAGGGTGCATCAAGTTGTAGCACTCCCGAGCGGGGTCGATGTAGGACTGGTCCGAGTTGGAGATAACGCTCAGGGTATTCTCCCCCGAATCATCAGTGTGGGCGGCGAAGTCCACATTTTCCCAAAACTCGTCGTCATCGTCGCTGTAGCTGCGACGAGACGACGAGGTCCAGCCATAACGGTCCCACCCCTCCGAGCGTTCTCGAGGGGCGAGGTTGATGGTGGTATCTGTTTCCCCACCGCCATGCGTCCTGGCACTTTCCCCAGGGGATGACGGTGAGGACGCCACGTGGTCTCCCACGAGGCTATCCAGGCGCTCGAGGTGCTGGACTGGAGTGTCTGACAGTTCGTGCAACAATGCGCGAACTGCACGAACGTGGGCATCCATGGCGGTATGGAGCCCAAAGAGGGACGACGGCGTCGTTCCCCTCCCCTGGTGAGGATGGAGAGAAAGTTCGGCCGACGTCGTGTTTCCGCTTTCGCCCGTCCTCCGGGCAATAGGCGGATGCGTGGCCGCTGGTGCCGGAGATCCCGGGACAGCGGCTGGTGCATTATTGGCTCCCCCCGTTGGGGGTGCCTGGCTGGCCGCACCTCCCGCGGCCGGAGGCTGGTTGGCGCCGCTGCACCTCCTCCTCCTGGTCCGCCGGGAGCGGCGTGCAACGTTTCCCCCATCCTCTGAGGCGGGTGGAAGTGTTGCACGGGTTCCTTCTCTGGCCGCCTGCTGGGCTGGAGTTGGGACGACAAGGACGCGGGGCCCGGTCGGACGCAGGTTCATCTCGAGCCCTTGGCCGGTGGCCACGAACTCGAGGGTCCCGAACCGGAGCACCTGCGCCAGCGGGAAGCGTGGGGGAGCTTGCTGCCATTCGAAACCTACGTCAACACGCAAAAGCCCCTACCGGGCGCGCCAACTGTCGGTTTTGGCGGGCGCTAACACCGGCTAGTAACTTGTGTTTTGCGGTTGAGGTTTCGGATGGTGTGCAAGGAGGAACACGAGAGATTTATACTGGTTCAGGCCAAGAGGGCCCTACGTCCAGTGGAGAGGCGAGTCGTGTTGCCTTGCACCGGGGTGCTTGTAGTAGGGGATTACAAGCTGAGTTGAGAGAGGGAGAGTATCCCAGGTCTCTTGTGCGAGGAAGAGGATGCTTTCGTTTTCGTGTAGTTGTGTTGTGTGTATGTTGGTGTCGTGAGCTTCGTGTCTCTCCTTGTGACTGGCCTCCGCCCTCCCTTTTATAGTTGCAAGGGAGAAGCTAGAGTTACATGTGGTGACCTATGATGACGATACTCGGCATGGTGGGAGCAGAGGTGATTAGTGGCTATCGTCAGCCATGCCATCGTCTTGGCGCTTCGGCAATATGGCTTCGGTCATTCGACTGATCTTCCACTGTTCGATCGTTGAGTTCCGAGGTGGCACAGTGTATGGGACGTGGCTTGCTGCGTGGTGGTGCGTCACGGCGTCGCGTCCGGTCCTGCACAGTGCAATGAGAAGACTGGTTATCTCTCAAAGATTGACTCCCGAGGCTCGGGAGCCTTCCTTGCCGTCGGGGGCGTGACGGGACGGGTCATTAGGGGTGTCCTCCCTCGGGCATGTTTTCCTCTCATGCGCGGTACCTTCCCGAGGGGCGAGCGGTCCTGTTGCTACATTGCCCATACTCCCGGGTCGGCGGGACAGCCGTCACCCCTCCTGTCCCTGCGAGGCTCGTGCGTTATGGGCAGGAGCTGTCACTGTCGTAGTTGGAGAATCTCTTCGTCAGCGAGGGGCGTCATCCGGTTGACTGTCCTTGAGACGGAGTGGAAAGGGTGGAACCGTCGTATCGGTCGCCGAAGGAGGTATGGCAGTTGGTACGGAGGACGTGCACGAGCGGGGTGCCGTCGCCTCGCGGCGTCTAGTCAGTGGGGCCGCGCCTGTAAAGTGGTCAGAGGGGTCTCTTACGGTCCAAGATTGCCCTGCTGACGTCGACTGTGCATTGGATGCCTTAAAGGGATCGCGCTCGAGGGAGATGAGGAGGCTCGGGCGAATCGGAGATTTAGCGCCCGAGGGTACCGCTGTCCCGAGCCCTCTCGTGGAGGCTCGGGCGAATCGGAGATTTGGCGCCCGAGGGAGCCGCTGTCCCGAGCCCTCTCGTGGAGGCTCGGGCGAATCGGAGATTTGGCGCCCGAGGGTGCCGCTGTCCCGAGCCGTGCCGCCTGGCCTTACAGGAGGCCACTTTGGGCCTTTACACGTGTAGCCTTCGTGGGCTTCGGCTGGCCTTATTTGGGCCAGGTAGCGCTGAGGTTGCTTGTTTTTGCGTTGAAGTTGGGTACCCCATACTTTGGTACCCGACAATGGTTGTGTGTGATAACTTAGGGGAGTGTTGTTTGATCACTAAGACAACCTAGACCAAGTTATGATAAAAAATGAAGTAGAGTTTATATTCATGAGTTGGTCTAAAATGCTTCTATATGTTGCTTTGCTTAGAAACATTTGTTTTCATGATCCTGTGATGACTGAGTTCAAACTGTATCTTCTGATTTCTGCATGGTGTTTGACCCTTAATAAGAGTTGTAGTTTCAGTTGAGAGCAACAAATTTAGTTTAAAGGCCCAGAGCTAGTTCTGCCCCTAACCCTAACACTAGCCCCCAAAACAACAAGCAGTACTGCTTTTCTTCCTGGAATTGGCTAAGTCTTGAGCAGCCTTTTGCAGTTCTCTGATGCAACTTTGGGGGCATGTATCTATTAAACCAGCTAGAATTGGACCAAGAGCATTTAAGTAAAGTTCTAGTCCTCACTTGGCTCTAATTAGCTACTAGAGATACTTACACCAGTTCCTAATGGTTTGGAGATATAATGAGTTGAAGTTGAGGGTTCAGGCTCTGAAAGCTGAAATCCAGCAAAAATGTTTGTTGTACCCACCTTGAGATACTTATCTCACAAACTAAGTCAAACCAGCTCAAATCTCTATAATGAAAGTTGTACTAGTCATGTAGGGCTACAATTTTGTCGATTTTAGCTTGAACCATATCAAGCTGGATTGACAGTTATGGAGAGAGGACAAATGGGTTTCAGGCAGTGTTGATTCTATTTGAATCAGCTGGGAGTGAACGTGGTCGACCAGCCGCAGGCCACGCGTGCCACCTGGTGGCCATACACAGGCATTGGTCCCACTCTGCTACACACCGGGTGGAAGAGTCAAGTAGGCATTCACTTCCCTGGCTTAGTCTTTCTCTCTCTCCAACCTATTCTCCTCCCAAACTGTTGAAGGCAATGTCGACGCATAGCCCGTTCGCCGGCTGATTTTATTGTTCCCGAGTCAATACCGTCTGATTCCATGCACCAACAGCAGCGCCATGAGTCGCTCCACCTCCCTGACCTAAGTTTGTCTCGGTTTATGAAAAAGATGAGGGCCTATGGGCCGAAACTACTGGCATGGCCACCAGTGAGGCTGAGATCAAACTCGGCCAGGCCGGCGCACCGCGCCTCTGACCCTCATCTCTCTCATCTCAAGACCATATGAAGTAGGAACCAAGCAAATAATAGCCATGCTTGGTTACAGCAATGCATAACCCTAGCTATTAGAAATAGCTCCGCCGTGCTCGCCATCACCGCCGAGCTGACCTCGTGCGTGGCTAGGTGACCCTGGCACCTCTCTACCCCTCTTTTTTCTCGTCTCGACTAGGGCAGGTCAAAATCGGCCTCTGCATTTAGGAACAAGTTAGTGGGGTCGTTGACCCCATGGGACCGACACTTCAGCGCCCTTTAGTGCTCTGCACCGAGTACATGTAGCAGTTCAGGGTTTTTAGTGGTTTCTATTTTCTTTTGAGAAATTTGTGGAAACCTTGGAAATTCATAACCTGAGCTAGAAATGTTTAAAATTGGTTTGTTGCTTTCTTTATGAAATTCTCTACAGGAGTCTTGAAACTTCCTATTTAGAGTCGTTTTCCGTACAATATAGTTTACCCTTGTTAAATGCTTTTAAAATTGCCTCCAACTTGTAAAATATGTATATAGAGCTAGAGAGATGATAAAAATATGATTCCAGTTAGAGTAGTCTTTCTTTAACATGCTTTAGCTGAGAAAAAAGATAAACACATAGCTATGCTAGCTAAATCATGTAAATGCTTGATTTCCAATCCTGTTTTGCTTGTTTGCTCATAACACTACTGCAGGCCGCGGCTTTGCCGAGTGTTTTTACACTCGGAAAAGAGCGAATTACGCTCGGAAAAGGCTTTGCCGAGTGTAGCACTCGGCAAAATCTGTTCGGCAAAATTTTGCTCGGCAAAGGGACTTTGCCGAATGCTTTTTTTCGGGGCACTCGGTAAAATAAAAAAAAATTTTGCCGAGTGTTTTGGTATACGCTCGGCAAAATATTTCCAGCCGTTAACTAATATTTTACCGAGTGCCAGGTGCGGCGCTCGGCAATTTTTTTTCTATTTTTTCTCCACCAAAACTTTGCCGAGTGCCGCTCCGGTGGGCACTCGGCAAAGAAAGTTTTTTGTTTTTTTTTACATTTACTTTGCCAAGTGTTCTGGCGCTTGGCACTCGGCAAAGTTTTTAAATTTTTTTTTAGAAAAATTACTTTGCCGAGTGCCAGATGCCACGCACTCGGCAAAGAACTAGAGGATTGCAATTTTTTTTAATTTTTACATTTCATTATGACAGACAATATATATATATATATATATATCATCACAGCTATATCACCAGCATGCATTATATATCAAAAGCACACGCATATTTCATAAATCCATCGAAAATAAATCACAAATCCACCAAATTTCAACATCACGAGTTCATTATTACACGTTCAACATCACAGAATTCAACATCAACATCCATACTGCGACGGCGGAGACTGAAATTGTGGCCACCTGGACTGTGGTGAAAGACCGGAATGCGGTGAAAGACCGGACTGCGGTGAAGGATTGATGCGATCAACCGCCGGTGACACGGTAGCGGGATTGTTTGAACCCGCCGACGGAGGCTGCACAAAAGAGAGGAGATTGCAAGTGTTAGACTTAAAATTGAAAATTTTGGCAGCACCTCCACTGCACGGGGAGGTTTCCAACCTGCAAGAAACGGCGGCACGAAGGCCGACAATCCAAGCGGCACCAAGGGCGAAAGTCACAACGGCACGAAGGCCGACAATCCCAACAGCACGAAGGCATTAAACTTTCATACTCACAGGAGTGAAGTGTCGAACCAGAGCTATAGTTGGCAACTGCATTGCAACACTCAATGCTTGCCCGATGGTCCGCATGATCTGGTACATTTCCGCCATCTGCTTCTGTGTGGCCTCCAGCTGAGCGGTCAGGTGCGTGGTCGTCTCCTTTGTCGAGACTAGCTCGGCCTTTGTCGAGTCCAGCTCGGCCTGCAGTGTTTCAATCACGTGTAAAGCAGTATTGCAAATCTGATCAATGTGTGTAAAGTTCAATGTACGACGAGTGAAACCGAATTTACCTGAAGTTCGTCGACCTGCGACAGTGTTGGAGTAGTCCGTGCACATATGGGAAGGCTTCTGGACGTGCTCTGTGCCCTCACGTCGGAGAGAGAGGGTGCAGAGGTCGAGGAGTCAGTGCCGCCTGCAATCCACAGCCGCCCGTGCTTCCTGCCTTGCCCCAGCCTCACGATCACCTCTGTCTCAAGGGGCTCAGTGCTCAGATTGTAATCTGAGCCATGGTGCGACCTAGCCGCCTCCATGTAGTCTCTGACATTACCGTGGATGGTCGGTTCAGAGTAAGCCTGGGCAGGGGCATCCGGGTTGAAGGAAACACTGGATTTCACCGAGCCCATGTGGGACACGGCCCATGCCGAGAACTCCGACACCGGCACTTCCGGATGTGCCGCCTCATGCGAGAAAGACCACAAGATGATAAGAAATAAAGCAAAATTGAGGGTTAGAATAGATAAGTGACATCACGCACAAGTGCTCGCTGGAATTCTGTGAGGTTGCGGCTGCCTTGGTGGTGAGATGGACCGGTCTTCAGTGCCCGCTTGTGCTTGCCTTGCTCATGCTTTTCGAGGTACGCTGGGTCAAGGTACCTGTCCACGATCATTGCCCATGCCGATCTATACGACATGCACCACGAAGGCGGCACCTACACATCAAGTGAATCATCGGGTGAATCATGTCGCCGGCACCTAAATCTCAAAACGAATCAATATTATTCGCCTACCTGAAGGTACTGCTCCTTGGTCAACGCCACCTTTCTTGAGCCGGCCTTGTCGAGGGGCTGTTTCTTGATGGACCTGTAGTAGTCGACGTGGGCATGGAGTCGCACCTCGTGAATCATGTCGCCGACGTACTTCTGACAGGCTCTGTGTGCCGTCTTATCCATCATGGCCTCTCGACCTTCTTCGACCTTGAAAAAACTCTGCATACAAACACGATGTATCTGTTCATTATTTCAATAAAATACTTAACCAATGGAGGAGATGTATGGAGCTAAGTTGTGAGACACTTACCCAAAAGTCCGCCAAGACCCGCTCCTGCTTGTTCTCCAGCTCATCATCCGTGGCTTTCGCGTACCTCTTCCGCGTCCAGGCCAGCTCTAGCTTGCCGTCTCCCAAGTCCACAAGGCCGGGGAAGTGTTTCTTGCACAGACATCCCAGGACGGTAGTGGGGGTGCGTGGGGGGGTCAAGAGCACCCGACAGAACTAACCAGCCCCTGCATAAGTCATTAAGAAAAATTATCAGTTTCACTTTTGATTTTCAATGTACCATATGAAGTACTAGTGATAACATCTGTAGTTACTTACCTTCTTCCCACAGGACGAACCACTGGGCGTCAGTCAAGAAGAGGAACTGGAGGGAGGCTTGTGGGACCTCGTAAGTAGGGAGTCGCCTGAGCAGAACTGTCCTCCGTCTGCTGAGTCCCCTAATCCATCTGCTGAGTCCCCTCGTCCACCACGAGGTCCTGCGGGGGAGGAGACAGGTCCTCCGCCACTTGGTCCTGCTGGTAGGAGGCGGGTCCCTCCTGGGGTGACCTCGGCCCCTTCCCCTCCCCGTCCCCGTCCCCGTCCCCGTCCTCGTCCTGGGGCGACCCGGGCCTGCACTCGCCGCTGCCCCTGAAGACGGCACCTCGCCTCCATCAGGACGGCGTAGCCTCTGGTACATCGAG
The DNA here is from genome assembly GCA_038502445.1 of Eremochloa ophiuroides. Taxonomy (NCBI): domain Eukaryota; kingdom Viridiplantae; phylum Streptophyta; class Magnoliopsida; order Poales; family Poaceae; genus Eremochloa; species Eremochloa ophiuroides. The sequence continues at coordinate 26,063,866 of JAHLJS010000003.1, read as the reverse complement.
AGTACCTGCCACAGTGAACGGTTGCGCACAATCTTTGTTCTGTCACCTGTAATTTACAAAGAAAGAACAACAAGCGTTAGTACATACATTAGAAATAGTACAAAATGAATAAACGTAACAAAATTTAATGAAAAACATAGTATTACATGCTTTACGAATAATCTTCCAACGGGTCATAGGTCTCGTCATCACTATCAAAATTGTTCAAATGGTCAACACTATCCGAAGGTTCTGTGTCTTCTTCATTGTCTTTGCCTAAATGGAATCGCTCAAGCATTTGAATGTCCTTCGGATTCAGCACTACATTTCCAGGGTCCTCCTCATCAACCGTTTCATTGTCTACTTCCATGGCGATCACACCGGGTAAGACTATCTCAAACCTCCCTTGTAGCCTGTTGACGGTCGCTAACACCCTGTTTTACCGTCAACATTTCACCCATAATCAAAGTAAAACCATATGAAATGCAAAGAACCACCTTGAAACTTACCTAGTTCCACATGTCCCTGGAGAAATATTGTGTATGCAGGAAAAATGGTGAAATCATGCAAAACCAAAGCATGGCAAGACACCTCAGCACCTCAGCTGCCACATGGGAGCCAGAGGGGGGGCGACCGCCCTGCCAACAGGGCCTCCGCCCTGTCCAAAGTGCCAAATGGCACTTGCCACCTCACTGATCTGTTGCCTACCTCCCAAATGGTCTGTGGCACGTTGAAACATCATCAACGGCTCAGATACAAGGCACAGGGATCCGGTGGCCCTATCAACAGGGTGCCCGCCCTGTCAAAGTTGAGTGCCACATCCACAATCCGAGGGAAGGTGTTCAGGAGCCATCTACACCATCAATTGAAGTCGATTTTCATCCAACGGTGATCAAGTGAAGTGCCATGGATTGAAGGGCCCACATGTCATCCTCCCAGGGGTTGCAAACCGCCTTTCCAAGGCACAAACCGACCATGCAACCGCCATAGGGGAGCAAGGACGACCGTTGGATGCAAGGTGGTGCATCCAACTGGGCGCCCCCCTAGGGGGCGCCAGCCCCCTCCTTCGCGCCACCGCCTTTCAGCACGCCTACAAGTACCCCTGGTGCACTCCTACACTATAAATAGGGGTAGGATCCTCACTTGTAAGCAGAAACACGAAGCAACACTTAGTAGCACACAAGAAACACTAGATAGTAGAGTGTTGGAGAGAAGTCGGGAGAAGGAAGAAGTCTGTGGTGGAGCCGGGCTTGTCGGCGACCTCCTCTGCGGTGTTCTTCACTCTTATTGGTAATAAAGATCTCCTTCTTCATTTACTATTGTTTTACTTTAAGTAGCTCTATACTTGCTCATTGCTTGGTTAGAGTGCTCTAATTCCTTTGCCAGAGTTAGAGTAGTAAGTTTTATAGATTAAGCGAGGTGCTTAGGCTATATCTTACCCTTGAGTGCCGCTAGGCCCACGGATAGTAGTGGTAGGTGCTAGGTAGTGACAGCCCTAGGATCCTCTGTATTCCATCACGTTTGGCCTAATATCCGGTATAAGCGTAGGACTTCGGGACGTACGGTGCCTAATCAGTCGAACCCCGACGAGTTTAGGACTTTGCGTGTCCCAAGTATAGAAGTCTCTTTGGTATAACAATCATTTGATCTTTTACTGAGATAGAGTTCTTCCCCAAAACTCCAGAGCTACCTAGTGCGTGTTTCCACCTTAGTTATACTTTATTGTTTTATCCTTACTAAGGTTATTACCCAATTTATCCATATCTAGATCCTTGACTATCATATCCTTAGAATCACAAAACCCCGCCTTCCTTTGGGAAAATATAAATTCGACACCTGGTACTCCCAGGTAAAGTGCTACACGATAGTTCTATGCGCTTGCAGAATCCCATCACCTATCCTTTAGAGCTACCCATAGCATTTTTGGCGCCGTTGCTAGAAATTCCTTTATTCCTAGTAGCTACGTTAGAAGTGTCAACATCCACATACTTTGAGCATAGGGATTGACAACCCCCGTGATTGCGTTGAGAAGTATTGTTACCATTGCTAGAGGATAAATTTGGCTAAATTCTTTTGATAGCGTTAGTATCTGTCAACAAGCATTTTTGGCGCCGTTGCCGGGGAAGGCAACTGTTGAATTCCTTTGATTTGAGTCAAGGCTAGATAGTTATCCTTAGAATCACGAATATGGCCGAAAGGACCATCCGTGAATTCTCTGCTCCTTCGGCTGCTAATATAGCAACAGGCCCTGGTGACATCGAGGCGAACACTCAGTTCGAGTTAAAGCCCGCATTAATCACAATGGTTCAAGCTAGCCCATTATGTGGCAAATCTCACGAGGATGCTAATGCACCCCTTCAACACTTCTTGGAGATATGCAGCACCTTTACCATTAAGGGAGTAACCCCAGACGCAATTCGTTTGTGACTCTTTCGTTTCTCCTTGTTAAAAAAAGCCAAGCAATGGTTCTATACGAACCGAAATGATGTGGACACATGGGAAAAGTGTTCCAACTCTTTCCTAGTGAAATTTTTTCCTCTAGGCAAGACCAATGCTCTTCGCAATAAGATCTCTAGTTTTCAACAACAAACCGATGAATCCAGTCCCGAGGCTTCGGAACGAATGCAAGAGTATGTCGCTGCCTGTCCACACCATGTTATGGAGGATTGGATTTTGATCCAAAACTTCTACCATGGATTAACACCTCTTGATAGAAGCCATCTAGATGCCGCCGCCGGTGGAGCATTCTTTTCTCTTAAGGTTTCAGATGCTAAGGCTTTGATCGAGAAGATGGTGTCCAATCAAGGATGGAACGAGGAACGTCTTCAATCGCGCAAGCGAGGTATGCATTCGTTAAAGGAAGCTGACATGATTGCAGCTAAAGTGGACTTACTGGCCAAAAGGCTAGAAAATTGTGAGAGGATGCGTACACCTGAGACCGTGCAAGCCATGGAGACTCACATGACGTGTGAAGTCTGTGGAGAAGTTGGCCATTCTGGACTCCATTGTCCTGAGACACATGAAGACCTCAACTTCATCAGCAACGATAACAGTTTTCGTTCTTCAAATCAAGAATGGATTAGCGCTTCAATTCTTAAGGTAACACTTTTAATTCTTTGCAATGTCCAAACAACCAAGGTAATAACTACCCTTCTCTTAAAGATCTTGTCTATGGTCAAGGTAGAATAACTGATAGTATAAACAAAAAGCTCCATGCTAATGATAGGATGCTAGATAGCATAAATGTTAAATTGGATGATTTCTCTTCTGTAATTAAGAATCAACTTAGTTTCAATAAGTTGCTTGAAACCCAATTAGCACAACTTGCTGCTGCAATTCCATCTTTTGAAAAAGATAGAATACCAGGAAAGCCTGAAACAACCATGGAATCTGCTAATCTTGTTACTATTTGTTATCATAGCTATAAATTAGATGGATGGAATTTTCTAACTAAAAAGGGAGATCCTGAAACCCCTGTCATATTTTGTTCTATTCAATCTCAAAAGTTCCATAATGCTATATGTGATCTAAGATCTAGCATTAACATCATGTCTAAAGAACATTATAAAAAGTTATTTTACACTGAGCTAGTACCAACTTCTGCATATGTGCAATTAGCTGATCAAACAACTTGCTACATAGAAGGAGTACTTTGTGATGTTCTGGTAAAAGTGAGAAACAACTTTGTGCCTGCTGATTTCATGATTTTAGACATGGGTAATAGGAACAACTTATCCCTCATTCTGGGCCGACCTTTCTTGAATACTGTGAATGCATGTATATTTGTTGGTAGTGGTAGCATGGATTTCTATATAAATGGGAAGAAAGAAAGATTTGTTTTCTTTTGTGCACCGTACCATGCAACTAACATGCAGGAAAATAAGAGTCGATCCATGAGGAGGAGAAAACCAAGAATCTGGAGAAACAGGAAAGACAGAGATGCGGTAAAGAGGGAACTATCATCTACAGCCTCTACACCAGACCCCGCTACCATTAAAGAAGGACAAGATGAGAAGAAGACATCAGTCAAGGAAGAACCTCCTTCCGAGGAAGGACAACTGTGGGAGTAAGTATTCTGTCTCTCTCTTTAATTATTGCATTAACATAATCCCCTTCTTCATGCATTAATCAATTAATTGTTAGAAGCATGTTTTAATTTATGCCCTGCATTTAAAACCATAATAAAAGAGAGATAAAATAATAATAATAATAATAATAATAATAATAATAATAATAATAATAATAATAATAATAATAATAATAAATAAAATAGAGATTTGGTTTATCATAGTAGCAATAAATAAAAGTAGAATAAAAAGCAAAGCCTAGTGATTATAATAAGATGCAAAGGAGGAAACAACCCGACCAAGAGGAGAATCCGATCCTGGAGAAGAAGCTAACTTGGGGGAGCCGTCATCCTCGCCAAGGTATGGTTTCTAACCCCAGCTCTTTTTTCTTAATTACTATGAGTTATAATGTTCTTGAATAACAATAAATAAATGAAAATAATGGTAAGATGAAGAAAAAGAATATGATATGTCTTTGTTGAAAATGATGAATAATTGCTCAATGATGATTTGCAAAATCTTGTTATACAATCCTTGCTATGAAAGTTTTGAGTGTGATATTTAAAATCTGTCTTAAGTCAAACACTATTGTGGGTTGCACATGCTAATAAACTAAGTTATGCTCTTGCAAGATTAAAATTGGTATAAGTAGAACTTTTACCTGATCTAATGAATGAGTGAGAACCAACTAGAGATTTTGATTTATAAAATTCAAATTCTTGCTCATGGTTCCTTTATGGAGTTAAATACCTACCATCAAACCATACATCCACAACCAACTAAAACCACCAAAATAAGAGCCCTTGTCTGCTTTAAGCTTGCTTAGACCTTATTTGATCTGGGTAGAGAAACTAGTCATATTCTTTGATCAAGATCACGTACACATGCCGCCTATGTATTACTTTTATACTGGAAGTATGCATCTATGCTCCACACACCAAATGAGACAACCAACCACAATCAACTTTTGTCCTTTTGATAGATGGGGAGTATAGGTTACTGAAAAAAAGAGAGAAAAAGAGCAAGTGCTCAAGAAAAACAAAAGAGGACAAATGTCCCATGGGTAGGTGCCCATACACCTTCTTCATTAAAAAAACTATGTATTCAGTAACCTTGCTCTCCCCTGTCTAAGGCAAAGGAATAAGTCTCAAGGAGCCCACCAAATAATTTACACTTACACTTCCTGATCATGTTTTATGACTTGTTGTTCCCTGTGATCCAAGAGTCTAATCTTGCAATATATTCGGTTCAAGTATGCTTTGCCCCAATCCAATAAACCCCACATAAGCTTAGGATAGACATGAAAAGCTCTTTTTGAGTTTTTGTGAGGTCCATCACACTGAGGAGTGGTTGAGAGTGCCATTTAAAGGAACCAAAGCAAGATTTTATTTTTCAAAAGAATAAAAAATCTCTAGTAAATGGTCTCACTCTACCAAAGTAAGGGATGAAGTATCTACTTATCTATGCTATCTTGTTTTAGCATAACCCATGGTGAAAAAGCTATAAGCCCCATATAATTAAGACATCAGATGAATTTCTGAATCATGCTCAATACTAGAATAGTGTTGGCTTGTATGCAAGATCTTTGTGAATTGTTACATTAAAAAAAATCTTGATCCAACATTGCCATGTTAAAATCATGTCTTTCCTTGAGGACAAGCAAAAGGTTAGCTTGGGGGAGTTCGTTGATGGTCACTAACGCCCTGTTTTACCGTCAACATTTCACCCATAATCAAGGTAAAACCATATGAAATGCAAAGAACCCACCTTGAAACTTAACTAGTTCCACATGTTCCTGGAGAAATGTTATGTATGCAGAAAAAATGGTGACATCAAGCAAAACCAAAGCATGGCAAGACACCTCAGCACCTCAGCTGCCACATGGGAGCCAGAGGGGGGACGCCCGCCCTGTCCAAAGTGCCAAATGGCCCTTGACGGCTCAGATACAAGGCACGGGGATCTGGTGGCCCTATCAATAGGGCGCCCGTCCTGTCAAAGTTGAGTGCCACGTCCACAATCCGAGGGAAGGTGTCCAGGAGTCATCTACACCATCAATTAAAGTCGGTTTTCATCCAACGGTGATCAAGTGAAGTGCCATGGATTGAAGGGCTCACATGTCATCCTCTCAGGGGTTGCAAACCGCCTTTTCAAGGCACAAACCGACCATGCAACCGCCATAGGGGAGTAAGGACGGCCGTTGGATGCAAGGCGGTGCATCCAACCGGGCGCTCGCCCCCTAGGGGGCGCCCGCCCCCTCCTTCGCGCCACCGCCTTCCATCACGTCCACAAGTACCCCTGGTGCACTCCTACACTATAAATAGGGGTAGGATCCTCCCTTGCAAGCAGAAACACGAAGCAACACTTAGTAGCACACAAGAAACACTAGAGAGTAGAGCGTTGGAGAGAAGTCCGGAGAAGGAAGAAGTCTGTGGTGGAGCCGGGCTTGTCGGCGACCTCCTCTGCAGTGTTCTTCACTCTTATCGGTAATAAAGATCCCCTTCTTCATTTACTATTGTTTTACTTTAAGTAGCTCTATACTTGCTCATTGCTTGGTTAGAGTGCTCTAATTCCTTTGCCAGAGTTAGAGTAGTAAGTTTTATAGATTAAGCGAGGTGCTTAGGCTATAGCTTACCCTTGAGTGCCGCTAGGCCAACGGATAGTAGTGGTAGGTGCTAGGTGGTGACAGCCCTAAGATCCTCTGTATTCTACCACGTTCGGCCTAGTATCTGGTATAAGCGTAGGACTTCGGGACGTACGGTGCCTAATCAGTCGAACCCCGGCGAGTTTAGGACTTTGCGTGTCCCAAGTATAGAAGTCTCTTTGGTATAACAATCATTTGATCTTTTACTGAGATAGAGTTCTCCCTCAAAACTCCAGAGCTACCTAGTGCGTGTTTCCACCTTAGTTATACTTCATTGATTTATCTTTACTAAGGTTATTACCCAATTTATCCATATCTAGATCCTTGATTATCATATCCTTGGAATCACAAAACTCCGCCTTCCTTTGGGAAAATATAAATTCGACACCTGGTACTCCCAGGTAAAGTGCTACATGATAGTTCTATGCGCTTGCAGAATCCCATCACCTATCCTTTAGAGGTACCCATAGTATTTTTGGCGCTGTTGCTAGAAATTTCTTAAATCCTAGTAGCTACGTTAGAAGTGTCAACAATCATATACTTTGAGCATAGTGATTGACAACCCCGTGATTGCGTTGAAAAGTATTGTTACCATTGCTAGAGGAAAGATTTGACTATATTCTTTTGATAGCGTTAGTATCTGTTAACATAGCCCATCTGCCTGATAGAACTATTCATCATATGTGTTTGTGTCGAAGATGTAATCTTCATCGTTTGGACATCTCCACATGGACATCGTGTTATCGCATGTGAAGATGTCTGGTTTTTTTTCATCCGATGTCACTACTTACTCGAAACCTTCTCAATTTTTTACCATAGCCTTCACATACGATGACACGATGCCTCGACAAGTTTCGTGATTTTTTGAATTCGTTCGGATTTTATATAATTTAAAATCACCTTTCCCGCAAGTACTTGGGCATGATACGTCAACGTGATGCTCGAGATTTCATGTGAGCTCCTGGATACGGCCTCAACATACCCTAAATTGCATGAGTATAATTTTTTCGATGACCCAATTCTATTATTTCATGTACCTACAGTTTAAATTTGAAATATTACGAAAAATTTGATGAAACAAAATAAATTTATAAAATATATGAAAAATAGTCAAAATTGACCCAAATTTTAAAATAGAGTTTGACATACTGTGACAAGGCTACACAAAAAAACTCAGATCAAAAATAAAAAAAATTGCTAAGTGCCACCTCGGGACACTCGGCACAATTTTCTTTGCCGAGTGCCAGAACCGGGTGGGCACTCGGCATAATTTTTTTTTAAAAAATAAAAACAATTTTGTCGAGTGCCATAGTGGTGGCACTCGGCAAATCAATCTTTTAAAAATACCGTTTAAAAAAATTTAAAACATGTTTTTAAAATAATTAAAAAAACTTCGCCAAGCGTCTAAAACATCACACTCGGCAAAATTTTTATAAAAAACAATAAAACAATTTTGCCGAGTGCATGCACTCGGCAAGCAATCTTTTAAAAATACCGTTTAAAAAAATTTATTTTGCCGAGTGCCTATAGTATGGTGTTGACGGTGGATATACCATGAAAATCCACACTCAAACACCGTCAACAGGCCTCGGATTTAAGGGAGAATAAACATATCATGAACATATTTTATCAATAACTAGTTCCACTTGTACTCTTAACTTGTGAATGCAGAGAAGATCAAAACAGAACAAATTGGAGCACTTGGAGCCCAATATGTTGGGTCGGCCGAACCATATATTTGGGCACCAAGCCTTCACAATTCAACAAATGACTCAAGACATCACGTAGAAGAGAGGAGAGCTCAGTGTGGGCCCATGTGTGGGTCGGCCGACCCCTCCATGGGCCCACCTGGCTCTGGTGACGTGGCAGGATCCGTGTGACACTCTACCCAGCTCAATTCCACCATCAGATCAACATGTGTTTCCATTCAACGGTGAAGAATCAAAGCACACGGATCAAGGCGTGAAACAAGACAATCAAGACAGAACCAGCACAAGTCAACACTCTATGACTGGTGAGGACCACACCTGGCTGGGCCCACCTGTCAAAGGGGGTCGGCTGACCCCCCTGGTGCCCAGCCAGGTCGGTTGGCCCCCACCGCCTTCCTGCATGCCTTCCACGTGATGAAATCACCACTGCCGTCCATCCTATGGCAGTTTTGAGGCGGTTCATCCAAGGGAGGAGAGGCAAAGAGCACACGGATCGCTGACGTGGCGTCCCTCCACTCTCCCCTAGAAATAGAGGCTACCATCACCCTCTTCAAGACATCCAAGACACCCAAGATACACAAGATACACAAGAGACAAGAGAAGCTCCATTCTTTAGTAGCAGTATTATTCTAGTGTAGGAGTTAGAGTCGAGTCGAGCTACGTTCGGAGTCTCCAGAGTCGTCTGTTAGAGAGTCTGGTATAGCTCTTGTACCTTTCCTTCTGTAAGACTTTACCTTTATCAATATATTATGTTTACTTTACTTTACTAAGTCTTTACTTAGTGTTTTACTATTCATTATAGTAATGTTGTGTCTTGTCTTATCTTTTAGTTGAGTTATAATAGATTGCGATCATGTAACCAGCTCACGTGTGTAGTTTATTGCCTGTCATAAGGTGCTTTAGCTGTTTGGTACCTAGCTAGAGTAGTGAGAGTTAGTGTAAGCGTGGTGCTTAGGCTAGATCTTACCCTTGAATGCCGTTTGTCGCACGGATTGTTTGTGGGTGCTAATAGGTGGTGACAGCCCTGTCTAGTTTTAGTATCCCTCTACGTGTTTTAGGCAAGTTCTTAAAAGGTAGGCTCCCATAAGAGAGTAGGTGCTTCGGGTAGAGGTTATATCCTATATTGTCTCGCACTACCCCCTATACACCGGAAGTAAGGTAGCTGTTTTAGTATAATTCATCTATTTGATAAGATAGTTCACAAGAGTAAAGTAAGTGTCATAGAAGTGTTATACTCACTCGTTGTCCTCCCACCTAATTATACTCTACTAGTTATTCTCAGTTATCCGAAAACCTTGACGTGTCTTGGTGTCATTACCCTTTTCTCTATTTATCGATTTACCCTCCTATCACTCGTTGATACTAAGTTGCTATAGACTTAAGGATCTCTCTTTTTTATTAATTATTCCTAACAACCGCTTTCTCTTGGGATAAAATAAATATCGATACCTTGGAATACTCCCGGGTGAAGTGTTACAGCGGTATATTCTGTGCGCTTGCGGAATTATCCAATAGATATAAGAAATACCCTCAGGGCACTTCTGGCGCCGTTATCAGAGATAGCCTAACACCCTGTCTCTGGTGGTTGCGCTAAGAAGTGTCAACATATGGCTCTTGGCAAAATATTTTTAAAAAAAAATTAAAAAAACTTTGTCGAGCGCCATGAGTATTACACTCCGCAAAATAATGGTTAAAACATTAAAAAAACTTTGTCGAGCGCCACGAGTACTACACATGGCAAAATAATGTTTAAAAAAATAAAAAAAACTTTGCCGAGCGTCAGGAGTACTACACTCGGCAAAATAATGTTTAAAAAAAATAAAAAAACTTTGACTAGCGTCTAGAAAATTGCACTCGGCAAAATTTAAAAAAAAATTAAAAAAAATTTGTCAAGCGCCTAACGGCTGGCACTCGGCAATGTTTTGACAGCGGGTTGCCGCCGTTCCAGTTGGCGAAACTTTACCGAGCGGAAACTTTACCGAGTGCATTTTTTTGCCGAGCGCGACGCTCGGCAAAATAAGGCTTTGCCGAGTGCCCCAAAATTTTGCACTCAGCAAAATCTCAGGCACTTGGCAAAGTCCAGTTTTCCAGTAGTGTAAGTCATAACTGTTGCTAGGAGTGTCCAAAAATCCTGAAATTTGAATTGTAGACTGTTCTATGCATGTATGAGCTTCATAATTTTCTTAGAAGTTTTTGTGCAGGGCAACTACCTTTTCTCTTTTTCACCTAATTAAATGAGTAAATTAAGAAATTCTTTTAATCTCTTGTTTTAGGGTGAACCATTGACCTTCCTAACATGTTTAGGAATTTTTGAACTATCTTTACAATGGTATGTTCTCAGGCGTAGTTTAAGTTATGCAGTTTGCCTTTTTGTGTGGCTCTAGTTGCTCTATGTGAGAGATGAAAATACATGCTTGCTAATTGTTGTTTTAGCTGAGTTAAATAGGTTGCTAGCTGCAGGTTTTGGTCTTTGTACTGCTGAAGGAAGAATTGTATCTTAGATTGCTTGGTGAGTGCTTAGTTCTAGAGAAGATATATGTTTCTAATCAGTAAAAGAAAAGAAATAAGATAGTAACTTCATGTCATCATGTTATTCTTGTATATCTTGTATGTTGAATATTATATGAGTGATGAGCAACCCTATATTGCATCAATTACCATTCTCGTCATTCATGCCTTTCTCATGCATTCTTGCATACTTATTACAATTCATCATACATATAGGATCGTCGAAAGGAGTCACCCTCTTAGAGTATGAGCAGGTGTGGGAGAAGCTCCCACAGGACAACCGTGGAGGAGGTGACCAGGAGGAGGAGCTACCAGAGTTCCCAGAGCATGCTCCATCTAACTACATCAAAGGCAAGCCTCAGTGCATTTGCCTCTCTCAATCTTTAATAATTTTAACTATACTTGAGTCCTTCATGTTATGTTTACGCATTAAGTTGGTTGGTGTTAGTTGGAACCCCTCTATGCATATATCCTACCTTGGCTAGAATTATACCCATCACCTTTTTAAGTCCTGCTTAGCAATGATTAATTCGACCAATAGAAGTCGGGTGATTTGTTGTCGCCTATGAGATTAGGAGGTTACTTGAACCCGTAGCTATATATATCGTGGAAAACACGAGGGCTAATGAAATGGAGACCGGGCAGGGTTGGTGCATGGTTGTTGACAGTATTTCTTTAACTGCTCCCATGTTAATTAAGGACAGTACCATTGCTGGCATGTTGCCCGAGATTAAATGTGCCTTTCACATAACATTTGTTACGATTGTGAAGCCTAGTAGCTCCATTCGGGCTGGGAGAGTAAGATGTTGATTAGGCACACTGGAGTAAGTAAGGATGTGTGGTGGGACTGGGATAGACCGTGGGCTGGCAAGGCCTGAGCTATCTGGCTTCCAGCTGGCCCCTGCGTGTTCGGCTCAACTCAAACCAACAATGTGTTCCCAAATGGGTGCCAACGGTTACCTATAGGGAGATAATAGCATGGCTTGCTTGGACGTGCGTTATGAATGTTTCCCAGCTGGTTGCAATCAATTTGAATTACCATCTTTTCTGAATAGTGAGAAACTTGAACACACTTCATCATCATAGAGTTAATGCGTACATGAATCATGTTGGTTATATATATCTTTATGCAAATGGATATGGTTCTATACATGCTATGCTCTATGTTCTATGCAATCAACATGTTTGCCACCAAATATTGTTTATCTAGCTATAAATAGGTGCATAAAAGCTATGCTAATAATATCATGTTAGGCTTAAATTTAGCAAGTTGTTTTATGCAAATAGGTCAGGCTAAACCCTCCAACGGCCTTGCGTACTCCTTATGTCTATTTCTTATTTGTGATGGGTAAGTGTAGCTGTAACAGAACCGGCTAAATCACCTGGCCCACCGGCACCTGTCATTGTCACTAACGACTTCTGACAGCCGGGCCCGTGTCCCAAATGATCTAGACAGGTCTGTCGGGCTACATTAGCGCCCTTTTCTCCGACAGGATCACCATTGCAGAACCATTACAGGATTACAACATTTCATAATAAAAATACATCAGAGTACAGTGCGGAAGATTACATAACATTTAGATTACAAACCAGTTGTTCAAATAGGATTCAAATATAGTTATTACAAATCAGGGGACATAGCAGTAGCAGTGGAATAGTTACACAATACTAGAAAAGATAGCTCGAACCCTGCCCACGGGTTCTACTTCACTCATCGCTGCTTTCTTCTTCGACCACGGTCACGCAACATGGAGCAAGACAGATCTCCGACTGCGGTCCTCCTGCAACGGGGTTAACAAACCCTGAGTACTTGGGGTACTCCGCAAGACTTACCCGACTAAGGGTGTAAAATGAGACTCAGGAATGCAAGGCTATGGGTAAGGCTAGCAGAGGATGAGGAGTTTGCAGAAAAGCAATCTATCCTGTTCCATATTTTATTTTGTCATTATTATAATCATATTTATAGCTCCAATATTCAGACTCATGTATCATCATTCTTTCAATTACTTTATTCATTCAGATAACTTAGTTGAGAACCACTTTTCGGTGTAGAGTGTGAGGATCAAGTCTCCATAACCGAGGAGCACGTCGATTCGAATCCAGAAAGTACCCAGCTGGGGATTCTAACCACACTGCATATGCAGCACGCCGGCATACATATACCAACCCGTCGTCACGGCTTTGCTATCCCGGAACCGGTCCTGCGCCACCCGAGAGCACAGTACTCCACTCTTATCCAGGCACGCCGGCCACGTGGGTACAAGCTACTCTCGCCATCTCTCCACTCCCAGTGCGTGGTTGTCGGTTCCAGCAATAGCGTCACCGAACTCTAGGCTTTCCGCATTGGTATGTGGCTAGGCTGTTCATCATGATCACAGCAGGCCTACAACGAACGGTCCCTACTTCCTTCCTGCCGCCAATCCTGCATTGGGACTCTAACCCAAGTACAAGACTACCCGACAGTTTTTATTATCGTGCCTGTCGGGTGAGTGAGACATAGGGAACGCCGCCCCATGAGCTGGCCACCCAACGAAACACGTTTCCAAAGACATCGACTAGTTCCAAATTATTCCGAAAGCGACCATGCATTGGGACTCTAACCCAAATACACATCGAGCATCGGATGACCAGTTCTTCACCAATCAACGTATAAGTATAATCATTGCACAGAAAATAGTTTTTCTTTTACGCAAAACTAAGTTCATTAAGCATGCCTAAGCATTTCTCAAACCGTTTTATTTAAATTAGGTTTCAGGGTATTTATTTGAGACAATGCATCTGGATAGGTGACAATCAACTCCTATTAACCTAATGCAGTAGATTAACTCGAATTATAAATATTTTGTAATAGAGGGGCTGAATGCACCGGGGCTTGCCTTGGATCGTGTACAGCGTCGGATCGGGATCAGTCCCGCAGATGTCGAATCCTTGGATGACCTCTGGAGTGGCCTCCTCAGTAGTAGTCTCGACCTGGACCACCTCGGGAACGGGCACTACACGTATGCAATGATGTATGCTTAGCGAGGCATGAGGGTAACAAATGAAATGCTTGGAAGTAAACCATTAATACCTTGAGTACAACTTTCCTTCACGCTAAAGTTGTAAACGATCTACGGAAGGTAAAAGTAATGTTTCCTACTTTTGTTTTATTGACCTTTTTAACGGTCACAGAAAGCCGCTACACAGCTTTATGACTACTATCAAGCACTAAGTTCTCGAATTGCCAAGGATCACACAGCGAAAGATCCTTGGTCTTCATTCAATCCAAAAATTCACACAACAAACCTAAATTCATTTTTCTATTTACTTTATTAATCCCTAATTCCATATATATTTATTAATTGACCAAACTAACTTAAATTGCAACCAAACTTTACCAACAGCTAGGTTTTATCACCAAACAGAGCCACAATAAATTTCATGATTTTTGGATTTACAGAGAATTAATTAAAATTACACAAACTTGCATTTATTAATTACTTTACTGATTTATACAGCAGATTAAAAGCACTGGAACACCCTATATTATATTTTTAACAAATACTACATACTTCAGAGAGCATACACAATTAATTTCATAATTTTTGGCGCAGTAAATTAATCTACACGAAAATAAAAAAACTGCAGCACTATTCATATGAATATATAAAAGAAGAGCATTTTGAAATTCACTGGAAAAAGAAAAGACCAAATCAGCCCACTACGGCCCAAGTCTAGAGCGAGCCGGCCCACTCGGCCTGCCCGCGCCCGGCGCCGACGGCTTTGCAAAAGAGACCCTGGGGAAACTGGAAATCAATCCGCGGTCCGATCTACACTATTCACATGAGTCATGAACTTCGCGCTTAACCCCCTGGGAAAACTTATCTTCTAAGCCGAGGCCCCTGGCCTCTCCTCTGCTTTGACAGAGGCGAGGGCGCCGGCGGTCCGCCGCCCCTAGCTCGCCGACGGTGAGCCGAGGGACGAAGCCGAGGGCACCGACGGACTCTACACTCCAAGGCGAGTCTACCAAGCTAAGATACGACGAGATCCGAGGCGCGCAGCACCTGGAGACACGTACGCGGCGGCTCGGTGGCGGCGGCGAGCACGTCGCCGGCGAGCACAAGCCGGTAAAGAGAGGGGGAAGAGGCGCGCGAGCATCTGGGGCTCACCACGAAGCTGGCCGAGGGTCGGTGGAGACGGAGGTGGTTCGGAGAAGACGACTTGGCGACGGCGGCGGATCCCGGCGGCTCGGCTCAACGACGAACACGCGTTCCGGCGAACCTAGGGAACCAGAGAGTACGCCGACGCACGCGTAAGGTTCAAGGGGTGACAGAGATCACGATACGCAACAATCCGAGGCCCAGAGCTTACCCAAACTAGCTCGAGACGACGGCGGAGCTCGCGGCGGCGCTCTGCCCGCCCGCGAAGGAGACACCGAGGTTCCGGTGGTTACGAAACTCTACAGCTCTCGCCGACGGTCGCAGGAGATGCGCAAGGAAGCTAGGTAGCTGGCTGTGAGATGGAGAGGGTGGTGATGGACGGAGCGCGGCGAATTTAGCCGGGGACCGAGAGAGCTCGAAGGTGGCCGGGAGAGAAAGAAATGGCGAGGGGGAGGGCCTCGTCGCCTTTCTAAAGGTCGGGAGCGAGGGGGACAGAACCAGGACGACGCGGCGCACGCGCGCCCGTATCTGCCGAGGTCGCGGGGACAAGATCCCGGCCGGCACGGCTCGCCGCGCGCCCGCGCGCGACACGGCGGCTGCCGGCTCTGTTCGCGAACAGGGTGAGGGGGCATAGCACTGTAGCACCTAGACCCTAGGGCTGTCGGTTTTTGACCAAATTCGACTGATTTTGTATAACAACATGAAAAACTGCAAAAACAAAAGTTGTAGGGTTTGAAATTCTGAACAACTTTGCTTTTGGAACTAAATCCAAATTCGAAATATTTTTGAAACTACAGCAAAAGGGGTAAACTTGGTTTTTGAATTTCAAACTGCATTTTCAAAATTACTTTTTATTTTACACAACAACTTGAAAAATTGCCAAAATAAAAGTTGTTCTACTCAATGAGCTTTACAACTTCTATTTAGGAAGTTTTGTCAGATTCCAAATAATTTTTGAAATGCCAATCCAAAACTAAGTTTTAAATCATTGTTTTGAAATAAATTTGAATTTCCACCACAGAACTTTGAAATCTCCAAAAATAAAAGTTGTTCCATTTTAAAAGATCTAAAACTTTTATTAAGGGACTATCTCCAAATTCCTTTTATATTTTGAATTAGGTTTTGGCCCTAATAAAAGTAAATTTTTAAACCTTTATTTGGGAATTTAATTCTACAAACAAATACTAATTACATTCAAATCACTCTAGGGGCCTAATCGCAATCATATGCAAATGATTAATTTAAATATGATGACATGGCAGATTAATTAATCCGTAATACCCGGGGTATTACAGCCTTCCCCCCTAAAAGAAATCTCGTCCCGAGATTAGGTACATAACCAAGATTGGAACAAGGCATAGGAAAAAGAGCTAACAACAACCAGTTCATACCTAAACAAGAGACAAGGGAAAAACATACGCATTAAAAGACAGGGTTACATTTTACAAGGTAGCAAAGAACTCAGGGAAGTTTTCTGCCAAGAAATCTTCAGATTCCCAGGTAGCTTCATCTTCAGAATGATCACTCCATTGGATCTTGTACCATCTGGTTGTGGTCCTTCGGGTAACACGGTCCTTTATATCCAAAACTCGTACTGGCTGCTCCGAGTATGTCAATTCAGGTTCAAGTGCTACTCCTTCTACATCGATGACTTGTCCAGGTGCTCGGAGACACTTCTTCAGCTGAGAAACATGAAACACATTGTGTACTTCCGAGAGATGTTCTGGCAATTCAAGCTTATAAGCTACCTTTC
This sequence comes from Eremochloa ophiuroides, assembly GCA_038502445.1. Taxonomy (NCBI): domain Eukaryota; kingdom Viridiplantae; phylum Streptophyta; class Magnoliopsida; order Poales; family Poaceae; genus Eremochloa; species Eremochloa ophiuroides. The sequence goes on along the minus strand of JAHLJS010000003.1, from coordinate 26,047,070 downwards.
CCACGCGTCCTATGATTAAGAATGGTCCAATATAACGCGGGGCTAACTTGCCTTTGACTCCAAAACGGTTAACTCCTTTCATAGGCGAAACTTTCAAATATACATAGTCTCCAACCTGAAATGTCAAAGGTCTGCGCCGCTGATCGGCATAACTTTTCTGTCGTGACTGTGCCACTTTCAAATTTTCCTGTATCAGTCGAACCTTCTCTTCGGCTTCATTGACCAAGTCAACTCCATAGAACCATCTTTCTCCAGGTTCGGACCAATTCAATGGAGTACGACACCTGCGGCCATATACTGCCTCAAACGGAGCCATTTTTATACTTTCTTGGTAGCTGTTGTTGTACGAGAATTCAGCCAATGCCAAACACTCGTCCCATTTCTCAGGGTAATTGAGTGCACAGGCTCTTAACATGTCTTCAAGTATCTGATTTATCCTCTCTGTCTGTCCGTCAGTCTGAGGATGATAGGCTGTGCTATGCAGGAGTTTTGTACCCAATGATTTATGAAAGGATCTCCAAAATTGGGATATAAACTGAGTACCTCGGTCAGAGACAATGGTCTTGGGCACTCCATGTAGCTTCATCAGATTTTCTATGTATAGCTTGGCGTAGTGCGGAGCCCTGTACATTTTCTTGACAGGTAGGAAATGAGCTTGTTTAGTGAGGCGGTCCACAACAACCCAGATGGAATTGAAACCCCTAGAGGTTGTTGGGAGACCCATAATGAAATCCATGCTGATGTCTTCCCATTTCCATGCAGGAATAGGTAATGGTTGCAGCTCTCCACCAGGCTTCATGTGTACAGCTTTTACTTTCTGACAAGTGTCGCATTTTGCTACATACTGAGCAATCTCGATCTTCATCTTAGTCCACCAAAACTTCTGCTTCAAATCCTGGTACATTTTGTTGCTTCCCGGATGAATGGAGTATCTTGTCAAATGAGCTTCGTCAAGAATCTTGCCACGTAACTCTGGAATTTTTGGAACTACAAGCCGATTCTTGAACCATACAATCCCTTCATCATCAATTCTGAAACAATCTGCTTTCCCTGCTTGGATTTTCTCTTTGATGTGCCTGATACCTTTACTATGTTTCTGAGCAGCCACGATTTCATCACGGATGGAGGGTTTGATGCTGATATTGTTCCAACTGCCTTGAGGGACTATTTCTATGCCCAATTTTTCTAACCCGTAACATAACGACAGATCATATGGCTTCACAGTCAAGCAATTACAATGAGCCTTCCGACTGAGTGCGTCGGCAACCACATTAGCTTTACCAGGATGGTAGTGCACTTCAATATCATAATCTTTTATCAACTCAAGCCATCTTCGTTGCCTCATATTTAATTCTTCTTGTGTAAAGATGTATTTCAGGCTTTTATGATCAGTGTAGACATTGCATGTGCTGCCTAACAAGTAATGACGCCAGATCTTCAATGCATGAACCACAGCTGCCAATTCAAGATCATGAGTGGGATAATTCTCTTCATGAGGCCGGAGTTGTCGTGAAGCATAAGCAATGACTCGGCCCTCTTGCATCAAAACACAACCAAGGCCAGTACCCGACGCATCGCAGTACACATCAAACGGCTTTTCAATATCTGGCTGAGCAAGGACTGGTGCAGTGGTCAAACATCTCTTCAAGGTTTGAAACGCTGTCTCGCATTCTGGTGACCAGACAAACTTGACCTGAGTCTTCAATAGGTTGGTTATAGGCTTAGCTATTCTTGAGAAATCCGGAATGAATCGGCGGTAATATCCCGCCATTCCCATGAAGCTGCGAATCTGGTGCACAGTGGTTGGTGGTTTCCAGTTCAAGATTTCTTCCACCTTACTTGGATCTACTGACACACCTTCCGCTGTCAGGATATGCCCAACAAATGGAACTCGGTCCAACCAGAACTCACATTTGCTGAATTTGGCATAGAGTTGATGTTCTCTTAAACGGTTCAAGACGATACGGAGGTGGTTGGCATGTTCTTCGGGTGTTTTAGAATAGATCAGGATGTCATCAATGAATACGACAACAAATTTGTCGAGCTCAGGCATGAAGACGGAATTCATGAGGTACATGAAATAGGCGGGGGCATTGGTTAGGCCAAAAGACATGACGAGGTATTCATATAGGCCATATCTAGTGGTGAAAGCTGTTTTTGGGATGTCTTCGGGACGGATCTTTATTTGGTGGTAGCCAGACCTAAGGTCAATCTTGGAAAACACCTTAGCTCCAGCCAGCTGGTCAAAGAGTAGGTCAATACGGGGTAAAGGATATTTGTTTTTGATGGTGACCTCGTTGAGTGGACGGTAATCAATACAGAGTCGGAGGGATTTGTCTTTCTTCTTGACAAAGATGGCAGGACAACCCCAAGGAGATGAGCTGGGTCTGATGAAACCCTTATCTAGCAAATCTTGTAGCTGCACTTTAAGCTCTGCCAATTCCTTGGGAGGCATTCTGTAGGCTCTACGAGATATAGGTGCGGTTCCAGGTTTTAGCTCAATAGCAAATTCCACATCTCGATCAGGCGGCAAACCAGGCAACTCATCAGGAAATACGTCTGGAAATTCGCAGACCACTGGAATCTTCAATACTTCTTCAACTGCGGTGGCACACAACCTTTGCACGGTCTTTTCAATCTTTCTTACGGGCAATGGAAGTTGGATAAGAAGTTGAGTTTGACTATTAGGTATGTTCACTCTTATGGTTCTATTCAACACATCAATCAAGGCCTTGTGCTGATACATCCAATTCATACCTAATATCACATCTATATCCTGATCCTTAAGTACTATCATTGTGGTTGGGAATCTATGCCCTCCCAGCTCTATAGGTACTCCCTGAACTACCTCTTTAGTAGTTATACGCCCCCCGGGCGAATGTATAAGGAAATCTTCCTTTATTTCCCCAATAGGTATTTCATGCTTTACCACAAATGTACGGTTGATGAACGAATGAGATGCACCAGAATCAAATAGCAGAACGGCAGAATGACTAGCAACGGGAAACTTACCCATCATGACGGGTTCTCCAGCAGGAATATCTTCAATCTGAGTGTAATAAACCCGACCTGCCTTCTTGACAATCTTGCCCTTCTGAGCATGCTGCTGGTGACCACGGTGCTGAATTTGCTGTTGCGGAACACCAGGACTTTTCTGCACATTCTGGTTGTTCTGTTTCGGAAAAGGGCAATCACGGGCTCAGTGTCCTATCTTTCCACAGTTGTAGCATGGGTGATTGTAGTTGGTCTGTGGAGTGTTGATACGAACGCCAGGGGCATTCGGCTGAGTGGTGTTTTGCTGATTAGAGGTATGAGAGGTAGCGGCAGTGCGCACAACTACCTGCTGATGGGGATATGACGGACGGTTATGGTGGGTACGATGATAGATAACTTTCTGGCGTTTCTGACTGCCAGAAGAGCTAGACCTTTTGCTCTTCTTCTTCTCCTCTTGGAGCTGACGGTCGCTTTCCTCAAAAGCTATTGCACTATCCACTGCCTCATGAAAAGTGCACTTGAGGTTGTTAGACAGACTGCGTTGAATCTTGAAATTCAGACCTCTGACAAAGCAGGCTCTCCTCTTAGAATCAGTGTTGGTATGCTCAGGTGCATACTGTGCCAAGTGGTTGAACTGCCCAAGATACTGAGCGACAGTAGACTCATTCTGCTTCAGTGCCAGAAACTGATCCAGCTTCAATTTCATCACACCCGCAGGGATGTAATGAGCACGAAAGGCGTCACGGAACTCTTGCCAGGTAAGTTGATGTCCAGCCTCCTGCGCAGCCAATAGGTTGGCATACCAAGTAGTCGCTGGGCCACGAAGTTGCTGAGCTGCAAACAGAGGTTTCTGGACTTCGGTACAGTGAATCAAGCTAAACTTCTGCTCCATGGTACGGAGCCAATCATCGGCTTCTAAGGGTTCATCAGCCTTAGTGAACACTGGTGGGCGGGTGTCAGTGAAGTCAACATAGGTGGTATCCTCATTATCACGGCGGCCACGACGTCCACCACGATCTTGCTGATTCTGAGCTAACAGTGCTGCAACATTGGTCAATGCAGCGATGGCCTCTGCCAGAGTGGGTGGAAACTGAGGTGGTTGGGGAACACCTAGTTGCATTATCAGAGTTGTCTCCCATCTGTTAATAAGCAAACCCGACTTGAGTCTTACATTAGTTAAGCAAACATAGCAGCACACAGCAATATTACAAAGTTCACACAACATGGCTTGCACCCAGACAAGACCCACAATCCATAACTAAGGTTTTCTAGGCAAGCACCTATATTACAGACAAAAGAGAACATCTAGCTGACAACTCTAGGCCACACCGGCCTAGTCCTCATCGATCCCAGACGCGCCAGAAGCGTCACTGTCCTCGTCGATCTCCTCGAAGTCCTCCTCGGCGTCTACCTCGACGACCTCGACCGGCTCGACCTCCACGTCAACATCCTCCACGTCCTCATCCTCCTGACCGAGGACAACTCCCAACTCAGGATCCTCCTCCTGCGGTGCAGGAATAGGGTGGAGCTCACCATAGAGCTCATGCACCTCCTCGTGCAAGACGTTGTTGTAGAGCTCAAGCTGACCAACACGCTGCTCCGCCTCGAGCATCCTGTCCATGATCGTCTCCTCACGATCCCAAGCTTCATCCCTCTGCTTGGTCAGGCGATCGATCTCTCGACGCAGATCTCGATTGGTCCTCACGTCCCGGTAGTGGTTGAGACGTGCCACTCTGTATTCTTCCTCCCACTGCCTGACTAGATCCTGCAGCCTTCCAACCTCGGCCTCAAGCTCCTCGCTGCTGCGACGAGGTGAGCGACTCCCAGAAGCTCCGCCCTTGCCAGCGCGTGGCGCCAACTGGTGGCGTGGAACGCCACGTGGTCCGGTCATCTTGCGTGCTGTGAGCTTGCAACGGGCCATCTGGAGAAGGTAAGTGGAATTTTAAGATATAATAGGTTAGCAAGAATAGGTTTGGTAAACTATCCCAAAAACCCACTTTAAGGAGGAAGTTAATTAACAGGTGTGATTATCATGATGCATGTACGTACTTACGAATTTAAATCATGCAAGGTACCTACATACATAAATAAACTTTTAACATAGGGCTAATAATAATATCATTCCACATGCTACCTTAATCCCATAAGGTAAAATATAGAACAAGACAAGAACTACTGAACAAGATAAGGATAGAAGCAATTTGGACCCGAAATAATAGGTTAAACTTTTTATGATCCAAAACATTTTGAAATTTTTGAAAAGTAATCCATAATGATTAGCAATGGAATGCTCTGGTACCAACTGTAACAGAACCGGCTAAATCACCTGGCCCACCGGCACCTGTCATTGTCACTAACGACTTCTGACAGCCGGGCCCGTGTCCCAAATGATCTAGACAGGTCTGTCGGGCTACATTAGCGCCCTTTTCTCCGACAGGATCACCATTGCAGAACCATTACAGGATTACAACATTTCATAATAAAAATACATCAGAGTACAGTGCGGAAGATTACATAACATTTAGATTACAAACCAGTTGTTCAAATAGGATTCAAATATAGTTATTACAAATCAGGGGACATAGCAGTAGCAGTGGAATAGTTACACAATACTAGAAAAGATAGCTCGAACCCTGCCCACGGGTTCTACTTCACTCATCGCTGCTTTCTTCTTCGACCACGGTCACGCAACATGGAGCAAGACAGATCTCCGACTGCGGTCCTCCTGCAACGGGGTTAACAAACCCTGAGTACTTGGGGTACTCCGCAAGACTTACCCGACTAAGGGTGTAAAATGAGACTCAGGAATGCAAGGCTATGGGTAAGGCTAGCAGAGGATGAGGAGTTTGCAGAAAAGCAATCTATCCTGTTCCATATTTTATTTTGTCATTATTATAATCATATTTATAGCTCCAATATTCAGACTCATGTATCATCATTCTTTCAATTACTTTATTCATTCAGATAACTTAGTTGAGAACCACTTTTCGGTGTAGAGTGTGAGGATCAAGTCTCCATAACCGAGGAGCACGTCGATTCGAATCCAGAAAGTACCCAGCTGGGGATTCTAACCACACTGCATATGCAGCACGCCGGCATACATATACCAACCCGTCGTCACGGCTTTGCTATCCCGGAACCGGTCCTGCGCCACCTGAGAGCACAGTACTCCACTCTTATCCAGGCACGCCGGCCACGTGGGTACAAGCTACTCTCGCCATCTCTCCACTCCCAGTGCGTGGTTGTCGGTTCCAGCAATAGCGTCACCGAACTCTAGGCTTTCCGCATTGGTATGTGGCTAGGCTGTTCATCATGATCACAGCAGGCCTACAACGAACGGTCCCTACTTCCTTCCTGCCGCCAATCCTGCATTGGGACTCTAACCCAAGTACAAGACTACCCGACAGTTTTTATTATCGTGCCTGTCGGGTGAGTGAGACATAGGGAACGCCGCCCCATGAGCTGGCCACCCAACGAAACACGTTTCCAAAGACATCGACTAGTTCCAAATTATTCCGAAAGCGACCATGCATTGGGACTCTAACCCAAATACACATCGAGCCATCGGATGACCAGTTCTTCACCAATCAACGTATAAGTATAATCATTGCACAGAAAATAGTTTTTCTTTTACGCAAAACTAAGTTCATTAAGCATGCCTAAGCATTTCTCAAACCGTTTTATTTAAATTAGGTTTCAGGGTATTTATTTGAGACAATGCATCTGGATAGGTGACAATCAACTCCTATTAACCTAATGCAGTAGATTAACTCGAATTATAAATATTTTGTAATAGAGGGGCTGAATGCACCGGGGCTTGCCTTGGATCGTGTACAGCGTCGGATCGGGATCAGTCCCGCAGATGTCGAATCCTTGGATGACCTCTGGAGTGGCCTCCTCAGTAGTAGTCTCGACCTGGACCACCTCGGGAACGGGCACTACACGTATGCAATGATGTATGCTTAGCGAGGCATGAGGGTAACAAATGAAATGCTTGGAAGTAAACCATTAATACCTTGAGTACAACTTTCCTTCACGCTAAAGTTGTAAACGATCTACGGAAGGTAAAAGTAATGTTTCCTACTTTTGTTTTATTGACCTTTTTAACGGTCACAGAAAGCCGCTACACAGCTTTATGACTACTATCAAGCACTAAGTTCTCGAATTGCCAAGGATCACACAGCGAAAGATCCTTGGTCTTCATTCAATCCAAAAATTCACACAACAAACCTAAATTCATTTTTCTATTTACTTTATTAATCCCTAATTCCATATATATTTATTAATTGACCAAACTAACTTAAATTGCAACCAAACTTTACCAACAGCTAGGTTTTATCACCAAACAGAGCCACAATAAATTTCATGATTTTTGGATTTACAGAGAATTAATTAAAATTACACAAACTTGCATTTATTAATTACTTTACTGATTTATACAGCAGATTAAAAGCACTGGAACACCCTATATTATATTTTTAACAAATACTACATACTTCAGAGAGCATACACAATTAATTTCATAATTTTTGGCGCAGTAAATTAATCTACACGAAAATAAAAAACTGCAGCACTATTCATATGAATATATAAAAGAAGAGCATTTTGAAATTCACTGGAAAAAGAAAAGACCAAATCAGCCCACTACGGCCCAAGTCCAGAGCGAGCCGGCCCACTCGGCCTGCCCGCGCCCGGCGCCGACGGCTTTGCAAAAGAGACCCTGGGGAAACTGGAAATCAATCTGCGGTCCGATCTACACTATTCACATGAGTCATGAACTTCGCGCTTAACCCCCTGGGAAAACTTATCTTCTAAGCCGAGGCCCCTGGCCTCTCCTCTGCTTTGACAGAGGCGAGGGCGCCGGCGGTCCGCCGCCCCTAGCTCGCCGACGGTGAGCCGAGGGACGAAGCCGAGGGCACCGACGGACTCTACACTCCAAGGCGAGTCTACCAAGCTAAGATACGACGAGATCCGAGGCGCGCAGCACCTGGAGACACGTACGCGGCGGCTCGGTGGCGGCGGCGAGCACGTCGCCGGCGAGCACAAGCCGGTAAAGAGAGGGGGAAGAGGCGCGCGAGCATCTGGGGCTCACCACGAAGCTGGCCGAGGGTCGGTGGAGACGGAGGTGGTTCGGAGAAGACGACTTGGCGACGGCGGCGGATCCCGGCGGCTCGGCTCAACGGCGAACACGCGTTCCGGCGAACCTAGGGAACCAGAGAGTACGCCGACGCACGCGTAAGGTTCAAGGGGTGACAGAGATCACGATACGCAACAATCCGAGGCCCAGAGCTTACCCAAACTAGCTCGAGACGACGGCGGAGCTCGCGGCGGCGCTCTGCCCGCCCGCGAAGGAGACACCGAGGTTCCGGTGGTTACGAAACTCTACAGCTCTCGCCGACGGTCGCAGGAGATGCGCAAGGAAGCTAGGTAGCTGGCTGTGAGATGGAGAGGGTGGTGATGGACGGAGCGCGGCGAATTTAGCCGGGGACCGAGAGAGCTCGAAGGTGGCCGGGAGAGAAAGAAATGGCGAGGGGGAGGGCCTCGTCGCCTTTCTAAAGGTCGGGAGCGAGGGGGACAGAACCAGGACGACGCGGCGCACGCGCGCCCGTATCTGCCGAGGTCGCGGGGACACGATCCCGGCCGGCACGGCTCGCCGCGCGCCCGCGCGCGACACGGCGGCTGCCGGCTCTGTTCGCGAACAGGGTGAGGGGGCATAGCACTGTAGCACCTAGACCCTAGGGCTGTCGGTTTTTGACCAAATTCGACTGATTTTGTATAACAACATGAAAAACTGCAAAAACAAAAGTTGTAGGGTTTGAAATTCTGAACAACTTTGCTTTTGGAACTAAATCCAAATTCGAAATATTTTTGAAACTACAGCAAAAGGGGTAAACTTGGTTTTTGAATTTCAAACTGCATTTTCAAAATTACTTTTTATTTTACACAACAACTTGAAAAATTGCCAAAATAAAAGTTGTTCTACTCAATGAGCTTTACAACTTCTATTTAGGAAGTTTTGCCAGATTCCAAATAATTTTTGAAATGCCAATCCAAAACTAAGTTTTAAATCATTGTTTTGAAATAAATTTGAATTTCCACCACAGAACTTTGAAATCTCCAAAAATAAAAGTTGTTCCATTTTAAAAGATCTAAAACTTTTATTAAGGGACTATCTCCAAATTCCTTTTATATTTTGAATTAGGTTTTGGCCCTAATAAAAGTAAATTTTTAAACCTTTATTTGGGAATTTAATTCTACAAACAAATACTAATTACATTCAAATCACTCTAGGGGCCTAATCGCAATCATATGCAAATGATTAATTTAAATATGATGACATGGCAGATTAATTAATCCGTAATACCCGGGGTATTACAGTAGCTATATACATCCTCGTACTCAGGCTTTTATTCCCATATTGTAGATGGAGTAGCTTATCATGGTTATTGTAAGAATTGCTTCTCCCCTGTGGTGGACGAGGAGCAAGGCCGATGGGCAAACCCTCCTATGTTATCTTGTTACTTTTGTTGGATATGATAATGGGACAGGCATGTATTTGAACTTAGTGTGTGTTGAAACTATGGTGCTTCCACTACTTTGTTTTGAACTGGTGTTGTAATAACTATTTGGACTCCGATATATGTGAGCTACTTGTGAACTTTATGTAATATGTGATTGTTGGATACTGAATCATGTACAATCTTGGCTTATATGTGGCTTGATTCAAGATCCTTCAAGATACTCGATGGAATTCCAGGTTTATGTGTGCTCGATTGTGTAGGTGCAACTGGCTCGGTAGAGGCCACCACACTTGTGCTCTTATAAATTAGTTGGTTCTATGACATCTATAATGTCTTTGACATACCTATTGCAACTATTAAGAGTTTATCTTTGAATATGGCTGTAGCAGAAAGTTCCCCCACAGAGTCCTACGATTGATTGATATTCAAGAGGTGCAAGCATATAGCCGATGTGTCACTGGAATTCAGAGATGGCTTCTGTGCGACTACAAACAAAGCAAATTGATTATGTCCTGGGTGCGGCACTTTGGATTTGTGGGGTGCAGATGAGGTAGAAAATCAGGATTACTAACTGATTTTCATTTTTTTTCCTGGTGCGGCTGCACCCACAAGTGACAACATGGATCCGCCCCACTGATGCATAGGGACAAAATTCCCTGTCTACTACCATCGGAAGATGACATGATTTTTATTTAGTATCAAAAGATAATTTTTTCCAGTATAGCATTGAGTTTATTTTTTTAATTTCCTATACAACACTGTCTATATTTGGTCTCTAACACCGTCAACTATGAGCAAAAAAGACTATTACCCCTGTTTAACATGCAGCCACATCAGTACACTAATAGTAATAACATTGTTGTACACAGTTTTAATAGCATCATCTTTTGACATTGAATATGTTTTTTACCAATACAATTTTTGAGTCCATGAACATTTTTTTGGCATTAGCATTTTAAAACACAAATTATTTATGATAGTATAATTTTATGGACAGTACCAAACGCACAATTCTATGTATATGTGAACTTGATGTACGTTTGATGCTGCAAAACAAATAATCATGGTTCACAATATTGTAATGCCATGATCTGTTCACAAAAGAGTCGTACCAGCAAAAAAAAAAATCATGGCCACATCTATACAGGACGCCTCATCGTGAGCTTGCTGTTGTGCTCGTCGTCAATTGCCAAGTCATCATTGTGCCACGTATGGAAACTTAGTTACATCAAAACTTACATTTATTACAAAAGCATAGCGAAAACTATTCTTAATCTTCTCTTCGGACTCCAAACTCCACAGGGAGCGTTGATTGGTTGATCGCAAGCCTAACTGTTGTTGATATAGTAAGAATAAGCACATATCGTACTCAGCAATTATAACATAGGGTTATGGGGCTCAAAAGGTCGAGACAGGTTTAACAGCGATTACCTTTTAATTAGTCATCTTTTAAGTCATTGAGTAGCAACAAGTTGAATATATAAGCCCCATCAACACATGATCATATAAACCTGAATAATGAATAGCATAAACAATTAAGCATCAATTTATGGTCATTCCAAAATCACTATTCTATAAGACGTGCAAGGTTCGCTCGTGACCGTGAGCACGACTAGTATACCAGTTTTACACCCTGCAGAGGTTGTGCGCTTTCACCATGAGCCATGATTCCCATTTACCCGAGGTAGCTAGCCCCATAACACTTCCAAGGTGAGCAGGTAGGGTCTCACTATGAAGTCTTTCAAAAGACTCTTCCTAGAAAGTTAGTAGCCATCAAATTTAAGCAGCTAAGCGAATGGAGGCCCTCTAGTAAAGTGGCACATTACAGCATTACGCGCAGCATATACACACTCTGACAGACAAGAAGCCATATGCCTTTTGGTAACCACTAAAAAGGTAGAAAAGGTCTTCATACTTAACTAAAACCATAGCCATATAACCCTCATGATTTCACTGTAAGTCCCGGTTTTATACTTATAGATAAGTCCTTAAGGAAAGAAATCTAGAGCACCAAAAGAAATGCTCAATGCTCTAGCCCCTCCTAGATCCATGTTGCTAAAAAACATCTTTTAATCTTTATTACATATTTAATTAATCAAGTTTACAAGATCATGGTTCCAATAGAGCAGTAGCATCAACTACCCAATGCATAATCCCATAGGTAACAATGTACAATATAACAAATATCTAGGATAAAACTTAAGCTTGCCAAGGTAGACACATGCATCATGAAATTAATGATTAAGGTGAATAGGACAACAAGGAAGGTCCTATGTTATACTTGCCTTCCACTAGCTTTCCAAGCTCTCCAACTTTTCCTTTTGGATATTCCTTGCGTAGCTCCACTTCTAACGGTAGCAATCAATGGGTACAAGCATCATGAGAAACCTATAAACAGTACACCAATCACTACAAAAGTGTACTATAAAGGTCACTAACATATTCTACACGTCGCTACGAACTCATGAGCGTAAGAGAACCAACTAAATCAAAGCTACAGTTTAAAAGTAATAAGCATTTGAAGTTTTATTGGCATTTTTGTAATTAAAAAGGAGTTATTTATATATACTTTTCAAAATAAAAGGACCAAATGTAAATAATTTGGACACAAAACTATTTTATAAAAGCTAAAAGATTTAAATAACATTTTTAGAATTATTTTATATAATGAAATCAAAGATAAGACTTATATGGCATCATTAATTATTTTATAAAAGAAATACATTTTTATTTATTTTTAGAAAAGTGAAACAAATTAAATCATTTTCATAACTAGTTTTATAATTTGTTAGGGTGCTTGTGAGGAACCACCGGTTCCTCCTCAAAATTAATTAATTATAATTAAGGGTACCTTAGTAATTTTATAATATGATCTTTTACCTCCGTCACGGGAAGAAACACAACCCCCGGTCCGCCAAGCCCCCAGGGGCTCGCCGCCGTCGGCCTGCCAATTCGTCACCTACATGCAAGGGCCTGCCTCCGCCCATTGCCCCGCTTGCCCTTCCTTCCCACGCCCACCTGCAGGAGCTCGTCACCACCGCGAGCAGCAGGGGCTGGCCGGCCATGGGTCACTGACGCCTATCCAATCCGGCCACCCAAGGGGTCGCCATGCGCAAGGCACAATAGGGGCTGGCTAGGGAGCAGCATGCTCTGTACACGAACAGCTTCGCTGGGGGAGGAGTGGAGGATCAGGTTGGATGGATCATGCACCTCACGTAAATTGAATAGAACAAGTTCCAACTAGATTATTGTTCTTGCGTGCTAAAGCAACTCAATCAGCCTGGATTACAGTGGATCGATGGTTTGCACATTTATCAGCAATGACCTGGCTCGACGATGTCTCGCCCGCGCCATACGAAGCAGCGAGCATCGGCCACTGATATAGGCGGGAGCAGAGACATCTTGTCATCACCCTCCTCGCTCGGTATCAGCCACATCTTATAAAGATGGAGTTAAGGCCTTGAGGGCATCAAGCGAGGAGCTGCTCGCCCATGCTAGACCTTAGTACCCCTAAGCTCCACCAATGTCCGATGGCCACACCCGAGAAGCAGCTTTCCTTTTTTTAATTCAGAAGCAGCGATTCAGACTAGCCACTCCTGAGACATTAATTTACTATTATACCCTCCACAATCAATTTAAAACTAGTTCTGGCCCCACATATTTTTTTTTCCGATCTATAACTTAAGTTCCTCTCATCTGATTCTTCTTATTTTTCAACCATCAGATCTGATGAAACGGAGGGCTCGTATTATTCCCAAGCGCTGTAAAATTTCTCATTTTATAATTTAAAAACATGTTTCCTAATGCATTTCATAATTAAAGCTCATTTTGATCACATTTTTGTAAATATAACACATTTAAATCCATTTGCAAAAGCTAATTTAAATAATACATGATATAAGAAAATAACTTTATAAACATTTCCTGACAAAAGCAATTAACATTTTGGCAAAACAAAACATATACCACATCGTTTTAAATGAAATAAATCTCGGTCCAGGGCTGAAACGGGATGAAACATAGACTGCAGGGTGTATCTCGGGAAACTGCATAGACTCAAGAAATATGTTACTAATTATGAGAAGGAATAGGGGCTAGATTGCAAAAGAACATTGACTGGAGCTTTGACCTGCTGATGTGGCGCTGACTATTGATGTGGCGTTCATTGATTGGTGAAGGGTGGTGACGAGGCGGTCTTGCTTTGACTCGGTTGACCGAGGGTCAAGGATCGATCTGGGCCGTCCATCATGGACCGGACGGTGCAGGGAGGTCACTTCCTTCTCTGGACGTTGCCCACCAGGCACCAGGGACAGCCGGACAGGGAGCACCCGACCGGCGGCGGCATCACCGCTCCTTCGCCAGTATCGTGCATTCGTGCTCCGGCAGCTCGAGAGCTCCAACGAGTGGACGAGGACGACAAGCACGGAGAAGCGAACTCGTCGGTGGACATTTGGGTGGTGGGGAAGAGCCGGTGGTGGCTGGCGGCGATTTGAAGACGAAGTTCGCCGGTGATTTCCTCTGTCGAGCGTCGACATGAAACTGCAGCCATCGATCGATGACGAGAAGTGGCAGGGCGCGTGAAGCTTGTCTTGGCTACATGATCCAGCAGACTTAGCATGATTGTGAAAGATGATTAAGATAGAGGTAGAGGAAAACATACAGACCTTAGAACTGCGCAGGCACACAGAAAAGTGACTATCCAAGATGGATCATAATTATCGTAAACTGGACATGGATTTAGAAAAAATCTTGATGCTGAATAGTAATTGATACAACTTGCTTCAAAATATGGAGACCATCATAGGCAATAGAATAGAGGCACTTAAAGCATCAAAGATTCCCTGAGCAGGGAAGTTTTTAACATGCAAAGGAACTTGGCCTCCTTCTGGGACTAATATAGCATTTACAAAAAATTGTGGAACATATTCATTTCTTTTCTGTTAAAACTGAAAGTTTACCTTTGGTTAGGCAGGTTTGCTAAGACACTTTTTTTTATACCAAAGAGGGGAAAAAAACTTCAAATCGCAGGCGAACAGCAATACTCTAGGTGCATTACTTGCAGAGCTGCAGTCCATAAGGAAGCTAAATGAGTAAGAAATTGCAAAGGAGCGCAACCAACTAAATGATATCGCAAAACGTTGTACATAACAGTCTTTCTCTGTATGCATCAGTTCCACTCCTATCCATGAGTAGGGCCCCAAACAACGTACTGTAACTAGAATCTGAAGTGATCATGGTTATACATAAAGCGTTCAAATCATTAACTTCTGCCACTAAAACCAATTCATCTCAAACCTGAATAAAGCCAATCAACATAGTTCCAAGGAAATCCTGAAGTTATGATAAAAGGAAAATATTCATAAAGAGAAAAGGACAACACAATATTAGGGACATTTGATTACCAGCAGAAGTGCAGATGTAGCTTGCATAGAAACAAGAACATTTATCCAAAACCATGAAGTCTATAAAGCAAATAGCTTAGCAGAGAGATGATCCGCAAGCAGGGAGAGGGTACAAAGGTATTGGAAACTAAGAAAGGGCAGCAAATTCACCTAAAAAGTAATTGTCAATATGAGGAAAGATGTATGAAAGAAAAATATGATGAGGTAGTTGAAGCCAGGTTACCAATGAAGCAGTTCTAAATTGCAAAAAAAAACTCTGCTAAGCTATCTCAACTGGCAACCATAATTCACTGCAAAATGTACCAAAGTTGATGACATATTAATCTCAAGAAGCATGAATTAGGCACGGCAGAACAAATATCTCTTTTGCATGAGAGTCAGATGATAGAGTGCAATCTATCTGAGATACTGACACTGGGTGATTAATTTCAGGAACGTGTACTTTTGGAGAATGAGCTAAAACATTTTTGAAGGTATATGGTAATGAGCCGCCATAAAATGAGCAATGTATGTGCTGGTATTAAATAGCAGTGTAAAATAGCTTACATTTGTTTAGCAAACATGGAATTTGAAACCGATGGATAGGTTGCTGTTGACCGATGGAGAGGTTGATGTTTCAACTATTTGGTATGGCTTTAATGTAAAGCTATACTGAAAGAATTACCCTAAGAGAGAAATCTTCGAAACTACCACATATGATTCAGCCCATACCCAGCAGGTGGAAGACACCAAAAATGAAGTAATAATAATAGAACAGAGTGTATCATGACCAGAGACGGGAAACTCAATTAGCGAACGGGGAGGTCGAAGTGGCGCCAGCGAGATGGAGACGGGCGGGGCGACGCTGCTGCGGGGCAACACCACGACGGCACTGGCACGGGGCCGCCCCACAGCGATGCTGCTGTGAGGCTGCGCTGCGGCGACCCGCGAGCGAGAAGGCCTGCGGCAGGTCGTCGCTGTTGCGGGGACATTTGTAGAAGGCCGGCGGCAGGTTGTCGCTGCCGCGCCGCGGGGCTCCCGGAGGGCGCCGGTTGGGCGGTGGCGCGGAGGGCGCAGGTGGGGCTCCGTCGCCGTTGGGTTTTTTTTTTTTTTTTCAATGAGCAGGTGGCATCGATGCGGGCTGTGCGGCCCGTGGCCCGTGGGGTTTGGATGGGCGTGTGGACTATCTGTGGCCTGGGCCTGGACGGATAATCGGACGGCAGCAGAGGCGTTACTGTGGATAAATAGTGATTTGTGAGTGGAAAACGGGAGATGAATAGTGATGTACAGTAACCATCACCACACGTTTAAAGATCTTTATAGATATAGGTATAAGTATATTTAAACTATTTCGCTTTTCAAGCTTTGCATACATATTTATAAACTTCCTTTTGAAATACTTTCAAACCATTTTGAAGGTTGAAATAAACTCTTCTAGAAACCATTTTCAAACAAAGCTTGAGACATGAAAAATACATTTGCATAACTCAATCTAGAACTTATTTTTAGAAATAGATTTTAAAACAAAAGTTTTCAAACCTTACATTTTGAAACAGAGAAAACCTACTTGTGGCCTATACGAATTTAATAATTCATTTTTTCACTCAACTTAATAAAGGCAACCAGCATGAATGCAATCACCCTAGAAAAGTTTATTAGTAAAAGTTTTATAAAATCATTTTTATTTAACAAAATTGATAATAAACGCCTAAATCTTAGTTAATTTTATGTAAATTATTAAATCCTTTATTTTATTTAGTGTTTTCTAAGTCGCACCTAAAAAGAAATTTTTATGGTATAACACCAGACGTGTCAGGTTTAGATGATAGTTGCATCCGGACGAGCGCCCGATCCCCCTAGAGACCACCAATTTGCCTCCGATTCGAACTAAACGACTTCTCCTTTACAAATGTGATAACATCATCAAGTGTACATCATCGTATGCATGTGTATTACCCTTTCACAATCGTTTTTTTAAAAGCATTTTTTCTCTTTCACTGGTACAGAAATGGGCTTTGTTCCCGGTTGGGAAACCCCTTTAGCCCCGGTTTCCCAACCGGGAACAAGCTTCCGGGAGTAAATGTCACCCCTTTTAATCTCGGGTCCAGAACCGGGATTAAAAGTGGACCTTTAGTCCCGGTTTGAAACACAAACCGGGACTAAAAGGTCTGCAGCCCAGACCACGTGTCCTCGGGTCTGTGGAACCTTTTAGTCCCGGTTTGTATAAACAACCGGGACTAAAGCTTTCCTTTTTTTGTTTTTCGTGTTTTTTCAGTTCATTATTCGTTTTGTTTTTTTAATTATGGTTTCGATTTAAAATTATCTATACACACACATATTACATATATATATATACATATATATATATTTTACATATATATATGTAAAATATATATATGTATATATATATATATTATATGTGTGTATCGGTTTTGACAAAGGGCACAATACGACATAAGACATATATATATTACAAACTACATATATATATATATATACTAGAGAGTTTAACACTTTTTTCACTCCAAATGTTTTCCTCTCCAAAAGTTTTCACTCCAACATATATATATATGCCCTTCAGTCATCTTCATCACCACCGTTGCCCGGCTTCCAAGATTCATTAGGGTCATTGTAAAATTCTCCGGAAGAATTCAAAACTTGATCATTAAGAAACCCTGCTATGGTCTCTTGAATTGCCTTGAGCTTGTCTTTTACCAGGACCTTTTTCTTTAAATAATCAGTCTTCA
The DNA here is from genome assembly GCA_038502445.1 of Eremochloa ophiuroides. NCBI lineage: Eukaryota > Viridiplantae > Streptophyta > Magnoliopsida > Poales > Poaceae > Eremochloa > Eremochloa ophiuroides. The sequence continues at coordinate 26,029,427 of JAHLJS010000003.1, read as the reverse complement.
AACAGAGTCAAAGGGAAATGTATTAATATATATGATTATATATATATATATATATATATATATATATATATATATATGTATATACATTTGTGTGAGTTAATATGAGATCGATTTAACGTACTTTTAGCTTCTCCCGGTCAGTTCTGACTGAGTACACCCTCATGAACTCGTAGACATAGTATCCACAAGTGTTATTCCCGGGTTGTTGCCGCAGAACCCACTTTACAAGACAAAAAAGATTGTCATCCGATCCGGACAACACATATATATAGATACATATATAACATGAATGGCCTCTAAGTATATATACTTACCATGTGTGGGATTATAGTCAGTGGTACTTTGCAATGTTTGAGGTCGTATTTCTCAATGAATCTTTTCCAAACACTGCCAATCAAAATAAAAATATCCAATGATCGATGTGAATATTTTCCAAACACTGCAATTGAAGAATGTAAGGAGAAATAAATTACCTCTGAAAAATATCTATCATATCTTGGATTTGGTCCAGGCTCTTTCTCATAGAATCTAAGATCTCCATGTGGCTTTGTTGAAGATCGATGACGATCAATATCCAATGATCGTTAAAGTTGTAGGGGAAGAGTATATGTTTCTTGCCGCGTTGTTTTGCTAAGAACTTCATGAGATTCTTCTCTGTGTCTTCTTTCCATGTTGGGTTGGGTGTAGGGTGTTTGAATACAATATGTGGATCAATGAAACCAACTTCATTAGACCCTCTCTGTTTGCACATTTGCATCTCATAGCTGCATATATATAGAGAGAGAGAGTAAGGATATATATATAGAGAGAGAGAGAAAGATTTGAATTGCAGAAAGAAAGTACACTTACAGACAATAGCAGCTCATTATTGTTTTGTCGAGGGAGTCAATGTGGCATAGTTGGTGTAATTCAGCAAAATCAACAAACATAATATCATCGCCACGGAACCAACGTTGGTTTCTAATTCGGATAGAAATCCAAGACTCACCTCGTGTACATGCCCCAAGGTACCACTTGTTTAGCAAGTACATTTGCGTACCTAGTTGACTGAGGGTTTTTGGATTCCATAGACTCCGACCATGTTGATATTTCCTCCACTCGTCAACTACTTGCGCTTTCTCCACTTGCTCCTATCCAACCATTTGGGCAAGGTTCATACCAGTTTCCGCCATGAAAGCTTCAAACTCGTTCAAATTGACCTCACTAGGTACCTGGATGCGGTCCATAAATGAGCCATATTGATTCGGTATCTGATCACTAACAATTAGTGGGGGGATTGCTTGCTTGTCTTGTTTGCCGAGTTGCGGAACATCTTTCCGTGCCTTCTTCTGTTTGTCAATAGACTTTGTGAGAGAGCGGTCATAATCCGATAGTGACAGGGGCTGTTTAGCTTCTCTCAACTTCTTCTCGTGCTCCATCCTTTTCTGCCTTAAAGCATTGCGAGGTAGATAGTAGTACGGTTGGGCTTTCTTTTTCTTCATCTCTTCTCTCTCCTTTGGTTTTCTTGTGAAAAAATCTGCGACTTGTTTTTTCACCGCAATATCTAACTCCTCTTTAGTCTTTTCACCGGGCAGTTTCTGAGGAATGGGTTGCTTTGTTTGCCTGGTGGCTGAAAGGTCCTAAATGGCTAGAGGGGGGTGAATAGCCTATAAAAATCTACAAACAACACTTAACAAGCCGATTAGTAACAATAGCAAGCTTTGCAAAACACTAGCTCTAAACTATGCTATGCAAGCCACCTAGACAAGTATACTACACTATGATCACTAGTTCACACTCAAAGGCTATGTCACTACTATACACTACTCCTAAGTGAGCAACTAACTAACAAGCTACACACGAGAGTAAGTGCACAAAAGTAAAGAGAGAAGGTGATTTCAATACCCCCGGTGTAGAGAAGATATGAAGTCCAGTATAACCAATCAATCACAAATAAGGGAAATCCTCGGTAGAGAGATGACACAAGATTTTTTACCGAGGTTCACTTGCTTGCCGGCAAGCTAGTCCTCGTTGTAGCGATACACCCACTTGGAGGTTCACGCGCTAATTGGCATCACACGCCAAACCCTTCTCAAGGGTGCCGCACAACCAACACAAGATGGGGATCCACCAAGCTACGAACAATCCACTAAAGATGCCTTTCGCGATCTCCCGCGGGGATAGGCTCAAGAACCCCTCACAATACCTTGATCGGAGGCGGAGACAATCACCAACTCCCCTCAACGATCCTCACAGCTCCAAGCCGTCTAGGAGTCGGCAAACTCCAAGAGTAACAAGAGAAAACGCTGCGAAATACCACTACCAAGTGCCTATAGATGATCTCAATCAATGCAATGCACTTGATGCTCTCCAAACTCACCAAATGATGAACACAATCAAGTAGGATGAGTGAGAGTGGAGTGGGAAGGCTCACAAGTATGTTATAATGTTTAGGAGTGCCAAGGGATGCTCCCCAAACCGGCCAAGTCGCTATTTATAAGCCACACACAAAGAACTAGCCGTTTAGAGTTCACTGCGTACCGTCGGACTGTCCGACGGCCCGAGCGTCGGACTAATCCGCATGGTCCGACGCCTCGGATGAACGCCACGTGTCACTAGCCGTTTGAAGTCGAACGTTGGATCACAACGGCTATTTCCTCGCGCCAAAACGACCGTCGGACGGACGAACGTCGGACTAAATCAACCGGTCCGACGCCCTCAGCCGACCACCGTCGGACTCAGTCAGACGGAGCCGTCGGACTAACGATCGCGGCCGTCCGACGTTTCCAGAGAGCTCCCCGAGCCCTGAAAACCGTCGGACGTTGGTCCGACGCTCACCGTCGGACTAACGCCGAGAGTCCGACGCTCTCAGAGCTCGCCACGTGTTATCTCTCGCACGAACTGCACCGTCGGACGCTTCGGCTAATGGTCCGACGCTCAGGTACTGAGCGTCCGACGCTCTCAGCAGTGTTAGCCGTCGGACTGAGGCTAATGGTCCGACGCTCTGTGACAATATGGTCCGACGCTAGTTTTTCTATTGTAATGTCTCCGAAATTCGCCGAATCCTGCCTCGCAAGCTCGGCAGGAGGAAGAGAGGACCAAACCCTCTCTAACCCTCAAACTTCACCCCGTTTCTTAAGTCACTAACACTCCAAAGTGTCTCTCACTTAGGTGCACGTGTGTTAGCCTTCTCAAAGAGTTTTCCACGGGTCAAGTTAGTGTCACTAGCATCTATATGCATATGCAATGATCATGAACACCTAGTGGCACTTGATAACCGTATTTCATCAACGATTTCGCCCCTCTTGATAGTACGGCTATCTATCCTAAATGTGATCACTCCCTCTATGGAGTCTTGATCACCAAAACCAAAAGAGCTCCTATTGGTTATACCTTTGCCTTGAGCTCCCGGTTTCTTATCAACTTCCTTCTCATCTCTTGATGGACCTTGTGGACACCTATGATGATGGACTTATACCATTTGCATGGATGCCGTCAATAGGGCTTTCTCCTTTATTGATGGACTTACACCATTTTCATGGACGCCGTCATTGCCCTTCATTTGTGACCTCCACCGACCCGGTCCTTTGCTCCATTTTGGCATTTGCTAATCAATTCTCATGAAACACTTAGAGCAATTGTTAGCAAACTAGGTTTCATCAATTACCCAAAACCAAACATGGGCTTTCAATCTCCCCCTTTTTGGTAATTGATGACAACCTTCACAAAGATATGAAATGAAAACCAAGTTTGCACTTTGGTAGTATTAGCTCCCCCTACATATGTGATTCCTTGTGTTTGGTTCAATTTTTCACATATGCATGAATTTGAAAGTTTGGGTGAGCTACTACTATCAAATGATGCTAAGGTATATAGAATGGACCTTTGAAGCGTGATACCATCGGAGTTGCGGAAATATACCATCCTTAGCACCATTGTTCACTAGTCATACATCACAAACTCAAAACACCTCGTGAGATCAACATTTAAGTAAAAGAGGTACTTTGTATGACATATAAGTCCTATGCATGCTAGTTTGTCAAATCACCATTCAAATCCAATTTCTAAGCATTTCATCAATTCAAACAAGTATAGGAATTGAAGTTTTGACAATGCAACATTTCATATGTTAATGCATACACAAATGCAACAACTTATTCATGAGCTTGCTCCTCCTACTTGTGTGCTTTCAAATTTTTAATTGACCCATTTCCTTTCTTATCTTTATCTTTGTGACTTTCTTCTCCCCCTTTGTCAACAATCACCAAAAATGGTGCAAATTATGGGAATATCAAGTCAATAAATGGGATTTAGGTCAATTTCTCATTGGTTCAATTTAGATTACTTGCCTAGAATATGTAACTAAGTTTGATCTAAGGACAAGCTTCTTCACACCTCACTTGTAGGGTTATCTTGACCATGTTAAGTTACACATCATGAGCTCATGTTCTAAATTCAACACTAGGTTTGCAAGCCCATCAATATGTCATATGCTACCACTTGATCATACAAGCATAAAGAACAAAAGTGGTACCATATATACATGAAAGCATTTGATTTTTCATGAATGAGCCTATAACATGCATTTCATGTCTACATGAACTAGACAAATCCTTATCAAAGTATGAATGCCATGTCAACCAATTTTACCTTACTTTAGTCGAAGGAGAGGCATGTCATATAATGTAGGATGCTTTTCACTTCATGTTGGAGTAGTCTAGTATGTTTAGCTCATTTCTCAATTTGCAAAATCTTGACTCATCAAGTGGCTTGGTAAAGATATCCGCTAATTGATCTTCGGTGCCAACACTTTCAATTGCAATGTCCCCTTTGATTTGGTGATCTCTAATGAAGTGATGCCTTATGTCAATGTGCTTTGTTCTTGAATGTTGCACGGGGTTATTGGTTAGCTTGATAGCACTCTCATTGTCACATAGCAAAGGCACTTTCTTATATTTCAATCCAAAATCACTCAAAGTTGCCTTCATCCAAAGCAATTGTGCACAACAACTTCCGGCACTAATGTACTCCGCTTCGGCCGTTGAGAGAGCAACACTATTTTGCTTCTTTGAAGACCATGATACAAGTGACCTTCCAAGCAATTGACAAGTTCCACTAGTGCTCTTTCTATCCACTTTGCAACCGGCATAGTCGGAGTCCGAATATCCAATAAGCTCAAAATTGGACCCCTTAGGATACCATAACCCAACATCTTGTGTGCCCTTCAAATACCTCAATATTCTCTTTGCGGCTTTCAAATGACTTTCTCTTGGTGAGGCTTGAAATCTTGCACACATGCACACACTAAACATGACATCCGGTCGAGATGCGGTCACATAAAGGAGACTTCCAATCATTGATCTATATAGCTTTTGATCTACCATTTTGCCACTATCATCCAAGTCCAAATGCCCATTAGTTGCCATAGGAGTATTCACGGGCTTTGCATGTTCCAATCCAAATTTCTTCACCATGTCCCTTATGTACTTTCCTTGACTTACAAATGTACCATTCTTCATTTGCTTAACTTGAAGACCAAGGAAGTAGCTAAGCTCACCAATTATGGACATTTCAAACTCACTTGCCATCATATTTCCAAATTCTTCACAAAAATCTTGATTTGTTGATCCAAAAATGATATCATCCACGTATATTTGTAACACAAACAATTCTTTGCCAAGCTTCTTAGTGAAAAGAGTTGTATCAACCTTTCCCATTTTGAACCCTTTTGAGAGCAAGAAATCTCTCAATCTCTCATACCATGCTCTAGGTGCTTGCTTCAAACCATACAATGCCTTTCTTAGCTTGTATACATGGTTGGGCTTCTTCACATCTTCAAATCCGGGAGGTTGTTCTACATAAACCAACTCATTGATGTACCCATTGAGAAATGCACTCTTGACATCCATTTGATATAACTTGATGTTGTGGGCATAAGCATAGGCTAATAAGATTCTAATGGCCTCCAATCTAGCAACCGGTGCATAGGTTTCTCCAAAATCAAGACCTTCAACTTGAGTATAACCTTGTGCAACCAATCTAGCTTTGTTCCTTATTACTATGCCATCTTGATCTTGCTTGTTTCTAAAGACCCATTTGGTTCCTATCACATTGTGTTTCTTTGGTCTTTCCACTAGTTCCCAAACTTGATTTCTTGTGAAATTGTTGAGCTCTTCATGCATAGCATTAACCCAATCAACATCTTTCAATGCTTCCTCAATCTTGGTTGGCTCTATGGTTGACACAAATGAGAAATGCTCACAAATTTGAGCTAGTCTTGCTCTAGTTTGAACTCCACTTTGAATACCACCAATGATTTGATCCAAAGGATGATCCCTTGCAATAGAGACCGGTTGGAGAATAGGAACTTGATCATTGGATTGAGATGAACTAGCTTGTTGATCTTGCACTTGAGATTGATCTTGTGAGTCACTTGTACTTGCTTCATTTTCAACTTGCATACTAGTATGAATTGCACCATCATCTTCATTTTCATTGACTTGCCTTGGCCTAATATCACCAATATCCATATTTTTCATTGCATTTGTCAAGTCATTGCCTCTCACGTCACTAAGATTTTCAACTTCTTCTTGAGAGCCTTGGGTTTCATCAAATTCAACATCATGTACCTCCTCAAGAGTACCACTAGCCAAATTCCAAACTCTATATGCCTTGCTTGTGGTTGAATAGCCAAGTAAGAAACCTTCATCACATTTCTTTTCAAACTTGCTCAATCTTGTGCCTTTCTTGAAAATGTAACATTTGCAACCAAAAACCCGAAAATATGCAATGTTGGGCTTTCTACCATTCAATAGCTCATAAGGAGTCTTTGCAAGCATACCATGGCAATATAAGCGGTTGATGTAGTAGCAGGCGGTGTTGATTGCTTCGGCCCAAAAGGAATGACTAACATTGTATTCACTTAGCATTGATCTTGCCATATCTATCAAGGTTCTATTCTTCCTTTCAACAATGCCATTTGATTGTGGTGTATACTTGGGTGAGAATTGATGTCCAATACCATACTCATCACATAATTCATCAATCCTGGTATTCTTGAATTCACTACCATTGTCACTTCTAACTTTCTTGATGGTTGTTTCATACTCATTTTGGCTTCTCTTGACAAAAGACTTGAATATATCATACACTTCACTCTTGTCAACTAGAAAAAATACCCATGTGTATCTAGTATAGTCATCCACAATCACAAATCCATACTTACTCCCACCAATGCTAGTATATGTAGTTGGTCCAAACAAGTCCATATGCAAGAGCTCAAAAGCTTTACTAGTACTCATCATGCTCTTCTTAGGATGTGTATTTCCAACTTGTTTACCGGCTTGACATGAACTACAAAGCTTATCTTTCTCAAAAGTGACATCTTTCAAGCCTCTAACTAGATCATGCTTCACTAGTTTGTTCAATTGTTTTATTCCAACATGACCAAGCCTTCTATGCCATAACCAACCCAAACTTGACTTAGTGATCAAACAAGTTGACAATTGAGTTTCACTAGCATTGAAATCCACAAGATATAGGTTGTCATATCTAAACCCTTTGAATATCAAATTTGACCCATCAACACTAACAATTTCAACATCATCAACCCCAAATATGCACTTGAAACCGAGATCACAAAGTTGTGCAACCGAGAGTAAATTGAAATTCAAGCTTTCAACTAGCAACACATTTGAGATAGACATATCATTGGACATAGCAATTTTACCAAGTCCTCTCACTTTCCCTTTCTTGTTGTCACCAAATGTGATTGCATCATAGCCACTATTTGCACTTGTGTTGAGAGAGTCAAACATACTAGAATCACCCGTCATATGTTGAGTGCATCCACTATCAAGCACCCAATGCCTCCCTCCGGCTTTATAATTGACCTACAAAAAGAGATCAATTCCTTTTAGGTACCCAAACTTGCTTGGGTCCTTGAAGGTTAGTGACTAAGCTCTTTGGTACCCAAATGGTCTTCTTCTTTGGACCTAACATGGATGTACCAACAAACTTAGCCTTCACACCGTTTGAGCCCTTTGTGAGAATGTAGCAAGAATCGAACTTAATTGAGGATACATGATCATTGGATTTCTTGCTTTTGCAATCTTGCTCTAGGTGACCAACTTGCTTGCATTTTGTGCAATACCGGCCATTTCTCTTCACAAAACAAGTCTTGTGAGGAGCAAAGGCGGTTTTGCCTTTCTTGGGGGTATAGCCCAATCCCTCTTTGTGGAGAGATGCCCTTTGGCTACCCAAGCACATAAGCAAGCGGTCCTCACCACCATAAGCCTTAGCTAAGGAGTGATTGAGCTTTTTAACCTCCTCCTTTAGGTTCTTGTTCTCAACTACTAGTGAAGGGTCACTAGTGGATGAGGTAGTAGTGGAAATGCTAAAAGAAGGGTTAGTGGTAACAACAATAGGTTCACAAGATATGTCGCATGTTACACCTATATTGCAAGTTTTAGTTTCTTTCTTTTGCACTTGTTGTTGCAAGTCTTTATTTTGCTCAACTAGAGAAGAATGAGCTTCATCAAGCTTAGTGTGAACCTTTTGGAGCTTCTTATGGTCTTCCTTTAGACTCTCATAAGATGCTCTAAATTCCTCAAGTTCTTGCTCAATGGATTGTTTATCCTTGCGCAAGCCCTTGCATTCCTTTCTAAGTTTATCAAAATGAATACGTGCATCATCAAGCATTTCAATTAATTCTTCTTTTGTTAGGTCATCATCACTATCATCATCACTAGATTCGGTGTCGGATGATACCTTAGAGCCCTTGGCCATGAAGCAAGAAGGAGTGTCGAAGATAGAGGGCTTGTCATGAATGGCAATGCTTGCATGTGCCTTCCTCTTGCTCTTCTTATCATCATCACTCTCTTCATCACTTGAAGAGGCATCACTATCCCATGTCACCACATGAGAATAGTTCTTCTTCTTCTTGTATGAAGATTCCTTCTTCTCTTTCTTCTCCTTCTTCTCATGCTTGTTCTTCTTTTTGCCCTTGTGATCATCTTCACTTGAGTGTGGGCAATCGGCTACCAAGTGATCTTTGCTTCCACAATTGAAGCATCTTCTTGGGCCATCAAATCTTCTTGCATTCTTCTTTCTTCTTGCCCGGTAGCCCTTCTTCTTCATGAACTTGCCAAATCTTCTTACTAGAAGGGCCATTTCTTCATCACTTTCACTTGTGCTAGAGGGATCTTCACTTGACTCTTCTTTGGCCTTGCTCTTGCCCTTTGATGAGGATGTGGCTTTGAATGCCACACTCTTCTTCTTTTCATCTTTGGAGTCCTCATCTTTTTCTTTCTTCTTCTTATTGATCAACTCCTCTTTATCATCATCATCTCTATAAGCATCATCGGTCATCACCTCCGCTAGCACTTGATTTGGAGTCAATTCACTCAATGTTGTCTTCACCAAGACCGTGATCAATGTGGCAAACCGCTTGGGCAAGCTCTTCAAGAACTTCATGGAGAAGTCACTATCTTTCACCTCTTCATCCACGGCCTTGAGATCATTCACAATAACTTGCAATCTATGGAACATCTCCGGCACGGTTTCATCATCCTTCATCTTGAAGCTTGCAAACTTGTCCTTCAAGATGTATGCTTTGGCGGCCTTTACACCCTTGGTGCCCTCATATGATTCCTCAAGTTTCTTCGAAGCTTCATGAGCACTCTCAATGTTCTTTATTTGCTCAAACACTTTTTCATCTACGGCCTCATGAATAGCACAAACCGCAATGTCATTGAGTTGAAGCAATCTTTCTTCGGCGGTTGTGGGGTTTGCCGCATTGGCAATCTCAATCTTGGTCTCCACAACCCTCCAAACCTCTCTATTGATTGACTTGATGTATGAGGTCATCTTGCACTTTCAATATGCATAATTTGTGCCATCAAATTGGGGTGGCTTCTTGGTGTTGTTGATGTGAATGTTGAGTTGAGCCATTTTTACACCGTAGGTTGTTAAGCCTCAAATCAACGGTGCCTCGGCTCCGATACCACTTGAAAGGTCCTAAATGGCTAGAGGGGGGTGAATAGCCTATAAAAATCTACAAACAACACTTAACAAGCCGATTAGTAACAATAGCAAGCTTTGCAAAACACTAGCTCTAAACTATGCTATGCAAGCCACCTAGACAAGTATACTACACTATGATCACTAGTTCACACTCAAAGGCTATGTCACTACTATACACTACTCCTAAGTGAGCAACTAACTAACAAGCTACACACGAGAGTAAGTGCACAAAAGTAAAGAGAGAAGGTGATTTCAATACCCCCGGTGTAGAGAAGATATGAAGTCCAGTATAACCAATCAATTCACAAATAAGGGAAATCCTCGGTAGAGAGATGACACAAGATTTTTTACCGAGGTTCACTTGCTTGCCGGCAAGCTAGTCCTCGTTGTAGCGATACACCCACTTGGAGGTTCACGCGCTAATTGGCATCACACGCCAAACCCTTCTCAAGGGTGCCGCACAACCAACACAAGATGGGGATCCACCAAGCTACGAACAATCCACTAAAGATGCCTTTCGCGATCTCCCGCGGGGATAGGCTCAAGAACCCCTCACAATACCTTGATCGGAGGCGGAGACAATCACCAACTCCCCTCAACGATCCTCACAGCTCCAAGCCGTCTAGGAGTCGGCAAACTCCAAGAGTAACAAGAGAAAACGCTGCGAAATACCACTACCAAGTGCCTATAGATGATCTCAATCAATGCAATGCACTTGATGCTCTCCAAACTCACCAAATGATGAACACAATCAAGTAGGATGAGTGAGAGTGGAGTGGGAAGGCTCACAAGTATGTTATAATGTTTAGGAGTGCCAAGGGATGCTCCCCAAACCGGCCAAGTCGCTATTTATAAGCCACACACAAAGAACTAGCCGTTTAGAGTTCACTGCGTACCGTCGGACTGTCCGACGGCCCGAGCGTCGGACTAATCCGCATGGTCCGACGCCTCGGATGAACGCCACGTGTCACTAGCCGTTTGAAGTCGAACGTTGGATCACAACGGCTATTTCCTCGCGCCAAAACGACCGTCGGACGGACGAACGTCGGACTAAATCAACCGGTCCGACGCCCTCAGCCGACCACCGTCGGACTCAGTCAGACGGAGCCGTCGGACTAACGATCGCGGCCGTCCGACGTTTCCAGAGAGCTCCCCGAGCCCTGAAAACCGTCGGACGTTGGTCCGACGCTCACCGTCGGACTAACGCCGAGAGTCCGACGCTCTCAGAGCTCGCCACGTGTTATCTCTCGCACGAACTGCACCGTCGGACGCTTCGGCTAATGGTCCGACGCTCAGGTACTGAGCGTCCGACGCTCTCAGCAGTGTTAGCCGTCGGACTGAGGCTAATGGTCCGACGCTCTGTGACAATATGGTCCGACACTAGTTTTTCTATTGTAATGTCTCCGAAATTCGCCGAATCCTGCCTCGCAAGCTCGGCAGGAGGAAGAGAGGACCAAACCCTCTCTAACCCTCAAACTTCACCCCGTTTCTTAAGTCACTAACACTCCAAAGTGTCTCTCACTTAGGTGCACGTGTGTTAGCCTTCTCAAAGAGTTTTCCACGGGTCAAGTTAGTGTCACTAGCATCTATATGCATATGCAATGATCATGAACACCTAGTGGCACTTGATAACCGTATTTCATCAACGATTTCGCCCCTCTTGATAGTACGGCTATCTATCCTAAATGTGATCACTCCCTCTATGGAGTCTTGATCACCAAAACCAAAAGAGCTCCTATTGGTTATACCTTTGCCTTGAGCTCCCGGTTTCTTATCAACTTCCTTCTCATCTCTTGATGGACCTTGTGGACACCTATGATGATGGACTTATACCATTTGCATGGATGCCGTCAATAGGGCTTTCTCCTTTATTGATGGACTTACACCATTTTCATGGACGCCGTCATTGCCCTTCATTTGTGACCTCCACCGACCCGGTCCTTTGCTTCCATTTTGGCATTTGCTAATCAATTCTCATGAAACACTTAGAGCAATTGTTAGCAAACTAGGTTTCATCAATTACCCAAAACCAAACATGGGCTTTCAGTGGCTTTCTTCTTTGCGGGCGGGGTTGGTTGCACCACCTACGGTGGAGGCCTCTTAGTAGATGGCTTGGTAGGTGGGGGAGGTGTTGGAAGTCGTGGCGGCGATGACGGCTTTGCTGTTGGTGGAGGTGATGGCACCCTGCCTGGTGTAAACACATCTTCGTACTCGCAGCCCAGAGCACTCTGATGGTCTGGGGAACGGATTATTGGACTTGGCCTTTGCTTCTGTTCTTCAGGACGAGGCGGCGGTGGCGCCCCTGGAATAATAATGTATCGCTTGCGCCATACAATGAATGTCTTCTCAGCTTCTCCTAGTGTCTTCTCCCCATCACCTCCTTCAATTTCAAGAGGCACATTACCAAAACGTTTGGTAACTCTATCCACCGAGACGCTAGCATATCTAGGTGGTATTCTTCTCCCATGGATAGTGGGTGTCTTGGTCGGGTCTACCGAGTTTACAATACCGGTAGCAACCATGACTGTGGAGTTCCCCTGTGCAATGTGCAGCTCACACGGTGTAAGTGGATTAGTGATATCATCCACGGGGAAGCGCAACGCTCCGTCATCTTGCTGATTTGGCACCTCAGTAGAAGTACAACTGCTTTTTGCAAGATTTTCTGGTTGGCTAACTCCTTCTGATGTATGTCTACTCAATGCTAATTCCAACTGCCTTGCTATTTCCTCTTGCATTCTTGCTTTAAGTTGTTTCTCACGTTCATGAGACTGACGTAGCGCTTCATGTGACTCGAGAACATATTCTTCTAACTTGCGCATCCGCTCTGCCTCCTCTTCCTTCCTTCTTCGATGGCTTCTGTAGCTATCTTTGTCCTCAGGGAAACCATGTTCCCATGTCACACCCGGTCCCAAGCCTCTGGTTCAGCCAGGGTGCTCAGCGGTACCAATGGCATATGTCAGTTCGTCCTTCTCTCTCTTCGGCCTGAATACCCCTTTCTCTTTAGCGTGCATAATATATTGCAATCTTTCTGCTGCGTCTACAAATTTTTGGCCATGAACTACCTTCCCGGTCTGCAGGTCAAGACTTCCCCCACGACCAAAAAACCATTGTTTCGCACATACAGGTCATGCAGCTGATTCTGGTATGAGCCCCTTGGCTAAAATATCAGCTTCCAATTTTTTCCACTTGGGAATGGCAGAAGGGTAACCACCTGAGCCCAAGTGATGGTGGTATTCCTTTTTGCGAGCATTCTCAGTGTTCCTTCTGACCCGTGTCTCACCCTCTTCCGATAACTTGTACTGTACAAATTCATCCCAGTAGGGCCTACACTTTGTGATCGGACCAGTGGCTCGGTCAAAATCTAGCGTCTTGTTCTCCTTCACATATGTCTTGTATGTCACACCCAATTTTAAGGATAAAATTGAATGCATAACCTTATGTGCGCCCCAGGATCAGTCACACACATAAGCCGACAAATACAAGGTAATATCAAAAGACAATGATCAAATACATAACGTAGTAATACTTAAAATAGAACCTTTAAGAAGCAAACAGCGGAAAGACACTCCGATCTTCGCGTGTAGACGCCAACTCCACAGGGACACAACTGACTGGTTGACCACAAGCCTAAACTTCTCCTGAGGTGTGGGGGGAATAGCAAGAGTGAGTCCATGTCGAACTCAACAAGTATAGTAATCTCATGATCAATGTAACATAAATAATGTGAAAGCATAAAATAGTAAAAATGATCATGTTAGCAATCAAAAGTCACCATCTTAAATGTAAGGATTCCAAGGCCGCTCGTGTCCTTGAGTAAGGCTAGTATACCAGTTTAATAAACTCTGCGCAGAGGTGTACACTTTCACTGTGAGCCATGATTTACCCTTTCGCCCGAGGTGATCAGCCTCTTAGCCCACTACCAAGGAAGGCCGACAGGGATTCACTATGAAGCCTTTCAAAGGTTCGTCTAACATGTTAGGGCCGCGAGGTTTCCTCGGCAAGCAGATGTAGAGCCCCCCTTCCATATGGCACAAGGTCACGCAGGTTATACACATATGGACAGAGGCCGCACTATACCCGAGTCGGCAAGCCCCTCTTGCGCCTTTCGGTAACCTCTAACATACTAGAAAAGGTTCTCGTACTGAGCTAAAACCAAAGCCATATAGCCCTCACAGTTGTACTGTCAATCCTGGAGGTTCTCTTACAGACAAATCCTCAAGTTGCTAAAAAGTCATTTTTATCGTTTGTTACTTAAACATTAATTAAGTCACAAGATCACAGTCACAACAAGAATATCCAACTATACTTGCCTTGATCAAAGTACTCTGGAGAACTTGGATCCTCAACGTACTCTTGATCACCAATGTATTGCTCACCGTCTGAACTCGATCGTAAAATCACCACACAATCATCGAGGCAATCATACACAAAGCAAACAAGATCTATATTAGAAACAGTACACCAACAGTGGAAAAATAGATTGAAAAGTTTATAAAAATAATCTACGCGTCGCTACGATTCCAACGATATAAAGATCACGAAAATCGGAGTTCAAACGGAGAAGTTATGAAATAAACAAGTTTTACTTTAATAGATTAAATATAATCTCAAATTTTAAAAGTTGAAAATATATGAAACAGTGATACCATCAGATAGATTATGAAATTACGAATCTAACGCAATTTGAATTGTTCAAATCGGATCTAAAACGAGTAAATTATAGCTAAAACAAATCTAGCGGCAAATCTGCAATTTCAGAAAACATCTTTTCATTAAACCGAGACAAACTACGTTTTCTAAATCGGAAAGCATAAACGGAGGAATGCGCCAAGGGACTACGGGTTAAGTATTAAAAACTACAGGGGGTTATTCGTAAAAACGCTGGCCGAAAGGGTATCGGCGAATAGGAGCCGTCCGATTCGAATTGGACGTCTCGGATTAGATGGGAGGGGGTGTGGGCGGCGCTCCGGCCATGTACAGAGACCGTGCGGCGGCGCCATCGCCGGAGGGTGGCCGGAGACGGCGTTTTCGGGGCTAGGAAGCTCGGCACACCTCGGGATCTGGTCAGGAAGCAAGAGGAGCTCAAGCCAAACCTATCTATGGTTTCGGTTGCCACAGAGGTAGCTCGGAGAGGATGCGGCGAGCTCGGTGGCGGAACTATGGCGGCGGCGAAGCTCGGCATCATGGCTATAGTGCACAAAACCGAGGGAGAAGGGGTCGGGAAGATCCCTGACCTTGCTGCGAAGCTTGGAGGGCAACCAATTTCGACGGAGAGACTTCTCGTTGGCGAAATTGACGGCGACGGCGGAGCTCGGAGCGGCGGTGGCTCTGTGGCTGCGGCAAGGGCACGATTGGAGGCGGCGGCTTGCTCGGGAACTTGTGGGGAGGGACGGCAGAGCTCGGCCGACCTATATAGGGGCACGAGGGAGGCGTAGGAGATCCGGACTCGTCCGAGGATCCCGGCGGCGGAAAGCTTCGAGCAGCGGCGGCTCTGTTCGCGCGAGGGCAGGAGGAGGCAATGCCGCTAGGGCTGGTTGGCGGCAAATAGGGGCCCGCCTGGACTTATATAGTCCCGAGGCGATGGGATAGGGGAGTTGAGTTCGCCTCGGATATAGGAGATCGAATCGAGGGCGGCGAGCGACGAACTCGCTCTGTTCGTTCTCGCATCGGACTCTCGGCGAGCAGCAGAGGGAAACAGGGGAGGGGCTGTCCTGTGGGTCCCACAGGTCGGTAGCACCGAGCGCTGGGGTCGGGCTGGCAGTCACGGCAGAGGGATGCTCCGCGCGAGCGTGCTCGGTCGCGGCGTGGCTCTCTGCTTTGGGCGCCCCGGGGAGAAGAAAGGAAGGAGGAGAAGAGGGACTGCCCTGTGGGGCCCAAAGCTTGCTGCGCCGGCTGGCTAGTTAGCTGGGCCTCGGCCCAAGTTAGCAAGGGAGGGGGCAGGCCGAAAGGAAGAGGAGGACTGGGCCCTCGGGCCAAAATCAGAGAGGGGAGGGTTTTTCCTTTTTCCCTTTTCTATTTTCTAATTTCATTTTCCAAAAGGATTTTCAAATTGGGTTTTGAAATATTTGAAAAAAAATTCAAATAAGCTACGACAGTACAAAGAAGAAATGCTCCAGCATGAATGCATCATACATGTGTATGACCTAGGTTTGATTTTATATTTGAGAAAAATTATTATTTCCCTATATTGGAATGATCAACTAATTGCATAATTAAATAAATTCCCACCATTTAAAAGAATGCAATTTTTCGGGTGTTACATTGTAGAGACTTTTCTTTCAACTCTGAAACTGTGTGGCCAGTCTTTTTGATTGCCCAGCGCCTAACTAGCGACTTCAAGTCTTCGCTGTTGAACTCTGGATAATTATCCGTTTCTAGCGTGAAATGTTGAAGAATATCATTCCACACTAGATTCTTGTCAACATCAGAAACAAAGCTGACATCAGAAGCACTAGGCTTTGCCTTCCATTCTCGTGCACTGATCGGGATCCTGTCCCTTACAAGGTATCCACAATGGTTCACGAATTTCTTTGCATGTGGTCCTAATGGTTCGCCCGTATCTGTGTGTTGAACTCTGTGATCACAAAGCGACCCTCTAATGGCTTCTTCGGGCCCCGGACTCCTTTGCTCTTGCCCGTAGATGTCGTCGTTCCAGATGGCTACAAAATTAAGTTAAGAAACAAATATTTAATAAGTATCGGTAACCACACATATAATGATTTCGTAACCATGTGTTCGCAATAAATAAATACCTCGCCAGTAGTATTATCTGCAACATTGTCTTGCTGCACATTCCCAACATCCAAGAAGTACTGACTCCCGTCGTCTTCTCCCTCCGGCCAGTGTTGACTGCCAGTGTTGATAATGTCCATCATTTCTTGTTCTATATTGGCTCTATTTCCGGCCATCTAGAGGAGAAAAATTATTAATGTTAATATTGCATGTGGAATAAAAGAGACAGAAAACCTAAACCCTAGCCCTAACACTAATTAAACCATAGCCCTAAACCCTTACACTAAACCCTAGCCCTAGCCCTAACACTAAACTAAAAATAATACAATTAATTAATTTAAGCTAATATCTAAACTAACTAGAAAAACTAAACTAAAACTAATTTACTAATTAATTACTAATATATTAACCTAAACTAAACTAAAACTAATTTACTAACTAATTAACTAATTAAACTATCTAAACTAAACTAAATTAATGAACTGACTAAAAATAATACAATTAATTAGTATAAGCTAATAACTAAACTAACTAGAAAAACTAAACTAAAACTAATTTACTAATTAATTACTAATATATTAACCTAAACTAAACTAAAACTAATTTACTAACTAATCAACTAATTAAACTATCTAAACTAAACTAAATTAATTAACTAACTAAAAATGAAACAAACTAACTAAATGAAAAAAACCGCTAGCGTATATACCTCGGCGATGTAGGGCGCGGCGCGGTGAGCAGAGGAGAGAGGGCCGGCGGCGAATCGCGTGGGGGCCAGCGTCGAGGCCCGCAGAGGGGCAGTCCGCGGTGGCGGCCGGCAACACGGAGGCTGCGTGCGGCGGTCGAGGAGGCGGATGTCGGGCGAGCGGCGGTGGCGGGCTAGGTGTCGAGATCCCGCGCGAGGCAGTGGCGGGCCGGGCGTCGAGATCCCGCGCAAGGCGGTGGCGAGCTCGAGCAGGTCAGGGTGGCGCGCGGGAGGGCGGGCATCGCGCCGGCGGGGCACTGCCGGCCGGCGTCGGTTGGAGCGGTCCGAGAGGCGGCGGCGGCGTCGAGGGCGAACGGCGTGAATCGAAGAAGTCCGATGGATCGAGGTTAAAGGCGCGTTCAATATATAGGTCGGGACTTTTAGTCCCGGGTCTAATCCAAAAACGGGACTAAAAACTTTTAGTCCCGGTTCCAACCAGGAACCGGGACTAAAGCTCATACTTTTAGTCCCGGTTCTTGATAGGAACCGGGACAAAAAGTTCCAGGAACCGGGTCTAAATCTCAAACTTTTAGTCCCGGTTCTTGGTAGGAACCGGGGCTAAAAGTGTGTTTTTGGCGGGCCTATAAATTTCGGCCCACCTTTAGTCTCGGTTGCAGCCTACAACTGGGACTAAAAATAAAATTCCTGTTCACCTCCCGCCAACTGGATCATTTCGTTTTGTCTTACTTTATAATACTTATAAACCTTACTAATTCAATAGTAAATGGAAATGTTGACAAAAAAATTTAAAAAAAAAGGTTCCTGCTTTATTTTACTGCATACTACACAGAAGAAAAATCTTTTACCTGTATTTCTTGATTTCTTTACAAATATTAATAGTAATATACGATAATAATCATTAATTCATTAATACAAAAATGTGGTGCTCAAAAAATATAAATAAAATGGTTGGTATTTGATAGAAAAGTTGTTTTTAATTTATTTCAACGTAAATTCATGGATCTAATGTCTCACAATTATTACATAATAGCTAAATTCGCTTTAAGCAATCACAGTAGTGAACTTTTTTCAAATATGTGTCCCTTGATCATAATCGACGTAGCCATGGGGTGTCTTCATTGTTCAATAAGATACTTGGGTCTTTGTTGACCATGAAGGGTGGGATTCGATCATCCTTCTCATAATCTTCTGATGTGTGTAACAGAACCGCCTAAATCACGTGGCCCACAGGCACCTGTCAACGTCACTAATGACATCTGACAGCCGGGCCCGTGTTCCATATGACCCAAGCGGGCTCTGCCGGGCTACATAAGCACCCGTTATCTCCGACAGGATCCCATTGCGAAGTCATTACAGAGTTACAACATTTTATAACAAAATACATCAGAGTAGAATTTGCGGAAGAATAAATAGTACTTAATATTACAGACCAGTGTTCGAATAAAATTAAGTGCAGTTATTACAGACCATAAATTTAAAAGAGTAGCAGTAGGGTTTGGAACAACAATACGACAGATAGTTAAATATTTCACGAACCCTGCCCAAAGGTTTAACTTTAGTCTTCTTCACTCTCCTGGACGATAGTGACGCAGCACGGGGCGAGACAAACTTCGGTCTCCTGCTGCCCTCCTGCAACGGGGTTAACAAACCCTGAGTACATGGGGTACTCCGCAAGATTTACCTGACTAAAAGTGTAAGATTAGACTCGGGAATGCAGGCTAAGGGGAGTCAAGGTAAGGCCTAGCAAGAGTTCAAAAATTTTTGCGGAAAAGCACTACTAATCCTATCTCAATATTTTATTTCAATAACATTATCCATCATTATCTATTTCTCCAAGTTCTTTCTCATATATCAACATTCTTTCCTTTACTTAATCAATTTCAAAACAATCCTAATTCCGAACCACTTTTCACTGTAGGTGTGAGGATCAAGTCTCCATATCCGAGGAGCAACGACGATTCGAATCGATTAATACCCAGCTGGGGATCCCTATCCACACTGCGTATGTAGCACTTAAGCTTGCATACGCCAACCCCGCCTACCACGGCTTTTCATACCCCAGAACCGGTCCTGCGCCACCCGAGAGCACAGTACTCCTCTCGTCTCTAGGCACGACGGCCACGAGGGTACACGCTACTCTCGCCATCTCTCCACTCCCAGTGCGTGGTTGTCGGTTCCAGCAGTAGAGCCACCGGAGTCAGAGGCTTTCCGTAGTATGTGGCTAGTTGCAAAGTCTTGATCACAGCAGGCCTGACAACGAACGGTCCCTAATATTTTTCCGTTAGAAACCATGCATTGGGACTCTAACCCAAGTACACTGGTAACTACCCGGTTTTCACATCCCTTTCCCGATGGCGACGAAAGTTGGGACTCTAACCCAAGCAGTTGGCCAACCAAGCGGGAAAAACCATCCCTGTTGATGACAATGAACTAGCTAGGAACACTGCCAACAATAAGGACATAACCAGTCCCATGAAGTGATTCATTGCATTTGTGTCATCATAGTTTGAAATAGCATTTTTGCAAATCTAACCGTCAAGCATGACTAAGCATCTTTCAATACTTTTAATCAAATCAGGTTATCAGTTATTGGTAATTGGTCAAGGATGGTCATGCATCAAGTGGTTGTCAATCAACTCCTAGTAACCTAATGCAATAGATTAACTCAAGTGATAAATATTTTTAAATAACAAGGAGGGGTTGAATGCACCGGGGCTTGCCTTGAATTGCGTAGAGTGTCGGATCCGGGTCAGTTCCACAAATGTCAAACCCTTGTATAACTTCCTGAGTAGTCTCCTCAGATGGACCCTCAGACTTAACCTCTGGATTCTCGGTCACTACACGTTTGCAATGAATGAATGTATGAATGTGATGCACATGAAATGATAGATGAAATTTAATAACAAATAGATAAACCACACATGAGTATATGACCCTACCTTTGCTAGACATGAATAATCTAATTCATACTGCCCTAGGTCATAAAGGTGATTGACCTAGAATTTCAATCAATCCAAAATCCACATCAAACCTTAATCACCAAAATTTCCTATTTATTTTATTAATCAATTAACCAAGCATATAATTAACAATTAATTAAATTATTTCTATTTGACCTCAAACTTCACAAACAGATAGATCTTGACTTATAATAGTGGCACATAAAATTTCATGATTTTTGGAATTACAGGGAATTAATTAAAAATGCCTAAAGTTGCATTCTTTTATTTAATATACTGATTTTTAACTACTACAGAAAGTGTTCAAAACCTATATTTAATATTTTTATAAAATACTACACACTATAGAGAGTACTCACAAAAATTTCCATAATTTTTGGGGCAGTATATTAATTCTCACAAAAAGATTAAAACGCAGAACTATTCATTTCAAATATTAATAGAAAACCCTTTGGAAATTCCCGAAAAAAAAGAAAACGCCAAATCGGCCCGGGTCGGCCCAACAGCACGCAGGCCGGCCCAGCGCGGCCTCTTTCTACCCCGCGCCACTGACGAACGGGCCCCGCCCGTCAGTCACTTCTTCTCTCCCTCCTTTCTTCTTCCTCCCGCCGTCTCCCACGCACGCGCGCGCGGCGGCTCTGCGCCACCGGCGCGGCCGTGCCGGCGGAACCGACACTGACGATCAACACCCGACGAGTTCCCCACTAGCGCCCGCACCCCAGCTACGGACTCCGCACCGCCCCCCGGCCTTCCGAGCACGGCCGAGAACGGCCATGGCGGCTCACCGCGGCAGCGACTCGACTCCCGCGACTTACGGACCATCACAAGCTAAACCGACGACATCGAGGGTACCACAGAGCTCACCGGGATCACGAATCACAGGTGGTTGGGACGGAGAAGGCTCGGAACGACGAGCTTGACAGTGACGGTCGGAAACAGCAAGTCGGACTCGACGGCGATCTCCCGTTCCGGCGAACCCTGAGCTCCAAACAAGAAACCGTCGCGCACATGAGCACCACGGCGAGACACGGAACGTAGAACACACGTGTTAACGGAGAGAGGCTCACCGAGACGAGCTATCCGCGTCGCGAAGACCCTCGGCGGCGCTCGGTCGGTGCGGAGGACGAAGCAGCAGCTGCGCGGGACTCCGGCAACGGCAAACCTCAACAAGTGGCTCAGGCGGTGCGCAAGGAAGTTGGCTAGCTGGCTGTGGAATTGAGAGAGGGTGGAGTTGGTCGGGGCACGACCAATCCCGCCGATCGGTAGTAACGGTCGCCGCCGATCGGTAGTAACGGTCGCCGATGAACCGAGGAGAAGAAGGCGATGGAAGAGCTCGTCGCCATTTAAAGCCGCGGACGGGGAAGAGATAAGGGCGAGGCGTCCCGGGGCCCCCCCTGCGGCGCACCACGCGGCGGTGCCCCGGCCCCGGCGGCCGGACGACGGCCGGCGCGCGGCGCGGCACGCGCGTACGGCGGCGCTCGTGAACAGGGGACCCCCCCTCTCGTCTACTGTAGCACAGGGGACGGTCAAAAGCTATTCTATCCAATTAAACCCTACCCAAGCTGAATCAGTGAGTGGTCCCAAAATAAAAGTTGTGGAGAATTTTGTGTAGAATACTTTTGCTTTTTGAAGTATGTTCAAATTCGGTCAAATTTTCAAACTACAGAAAAGGGGGTAAAAAGGGTTTTGAATTTCAAACTGAATTTTTAAAATTACTTTTGATTCTTCTCAACAACTTGAAAATTGGTAAACATGAAAGTTGTCCTTCTCAGAGAGATTGACAACTTCTATGAAGGAAGTTTTTGAATATTCTTGATATTTTTGAAATTGAAGTTTCAAATATAAATTTCAATATAGTAATTTGAGTTAAATTTGAATTTTTATAATATAACTTCAAAATCTCCTAAAATAAAAGTTGTTACATTTTTAAAACTCTTCAACTTTTATTTAGACACTTTTCCCATATTTCATATAGATTTTGAATTGGGTTTTTAGATCAACATTAGGGTTTAATTCAATTTCTATTTAATTTCATTTTTGATTTTTGATTAAGGGCTCAAGTACACAATCAATACTTAGCTGAAATCAAATCACTCTAGGCCCTAAGCTCAATCATATGTAGATGCTTAAATTTTAAATATGATGACATGGCAGATTAATTGAATTCTAATACCAAAGGTATTACAATGTGTCTGTCTTATCTTCAATTCCCACAATGTTTCTTTTTCCTGAAAGAACTATATGACGCTTTGGCTCATTGCTAAATGGGTTCTTATCATTTTTTCCTCTTTTCGGTTTCGAAGACATGTCATTGACATAGAATACCTGGTTGACATCCTTGGCAAGCACAAATGGTTCGTCTTTGAACCCACTGTTATTGAGGTCCACTATTGTCATTCCATACTGATTGTCCACTGTTACCCCGCCTCCGGACACCTTTACCCACTGGCACTTGAACAAAGGAACTTTAAAAGTAGGTCCATAGTCTATTTCCCATATCTCCTCTATGCGGCCCTAGTATGTTTGCTTAGTCCCGTTCGGGTCTGTGGCATCTATGCGGATACCACTGTTTTGGTTGGTGCTTCTTTTATCTTGGGCTACTGTGTAGAATGTATTTCCATTTATCTCGTACCCTTTGTATGTGAGGATATGTCATAATGGTTGCCTAGCCAACAAACACAGTTGCTCCGGAATACTCTCATCACCCTGACATTCTTTTCGTAACCAACCGCTAAAAGATTCCATGTGATGGCGCGAAATCCAAGCTTCAGACTTGCCTGAAAACTGTGATAGTAGGAATTCCTTGTGTCTGTCCATATATGGCTCCACCAAGGTGGAGTTTTGCAGAACTGTGTAGTGTGCTTTATTGAAATAATCGTCACCCTGACCGATATATGTTTTCTTCCCTAGTGTCCCCTTTCCACTTAGCCTCCCCTCATGTCGTGATTCTGGAACACCAATTGGGTCTAAATCAGGAATAAAATCAACACAGAACTCAATGACCTCCTCGGTTCCATAGCCCTTCGCGATGCTTCCTTCTGGCCGAGCACGGTTGTGAACGTATTTCTTTAGGACTCCCATAAACCTCTCAAAGGGGAACATGTTGTGTAGGAACACAGGACTTAAAATAATAATCTCCTTGACCAGGTGAACTAGGAGGTGCGTCATGATATTGAAGAAGGATGGAGGGAAAACCAACTCGAAGCTGACAAGACACTGAACCACGTCATTCTATAGCTTAGCAAGATCTAGAGGATTGATTGCCTTCTGAGAAATTGAGTTGAGGAATGCACATAGCTTCACGGTGGCTAGACGTACATTTGCAGGTAGAATTCCTCTTAATGCAACTGGAAGCAATTGTGTCATGAGCACGTGGCAGTCATGGGACTTTAAGTTTTGGAATTTCTTCTCTGGCACGTTTATTATACCTTTTATATTTGAGGAGTATCCGGATGGTACCTTGATGCTGTCTAGGCATTCAAACAGGCTCTCCTTCTCTTCTTTGCTAAGACTGTAACTAGCAGGTCCTAAGTATTGGCGTCCATCAGCTGTCTTCTCGTTCAAACGCTGCAGGTCCTCTCGTGCTTCAGGTGTGTCCTTGCTCTTCCCGTACACACCCATGAAGCCAAGCAGGTTCACACAAAGATTCTTTGTTAGGTGCATCACGTCAATCGCATTGCGGACCTCTAGGACTTTCCAATATGGTAGCTCCCAAAATATGAACTTCTTCTTCCACATAGGTGCATGACCGCTAGCGTCGTTCGGAACGGGTTCACTGCCAGGTCCCTTTCCGAAGACTACTTTCACGTCCTTGACCATATCGAGTACGTCCTCACCGGTGCGGTTGATATGCTTGGACTTGTGGTCCGCCTTACCTTTAAAATGCTTGCCTTTCTTTCTTACAGGGTGATTCGCAGGCAGGAATCGACGATGCCCAAGGTAGACAACATTTCTACATTTTTTCAAAAATATACCTTTAATGTTCGTGAAACAGTGCACACATGCATTATATCCCTTGTTCGACTGTCCTGAAGGATTACTTAGAGCAGGACAATCATTGATTGTTACGAACAACAATGCATGGAGGTCAAAGTGCTCCTGTTTGTGCTCATCCCAAACATGTATACCTGGTTTATTCCACAAAAGCAGTAGTTCTTCAATTAGTGGCCTCAGGTACACATCGATATCATTGCCAGGCTGCCTTGGTCCTTGGATTAGCACGGGCATCATAATGAACTTTCTCTTCATGCATAACCATGGAGGGAGGTTGTAGATACATAGTGTAACAGGCCAAGTGCTATGACTACTATTCTGCTCCCCGAAAGGATTCATACCATCCGTGTTTAAAGCAAACCTTATGTTTCTTGCGTCCCCTGCAAAATCTGGGAACTCTCGATCGATTGCTCTCCATTGAGACCCATCGGCCGGGTGTCTCAGCATATTGTCCATCTTACGGTCTTCTTTGTGCCACCGCATTAACTTTGCATGCTCTTTGTTTCTGAACAAACGTTTCAAGCGTGGTATTATAGGAGCATACCACATAACCTTGGCAGGGATTTTCTTTCTGGTTCTTTCATCCTCAACATCACCAGAGTCATCTCGCCTGATGTTATACCGTGATGCATGGCATACCGGGCAAGAATCCAACTCCTCATACTCCTCGCCACGGTAGAGGATGCAATCATTAGGACATGCATGTATCTTTGTGATTTCCAATCCCAGAGGGCAGACAACCTATTTGGCTTCATAGGCAGTGGCTGATAATTTGTTATCCTTTGGAAGCATCTTCTTTATTTTTGTAAGCAACTCCCCAAATCCCTTGTCGGATACACCATTCTTTGTCTTTCATTGCAACAACTCTAGTGTGCTACCTAATTTTTTCTGTCCTGCATCACAAGTTGGGTATAGCAACTTCTTGTGATCCTCTAGCATACGCTCGAACTTGATCTTTTCCTTTTCACTTTCGCATTCTCTCTTTGCATCGCAAATAGCCTGAGCAAGATCATCAATGGGATCATCGTGTGCTGGTACCTCTTCTTCAGCTTCCTCCATTGGAATATCATTGTTTAATATACCATAGTCAGCAATAGTGTCACCATCGTCCCATTGTTCTTCTTCGTCTTCTTCCATTATAACGCCTCTTTCTCCGTGTTTGGTCCAGCAGATGTAGTTTGGCATGAAACCTGACTTGAACAAGTGAGAATGAAGAATCCTTGAGCAAGAATATTCCTTCAAATTCTTACATACACCACATGGGCAGCACATGAATCCATCCCGCTTGTTTGACTCGGCCACATTTAAGAAAATATGCACGCCCTCAATGAAATCTTTGGAGCGATGATCAGTGTTGTACATCCAATGCCGACTCATCCACATTACAAGACAAACGAACATATATCACAATACTGGACATTAATTAATTTATGAAAGCCTCGCTGCAATGTAGATAGTCACAACTAGCACTAAACTAATTAAACCTAAAATACACTTCAACAGTCTAAGCATATCACGACCGATCTCAACTAAAACAGACAAATCATTCGTCTGTTCAACATCAATGGTCTTCGTTCGCGGGCTCAGTGCCTCATCAGCTAGCTCATCACCCACCGCAGCCACCTCTGCAAGAGTTCCAAACACGTGTTTGGCATACTCTTCTTCCCAGTACCACCCTGGACATCCACTGCCATCCCACTGAAATTAAGACAAAAATACATAAGTTTAGTAAAAAAATACATAATTTATTATATATAATCATCAAATGCGATGGAGTAACTCACATTACGATCTAGACACTTATAGAAGATGCGCCCCTTGTTGGGACCCTCCTTCTTCACTCGAAACTCAAGCACATTCTTTTTCTTGCACTCGCCGCACTCAATGAGAGGGAGGTCTGGTCTCAGCCTCTTTTGAACCCGATGATAGGCCGACGACCCGGAAGCATTCGTCATCTACTCTTTACTCTCTAGACTCAAATTTGTAAAGCACTTAAATTCCTAATAATGTATTTTAACAAGTTAAACAAAAAAATAAAACTCCTAAAATTAAAATCACAAATATATACATACAACATTTGAGTAACAAATGTGAGCTATGCATATTATAAATCTTCCTTCGACCAAATATACAAACTATCAAGTGATTTTGAGCTTGAAATATAAATTATTGAAGAAATATCAAGTGATTTTGACCTTGAAATACAAATTATTGAAGAAATAACCATATAAATATCCTAGTGATTAAACAAAAGAGAATAAAGATAGTAACCTTTGTAACCGTAGAATTGAAGAAGTTGGAGGAGTAACCTAGCCAAGCTCCACACTTGAGCTGAGAAGAAGCAAGAACATGCACGAGCAGAAGCAAGAACAAGCATGAATGGCTCGGGGCCTCGGGCTCGGGGGGAAGAAAAGGTTTAAATTGGAAGGGTGGAACATTAGTCCCGGTTTAGGCTACAAACCCGGGCTAAAAGTTAAGGTTTAGTCCCGATTCTGCCCATAAACCGTGGTTAAACTTTTAGTCCCGGTTGATTATCAAAACCGGGACTAAAGATAGACTTTTAGTCCCGGTTTTGATCACCAACCGGGACTAAAAGCTCCCTAGCCGTTGCGAGCCGTTGGGAAGGAGGATTTAGTACCGGCTGCTATATCTAGCCGGGATTAAAGGTTTATTTCTTCTCGGGCACAAAAAATTCCGGTACTAAAGCCAAAATCGGTAGTGGATCAAAAGCCTGCTCTCTACTAGTGTTTTCATCACGCCACTCGATATCTACAAGTTTGTTCCTCTTAATAGTATGAGCACCTATCCTAAATCAAATTAAACTCTTCTCTACTCATCCTTAGACCGGTAAAATAAAATTCCCTATAGGTTATACCTTTATCTTGCGCATTTCAATTCCATCTCCATCCCCACCATCGATGTTGATACAACACATGCCACAACACCATCATGAATAATACGATCCACTTCATATGATCATGTGGCTTTTGGTTCATCGATCTTAGACCTCACGTGTTCTTCACCGTTGCATCGGTCCATTGGCACCAAGTCTTTACTCAAGTATCCTGCCACACGGTCCAGCGCTTCAAAGGCTCTGACTTGCCCTTCACTCTTGCATTCGGTGCATCAAGACACAAACCTTGTCTTGATCTTCTTCACCTAATCACGTGACTCCATGTCATGTATCATGCATTAAGGTTCTCCATCATCACATGTGTGAGATAAACAATAAATCAAGTCATTCCCACCTCCATGACATATATATAGTTGCTCACGCAAGTATACATATGGACTAGTCACCTATAAATCTCACAATAATCATAATTACTTTACCTAAGTTGTCATTCAATTAGCAAAACCAAATAAGAACCTTTCAACGTCACAGTTTCAATCTGTTATTATCGCCATAGCTGCATCGATCCATTCGTAACCTCACTGACAATAATAATAGATTGCATCCGCGCTGTTTGTAGATCCTCTTGTACTAAATCAGTCGATTGTCCACATACTTTAATCATTAATGCACCCCAAGCGGGTATTTAACTGGATTCGTGTGCTATTATCACGTTTATTTGCTTTTGCCCAATTATAGGTTGTTTTATGCTTACTGTTTGCATGCACGAGTTTATCCGATTTATAACTATTTATGTCTATAAATCTTTCAGTTGTTAATTGTCTTCGCCTTACAAATCTTGATTAATCTGCAGCTGATTACATCTGTGAATCATGGCTGTTCACATTGTTCTATATCATCATGCATGCTAGATATTGACTCCTTAGCCGATGATTACATTTGTGAATCATGACTGTTCACATTGTCCTATATCATCATGCATGCTGGATATTGACTCTTTAGTCCATAGTGATACTCACTGGTGCTTGTAGCCACAAAATTTGAAATTGTCTGGAAGCTCCTTAAATTACTGATTCTTTTCTCCCCATGTTAGTTGTAAGTTAAATTGACTGGCATGCCCTCGGATCGGCTGATCGATCCTGCGCTTGAAGCCAAGATCCACACAGCTGGAAAGCTTACCCAGACACATCGATAAATTTTTGCGTCAACAGTTTTTCCCTCTATTTTTTTCTTTGATGCTCGTTGCGTCTTCCGAATTTGGTAATCCTATGATTACTCTTAGCCCCTTTTTTCAAATTACACAGTAGAGACGTAGATACTCACAACACACGTAAACTCATCCCTGTAAATATACGCATGCAAACCCTACATCTATGGGCACCTCTGAAAGACTATGACAGCGAATATAGAGATTGACAAAGTCAACAACTAGGATTTCCTGATCGATAGCGTTCCACTAGACTGTTCTACTATTGTATCATAGCCTCATTTGTATTACTCTCAGCCCTCTGTAGGAGTACTCTTTAGAGCTCTATTTTTCTCTTAATGGGATAGTACATGTCTTTGGATTCGGCCGCAAATAAAAAATTGAGAAGCACCAAAAGGAATGAATCATGTCCACAATCATCCCGCACTACATAAGTACTTTTATTTTGTCAAGCATGAGCAACTGCTCTGCTATTTAGGAACATGAGAGCATGTCAAAGTTTTTTTTTGGCGAGGATGTCAAGGTTTTTATTTGCGGTAGTGACAGCAGGATTTTGCACCATTTCCTTCGTAGTTACAACTAGAATAAGGCACTGTTTAGTTACACTCGGTTGGATTTTGTAAACATTATAGCAGCGTTTTATTTTTTATAATAATTGTCAAATCATGTCCCGAGTAGGTTCAGAAGATTCGTGAGACAATATTTTATCAAGCTGTCAAATTAGTTTTAGTTTTCATCTATATTTAATGCTCCATGTATATGTCCAAAAGTTAATGTGACTAGTTTAATTGGAAGTTAACGGAGCCTAAGCCGAAATCACACATCACCATTTCCTTCATGTTCAATGTAGAGATCTTACTGCTCCTATTATGGTTTCGCCCGACGATGACACTCCCTGATGCATTGATTGATTGCCCCTGGCTGGAAGATGGCCGATTCGTCCGTCATCAGGGAAGGGACACGGTCCACACGGACGGAGCACTGGACCAGCGCTCGCAGTCGCAGTCGCCGTCGCAGAGAAGCCCTCCGGCTCCGGCCTCGCCTTGGCAACATAAACGGGCAGGCAAGCAGGCAGTGCTGGACCATCATGATTCAGCCACCCGCACCGGCACCGAGCTCCCGGCATCGAGTCCGGCGGGCCTAGCACGCACGCCGATGCACGCAGCACGCGCACATATCCACGCAGCGTGCAGGCAATGCAGAGCCATTGATGGCGGCGGGTCGGGTCTGCAGTGCACTGCAACCGTGGGCGACCGTGCACGTAAAGTTATGCCGTGACGCGCATCGATGAAAAGAGTGCACGGCTGCGGGTGCGGCCTACAGTGGCGCCAGGACTCGCATCTGCCAAACTGGGCTCATCAGTCGGTGGTGTCCCCAGGAGCCAGGCAGGAATGCGGAATCGGCCGAGCATTCTGGGCCCAGGGAATCGAAGCGGGCCGGCCAGCGGGGTTTCTCTGGGCTAGATTTTTTTGTCCATTTCGCAAGCGACCTCGTTAGATTTTGTCCTCTCTCCCTGTTTCTCTCTGGGCCACCTGCAGGCTCTGGCTGCTGTGCGTCTGCAAACTCCGGGGACTGGCGTGCCGCGTGCTGCTCTGCGATGCGAGGTTACTGTTCCTCCACTTATTGCTGCTCTGATCAAGCCATCGCGTCACGCAAAAAAAGGGGAAGCGTCAACTACGCAAGCAAAACAGCAGAAAACTGTTCATCCTCAAACAGCAGAAAACAGTACCTCCTCCCTCGCTCCACTCGCTCTGGATTATAACTTTATATAATAAGTTGTTTGTGATTAGTCGTAACATTTTGACAGTACGAAAATTATCAGATGGACATCATTTAAAACTTGTGTAAAGTGCCAATTGCTGCTCAAACTAGGCCCGTTTAGAAGATCTGTCATTCTCACTTTGGTCCCTAATTTAGGCCCGTTTAGAAGAAAAAAATCTAGAATCGGAATAATGTAGCAGCGGGAAATCTTGTGCAATAAATGTCCATCAACTATGGTTTATGTAGGTTTAAAAGATTTGTCTCGTGAGTTTTGCATAAACTATTCAAACAGTGTAAAAGATTTGTCTATATTTAATACTCTATGTATGTGTCTAAAGATTGATGTGACCTTTTTATTTGAAATTTGAAAGAGATCGGGCCATTAGATCATCAATATTAGCTTAGGTCTCGAGCTTGTCCAAATAGGTCTAGACCTATATCGACATCTCCCTTCTCTCCCAAGCTCACTCTCTCCTTTTTATCCACTGAGGTGAGTAAGCTTGGTGGCCAGTCATCTCTGTTTCTCCCTCTCTCTTGAGCTGAGTGAAGGCAATGGTTATGGGGGTGTTTAGATGCACTCAGTTGAAAGTTAGAAGTACTGTAACAGTGTTTTATTTTTTTTAATAACTGTCCTAATCATGACCCAAGTAGGCTTAAAAATTCGTGAGCACAATATTTTATCAAGCTATCAAATTAGTTTCAGTTTTTATCTATATTTAATACTTCATTCATGTGTTCAAATATTGATGTGACTAGTTTAATTAGAAGTTGGTAAAAATCTAAACGAGCTACAATCCATTGGTGCTCCGAAATCATCTACTCTCTATCCCTAATTGATCGTCGTTGTGGGTTTCATAGATATCTGGGTGCGTTTGGTTGGGAGGCAAGGTGGGATGGGATAGACCCGTACTCAGTTTTCAAGGGCTGGGACGATCCCATCATGCTGTTTGATTGAGAAGGGACATGATGACTCTGTTTTCTGTTTGATTTGGAGACATAAAATGTGGGATGAGTGGCCTGACATGTGGGATCCGTCAGTCTCTTACTATTTACTATTTATTTCCTTTTCCTCTCTTTTTTTTTTCTACCAGAGAAACTCCTCGCAAAAAAAAGGCCGAACGGCCTCACAGCACGGCGGCGGCCGCACGCACGCGCGGAGGCGGGGCCGCGCGCTCCCCCGCGCCGGTGCTGGGCCTGAGCTCGGCCGGAGCACGCCCGCGCGGAGGCGAGGCCGCGGCGGGGCGTGGCCTGGGCTCAGTCAGGAGTACACCCGCGGCGGCGGCAGACCTGGAGCTCGTGGATCTAGGGGCGCGGATCTCGCTCGGACCTGCGGCGGCGGCGGGCCTGAGCTCGGTGGAGCGCTCGCCGGCAGATCTTCACCGAGCGCTCGTCAGAGGAGATGCGCCCCTGCTCGCCCGGTCTTGCTTGTCGGAGGAGGCGCGCCTGTGGCGGAACCGGCCGAAGGAGCGCTCGTCGGAGGAGACGCGCCCCTGCTCGCCTATCGCTGCTCGTCCACCCTTGCGCGTCTGAAAGGACCGGATAGGCTAGAGGGGGGGTGAATAGTCTATAAAAATTTATACAAAGAACTAGACCTCAAGTTAGCAAATAACAATGCGATGCTAAGAGCTAGCTCTAGGCTATCCTAAGCAAGCCACTTATCACAATTATGCTACACAAGATAATATGCACACAAGCGCAAGAGACCCTCACTGTGATCCTAGAGTGAGAGCACCTAAACAAGAAAGTAAACGCAAGTGTGAGAGATCGAGGGAGCTATACCACCGAGAAGAGTAGAGGTTGATCCAATCACCGGGATATGATCAATATGAAAACCAACTGATCAACCAAGAGAATATAGGAAGACCAATCATCCACTTGATGGTGGAGAAGAGAGAACATTCGATTTTTTACCGAGGTTCACGTGATTGCCGTCACACTACTCCTCGTTGTGGCACCGATCTTTCTTGGTGGATTGCGAGCTAGGCTTCACATGCCAATCCCTCACCGGGCGTAACAACCTGGGTTTTCCGATAACCAAAAATCTGAACTTTCTAAAATTTTTCTTGTAATGAGTGTGCAGCATGTATTATTAGGTCGAAACCGCGACCTAACCCACTAACACCCCGTTGCATTCATATAGAATTGCTTGTAGAAGTGTGTGTCGTATAGTGAGTCGGTTTAAGGTTTTATGGTTTATTTGGTGTTTGGAGTACCCAAGTCCATAGCAAGTTCTCTCGATCGTTCTCGAACATTCCCTCGATCATTCTTGTTTCCATCTCAAGTATCCCTAAATTATGATCAAAGAAAGATTCTTCTTCTCCTTGAATTGAATTCCTCTCTCAACCAACTCATCTCCATTCCTCTTGATTCCCTCTCTAACTACCTTGCACCTTTTCGAATTACTCTAAAGCAAACTAATCTAGTACAAACTCCGGGTAATGAGAAATAGATCAAATTCTCTTCCCATTTATGCAGCCCGTCACCCTTTTCCCCGTGGCCCAACCTGCCTCCCTCCTCCCTGCGTAACAACAAAGCCCAACGCCACCGCCTCGGCCCACCTAGCCTACCCGCGCTGGGACGCAGCCCAGCGGCCCATGCGCCTCAAACCCCCTCTCCATACAGCTAGCCGGGCCTTGCCCTGCGTGGCCCAACACCGAACGCAGCACCCGCACACACGGCCCAGCTCGCCCTCCGCGGCCCACGTTGCCTCCTCACTCGCGCAGCCCAGATAGCCCAAGCCGCGGCCTGCCTGGCAGCCAGTGCCCCAGCCTTGGGGGCGACAGCACCGCGCCCCTTCGCTCCAAGCCGCCGCCGCCGCCGCCGCATGGACTGAGCCGCCAGCGCGCCCCGCGCACTGCCCCCTTCGCTGGATGGTGGCCACGTGCCCTTGGCACAGGAAGCCGAGGATCACCACCGTCCAACAGTGCTGATGCCCGAACCCTAGTGTGGATGCTCGTATAAAAGCCAAGGCCGACCGTGCCTTCCTCAAGCCGCCGCGCCACGCTCCTGTTCATCTTCTCCGCTGCGGCCGCCGCCATCCACCTCGCCTCCGACCACCACTGCAGCCCCGCCACAACCACACGGTGCCGAGCACCTCGATGCCAGGACCGTAGCCACACCAAGCCCTGGCCAACCACGGAGTCCGCTGCGCCGGCCTCCTTAGCTCGCCTCGCCTCTTCACCAAGCCGTGTAGCCGCACCGGTGGCCGAACGCCTTGCCGCGGCCAGCGATCGCGACCGCCTGCTGCCGGGAGCCTCACCATCGAGCCGCCTCCTTTGACGAAGCCCGACGCCACCGGAGCTGAGTGCCACTCCACGACATCGTCCTTCCCCGAGCCGGTCGCGCCTCGGCCACCTCGACATCCACCCGTGGTCATGCATCGCCACCCCCACCGGCGTTCGCTCGCGACGTCGTCGCCACGACAGGACGGCTCCGTCGCCACCCCGTCTTCGTAGTTCCACCTTGCCACGGCCATGCTCGCTACCACACTGTCGACCTCGCCTGCCACTGCCGACCAACAGCACGCCCTGGGAAGGAACACGGTGGCCACCACATCGACCACGGCCATGAATAGAGCATCCACCACCGGTCCGCAACAGCACTCCACCACGCCCCTGACTGCATCCAGTCCGGCCAGACTCGCCCTCAACCTCACAGCACCTCACCGGAGTTCTCTATCGCCGGTGAGCTTCCAAGAACCAAGTTCCCATCAATCTGTTTCGTTCTCATCACCGAATCTGAAACTGGCCTTCGTGCCATGACATACCTCTGCAGGGGAACAGAAGGACATGCAGCGCCTATTTGATGATCTCGAAGGCCACCCCTTCGCTGCCCTGGACCACGACGGCGTCCCGACCACCTCCTCGCCAAACCGCATCCACGCCAAACTTGACGCCGCCCGGTGCCATCGCCTTCACCACAAAAACAGCTCTGCCGGCAACGAGCCCAACCCGCATCAAGCGACCTGCCATCCGCAAGCCCTCGGTGAGCTAACCAAAGACCAAACCTATCCAACCCCTGCTGCCGGCGAGATGCCGATGAACCTTCTGCCTTTACCCCGTACCCACTTGCTGGCGGCCCAAGGCCGATGATCCCTCCATGTGTCCGGCCTTCGAGCTGTGTTTTCTACAGGGACCTCGTCGACTGTGTAGGGGCTGACGTTAGTAGGCACGATGCACGCAAACACACTCGCCGTGTCCTTTTGTAGCACTCATGCACACCGGACTAAACCCAGCCAACCGGAATACAGACCATGAACGCTTGGAACAACCATGACGGGCATTGCTGTCGCGTGCACCCGGGGCGCCGACGTCTCGACAGCGTTCCCGCATGATGTAGCTACTCAACCATGACGGGCATCGCCGTCGCGTACACCTTGCCATTTAACATCGGCCTTCGTGCTGTGATTCCATGCCTTGTTGGAAATCCAGCCATGCTCCGCCACCTCCCGGCTACTTGACGCCACTTCCCGCCAGCCTTCGGCTAGACAAAGCCCCTTCCGGCCAGCCACAGCCCCGCCCGGCCAGCCGCGGCCAGCAAGCCGCAAGCCACGGCTAGCCGCAGCCAGCCCACAGCAAGCCGCAGCCGGCCAGAAGCTACTAGTAGCTGGCCGAGAGGAGTTGGAACATGTAGCAGCAAGCTTCGCCACTTTCCTTTGACACCGACCCTATCCGGCCTTCGTGCCGTAGCCGTGTTGCCAGATCTTGAGGCCCCATAGATGATGCTGGACTGTTGAAAGACTAATCGATAGATGATGTTGGACTGTTGGAGAGCCCAATTGATAGATGCTGGACAGTTGGAAAGCCAAAGTGATACGACGCTGAACCATTGGAGAACCCCTTCTCTTAGTTCTTGTACACCTGTCCACCATATTGTACCCTATCCTTGCAATCTGTCTGTATTTGAATCTGTTGTACCATATCCTTAAGATTTGTCTATCCATATATCTGTTGTATCCTGTCCTTACACTCTCTCTGTATATGTATCTATAATACAGGATCCATCCATCTTCGAGCTATGGAATTGTGCTACTCCACTGTCCTATCGTGTTGTTTTGTCTTGTGGTCGTGCCTTTGGATCTTATTGCTGGTTGTTCTTGTTGTCTGTTTGTGTGCCGTGCCTTCGAGCCGGTTGAGGGATCGTACCTCGTTCAGGACGTTGCGATCGCGGGATCCGTCCTGCCATGACCATAATGCCGTGTGTAACTCGACCCCTCGTTGGTGTAGCTTGTGGCCGCGAGCATGCCTCACCATGACCATGGAGCTATACCCCGTGTGCCGTTCTTTGATTCTTCGTGCTCAGACCCTCGTATGCTTGTACCCTATGCGACCGTCGTATTCCTTCGATTCTCGCGGTGACAACCGCACCGCTAAGAATTTGGAAGATGACTTAGTGCCAGTGCACCCAGGTCAG
Source organism: Eremochloa ophiuroides (assembly GCA_038502445.1). Lineage (NCBI taxonomy): Eukaryota > Viridiplantae > Streptophyta > Magnoliopsida > Poales > Poaceae > Eremochloa > Eremochloa ophiuroides. The sequence continues at coordinate 25,993,800 of JAHLJS010000003.1, read as the reverse complement.
TGGTGTCCTACGAGTGGTTTGCGCACTTGCGTCTTTTACATGTCGCTCTCTTCTGACGTCCCGTCTATTCCATGGCGTGCGTGTTGGAAGAAGTAGACCATTGCCTTATTATGTTTCTCGCTCTTTTGTTCCCGTATAGCCGGCTCTGTTCGATCTCGTCTTACCCATGGCGATTGGATCAAAGACCGGACTAATCCTTTTTAGTTAGCAAAGCTATGATCCATATCAAGATCTTGGACCTATGTGAATCGACTCGATCGACTGCTTAAAACCATCTTCACTGAAGGTGTGACTGAGAATATGATATGGATGTGCCTAGCTAACTCCCTTCTCTCCCTCTCTTGATTCTGGGTGTTCAAGCACTTGTATGATTGTACCCGTTTGAATCATAGCCTCGGTACCCTATAAGTGGATTAAACACTCACACTATTTTGTGCAACATTCATTATTGGTAATTCCTTGTTCTTCCCTTCTGATCGGCCGTCCTCCGATTCACATCTTCTCCGTGGCGTTCGGATCGGAAGATTGTGAGCCGTGGTGTTTGCTATGGATTAGCTCTAGCCTAAACCATTTATTATAAATCCATATTGGCTTGGCCGTGACATACGCTTGTGCATAGCAAACCTCACTCTTGTTTCTTTGGCCCGATGAAATCAGACATACGCCGAGAGGGCCAACTTATGCACATTTTATTATTTCTCTGGTAATATTTGGATCGTCCCGCGCCTTGTCGTCTTTTAGTGTATTGGGTGTTTTCTTGCTTTGTATTGCTTCGCGGAGTAGCTGATTCCGGATTAACCACGATCGGATCGAGACTGCTGGAGGAAGAGAACGTGGACGACAAAACAACCCATGGAGTGGAGTCACCCTAGGAGGAGGTGGCCTAGCAGAACGATTACACTAACCGAGGAGTGCTCATACCACTACTTCCTCGACAATGCAGGTGTCATGGCAGCACCTTCTTTTAGAGAATCCTATTAGACATTGCATATTTAGAATTGTTAGCGTATTATATTTACTCCTTTGGTAGTATATGATGCATGCAACTACCTAAGCCATTATTACACTACTTGCAACCACTCTACTATGCTACTCAGCTTCGCGCTCACGCTCTTTTATATATTTCTATCTACCTGCTTGCTTACATGTTACATCATCATATTTATTAACTTCACTCGCATTATATCCGTGATGTGATGCTGGTGGTGAACATATGGGAATGGTTTAGCTTGGGATGCCAGATTGGTGGACTATGAGCGTGCTGCGTGTGTCTTGGGTGTGTAGTGAGGGTCGAGTCGACCAAGTGGGATACACGACGAGCTGTGTAGGCAAGTCTTGCCGGGAGTTGCATCTGGGCGTTCCCACGAGAGATAACTGTGGCGGGTAATGGTTTTTACGAGGAGGTTCCGGGAAGGATAGCCTGCGTGGTTTGAAATCCCATGAATGGAGGTGCCGTGATGGCACGGGGAGAGTATCCCCTAAGAGAAGATGCCTGCTTGGTCAAACCTAGGAAGGACTAGTACCAGGTTCATAGGAATCCTTTACTGCTCACTCGTCTTCGATGGGCGGGGAACGGCTGATCTACTTGGTAGGGCGATGCCACTACTGCTAGGTTGAAAGGTGATAAGGGTGGGTGGTGATGGATGTTGGGATCCCTGAACCGTTCTAGATGCGCAGTACCACTGATTGGGCCCGGTACTGCGTCTCCCAGTCTCAGCGTTTCGGTTCGTGCCCGAAGTTACCCAGGGCTGAGTGGTAGGGTGGCATCGACCTAGGCAAGCAAGCACCCGGAATTCTACCTAGATGATTGTACAGCATCGATGATGGCTAATCTTGTGAGTGGTAAAACCTCTGCAGAGTGTATGGTTGATCGATCGATACATATGCCGATGTGTCGGCTATGGACCTTTCCTGTGAAGCTCTGACTAGTGTAGAGAGCGATATTCTTTTCTCCCCCTGGTTGATGATTGTCCGGCAGTGTGCCCGGTGTGGCAGTGTGCCGTTGAGACTAGGACCCGAGAGGGAGTTGGGCCTGTCGACTGAGCGTGAGGTGTGTGTGTGAGGTGGTGTATGGGTAGGATGATGGATTTGGGATAGACTGATGGGAATTGATGATATGGGTTAAAACTTGACAAACTATTATGATATTATTACTTGATACTACTTTGCATGCGCTTAGGATGCAAACCACAGCCAAATGTTAGGATCGCCAGATCCTTTGTTTTCTCTTTTCCACTAAAACTCATCGGTGCTGGCCATGACCTGCACATATCTGGCGGTGTGCAGATTACCTGACTAACAGATATATTGAGATAAGAAGTATTAGAAGATTTCGTGCCTACGCTCAAGTTTAGTTCAGGAGATGAAGACTATGCTGTGCCAAGATTGACTCGGATGATACCCGTGAAGGAGGAGCCTCCACCCGACAACATATTCCGCCAACTCTGATAACGACTAGATACGCTTCTGCTAGATTAACCCTGTAATAGGTGTATCCTCAAATGAGGTAAAACTTATAAAGCTTGTAATCATACGCTGTATGACTGTGATTTCAACTGATATATGATAATGTGATGGAATCAAACTTTGATTTGATCGCATTATAACTCATTCTATGGATTTTCCCTTCGTGGAAAATCGAGGATGTTTCACCGGGAGCCGCTCACCAACACAAGAGAAGTGGCTATCAACCACGAGCAATCCACTAGAGTCGGTTTTGACACTCCAGCCGTGGAATAACCGCAAGAACTCTTCATAATCAAACCTTCGGTGTGGGCTTGAACAATCACCAATCAACGTCAACATCGGAAATGCCTCCAAGCCGCTAGGGACACGGCAATGCCCCAAGAGAATAAGAACTCAGCGAAGGCTTGCTCTCAAGTGCTCTAGAATGCAAATCACTAGCAATGATGCACTTGAGGATCACTCAACTCATAAAGATGATCAATGGATGAACAAGTGAGTGAGTGGGAGGCTAGAGAGTGCTCACTAAGAGTATAGCAATAAATCAAATGTGCAAGAGAGTCACCAAGTGACCAGGGAAGCAGTATAAATACCCCTAAGTGTACTCCTAGCTGTTACCCACTAAAAAACAGCCGTTAACACCCTTTTCGAGGGCGTCGGACGTTACTGTCGGACGCAACCCGTTGGACCAACGCCACGGTCCGACGCTCGGATTTCAGCCACATGTCACTCGCGTTTAACCACAGCCGATCGTTCCCAACGGCTACTGCTCGCGCCACTTTTCAACGCCGTCGGACTGGACAGCGTCAGACCAAAGCTCACAGGCGTCCGACGCTTCAGAGAGCACGCAGAGAGGGAAAATGCTGTCGAACACTGTCCGAGGCCTAGCGTCGGACTAAAGCAAACTGTTCGACGCCCTGAACTGACTTCTCCGCGCACTGTGCCATGGCGTGAACTCGCCACACCACGGCTGTCAGGACCGAGGACCAATGGTCCGACGCATGTACCTCTCTAGCTGTCGGACTGTCCGACTCTCTCAGTCGGCCAGGACACCAAGCCATCGTCGGATGCTACAGTTAGTGCGTCGAACTAACGAAATTAGCTGTCCGACGCTAAGCGATTTTATGCAGAGAGCTCCAGAAATGCTCGGACGACGTCCGACGCTCACCGTCGGACCAACGCACGCCGTCCGACGCTCTAAAACGGTTAACAACTTACTTGGAGACCATCGGACCCTAGCAGTCAATGGTCCACGCTCCAGCTCTCAAGCGTCTGACGCTCTAAACTCAGCGTTTCTCAAGTCTATTTCTTAACCCTTGTTCTATGTGCTAACACTCTAGGTTTTCAACACTTGTGCACAGTGTGTTAGCATTTTCAAAATATTTTTCAAGGGTTTCAAAGTTGGTCTCTAGGTTGAGTTAGTCAATGCACATGAAATGCAACCTAGAGCATTTGAAGGTAATGCAAACACTTAGTTCTCCCCTTAATAGTCGGCTATCTATCCTAAATGTGATCACACCCACTTGATGTCTTGATCACCAAAAGAAAAGCCTACTTGGGCTTATACCTTTGTCTTCAAGCCTTTTCTTTTGACTTTGATCAACTTCATTTGATCCACCTTCCTTCTTCCATGGTTGAGTCTTCCTTGATCATCACCATCATTTGGCTCCTCACTCCATGGATTGGACAACCTACACTTATCCATCACTTAGCAAGTAGGTTAGTCTTTAGGGTGTCATTAATTATCAAAACCAAACTAGGGCTTTCAGCGTCGTCCCACCTCAGTCCCACCCCGTCCGCCCGATTCGGAGGGGTAGGGCGTCCTGGATCATGAGAGGAAATATTCCTCTCAGGGACCATCCAACCCCAAGCTGACCCCCAACCAAACACCTCAAAAGAGGGATCATCCCACCCCCATCCCACTCCATCCCACCAACCAAACACACCTCTATGGAGCAAGTCGTCCCTATGCTTCGTGGATCTAGCCACTAATGCTCGGGTTTGTGCGAGAAGAGAGGTTGGGATGGCAGATGGGCGAGTTTGGAATTGGGTGAAGTCTCTAGGACATCTAAAACCGAAACCCGAACTTAAACCCGAACCCGAACCGAACACCGATTCGGGTGAAAATCTATCCCCGAAACCGAAACCCGCAGATACCCCCCGACCGATTAACCGAAACCCGAAACCCACCACTATATAGCAATAAGAAAAATAATAAAGAATTTTTAGCAAGATATGTATGGTATATATTGGCTCTGTTCGGCTGGCTGGATTATATGGCTGGCTGGCTGATTGTTCTTTGAGAAAAACAATGTTGTGGTTGGCTGATGTCGGCTGGTAAGTTCAACCAAACAGAGCCATTACATATTGAAATGTACAAACAAGAGGCAATAAACAAAACACAATTTCATGAATCAACTTAGAACAAATTTAATAGCTTACATAAACAACTTATTAATGAAAATACATAATTCATAGTGTTGTGCACGTGAAAATCCAAATTAGATGAGCCCTCACAATAAAAATAAGGGATTTGCTAAAATTCAGATGCCTGAAATTTAGTTTTCTTTTAGGCGACGGTAATTGCATATACTTTATACTAAAATTGCAGGATTTGTTCGTTGCAATTTCTATTGGTGCAATCTAGCAATTTTTGGAACTGATAATAAAAACTCGTTAGACAAATCTACAAACCTAACAAAAATTAATTTGTGATAGAACAAAGACAATTAAAAATTTACAATTATTTCTATAGAAAGACAAAGATAAAAATTTAATGTGCCATGACATAAACTCAAACTAATAAATCATAAAAGTAACCATGTACTTGTACTAGTTGGTGATATAGAGTGTTGTCCTGAAATCATCTAAAATTTCAGGCACCTGAAATATAGGAAATGTGTAAAATAAACTATTGTTAGGGCAATTATGTAACATAATTTATAGTTAACTTATTTGGAGGCATACATTTACTATTTTTATAAACTTAATTAATTTAATTTAGGAGTAAAGACTTGATTCAGATATAAATTATATCTTTTTAAGGAAATGGGAGTTACTCTACTCCTGAATCGTGATCGTCTCTCAACTCTCACGTGTCACCCTGCTCCGCTTTTGTCTTTCCTCGCTTATTAGCCTATCCGTACTCGTTGTACTCTAAATCTATCATCTAAAAAGAATATTTCATCTTAGTCATCGAGATTCTCTCCTGTATATCACTTTCTCCCGCACTTATTCATCCTCTATATCATTCTCTATTCACAGTGGAGTCTACGTGTCTGTAAATAAATTTTATCTAAATATATCCATGTGAGATCTTATTTTGAAGAATTTATTGTAACGAATTTAATAGGTATAATTGAAATTTTATTTAGGTTTTTATTTGTGAGTTACAATATATTTTTTAGCGAGTTAAAAAAAAAGTAGGGCCTACCGCTGCTGCTTTCACCACTCTCCTCTCTCTGGGGCGCAGGCGCTCTGCCTGGTCCGATACGCACGCCCGCGTACCGTGAAGTATCGCGCGCTGCAAGCTCGTCCTGGCGTTTAACGTTGCGAGTAGCGTGTCGAGTGCAGCGATTTTTCTCCTCCAGTAAATTTTACCGTATAGCAGTGTAGACATCCTTACCACTATCCCAGTCAAAGCCCCGGTATCCCCAACCCCAAAACGTAGGAGCGGACAACAATGGCTATCGGCGTCTGGCGCTGCACACCATCACATCGAGCCATTACACTATTGCAGTGAGCTCTCCCAGGCCCACCCCTCCTCTTCCCCTGCCGCGTCCTCTTCCCCCTGCCGCGGCTCCTCGAGCGAAGCCCCGGGACTCGGCGGCGCACACGCAACCACGCGCGGCAGTCCGATGGAGTACAAAAAGGCCACTGCCCTGTGCGCTCTGTCGCCGCTGCCACCCCGCAAAGGACTGATTGACGCCTGAATCCTTGATGGACTGAATGATGGATTGGATGTGCGGATTGATGTCCAGCTGCGCGTCTGACACCAAAATTGACTCGTCCGAAATCGTATCTTTGCATCGATTCCTACTCTGATGATCCTATCTTCAGTTCGCACCGCGACACCATCCCCTGCTTCTTCCTTCCCCTTTAACCCCGGCCGGCAGCAGATGCGCATGCACGGCGTCGGCCTCTTCAGCTCGCATCCACCCATATCCATCCAAGGTGCCGCACGGTCGCAGCAGCAGCAGCCCGTCCTCGTCGCCGCCGCCGCCTTGATCCCTGCCCGTGCCCGATGCATCATCATCATCATCCATCTCACGCCTTCAGGTAAGGCAAGCCAACACGTGGTGCCACGCGCGCGCGCACCACCATGCAATGCAATGCAATGCAACAGTGCCCTCTTCCTCCTTGTTGGCTTGCGGCGCGAGCGTATTTGTGATTTGTCTCCCTTTGGATTGGACCGGCGCGTGCGTCCGGCTCGCTAACGTGTTGTTGCCTTGCGTGCGCGGCCCCGGCCCCGCCTCGGTGGTTGCACTTGCATTGCAGCTGCTGGGTGGAGCAGGGCGCGGCCGATGGGTACCGCCACGTCGGGGACGGCGCCACCACCACCATCCTCCCCGAGCTCCACCGCAGTAACTAACGCCCCCTCCCTGCCTTGTTTATTCCCTTTGTTCCCCTTCCTTCTTCTTGGATGCGCATGCGCAGCGCCTTGTTCTCTGTTCTCTTCTCATGGTCATGCCTAATGTCATGCGGTGAAGGCCCCAACCCCAGCTCCAAGTCCTCCAGCAGCCTCAGCGCCGCCGCCACCTTCGTGCCGCCGCTCGCCGCCGCCGCGGTGAGTTCGCCGGAGCCTTCGTTGCCTTGCCCAAGCCGATTCGTTCTCTTCTCTCGCAGCTAACGAATTAATGAATGGTGGTGGCTGGCTCTCTGCCGTGTCTTTGTGCAGCATGGAGGAGGAGTAGCGGTCCCGTTCGGCATGGCGCCGCCGGGGGTGGTGGCCACGACGACGGATGACGCCGGCCGGTTCTGCATGCCGTGGGCTTCGGCGGCGGCGCACTTCGAGAACTGGGGCGACGACTCCGGCGTCGTCGTCACGAGCCTGCTCGCCGAGACGACGGCCTCCACCGACGTCGACGACGTCAGCGGCGGCAACCTCCACCACGCGTCGCAGATAATGGTCTGCTCGCGTCTACTCAACTTCGATCTTGCTTTGTGTTGCACAGTGTGCCTGCCATGGACTCCCCACCTTTACTTATATGCTGTCACTTGTGATTGCGCCGCCGTTGTCGTCGTCATCGTCGTAGGGAGGAGCCACCACGCAGAGCGTCGATGGACACGAGAACTCGTTGCCGGTGTGCAAGGTAGAATCGAGGGATCACAAGGTGCGCCATGCCATGCCACGTGAACACAGAACACATTGTGCAAAAGGAAAATAGAAGCAATATAGGAGTAGCAAATGTGATTGTGGTTTTTGCTGTGTGTCACATGGCAGGCGCAGAGGAGGCTTGCGCAGAACCGCGAGGCGGCCCGGAAAAGCCGGATGAGGAAGAAGGTGATCATCATCCCTTCCGACGGGAAGCTTCTGTACATTTTGTTATGCATGCATGACGACATTCCATTCTCTGTTCTTGCTAAACAGGGGTATCCACTGCACTATCCAACGCCTGCCAAATAAAAATAAATACCATTTTCTTTTTTATTTTTTCCCGATGCTTATCAATTATCATCATAGGATTGACTTGAAAAATGTATCGCCTGTTCTAATCTACAGTAGTCCTACAATGGAGGCTTGTTGCCTTGGCTTTACTGAGTTTTGTCTATAGTTTGAGTGTATCATGTTATCTATATTGGCACTTGTTCCATATTGTTCAAGCGTTTTGTTCTGTAGGCGTATGTTGCGGAGCTGGAGAACAGCCGGTCCAAGCTGGCTCACCTTGAGCAGGAGCTTCAAAGGGCAAGGCAGCAGGTGAACTCTTGATCTGCCTTTTTGAATTGAAGGAAAACAATATATTTACTTTGTCGCTGATTGTCTATGGGCTTTGGTATAAACTACGATGATACAGGGGATGTTCATTGCAAGTGGACGCTCCGGCGATCATGGAGGCTCCACCGGAGGCAAATGATCTTTTACATTACTGTTCAGCTCTTGTTTCCGCACATACATACAGGCATCATCGATCAATACAAGCAATACAGGAGTAGCAATTCTGAATTGTGATCCTGTGTAAGTAGTAAAAGTCTACTAATAATCTGTGTCTGCCTGCTGCAGGCGCGTTGGCGTTCGATCTGGAGTATGCGCGGTGGCTGGACGAGCACCAGCGGCACATGAGCGACCTGCGGGTGGCCCTGAGCTGCGCGCAGATGGGCGACGACGACCTGGGCGTGCTGGTGGGCGGCGCGATGGCGCACTACGACGAGATGTTCCGGTTCAAGGGCGTGGCCACCAGGGCGGACGTGTTCCACGTGCTGTCTGGCATGTGGGTGAGCCCCGCGGAGCGGTTCTTCATGTGGCTCGGCGGGTTCCGCTCGTCGGAGCTGCTCAGGGTGGTGGCGCGGCACGCGGCGGAGCCGCTGGCGCTGACGGAGCAGCAGCTGGTGGGCATCTGCAGCCTGCAGCAATCGCTGCAGCAGGCCGAGGACGCGCTGTCGCAGGGGATGGAGGCCCTGCAGCAGGCGCTCGGCGACACGCTCTCCGCCGCCGCCACGGCGCCGGGGCCGGGGCCGTCCTCCGCCGCCGACAGCGTCGCCAACTACATGGGCCAGATGGCCGTCGCCATGAGCAAGCTCGCCACCGTGGAGAACTTCCTCCGCCAGGCGGACCTGCTCCGGCAGCAGACGCTGCGGCAGCTGCACCGGATCCTGACCGCGCGCCAGGCCGCGCGTGCGCTGCTCGTCGTCAGCGACTACTTCTCGCGGCTCCGTGCGCTGAGCTCGCTGTGGCTCACGCGCCCGACGGATTGAGGGTCTGGAACAATTTATACTAGCCACTGCTGCCCGCGCTTCGCTGCGGGTGATGTGTTTGGTATTATGTTGTTAGAAAAGTTTGGTCTATTTCTTATGTGAAACGCTAAAGTAATATGGCAAAAAAAGACAAAATATTGTTTTTATTATAGTGTTATGAAGGAATCTCTGTGTTGGTCGTCGCTACATGGTATCACCTGCCACGTTAGCGAAGAAATGGTTGGTGGAGTTTATTGGGTCAAGCAACAAACACAATTCCTCTCAGATCTTAATCTTGGTGCAAAATAAGCTCGATTAAAAAGAATCTCATCCTGAGATTCGAGGCAAGAGTTAAGAAGAGGAAAACATGATTAAATTTCACGGATTTGAATTTTATTCCTCTTCCTGATTTCAAGTTAACTCAGGGTTTATGGTAAGGTAGCGGGCGCATTACAAGGATGTACAATATTACTGATCCCACGAGAAAAGGGATCAGAGTAGGAAATATGGTGATCATGAGCTCTTCTTCGTATAAGCACATTTTGGGGTATCCACTCCTTGCTTCTGACGGTGTATGCCTACCTTCCACTTGCCACTTTCTTTCAGCAATCTTTAGCTTGTAGTATTCCCTCCTTGCTTCTTGAATTTTGGAAGTCAATCGACACTTGAATATGAGCTTAGGTGGGTGATTAGCATCGAATGAGGGGTGTCTTGAGGCAGCAAGAGGCGTATTTATAGCTGATCGTTGGCGGGGTCAGGGGATCGAGTGCGTGCCGCTATTGGCGGCATTGAGCGGGAATCCGGGGCAGGCACTGTGCGGCGCCGTGGAGGAACAGCAGCACCAGCTTTGGGCGGTGGAGATGATAGCACAAGCAGTGGTGGTGCGTGGTGTCGGGCATGTGATGGTGGTGTGCTGATGGGACAACGGCGCAGTGGAGAGGACAGCATCGAGGTACGAGAGAAGCACAAGTACGTGACCAAAGACCACATAACGTATCACTGCCTCCCGTGCTTCCGAGCTCGAGGAATACCTAGGTAGAGTGATGTAACACCGTGTATCTTGTGCTTTTCTCTCTCACCCACTATGCGGTCTATGTTGTTCCCTCCCATCGCTCCCCTTTTCTCGGCTCAAGTAAACCCTGTTGCTAGTCCCTACCTATCGAATCACTCACATTTATTTGTTATGCTTTGGCTAATGGCTTTTATATGTGGTGTATTTGTTAAGAGATAAGCGTACGGTGGTTTAGGTATATGGCCTTATTAATTTTACCTCATGCACGGCTAAATAGGCAAGGTAAACCTTAGAAATATGAAGTTGGAGGGCCAACTTATAAAAGGAGAGGCGCACGGCACCGAAAGGAGAGGCACACTGCCACGGGCACGCGAACGCGATTGCAAGTAGGCCCTGGCACTGATGGCATTCACTGAGGACACATTGACATAGACGTGGCATGCATAGAAGGGTCAACCCGATCACAGACATCATGCCAGGCGTTCAATCAATCCAGACTTCGAGGGTTAACATTTTCTTTTCATCTTTCTCTTGCTTCGAAAACCATATACTCAGTCACTTTTGAAAGAGCACTAAAGTAGTACGACGATGAAACTTTTCCACATAGCCAACACAAGGGACACAAAATACACATTCCAAATACCCATCTACGGGTACCAACATGCAGGCACTCACACTTCTCGCCACATCACTTAGCTACTACAACTATGTGATCTCAACTACAGACAGAATAAAACGGAAGGATTACAACATTGGAGAAAAACAAAGAAAAGCACTACTAGGCCACGAATCCTGCTCCCATGGAGCAACCAATCCACCTCGTTGGACCAGACGGCTTCATTCCTAGATTCTTGTGGTTCTTCTGCTACACTGGACTGTGGATCTGCTTCTTCATTTGGTGGTGGCTGGGTAAGAGGAAGCAAGGGCTCTTCTTCTGATACCCACTGCAGCTATGCGATCTCAACTATAGACAGAATAAAATAGAAGGATTACAACATTGGAAAGAAAACAAAGAAAGGCACTACTAGGCCACAAATATAGCTCCCCTGGAGCAACTAATCCACCTCGTTGCACCATACAGTTTCATTCCTAGACTGTTGTGGTTCATCTGCTACACTAGGGCATGGATCTGCTTCTTTATTTGGTGGTGGCTGTGTAAGAGGAAGTAAGGGATCTTCTTCTGATACCTCCGAAGGTGGAGGTGCTGGTGGCACTACCACACAGATTCTCCTCCTTTCAGACGGGTGGGCAGGAACTCCCTCCAAGACCCGGGGTTTCTACCTTCCCACGGCAGAAGTCCTACGCTTAGCCCTTGTGATAAGATAGGCATCCTCTAGCTCTTTAGTAAGCCTATCTTCAGCCCTCTTTAGGGCTTCCGCCATGGTAGTCTCATGACTTTCTGCAGCTGCAACAGCAACTTCCGCTTCACCAAGCTGCACCTGGAGCATCCTAGCGAAGATTTTAGCCTCCTCGGCCCTACGGAGGCACGCTCGTAGCTCTGTGGCTTGCCGATCATATTGCTCGTCCAGAGCAAGCAAATATGTAGTTAAATGCACCACAGTCGGGCTGTCCTCCTGTAGACCTTCCCCATGCAAAGCCTCCATGCGAGCCCCCCATACTTGTCGATTCTTGTCCAAAGGTGGAAAGAACTGCATAGGAGTGCGAGCAATGGGCTCTTCATAGATCCGGCAAAGGTGCTGCAGGGCTTTGCGAGCCACAACTTGGTAGGTATCAACGAAGTGAAACCCAGTTGCAGTCACACTCCAGCCTTCAGTGGCGTCCGAGAACTCCTCACTCTTCCCAATGTAGACGGTGACCTCACATCGCTCAATACCATGCTTCATATACTCACGACCCTCATACTCGGGACGCTCTTTAACTCCAAGCTTTAGCAAGGTGGCATACAAAACCTTGGGAAAGCCCTCGATATTCAGGCAGTATGTAATACCCCGGGTATTACGGATTAATTAAACCTGCCATGTCATCATATTTAAATTAATTAATTTGCATATGATTGTGCTTAGGGCCATAGAGTGGTTTGATGTAATGTGGTTTTGATTTGGGAATTTGAATTTCAAATTAAAGGTTTGAATTAAACCCTAATTCCACCCCAAAACCCTAATTCAAAATCTAGAAGGAATCTTGAGATGACCCCTAAATGAAAGTTGTAGATCTTTTTAGATGTGACAAATTTTATTTTTGGAGATTTTGAAGTTCTATTATAAAAATTTGAATTAAACTCAAAACAATGAATTGAAAAGTGAAATTGAAATACCATTTCAAAAATTAAGTGGAATCTGACAAAACTTCCTTAATAAAAGTTGTAGAGCTCATTGAGTAGAACAACTTCTATTTTGACCATTTTTCAAGTTGTTGTGTAAAATCAAAAGTAATTTTGAAAATATAGTTTGAAATTCAAAAACCTAGTTTACCCCTTTTGCTGTAGTTTCAAAAATATTGCGAATTTGAACTTGGTTCCAAAAGCAAAGTTGTTCAGAATTTCAAAACCTACAACTTTTGTTTTTGCAGTTTTTCAAGTTTGTATTCAAAAATGGGTGAATTTGAATGAAAACCGACAGCCCTAGGAACCTACTGCTACAGTGCCGCGCCACCCTACTCTGTGCGCGAACAGAGCCGGCAGCCGCCGTGCCGGGCGCGCGCGCGTGGCCGCCCGTGCCGGCCGGGATTTGGTCCCCGCGACCGTTGCTCGCGTGCGCCGCGTCGTGCTGCTCGTGTTCCCTCTCCCTGGGTCCTTTAAAGACGACGAGTTTCCCCTCCCCGCGCCATTCCTTCCTCCCCGGCCGCCATTGCCGTCTCTCGGTCGCCGGCCAAATTCGCCGTCGTCGCGCCACCACCACCCTCTCCATCTCCCCGCTGGCTCGCTAACTCCATTGCGCGTCGTTTGCAACCGTTGGCGGGGGCTGTAGTTGCCCGTAGGTGCCGGAGTGCTCATCGCCGTGGTCGCGGGTGACCGGAGCGCCGCCGCTGTCGTCCCCGACGCGACGAGCGTGTTACGGTGAGCCTCTCTTCCTCCGGTCTTGCGTCTTGGACTCCCTGATCCATGCCTAACCTGGTGCGCTCGGTGGTTTTCCGTTTCGTGCCCTGGAGCTCTCGGAACGGGAGGGAGATCGCCGGAGCACGCCGCCGCCGTTGCTGTCACCGTCAAGCTCATCGTTCCGCGCCGCCTCTGCCTTCACCGACTCGACCGTTGGCTTCGTGGTGAGCCACTGAGTCTTTTCCGCCCCATTCCCCTTCCTCTTTCACCTTGTGTGGACCGGCGTAGGGTCGTCGTGCCGTCGGCTTCCGCCATGGGCGAGGAACTCCTCGTCGGAGGCGGCTAGGGTAGAAGCTAAGTGCTCAGGGGTGTCCGCTAGAGTGGATAGTAGCCGTAGGTACGCTCGGGTCCGCCGGTAGGGTCACCGGCGGCGAGAGCCATGCTGGCCGCGCGCGCGCGTGCGCGTGCACGGGCGCCGGCGGGAGGTAGGAGAAGGACCTGACAGGCGGGGTCCGCCTGTCAGCGTCCCGCCTCCCGTGGCCGTGGGCCGCGGCCGCGCTAAAGCGCGCGCGTGCGCGCTGGGCCAGGTGGGCCGGCTCGGGCGCGAACGCGGCCGGCTGGGCCGCCTCGGCCGTGGGCCGTTTTCGTTTTTCCAAAGGGATTTTCAAATATCTTTTCTATTTTGATTTGTTTGAATAGTGCTGATACTTGTTAATTTCATATGAATTAATCTGATGGTTGGAAAATTATGAAAATATTTGTGTATGCTCTCTGTGATATGTAGTATTTGTTAAAAATATAATATAGTGTGTTCCAGTACTTTTTGCCTAATGAATAAATCAGTAGTTTAATTAATAATTGCAAGTTTGAGCAATTTTAATTAATTTCCTGTAAATCCAAAAATCATGAAATTAATTGTGGTACTGTTTCTTGATGAAATCTATCTGTTGGTAAAGTTTGGTCACATTTGGAGATAGTTTGGTTAGTTAATAAATATATGTGAAATTAGGGAAAGTAAATAAAATGAATAGAAGAAATGGATTTAGGGTTTGGTGTGATTTTTGGATTGATCGAAGCCCAAGGGTCTACCCTATATGATCCTTGGCAACAAAAGATGTTAGTATGAGGTAGTAGTCATAAAGCTGTGCAGCGGCTTTCCATGACTGTTAAAATGGGTTTTAACATAAAACATGAGATGCCTATTTACTTTTTGAGATCTCGTTTACGACTTCTCCGTGAAGGAAAGTTGTACTCAAGATGTTGATATTTGATTATTGCATTTCTATCTATGTTATTGCATCATGTTAAGCATGCATCATTGCACACGTGTAGTGACCGGGAGCGAAGGAGTGAAAGTCGAGGCCATTGCAGGGGAAACAACTCCGGAGGTGATCCAGGGTTTCGACATCTGCGGGACCGACCCCGATCCCACCCTCTTCTCAATCCAAGGCAAGCCCCGGTGCATTAACCCTCTATTGTGAAATTCCTTATAATTCGAGTTAACTTATTGCATTAGGTTGATAGGAGTTGATTGAAACCTATCCAGATGCATTGTCCCAAATAATTATCCTGAAAACTGATTTAAATAAATAAATGATTTGAAAAGTGCTTAGACATGCTTAATGAAAATTAGAATTTCATAAAAGAAAAACTATTTTCTGTGCTATGGATGTACATATACTCTATGACTAAGTGAAGAGCTTGTTATCCGTTGGTTGATGTGTATTCGGGTTAGAGTCCCGGTGCATGATCGCCTTCGGAATAGTTTGGAACTGGTCGGTATCACCGGAAATGTGTTTCGCCGGGTGTTGTGCTCTTGGGACGGCGTTTCCCATGACTTGGTACCCGGCAGGCACGAACCAAAAATAAAAGTAGGGACCGCTCGTTGTCGGAGTGCTGGATCGAGATGAACAGCCTAGCCAAATACCAATGTGGAAAGCCTAGAGTCAGGTGGCTCTATTGCTGGAACCGACAACCACGCACTGGGAGTGGAGAGATGGCGGGAGTAGCATGTACCCACGTGGCCGGCGTGCCTGGAGACGAGTGGAGTACTGTGCTCCCGGGTGGCGCAGGACCGGTTCCGGGATAGAAAGACCTAGATGAAGGGTTGGTATATGTATGCCGGCGTGCTGCATATGCAGTGTGGTTAGAATCCCCAGCTGGGTTTATTTCTGGATTCGAATCGACGTGCTCCTCGGTTAATGGAGACTCAATCCACTTTCCTACCCCGAGAAGTGGTTCTCAACTAGGTCAACTGATCGAATGAAGGAAATGGATGAATGATGATGGTTGAGGTTGATTATTAGAACTATGGATACAATTATAATATCAATAAAATAAAATATTGCTTAGTAATGCTTTTCCGCAAATTCTTATCCTCTGCTAGCCCTACCTATGACCTGCATTCCTGAGTCTCATTTTACACCCTTAGTCGGGTAAGTCTTGCGGAGTACCCCAAGTACTCAGGGTTTGTAACCCATGCTGCAGGTGAACCGCCATCGGAGGTCTGCCTTGCTCCGTGCTGCATGACCATCATCCAGGAGGGCAGTGAGGAAGAGTAAAGTGGGACCCGTGGGCAGGGTCCAAGTTATCATATTCATAATGTTGTATAATTATTCAACTGCTACCGCCACTATCTATGGTTTGTAATAATAGTACTTAAATTCTATTTGGAACAACTGGTTTGTAAACTTAAGTTATGTAATATTCCGCTTCTGTACTCTGATGTAATTTATTATGAAATGTTGTAATCCTGTGATGATTCTGCAATGGTGATCCTGCGGAGTTTAGGGCGCTGATGTAGCCCGACAGATCTGCCTAGATCATTTGGGACACGGGCCCGGCTGTCAGAAGTCATTAGTGACAATGACAGGCGCCTGTGGGCCAGGTGATTTAGCCGGTTCTGTTACAGTTGGTATCAGAGCATTACCTTGCTAATCATTACGGATTACTTTTCGAAAACTTCAAAAGGTTTTGGATCATAAAACTTAATATGTTATTTTGGGTCCAAATTGCTTCTATTCTTGACTTATTCCGTAGAATTAATTTAACCTATATTTAATATTATGTGGCTATAGTAGCATGAGGAATAATGCTATTATTATTAGCCCTATGTTAAAAGTTTATTTATTTATGTATGTGTTTACTTGCATAATTTAAAATTCGTAAGTACGTGCATGCATCATGTTAATCACACATTAAATAACTTCCTCCTTAAAAGTGGGTTTTTGGGATAAGTTACCAAACCTATTCTTGCTAACCCGTATTACTTATAAATCCACTTACCTTCTCCAGATGGCCCGTTGCAAGCTCACCGCCAGGAAGATGACAGGACCGCGTGGTGTTCCGCACCACCAGTTGGCGCCACGTACCGGGGAGGGCGAGGCTTCTGGGAGTCGCTCACCCCGTCGCAACAGTGAGGAGTTGGAGGCTGAGGTCGGGAGACTTCGGGAGTTGGTCGGGCAGTGGGAGGAGGAGTACGAGGTTGCTCGCCGCAACCACTACCAGGACGTGGAGACCAACCGTGACCTGCGTCGGGAGGTCGACCGCCTGACGCAGCAGCGGGATGAGGCTTGGGAGCGCGAGGATGCGATCGTCAACAGGATGCTGAGGGCGGAGCAGCGTACCGCGCAGCTTGAGGCGGACAACATCGCCTTGCAGGAGGAGGTGCACCAGCTCAACGATCAGCTCTACCCTATTCCTGCACCTGAGGAGGAGGAGCCGGAGCTTGGAGTTGTCCTCGGTGAGGATGAGGACATGGAGGAGACTGACGAGGAGGCAGTGCCTCTCGAGGTTGAGGAGCCAGACTTTGAGGAGGACTCCGAGGGCAGCGACGAGGACTCCGAGGAGAGTGACGAGGACATCGAGGAGGACCTCGAGGACAGTGACGCTTCTGGCGCGTCGGAGATCGACGAGGACTAGGCCAGTGTGGCCTAGAGTTGTCAGCTAGTCTCTCTTTTGTCTATCTTAGGTGCTTGTCTAGAAAACCTTAGTTATGGGTTGTGGCTTTGCCTGGGTGCAAGCCTTATTGTATGAACTTGGTATTGTATTATTTCTGTGTGTGCTACTATGTTCCACCTATGTAATATAAGTCCTAAGTGGTTTGCTTGCCAACAGATGGGAGACAACTCTGCTCATGGGACCGGTGCTCCCCAAGCACCACCACTTCCGAACACTCTGGCAGAGGCTATCACCGCGCTTACCAACGTCGCAACCATGCTAGCTCAGAGTCAGCAAGACCGTGGTGGACGTCGTGGTCGCCGCGACAATGAAGAGACCACCTATGTTGACTTCACTGACACTCGCCCACCTGTGTTCACCAAGGCAGACGAACCTCTGGAAGCAGATGATTGGCTCCGCACTATGGAGCAGAAGTTCAGTTTGATCCGCTGTACTGAGATACAGAAGCCCCTGTTTGCAGCTCAGCAGCTCCGTGGTCCTGCGACCACTTGGTATGCCAACCTGTTGGCTGCACAGGATGATGGACATCAACTCACCTGGCAAGAGTTTCGCGAGGCGTTCCGTGCTCATTACATCCCTGCGGGTGTGATGAGGCTGAAACTAGACCAGTTCCTAGCACTAAAGCAGAATGAATCCACTGTCACTCAGTACCTGGGGCAGTTCAATCACCTGGCACAATATACACCCGAGCACACCAATACTGATGAAAAGAAGAAGGCCTGTTTCATCAGGGGCCTGAACTACAAGATTCAGCGCAGCTTGTCCAATAATCTCAAATGCACCTTTCATGAAGCAGTTGATAGTGCACTGGCTTTCGAGGAAAGCAACCGTCAGCTCCAGGAGGAGAAGAAGAAGAACAAGAGGCCTGCGTTCGCTGGCAGCCAGAAGCGCCCAAGAATCATCTATCACCCCACTCACCAAAGCCGCCCATCTTATCCTGATCAGCAGGTGGTTGTGCGCACTGCCGCCACCTCCCACACCTCAAATCAACAAAATGCCACTCAGCCGAATGCCCCTGGCGTTCGCGTTACTACTCCCCAAACCACCTACAATCATCCTTGCTACAACTGTGGCAAGATGGGACATTGGGCACGTAACTGTCCTTTTCCCAAGAGGTACAACCAGAATGCACCAGGTGGTCAACAACAGCAACATCAGCAGCAGCAGCAGGGTCAGCATCGTGGTCATCAGCAGCATGCTCAGAAGGGCAAGATCGTCAAGAAAGCAGGTCAGGTCTATTATACACAAGTGGATGATATCCCTGCGGGAGAGCCCGTCATGATGGGTAGGTTCCCTGTTGCCAGTCACCCTGCACTTACGCTTTTCGATTCTGGTGCATCACATTCATTCATCAACCGTACATTTGTGGTTAAGCATGAAATACCTATTGGGGAGATAAAGGAAAATTTCCTTATACACTCGCCCGGGGGGCGTATGTCTACTAAAGAGGTAGTTCAGGGAGTGCCAATAGAGTTGGGAGGGCATAAGTTCCCTACTACTATGATAGTGCTAAAAGATCAGGATATAGATGTGATATTAGGTATGAATTGGATGTCTCAGCACAAGGTCTTGATTGATGTGTTGAATAGAACCGTAAGGGTGAACATACCTAATAGTCAAACTCAGCTTCTCATCCAACTTCCCCTACCAGTAAGAAAGGTGGAGAAATCCGTGCAAAGGCTGTGTGCTACCTCAGTAGAAGAAGTGATGAAGATTCCTGTGGTCTGTGAATTCCCAGACGTGTTTCCTGATGAATTGCCTGGTTTGCCACCTGATCGGGATGTTGAATTTGCCATTGAGCTTAAGCCTGGAACAGCTCCTATCTCTCGTAGAGCTTATAGGATGCCTCCCAAGGAATTGGCGGAGCTTAAAGTGCAGCTACAAGATTTGCTTGATAAGGGTTTTATCCGCCCTAGTTCATCTCCTTGGGGTTGTCCTGCTATCTTTGTCAAAAAGAAGGACAAGTCTCTTCGACTCTGTATCGATTATCGTCCACTCAACGAGGTGACCGTCAAGAACAAATATCCGCTACCTCGTATTGACCTACTCTTTGACCAACTGGCTGGGGCTAAGGTGTTTTCTAAAATTGACCTTAGATCCGGCTACCACCAAATCAAAATCCGTCCCGAAGACATTCCAAAGACAGCTTTCACCACTAGATATGGCCTATATGAATACCTAGTCATGTCTTTCGGTTTAACCAACGCACCTGCCTACTTCATGTATCTCATGAATTCCGTTTTCATGCCCGAGCTCGACAAATTCGTTGTCGTGTTCATCGATGATATCCTTGTCTATTCCAAAACACCTGAAGAACATGCCAACCACCTTCGCATCGTCCTAACTCGCTTGAGAGAGCATCAACTTTACGCAAAATTCAGCAAGTGTGAGTTCTGGTTGAACAAGGTTCATTTTCTCGGACATATTCTCTCAGCTGAGGGAGTATCTGTTGATCCAAGTAAGGTAGAGGAAATCCTAAATTGGAAGCCGCCAACCACTGTTCATCAAGTTCGCAGTTTTATGGGTATGGCGGGATACTACCGCCGTTTCATCCCTGACTTCTCAAGAATAGCCAAACCAATCACCAACTTACTGAAGAATCAAGTCAAGTTTGTGTGGTCGTCAGAGTGTGAGACAGCATTCCAAACCTTGAAGAAGTGTTTGACCACTGCACCAGTCCTAGCTCAGCCGGATATCGAGAAGCCATTCGATGTGTATTGTGATGCGTCGGGTACTGGCCTTGGTTGTGTTTTGATGCAAGAAGGCAGAGTTATTGCATATGCTTCACGACAACTCCGACCCCATGAAGAAAACTATCCCACTCATGATCTTGAATTGGCAGCTGTGGTTCATGCATTGAAGATCTGGCGTCACTATTTGCTAGGCAGCACATGCAATGTGTACACTGACCATAAAAGCTTGAAGTACATCTTCACCCAAGAAGAGCTGAATATGAGGCAGCGAAGATGGCTAGAGTTGATTAAAGACTATGATATTGAAGTACACTACCATCCGGGCAAAGCTAATGTGGTGGCTGATGCGCTTAGTCGGAAGGCTCATTGCAACTATTTGACTGCGAGGCCTTACAATCTGTCGTTGTGCTGTGAGTTGGAAAAATTGGGCATAGAAATAGTTCCACAGGGCAGTCTGGCAAATATCAGTATTAAAACTTCCATCCGTGATGAGATCGTGGCCGCTCAAAGGGGAAGCAAGGGCATCAGGCATATCAAAGAAAAGGTCCAGGCGGGGAAAGCAGATTGTTTCAGAATTGATAATGAAGGCATCGTATGGTTCAAGAATCGTTTGGTAGTTCCAAAAGTTCCGGAGCTACGTCGCAAAATTCTTGATGAAGCGCATCTGACCAGATACTCTATCCACCCAGGAAGCAACAAGATGTACCAGGATTTGAAACAGAAATTCTGGTGGACCAAGATGAAGATAGAGATTGCACAGTATGTGTCGAGATGTGACACCTGCCAAAAGGTTAAAGCTGTACACACGAAGCCTGGTGGAGAGCTACAACCGTTACCGGTTCCCGCGTGGAAATGGGAAGACATTAGTATGGATTTCATCGTGGGATTGCCCAGGACATCTAGGGGATTTAACTCGATCTGGGTCATTGTGGATCGTCTCACGAAGCAAGCCCATTTCATGCCAGTTAAAGATACCTACACCGCGGTCACTTATGCCAAGATGTATATAGAACACATGATGAGACTCCATGGGGTGCCGAAGACCATTGTCTCTGATCGAGGTACTCAGTTCATATCCAAGTTTTGGAGATCCTTCCATGAATCATTGGGTACTAAACTTCTGCATAGCACAGCTTATCATCCCCAGACCGATGGTCAGACTGAAAGGGTTAATCAAGTGCTGGAGGACATGTTGAGGGCCTGTGCATTGAATTACCCTGACAAGTGGGACGAGTGCTTGGCATTGGCCGAATTCTCGTACAACAACAGTTACCAAGAAAGCATCAAGATGGCTCCGTTCGAGGCAGTGTACGGCCGCAGATGTCGTACTCCATTGAATTGGTCCGAGCCCGGTGAAAGATGGTTTTATGGAGTTGACCTGGTCAATGAAGCCGAAGAGAAAGTTCGAGTAATACAAGAGAATCTAAAGGTGGCTCAGTCTCGGCAGAAAAGCTATGCCGATCAGCGGCGTAGACCCCTAGCATTCAAGGTTGGAGACTATGTGTACTTGAAGGTTTCACCTATGAAAGGAGTCAATCGCTTTGGAGTCAAAGGTAAGTTAGCCCCGCGCTACATTGGACCATTCTTAATCACCGAGCGTGTGGGAAAAGTTGCCTATCGGTTGCAGTTGCCAGATCACCTGTCAGAGGTACACAATGTGTTTCACGTATCTCAGCTAAAGAAGTGTTTGCGAGTTCCCGACCAAGTGACCGATGTAGAAGGTGTGGTACTGGAGCCCGAACTGACATATTCAGAATATCCAGTACGGGTCTTGGATATCAAGGACCGTGTTACCAGGAGAAGAACCACCAGGTGGTACAAGATCCAATGGGACCAACATTCCGAAGATGAAGCCACCTGGGAATCCGAGGACTATCTCGCAGAAAACTTTCCGAAATTCTTTGCCACCTTATGAATGTAATGGTCTGACTAGTATCTTCTGTATTAAAAACCCTTCTACTTATTTTGTGAGCTCGTGTAAAAATATTTTGACTTGTGTATTTTCTTTTCCATTACTTTGTTTCAGTTTCTAGAATAGCTAATCTCGGGACGAGATTTCTTTTAGGGGGGAAGGCTGTAATACCCCGGGTATTACGGATTAATTAAACCTGCCATGTCATCATATTTAAATTAATTAATTTGCATATGATTGTGCTTAGGGCCATAGAGTGGTTTGATGTAATGTGGTTTTGATTTGGGAATTTGAATTTCAAATTAAAGGTTTGAATTAAACCCTAATTCCACCCCAAAACCCTAATTCAAAATCTAGAAGGAATCTTGAGATGACCCCTAAATGAAAGTTGTAGATCTTTTTAGATGTGACAAATTTTATTTTTGGAGATTTTGAAGTTCTATTATAAAAATTTGAATTAAACTCAAAACAATGAATTGAAAAGTGAAATTGAAATACCATTTCAAAAATTAAGTGGAATCTGACAAAACTTCCTTAATAAAAGTTGTAGAGCTCATTGAGTAGAACAACTTCTATTTTGACCATTTTTCAAGTTGTTGTGTAAAATCAAAAGTAATTTTGAAAATATAGTTTGAAATTCAAAAACCTAGTTTACCCCTTTTGCTGTAGTTTCAAAAATATTGCGAATTTGAACTTGGTTCCAAAAGCAAAGTTGTTCAGAATTTCAAAACCTACAACTTTTGTTTTTGCAGTTTTTCAAGTTTGTATTCAAAAATGGGTGAATTTGAATGAAAACCGACAGCCCTAGGAACCTACTGCTACAGTGCCGCGCCACCCTACTCTGTGCGCGAACAGAGCCGGCAGCCGCCGTGCCGGGCGCGCGCGCGTGGCCGCCCGTGCCGGCCGGGATTTGGTCCCCGCGACCGTTGCTCGCGTGCGCCGCGTCGTGCTGCTCGTGTTCCCTCTCCCTGGGTCCTTTAAAGACGACGAGTTTCCCCTCCCCGCGCCATTCCTTCCTCCCCGGCCGCCATTGCCGTCTCTCGGTCGCCGGCCAAATTCGCCGTCGTCGCGCCACCACCACCCTCTCCATCTCCCCGCTGGCTCGCTAACTCCATTGCGCGTCGTTTGCAACCGTTGGCGGGGGCTGTAGTTGCCCGTAGGTGCCGGAGTGCTCATCGCCGTGGTCGCGGGTGACCGGAGCGCCGCCGCTGTCGTCCCCGACGCGACGAGCGTGTTACGGTGAGCCTCTCTTCCTCCGGTCTTGCGTCTTGGACTCCCTGATCCATGCCTAACCTGGTGCGCTCGGTGGTTTTCCGTTTCGTGCCCTGGAGCTCTCGGAACGGGAGGGAGATCGCCGGAGCACGCCGCCGCCGTTGCTGTCACCGTCAAGCTCATCGTTCCGCGCCGCCTCTGCCTTCACCGACTCGACCGTTGGCTTCGTGGTGAGCCACTGAGTCTTTTCCGCCCCATTCCCCTTCCTCTTTCACCTTGTGTGGACCGGCGTAGGGTCGTCGTGCCGTCGGCTTCCGCCATGGGCGAGGAACTCCTCGTCGGAGGCGGCTAGGGTAGAAGCTAAGTGCTCAGGGGTGTCCGCTAGAGTGGATAGTAGCCGTAGGTACGCTCGGGTCCGCCGGTAGGGTCACCGGCGGCGAGAGCCATGCTGGCCGCGCGCGCGCGTGCGCGTGCACGGGCGCCGGCGGGAGGTAGGAGAAGGACCTGACAGGCGGGGTCCGCCTGTCAGCGTCCCGCCTCCCGTGGCCGTGGGCCGCGGCCGCGCTAAAGCGCGCGCGTGCGCGCTGGGCCAGGTGGGCCGGCTCGGGCGCGAACGCGGCCGGCTGGGCCGCCTCGGCCGTGGGCCGTTTTCGTTTTTCCAAAGGGATTTTCAAATATCTTTTCTATTTTGATTTGTTTGAATAGTGCTGATACTTGTTAATTTCATATGAATTAATCTGATGGTTGGAAAATTATGAAAATATTTGTGTATGCTCTCTGTGATATGTAGTATTTGTTAAAAATATAATATAGTGTGTTCCAGTACTTTTTGCCTAATGAATAAATCAGTAGTTTAATTAATAATTGCAAGTTTGAGCAATTTTAATTAATTTCCTGTAAATCCAAAAATCATGAAATTAATTGTGGTACTGTTTCTTGATGAAATCTATCTGTTGGTAAAGTTTGGTCACATTTGGAGATAGTTTGGTTAGTTAATAAATATATGTGAAATTAGGGAAAGTAAATAAAATGAATAGAAGAAATGGATTTAGGGTTTGGTGTGATTTTTGGATTGATCGAAGCCCAAGGGTCTACCCTATATGATCCTTGGCAACAAAAGATGTTAGTATGAGGTAGTAGTCATAAAGCTGTGCAGCGGCTTTCCATGACTGTTAAAATGGGTTTTAACATAAAACATGAGATGCCTATTTACTTTTTGAGATCTCGTTTACGACTTCTCCGTGAAGGAAAGTTGTACTCAAGATGTTGATATTTGATTATTGCATTTCTATCTATGTTATTGCATCATGTTAAGCATGCATCATTGCACACGTGTAGTGACCGGGAGCGAAGGAGTGAAAGTCGAGGCCATTGCAGGGGAAACAACTCCGGAGGTGATCCAGGGTTTCGACATCTGCGGGACCGACCCCGATCCCACCCTCTTCTCAATCCAAGGCAAGCCCCGGTGCATTAACCCTCTATTGTGAAATTCCTTATAATTCGAGTTAACTTATTGCATTAGGTTGATAGGAGTTGATTGAAACCTATCCAGATGCATTGTCCCAAATAATTATCCTGAAAACTGATTTAAATAAATAAATGATTTGAAAAGTGCTTAGACATGCTTAATGAAAATTAGAATTTCATAAAAGAAAAACTATTTTCTGTGCTATGGATGTACATATACTCTATGACTAAGTGAAGAGCTTGTTATCCGTTGGTTGATGTGTATTCGGGTTAGAGTCCCGGTGCATGATCGCCTTCGGAATAGTTTGGAACTGGTCGGTATCACCGGAAATGTGTTTCGCCGGGTGTTGTGCTCTTGGGACGGCGTTTCCCATGACTTGGTACCCGGCAGGCACGAACCAAAAATAAAAGTAGGGACCGCTCGTTGTCGGAGTGCTGGATCGAGATGAACAGCCTAGCCAAATACCAATGTGGAAAGCCTAGAGTCAGGTGGCTCTATTGCTGGAACCGACAACCACGCACTGGGAGTGGAGAGATGGCGGGAGTAGCATGTACCCACGTGGCCGGCGTGCCTGGAGACGAGTGGAGTACTGTGCTCCCGGGTGGCGCAGGACCGGTTCCGGGATAGAAAGACCTAGATGAAGGGTTGGTATATGTATGCCGGCGTGCTGCATATGCAGTGTGGTTAGAATCCCCAGCTGGGTTTATTTCTGGATTCGAATCGACGTGCTCCTCGGTTAATGGAGACTCAATCCACTTTCCTACCCCGAGAAGTGGTTCTCAACTAGGTCAACTGATCGAATGAAGGAAATGGATGAATGATGATGGTTGAGGTTGATTATTAGAACTATGGATACAATTATAATATCAATAAAATAAAATATTGCTTAGTAATGCTTTTCCGTAAATTCTTATCCTCTGCTAGCCCTACCTATGACCTGCATTCCTGAGTCTCATTTTACACCCTTAGTCGGGTAAGTCTTGCGGAGTACCCCAAGTACTCAGGGTTTGTAACCCATGCTGCAGGTGAACCGCCATCGGAGGTCTGCCTTGCTCCGTGCTGCATGACCATCATCCAGGAGGGCAGTGAGGAAGAGTAAAGTGGGACCCGTGGGCAGGGTCCAAGTTATCATATTCATAATGTTGTATAATTATTCAACTGCTACCGCCACTATCTATGGTTTGTAATAATAGTACTTAAATTCTATTTGGAACAACTGGTTTGTAAACTTAAGTTATGTAATATTCCGCTTCTGTACTCTGATGTAATTTATTATGAAATGTTGTAATCCTGTGATGATTCTGCAATGGTGATCCTGCGGAGTTTAGGGCGCTGATGTAGCCCGACAGATCTGCCTAGATCATTTGGGACACGGGCCCGGCTGTCAGAAGTCATTAGTGACAATGACAGGCGCCTGTGGGCCAGGTGATTTAGCCGGTTCTGTTACACAGTAGCTGCTAACCCAGGCTGTTGCCATCTTTGATGGATAGTGGATACAAGGCGAAGCGAGCGGGAAATTTGCTCAAGAGCGAATGCTATGTGAGCCAGAATGCATTGAGTTGTGGTATGAAGTGGCTACGTTTGCCCCTTTTAATGGCAGAATGGTCAATGGTTCTGGCGCAGTCTACCAGCAATGCAACTTGCTTAGGGAAACAATAAAAGAATACAGCAATATTCTTTAGGTGCACGTGGTGAACGACATCCGAGGCCATAAATACTAGTACGGCTGTAGGGCATACACCCGACAAAAACACAGGTGCGAGGCACGACATGGGTAAATCACAGGGAACGTGATGCAAATTTCCACATTATGACAATTCCATGGCATTGGATTCAACTGTTTATGCATGTATAGTTAGAGATATCCAAGTATGCCAAACACATTAATGGCGAGTGACCCTAAACAACATGTGCGCTTATGCATGTACGAATGACTACATGTAAAGGTGTGCATGGAAAAAAAGAGGACATTATGTGTGTGCTCCTACACTTAATTTCGACAGACTTGTACGTACCAACAATTAAAAAAATTTAAAAATATGTAGTATCATGCAGAATCTAAAATAAAACTGTTGTTTGATTAGTCGTGGAATACATGCCTGATAAATTTATCTAGAGGGATGAGTATTAGCACGATGACCTTGAAAGTAATGATTTGTCTTGGATTTACTACTAATATATTTTTTATCAATTTGACTTATTGATAGTAAATGTGTATTTGTACTATGATCACCTCCTTACAACAAAGTGGTGAACGGTGGCTTAGAAATTAGTGACATGACTGTTCGCAGTCTAGGTGGCTTGTACTACACACTGCTGATGTGCTTACATGCTACCCATTTAGAGCAAGTATAATAAGAGGCTGTAAGCCGGCTAAATGCTGACGTGAATGAGAGAAGGGAGGGGAGAGAGGAGAAGCGGGGTTTAAGCTTACAGCCGGCTTGGATACAAGAACCAAGAAACTCTGTGAGAGAGACAAGTGGGTCATGCATTGACTGTAAAACACTGACTACTATACAAGTAGGCCGAGAGAAGTCTGCAAGAAACCTTACAACCGGCTTGCTGGCTGTATTATTAGCTTTGTTCTTATCTATCCACCTGCTCCACTCAATGCTCTTGATTGAGTTGGTTCATCTACCGAGGCTAGTGGATGGTAATTTATCTAGGCCACAAATTTTCTATCCAACCTACCACTCAAATGAAACTTACGTGCATATGCTAGGAGGCCTGATGCATTAGCACAGGATCTATGTGAAATATAGAGACACACATACATATATGCTATTGTGTGTGTTCCATACATGTGTATATAATCTCATCCGTAAACATGTATTTGCAGTTAATAGTGGGACAGAAGGGCACATAACAGTATATATATTATATGCAACCTCCTTAGTGGATAGGTGCATGTCGGGCACACATATAATGGTGCAATTGCCTGCTTGTTTCTATAAGTGCATCGTAACTTATATCCTTGACACATATGTTCAAACGTGACATGAGGTGGTAAATTGCTAATTCAGAAATATTTTCTTCTGCCTCGTAATTTGTCGTGCAAGGAAGCCCTCGGAAGTTCTCAAGGCCTACGCCTTTTGTGCCATTTTTAGAAGGGATTTCAATGCTAAGCCACGCTACTCTTTTGGAGTTCTCCATCACTACCACCCCTGTAGTACGAATAGTTGCGCCTATGCTGGTAATCATCTGGCGTAGGATGTCCTTGCGCGAAACAATAACTTTGAGTGGTTCCTAAAAAAGAATAAAAAAGTATAAAAATGAGCAACATACACGAGAATGGGTGGTTGTTCAATCATGCATGGACCAACTACCATCTAATACATTTACAGATAGCCATAAACACGAGATAGGTAACCAGTAACCAGACATACTCCGTGCATGAAATATTAGCCATCAATGTGGGCATACAAAACATTGCGGGGTGTGCCTAACAAAGTTAAAGTATACCTGGGTTACGGAGTCACTAGGTTGCACTCCTTGGAAGACTCGCGCCATTGGCTCTGCGTTCGTGCTCTTCCCCTTATCCATGTTACTGCAACTCATTCTGTCATTTGTTACAACTTAGATATACTGTAATAATAAATTATTCTGATCGCAATATTTCCTGAGAAAAGGTGTACGCGATTAGTTGCATATGTTCAACTCACTATCATCCAAAAAGAACCAACACATGACCACATTTCACTGGAATCACTTATTTATTAAATTAAATTAAATTAAATTAAGTAACCAGTTCACGTGTTCATATGGACGAACATATATAGCATGGAGGGAAACCGAAGCATAAAAAAATGCATAAAGATGCCGTTAGAGGAACCTATGCCTAGCTTGGCCTATACATGTGGGCACGAGGACCAAGCAGTGCACTTCCGTTGGTGGGAACCAATGTGAAATTATTGGAAGGCTGCTTTACCTATGTGTTGGTCTTTGCATGCCTGCAAGCAGCTCCTAGATGCGTGGCCTTGCATTGGTCTGCTGGGGGTATAAATAGACACACACATATAACCGCATGTGGATGGAGGCATGCAGTAGGTGACCACGACTGGGAACCCAAGTAATGGAGAAGATGACAACTGCAGCAGAGGCCGCTGCAGAAATATTAATTGTACCGTCACCTGCCACAATGCTGGGTAAAATCAAACCTCTCCTTCCATCAACAAAGGAAAACAAATGCAGGAACTGTTTGATCAAATCAGTCTAAGCCAAACCTACGCTATAGCAAATAACAATAACATTTATGGTGATAAATAAATTAAATCCAAACATTATATAGCTAGGAAGGAAGCGAGCACGACCAGGGTGTGGCGTGACGAGATGGATACGACGACAGCCCGCCAGCGACGGCTGCGGCGGCCGTCAAATCTGAGGAGAAGCCAGAAGGCGATATTTTTTTTCCTCGAACACAGACAAAAAAAAAATCCAACCATCAGCCAATGTCGGCCCTCTTGGTTCTCTTCGTCCTAGCCAGAGCACAACACGGCAAGGTAATTATAGATTATCCTCAGAAGCATATACATCTAATATATCTAACAGTCAGAGTACAGCTCCAGATATACTAAGGCATCAAGCTCTTATTAAAATTCGCATACAAGATCATATTAGATTCGTTGTAGTAAGTAGTAACAATAAAAATTTAAATTCCTGTTTTACTGTAAAAAACCTGTGTCAGTTGATCCTATCACGACATCAAGGTATTTTTTCACCGAGGTGAAAATTAAGTGTGAAAATATTTTATCAAAGTACTGTTTTTGGCATTAGAAACAATGAACACTAGCTTAAGTAAGGGACCTAGTGGTGACGCTGCAGCGGCTCCCTTGCCACGTTGCCTCTTTCAAGACTGGCTAGAAGAAGGCAAGTTTTCCATGGGCCGTGCCTAATTGTTTATACCTGCGCATATAAGATCGTAACAGGTATGAAAATAAATAAATACTTCGTTTAATATTATTTCATATTTGCTAAATCAAAGGTTATCTTTAGGGGTAATTTTTCTCTTCACATCTACTCTTCGCTTCACGTGCTAAAAGTCAAAAGATATGATCTAAAATACATTCTCAACAAAAAAAAAATACCTACCCAGTTCAAATAAAATTATGATCTTATCATTTACACATGCAAACTGCGCACCGTAACATATCAGAGAGCACAGGCAAAGGTAACAAGGGTACTCACAATAACCATATGTATTATTGTAGCTTGGAGAACAGCCTAGCGCTGGTCGGTATTCAATGGCGATTTGGTTGGCCGAGGTGGTGATGAACGATGGCCTAGCAGCCCTCTATAAATAGGAGGCACATGCACCGTGGCACACTTGTCTGAGCGCAGGTATAAGAATTGGCTTATAGCCAAGCAAATGCTGATGTGAAGGAGAGAAAGGAGGAGAGAGAGGAGAGCTTGGCTCCCATGCAACCACCAAGCTGGGTATGAAAGGATAGGCATAAGTGGTCCCAGATAGCAAGAGAAATAGGAGAGAGAAACTTTTTCAAGGTAATTTGGAGCCAACTATTATATGACTTGGCTATTACAACCTGGCTTATAGCCAAGCAACTTGGCTCTATTATTGACCTTGCTCTGATAGAGATGTATGAATGCCCTGATTCTGTGACTATGGCTTCTGAAGGGCCTATATCAACATTTATTTGCTGGACCAACCTTATCTCCCTTTCTGCACTCCAGTAGGTGAAGCATGAGCTTGTAATGCATCAAATGGTCCATCAAAACACACGTGCTAGCTGAGTCCCAAAAGAGACAACGATTATGAACTTTGGAATACCATGTCCCATGTTTTCTTTTATTGAGGTTTTATCTCCAAATAAATTATATAAGAGAAACTAATATTTATATCAATTTTAAATAACACACACAACTAAGTATTTTCTCGGAATAGGGAGCATGCACCTATTACCAACATTCACAGACTCCCTAGGTTCTTGATTTATGATTTATATACTGGCTAGATAGTCCATAATAAATATATAAAATAAATAGATTACTTGTAAATCCCCTGATTCGATGATCACGGCTTGTGAAGGGCCATATCAATGTGAAGGGTTCCATATCAATATTTATTTGCTAAGGGTGATTCCATGATCATGGATTGTGAAGGGTCCATATCATTTATTTGCTAAGGGTGATTCCATGATCATGGATTGTGAAGGGTCCATATCAATATTTATTTGCTAAGGGACTTGTCTTCAAATGCCAACATTTACCTGTAGAGGTGAAGCATGAGCTTCTGATGCATTATATGGGCTATCAAACATTGGTGAGTCTGTGTGGTTGCAAGCTGTGAGTTTTCACTATCACCATGAGACATGCATGCAACGCATTAATGCAGTGAATGACAACTGATCACATGTGGATGCAAGTGGCATGTCCCACGGCAAAAAATAGACCTATCATATCTGATATTTAAACACACGGATGGATAGATAGGTAGTAAGGTATATTTCCCTCGTCCCAAAATAGATGTCATTTTTGCTTCTCGAGAAAACTCTTGGACTAAATATATTTTAAAAAATATTAACATTTATAGTACGTAATTAGTATCATTGAAAAGATCTTTGAACCTAGTTTTTTAACAAATTTATTTGGAGATATAAAGATTGCACGTATTTACTATAAATCGAGTCAAACTCGTGACACAAAAACACAAAACGATATCTAATTTGGGACAGGGGGAGTATCTAATTTTTAAATAATTTACAATAAAAAGTTTGTAAGTAAAAAAGATGGCAGTTCTGAAAGTGAAGAGCTTGATATATTTTGAGGCTGAGATATTTTTTATGCGTGAGCGTAAATACGGGTTCAAAAGTAAAAACCTTGTTAAATTTTGAGCCTGAAATTAAAGACCGATAAGTACACCGTACATTAATAGACGACATGCATGATTGGCATGCACACCCATCATTTCGGATATTTAGCCACCCTGGATAGATATACAGGCTATCAGTAAGGCATCTCTAATTATTAAATAATTTATAAGAAAAAAGTATATAAGTAAAAAAGATGACACATCTGAGAGCATAAGAGGTTTGAAAGTGAAAAGCTTATATTCTGAGGGTGAGATATATTTTGTGTGTGAGGGTAAATCCCGGGTCTAAAACTAAAAAGCTTGTTAAATTTTTTGCATGAGATCAAATGCTGATAAGTACACCATGAATTAATATAGCACATGCATGAAATCCATGCACGAGGCTTAGATATATTAGTGCATGAGAGTAAATGACGAGTTTAAAAGTAAAAAGCTTGTTAAAGTTTGAGCCTAAGATTAAATGCTGATAAGTACACTATGAATTCATAGACGACACGATGATTGGCATGCATGAGCTGAGCAAGTTGCAATCTGCATAAGTGCATGGATACCTAGCGCATGGGTCAATAAGTTCACCATGAATTAATAGACTGATACACATGATTGGCATGGATGAACTGAGCAACCTGCATGAGTGCA
Organism: Eremochloa ophiuroides; assembly: GCA_038502445.1. Lineage (NCBI taxonomy): Eukaryota > Viridiplantae > Streptophyta > Magnoliopsida > Poales > Poaceae > Eremochloa > Eremochloa ophiuroides. Next base: position 25,961,729 of record JAHLJS010000003.1, on the reverse strand, counting down.
TGGATGCTTAGCACATGGATCACCAAAAGCAGGAATGGAACATATGACAGGCTGAGATGTCTGTTCGGAGTTTGATCTGACAGACAATTAATGAATACACTGTTTGATACATCTCCATCGGAACGGTCATAAAAACAAAGTCTACGTGGACACATTAGGAGGCCGCTTGGACGGCACGGCCTCATACTTCTAATATGATGAGCCGTCGGTTGCGCTGAGACTGTAGTTTGTATCCGTAGTGAGATATAGCCATGCGGATTCATCTGGAATCGATCAGAAACGGCGAACGTTGCATTCGTTTCGAGTCCACTATATATTGCCTTGGCGCGATTTCGGTCGCGAAAGAGCTCCATGTCCATGCCGAGGCTTTGCCCAGTTCATCGCAGCGGCTGCAGGAGCCTGCGGTCTGCAGACGCCATCGTGATGGCCGGCGATGCCCGCCCCGGTCCCGCCGGCCGTTCGCGCGCGGCAGGAGCAGAGGGATAGGATAGGAACAAGGGGCGAGGACGTGGGACGGAGGCGTACCAGCAGCGCTGGATGAGCGCAGAGCCGCAGAGGCCACGCCCGGCCGCGTGCCGGCCGCGTGCGGCGCGCTGCTGGGTCCGCGGCAATCATGCGCCTTGCGCGCCCAGCGTGCCGTGCGCGGGGGACTCATCGACGTCATCGTGTGGCTACAAATAATCGTCTATCGATCCCAGCACTGCCACTGGATACCGTGAGTGACACCTGATTGCTGTGGCCACTCGTGAGCCGTGGTACCAAATTAGTGGACCCACTAAGAAAAGAATAGAGTTGTTTCTTAAGTTTTAACAACATAAGACTATCCGCATTTTTCATCTCTATATCCATCCTCTAAAAAAATATTTTATTTTTGTCATCAAGATTCTCTCATCTATACTACTTTTTTTCGCACCCATCCACCCTCTATATTAATAAGACCCACATGTCATACTCTGTTTCTTATTTTATCCCCACACGGCCTCTCTCTCCTCCCTCTTCTCTCTCCTCTATCTATTCCCCATTCGCTACCAGCGCGTCCTGGAGGAGGCACAGGGACACGGCCACCACCACCGCCATGCCGCCTCACGCTCGCACCTCCCGGCGTGGCCCCGGCGCGGGCTCGGCGCGGTGCAACGGCGCTCCCGAGCGCGAGCGTGGGCCCGACGTGACTCTAGCGCTTCCCCTACTCCTCTGCTCCATCGACGGACGGAGCTCAGTGTTGATGCTCACTAAATACACAATTTAACCATCAACATTGATAAAATTGAGTAAGGAAATGGCACATAGAAGGTTGGAATTTGGTTTAAAGTAACGGAGTTACACTTGTACTTGAAGAATTAGTGGTTGCAGGTGAAATAAGGTGAAAATGAAGCAAACAAAGGCACATCTGAGCAGTACACGTGACAAGAGCCGCATTAGGACCCAAGTGACAGGGCGCCCGCCCCCTCTTGGCGCCAACTTCACTCTGCCACTTCATGGATCTGTGCCCCAACCTCCTAAACAGAGTTTGGCACGTTGATTCAACATCAATGGCTCAAATTCACCTCACCTGGATCCGGTAGCCCTGTTGGGCAGGGTGCCCGCCCTATCCATTTGGCCTGCCACGTCCACGATCCGGCGGAGAGGCATCCAAGCACTTGTGGCCGTCCATTTGAAGTTGGTTTTCATCCAAGGGAGATCAAAGGTGGTGTGAAGGATTCATGAACCCACTTATCATCCTCTAAGGGCCACAAACTGCCTCTCCAACCACCATCACGTGCTCAACCGACCTTGTAACCGTCATTGGGGAGGATCTCGGAGCGTTGGAATGGCGAGGCGGTGCAATCCACCGGGCGCCCTGCCTCCCTAGCAGGGCGCCCAGCCCTACAAGTCAGGGCCACCGACCTCCTGGCCTACCTCTACAAGTACCTCAGGGGTCTCCAAGTGCTATCAATACCACAGGAATGCTTCAGTTATAATGAGCATAGGAAGAATAGAGAGATTTGGAGTATAGTCCATCCTAGCTCTTCTGGTGAGAGCCTCCTAGTAAGGCTAGTAGTGTGAGTGTGAGTGAGGAGAAGCTGAAGAGTTGGGAGAGCTCTGCGAAGGTCTCTCTCTCGGGCGCTTCCTTTGTAAGGTACTCTTTGTTTCGGTAATATAATTTCCTTTATAGTACTTATATTTCCCGCATTATTTTCAGTATTTACTTTTAGTATTTACTTTCAAGTATTTACTTTAAATATTACTTTGAGTGCTCTAGTTGCTGTAGTACTAGAGGATTAATTATCGGTTTTCATACACTTAGTGCGGGATCTTCGCCTGCATAGTCGATGCTCTAATCTTAGCGCGAGGTTAGAGTAGTAGCCTGTAGTGTAAGCGTGGTGCTTGGACTAGAAGTTACCTTGGATTGCGGCTAGACCCAAGGATATTAGTGGTACGTTTTAGGTGGTGACAGCCCTAAGATCCTCTGGATTACACCACGTTCGGTCTAGTAGTAGGCGCAGGGCTTTTCTGTTTGTGAGTAATCCCAATCCCTTGGGACCGCGCATTCGCCCCGAAGTGCTAAGTGGAGTTAGCCTGCCGTGTTGCCTTGCATCCCACTCTTGAGCTCATCACTATCTATGCCGTTGCTTGCCTCTATCTTAGATTAGATTATTTGGATTAATTATCACTACACTAGTTTATTCTTATCATAAGTCGTGATTGTTCTAGCTTACCATTAGATATCTCTAGCCATTAGAAGCTTCCCTGTGGAAATAAATATGATACTTGGTTACTCCCAAGTGAAGTACTGCATCGATAGATTCTGTGCGCTTGCGGAATTCTGCAATAGTCATAGGAATTATCAACAAGCATTTCTAACGGCCATTATCAGGAATAACCCAATTCTTGGTAGTGAGCTTAGAAACTGCCAACAAGCATTTCTGGCGCCGTCGCCGGGGAAGCAATTGGCCTAGATTTCCTTTTGTGTTTGCTATAGAACTAACCCCGTTCTTTAGCGGGATCACACCTATCTGTCTTTTTATGATGACTGTTAAGCTAGATAGCTTAGAATGGCTGGATTCAATCTACCTGAAGATTTTCATGAAGACCCTGAGTCAATTCTTAGAAGAGCGAGAGCTAATCTCACTCCTCCAAGAATGACTTCTGGATCTCGCCCATCTTCATCGAGGGAACCTACATTACAAGATCATCCATCAGATGAGTCCGATCATCCTAGTACTTTGGAGTCAACCAATTCATCTACATCAAGAACAATCTGTGAGTATTCTACTCCATCTATTTCCAATATTGCTACTATGCCTAGTACTGATAGCGGAAGTAGAGAATTCGAACTTAAACCCGCATTGATCATGATGGTGCAAGCAATTGCATTTCATGGCAACCCTTCAGAGGATGGCAATGCTCACCTTCAGAATTTTCTGGAGATATGCAATACAATCTCTATTGCAGAAATTTCGCAGGATACAATCCGTCTATGCCTGTTTCCTTTCTCATTACTTGAGAAAGCGAAACAGTGGTTCTACATCAACATGGGATCAATGAACACTTGGGAGAAGTGCTCCAACCACTTCTTGACGAAATTCTTCCCTGTTGGTAAGACAAATCTTTTACGTAGCGAGATTTCTAACTTTCAACAGGAGATTCGCGAATCCGTCCCCGAAGCATGGGAGCGCATGCAAGAGTACATACAAACCTGCCCTCACCATGGCGTTGAAGATTGGCTGTTAATCCAAAGCTTCTATCATGGACTCATGATGGATTCTCGACAACATCTTGATGCTGCCACCGGAGGTGCATTCTTGTCTATCAAGGTGAGTCAAGCCAAGAAGTTGATTGAGAAGATGGTGGATAATCAAGGATGCACCGACGATCATCTCAAAGGTAATTCTAATACTTTCGAAGTTAATTCTTTATCTTTTGAATGCCTTTTAAAAAAGTTAGAAGATAGAGCTAATTGGAAAAGAGATCATGCTGTTATAGAATATTATGCAAATGCTAGAACACCATGTGCATTATGTGAAAATAAAAATCATAACATAGATATCTGTCCAATAAAAAATGCTAAATCTCTTTTAAATGATGGCGGATATGATCCCCCACCAATTTCACCTTGTCAAAGATGGAATCCACGTAGGGAGGATAATGATTCTTTACATGCTAGCAATCATTCTCTTAAGGAACTTGTTTTAAATCAAGCTAAAATAAACTCTGGTTTAAGTTTAGTGTTGATTGATCAAGATAAAATCCTAGGAGATATAAATGCTAGAATAGATAAATTTCATGAGCTGTTAAGGGAACAACTTGACTTTAATAAAATGGTAGAAAAGCAATTAGCAGATATTTATGCAAAACTTTCATGCCATAATAAAAAAGTTAATGCTGTGACCACGAGAAGTGGTAAGACCACTTGTGATCCCCCTTATCCTGATTCTACGTCCAAGAAGAAGGTAGTAGAAGAAGAAACTGAAAAAGAAGACTCCACTATGCCTCAAGAAAAGGTAAGAATTTCTCCTCATAAATTTTATGATACCGAGGTGTTGCCTTTTCCTGACCGTAACAGGAAACCAAAGGAGGATGAACAATTCCGGAAGTTCGTGGAGGTAATATAAAAATTATATATACACATACCTCTAGTTGATGCAATGCAGGTACCTACCTATGCAAAATATTTGAAGGACATCCTCAACAGAAAGAAACCAATCCCGAGCACAGAAATGGTGAAATTGACGGAGCAGTGTAGTGCTGCTATCCTCAATAATTTCCCCGAGAAGAAGAAGGACCCCGGAAATCCTACTATCTCATGCTCTATCGGGACTCAACAATTTGATCAAACCCTGTGCGATCTTGGAGCGAGCGTCAGCGTCATGCCTAAGGTAATATATGGCAAAATTAATCATGCATCTTTATCTCCAACTACTATGCATTTGCAGCTTGCCGATCAATCAATACAGTATCCGACGGGGATAGCGGATAATATCCCTGTTCAAATTAAAAATTGTTTCATTCCTATGGATTTCGTGGTGTTAGATATAAATCTTGATTTTAGAACACCACTAATCCTAGGAAGACCATTTTTAAGTACTGCAAATGCAACCATTGATGTGGGAGCCGGAGAAATCCGACTCAACATCAATGGAAAAGAAGAAATCTTTCATTTCAGGCCACGTCCGGAGCAGTGCTCAACAGTGGAGGACGCACCTGCCGACACCACCATGCATAATGAAGATTCTCTGGAGCATGAAAACAACGTGAAATGTTGATCGTCATGAAAGCATCCGATGCACCTAACCAAGGTAAGTTAAGCTAAGGTAAGTCCTAATCTCGCTTATTTTATTAAGTAATTTCACTTTCTCTTCATGATCTAGCTTAGTATCTTGCTTAGGATAATAAAGTGGGGGATTAGAAGGCCGGTGGCCCACTTTGATAGGGCGGCCGCCCAACCCCCTTTGGCGTTTAGCCTCCCTAGTTGCTCCACTAGCTGATCACATGCAAATAGAGAGCATGTCACAAGGTATTGGCAGACAAACCCATCCAATCTTCATTTGCTTTCTTTTTATCTTGTCTCAAGTCCTTCCATTCTCTCCTCTCATTTCTCTGGCTGCTAGCTAAACTTTTCACTAATGAAAGATGCTCTGGAGTGGAGGCACTAGCACGTGAAAGAGCAGGAAGAGATTTCAACGAATTAGTAGGGCAGGGCGCCCTGTCCCTGGTCACCATCCTGTCCCCTCTACTGTCCACTTGCCTATTTACACTCCTACATGCACGAGCAAGTGCTGAACCAGGCATCCAAGCTCTCACTCTTGCTTTACTTCCATTTTCCTTCTTCCGAGCAACCTCGTAAGGGCCAGCCACTAATCACTAAGCAAGGCAAAGCAAGGAGGGCCACGGGAAGGTAGCACACACACTCCCGAGAGGAGTGGTTTGTTTTACTAACCTTAATCCTTGCTTCATTAGTGTTTTTGTGTTCCGTCATGTTGAAGAATTTGTTCGGGAGAAAGAAGAAGACAGGAGGAAGTAGTGATGGAAGTAGTGGTGGAAGACCGAACCAACATCTGCGCTTCTCGTCCGAAAGCCATTCGAGCTCAGGAAGTCAGCACTCCCGAAGAAGCAATATGTCGGTTGATCAATCAAGCCATGGCGAACCTCCCGAAGAACAAGGCACTCAACATCCACCCATTCGTATTCTTGTGGATAAGGCCCAGATTATTTGGCTAAATAATCAGGAAAGAGAAGCCTACCGCATGCTACGCGAGCGCGCATTCATCCACACCGCCGAAAATCGACCACGACTTGCTCAACGCAACAGGTATGATTACTGAATTTCAATCTATATTTCTTACTTTGGGGTGGAGAAATGCATGGATAGTTAATGAACTGGGTTGTAGAGAACTTACTTTAAAATTTTTATGCACCCTAAAAATCACTAGTAGCCACTGCAACTTTCGTGTGTTCAATGAAAATTATTCTTATACTTGGACACAATTTAGTGAGCTGCTACGATTTAATAAAAATTGTGCAGTAGACTTAAATAAAGCCTGTAAAGATTTTAATAAGAAAACTTTTTGGTATGAAATTTCTGGCCTGCCATGATTCAGCATATCCTAGAACTTTCCAGATACATACTCCAACACTTAGGATGTTGTAAAGATTTATTGCCATAACCTTTTATCCTAGACATTAACCGCAGGAAGGTTAGAACCGATGAAATGCAAATTTTGTTTGCCACACTAAAAGGAATTCGTGTATCAGCAGTTAAAACTATGATGGATTATTGGTCTAAAGTGTTTGCACAGGTAACTGATACAACCATTGAAATGACTTCACTTGTGACTTAGGATAGTCAGTAACATGGGTTTGCTAGGCAGTGCACAAATTAATTTCATAAATACTGAGAGGGTAATTCTAGACATAGAACATTTCAGGCAAGCACACATGATGAAATATGATGCGGAAAATGAAAATATATCATGACATATCAAGGTTATATTAATGAAATTCCATTGCCTGACATGAGTTTATGGTTAAGAAATGTGAACTCTTTTCACTTACTCCTCGAGACCGAGGAACATCACGCCGCAAGGCTGACACAAGAACATGCTGTGCAGGTTGCAGGAAGAAGAACAAGGGCCCAGACAAGAGCTGCTCAGGCTGCAGCACAAGAGCAAGCAGAGCGGGCGGCACAAGAATCATTCCAGCAAGGAGCCATGTCACACACTAGTCAGTGGGGTGCATGGCCGGCTCCTGGCTCCCAACTAGCAGGAGGTTCCAACTGGTACCAACCACCCCCGCAGCAGCAGCACCAGCCGACTGGCCCATGGGATCCCTATGGACATGCATCTGCACACATCAGCCGTTCTGGGAGTACCCAACCCTTGGGTGTCTCTTACAGATACACTGATGTGGAAGGTTCAGACTCATCCAACATTGAAGGATACCCTCCACCGAGACACTCAGTTTCAGTGCATGGATGGGAGCGAGACATTGGCTATGTCTAGCATCAGATAGAGGGCCTGTAGATTGGTCAAGACCAGCTTTACCAAGGATTACAAGATTTGTCATATCAGTTCCGGCAATACGGGCAAGAGAATAAGAAGGGGACAAGGGATATGCAGTACCTGGCTCGTCGCAATGACCGCCGCTGGGATGATTTCTATCGTCGCCAGGGGTGGGATTTCCAGTGATGCTTTCAGAACCAGGTTGGGGGAGGTCCCCCGCGAAGGTAAGTATACTTAGCCCCATCTTTTATTTACGCATTTATATTATTTTATTTCCAGCATGCTAAAAAAATTAATAATAATTATAATAGTGTTTGTTATGTTAGTATTGTTATGCTTGAAAAATAAATAAACACCCACACTGTCACACTACTAGAAAAATGAATGAAAATGCTTATTGCCTATAATTACTTCAACTTAGTAATTCGCTGATGATTTGACTGTTAATGTGATTTCACTTATACCATGAACTTGAAATCCGTGGGTTGCAAATGCTTGAACAAGGCCTGAAAAATTTGAAACATGATTTAGCAAAGAAATGAGTAAGTTTCTATCCTGTCATGAGCAAGGTTAATCTATGGAGAATTTATTTAAAACAATGATAAAACTTGCTTAAGATCTTCTGTGGCAAAAGAGAACACCTACCAGAGCCATATTTGTTAGATAGGAAAACTCTACATTGCTGCCTATATTTATATTGAGCCTTGTCAAGCTTTTGTGAATCATAGTAGAGAAACTAGTCATATTCTCATGACCGAAAACACGAATACCCACCATCATATTGCTATTCTTACACCGAGAATAAGCAACAACATGTCTTTTATGTTAGGATCTACTCCATGGCATTATTATTTGTCCCTCTAAAATATTCCTCAAAAAGAGGCATGGCTAGTCTCTAGTAAAAAAAAAGAAGAGAGCAAGTGCTCTGATGAAAAAAAAGAAAAAGAAAGAAAGAAAGAGCTAGCCATGTTTCTAAAAGGGAAAAGCCATGAAAGGAGTAATTAGTACCACCATCATACACATGCACACTCTCGGTCTAAGTCTATGACTTGTTGTTTCTTTGATCCAATTGTTTGACTTAGCAATATTACATTATATATGGTATGCCCCATTTTCCTGTGACCCTAAAACTCCACATAAGCTATTAGAGATAGGATGTGAGGGCATTGCAAGCTTTTTGTGTGAGATCAAAAATTCCATACACATAGTAGAGAGACTGAGATTGCCACAGAAGAATTTAAAGCATGATTATTACAAATATTCAAAAACCTCCAAAAGATTTAATCGGGCAATAAGGGCATGGATAACAAACCCTCTTTCTAGCTAGTTTGTGCTCTATTTTTCAGGTTAAGGGATAAAAAAGCCCCATGGGTAATGGTGATTGGATATGGATAGTTGCATAAACATGTTGAATCAAAAGTGAGTCATTAATAAGATGTTAATTATAAGCATAGCATCTTGAATCTTTGCTCAGGGACGAGCAAAAGGTAAGTTTGGGGGAGTTTATTGATGCTCACTAAATGCACATTTTAACCATCAACATTGATAAAATTGAGCATGGAAATGGCACATAGAAGGTAGGAATTTGGTTTAAAGTAACGGAGTTCCACTTGTACTTGAAAAATTGTGGTTGCAGGTGAAATACAGGTGAAAATGAAGCAAACAAAGGCACATCTGAGCAGTACACGTGACAAGAGCTGCATTGGGCCCAAGTGACAGGGCGCCCGCCCCCCTCTTGGCGCCAACTTCACTCTGCCACATCATGGATCCGTGCCCCAACCTCCTAAACAGAGTTTGGCACGTTGATTCAACATCAATGGCTCAAATTCACCTCACCTGGATCCGGTAGCCCTGTTGGGCAGGGCGCCCCCCCTATCCATTTGGCCTGCCACGTCCATGATCTGGCGGAGAGGCATCCAAGCACTTGTGGCCGTCCATTTAAAGTTGGTTTTCATCCAAGAGAGATCAAAGATGGTGTCAAGGATTCATGGACCCACATGTCGTCCTTCAAGGGCCACAAACTGCCTCTCCAACCGCCGTCACGTGCTCAACCGACATTGTAACCATCATTGGGGAGGATCCTGGAGCGTTGGATGGCGAGGCGGTGCAATCCACCGGGCGCCCGCCCTACAAGTCAGGGCCACCGACCTCCGGCCACCTCTACAAGTACCGCAGGGGCCTTCAAGTGCTATAAATACCCCAGGAATGCTTCAGTTGTAATGAGCTTAGGAAGAATAGAAAGATTTAAAGTATAGTCCATCCTAGCTCATCTAGTGAGAGCCTCCTAGCAAGGCTAGTAGTGTGAGTGTGAGTGAGGAGAAGCTGAAGAGTTGGAGAGCTCTGCGAAGGTCTCTCTCTTGGGCGCTTCCTCTGTAAGGTACTCTTTGTTTCGGTAATATAATTTCCTTTCTAGTACTTACATTTCCCGCATTACTTTCAGTATTTACTTTTAGTATTTACTTCCAAGTATTTACTTTAAGTATTACTTTGAGTGCTCTAGTAGCGGTAGTACTAGGGGATTAATTATCGGTTTCCATACACTTAGTGCGGGATCTTCGCCTCATTGTCGGTGCTCTAATCTTAGCGCGAGGTTAGAGTAGTAGCCTGTAGTGTAAGCGTGGTGCTTGGACTAGAAGTTACCTTGGATTGCGGCTAGACCCACGGATAGTAGTGGTACGTCTTAGGTGGGGACAGCCCTAAGATCCTCTGGATTCCACCACGTTCGGTCTAGTAGTAGGCGCAGGGCTTTCTGTTTGTGAGTAATCCCAATCCCTTGGGACCGCGCATTCGCCCCGAAGTGCTAAGTGGAGTTAGCCTGCCTTGTTGCCTTGCATCCCACTCTTGAGCTCATCACTATCTATGTCGTTGCTTGGCTCTATCTTAGACTAGATTATTTGGATTAGTTATCACTACACTAGTTCATTCTTATCATAAGTCGTGATTGTTCTAGCTTACCATTAGATATCTCTAACCATTAGAAGCTTCCCTGTGGAAATAAATACGATACTTGGTTACTCCCAAGTAAAGTGCTGCATCGATAGATTCTGTGCACTTGCGGAATTCTGCAATAGTCATAGGAATTATCAACAAGCATTTCTAACGCCATTATCAGGAATAACCCAATTCTTGGTAGTGTGCTTAGAAACGCCAACACTCAGCGCGACGGCGGTCGGCCGCTGGAGCACGGTACGACGGCGGCCCACGGAGCTCGGTACTACGACAGCCTTCTCCTCCCGTCTGGCACGATGGCGCGAGGAGGGCGAGCTCGGTGAGCGGGTGGCCCTGGCGTCCCTGTCCTCTTCTTCATCGCGGTCGCGGGCGAAGGACAATGTCAGTGGTTAGATTAGCGAGTGCTACACCGGCTAGTAAACCTAGATTTTGTGGTTGAGATTACGATGGTGTGCAAGGAGGAACATGGGATTTATACTGGTTCAGGCAATGAATGCCTTACGTCCAGTGAGAGATCGAGTCGTGTTGCCTTGCACTGGCGTGCTTGTAGTAGGGGTTACAAGCTTAGTCGAGAGAGGGAGGGGCTCCCAAGTCTCTTGTGAGTGTGAGTGTTTGTGGGTGTTTTTAAGCTTGTAGATTGTATGTCTGGTGGTTCTGGTGGTGAATGCGTATGTGTGTGTAGAACGTGAGTCCAGAAAGGTGCCTGTGATCGGCCTCGGCCTTCCCTTTTATAGTTACAAGGGAAAGGCTAGAGTTACATGTGTTGCCCTGTGGTTACAGTGCTCGGCATGGCGAAGTTGGTGATGACTGGTGGCTATCGTCAGCCATGCCCTCGTCTTGGCGCCTCGGCGGTATGGCATTAGTCATTCGGCCGTTAAGGGCGCGATGGGACAAAGCGGGGGGAGTGCCTCCCTCGGGTGCTTCTTTTTCCCTGTGAGGTACATTCCAGGGGATAGGCGAACCCGGTCGTAAAGCTTGCCCATTCCCCCGGGTTGGACGGGCGACTGTCGTCCCCTATTTCCTGGTGTCACACGTGCGACCGGGGTATGGTAGTCGCCGTCGTAGTTGGCGAATCTCCTCGTCAGCCCGGGGAGCTGTACGGTTGACTGTCCCTGTAGCCGCATGGGAGCAGTAGGACCGTCAGATCGCCTGCCAGAGGAGATGGGGCAGTTGGTACGGAGGACGTGCGCGTTCGGGGCACCGTTGCGTCAAGGGACCCACCCAATGGAACCATGCCTGTAAAGTGGTCAGGGAAGGTCCCTTGGCCATCAAGTTTGCCATGCTGACGTTGGCAGGGCTCGGGCAAACCCGAGGGGTGCTCCCGAGGGTGTCAGCGGGGGGCTCAGGCGAATCGGAAGTCTGTCGCCTGAGGCCTACTTTCCCGAGCCCTGTCGCGGAGGCTCGGGCGAATCGGAGAATTTCCCCCGAGGGGTCTGAGCGCCCGAGGGAGGCGATGTGCTTCCGCACGGCTCTGCCTGAGGCCGGGCGGGAAGTTTTCGCAAGGGCCGTTCCTGCGTGGGCCTCGGCTGGCGCCTTCTTGGGCCGGGCTTGATTCGTGAAGTATGTTTTTGCGTTGAAGTTGGGTACCCCATAGCTGGGTACCCGACAGTAGCCCCCGAGCCTGTGGTGGAGTGAAGGCACTCCTCCAGAGGCTCAAGTAGGTTTCTCCTGTCATGTTAGTAAAGTTTGTTTAGTTTATCCGGTGGGTGCGCGTGAGCGCACCCGCCAGGTGTAGCCCCCGAGGCCTTGGAGGGATGATGCATCCCTTCAAGGGCTTGAAATCGAGCATGTAGAGTCTCGGGTGCTTTCTTACTTGCCGGCGACTTATCCCTTGGTAGGCATTGAAGCCCCCGAGCCTTTGCTACGGGTTGGTGACCTGTCCGGGTGCGTCTTTTGTCCTGCCAAGGCATAGAGAGAGAGAGAGAGAGAGAGTCCCCGAGCCTCTTTTTCGTATCGGGGGTTGATCGGGTCTTTTTGGTTTGACCTTTGCGCTCTTCTTTGATAAGAGGAAGGTTTGGTCATGCTCGACTTCCCACAGTGGGGGCGCGAGTCGGCAATTCCGGTGAGCTGCAATCGGGTCAGTCCAAGTGGAGGTCCATGCCCCATTCGTTGGGGGTCGGCTAGTGGCCTGAGCACAATCCAAAAGTTCCCCGAGGGTCGATTTACGGGTGTCGGGTCCCTTCGACGGGTCCCGAGGGCCTGATGCCTCCCCTAGAGGGGATCCCATATCATCAACTCGCTACTGGGACTTGGACACAGCGTGGGGTCTCCCAGCTCGGGCGTCGGGATACTGACCGTTTCGTTATCTACCCACTTGTTGTCCCTCGCTTGGTATCCCTGGGGCGACTGTTCGAACCACAAAGGGCCAGTCTTCGATCCCCTGGGAACGTAACGGGCGCCCGAGCCCGAGGTTCCTTCGTTGGGAAGGAGAGCGGTCGTCAGAATCGAGGGAGTTAGTGTAATGATTCGACGCACCTTTTGAGGAGGGAAACCAGACGGACGCGACGGTTCGGGGCGGACGGGACGTTTGCGTGCGCGAAGGCGACGGCGAATGCAGAGAGTCGTGGTGGGGTCTGCGCAGTTAATATGGCGATCCGCATCCACTTCGTCCTCATGGCTTAAGTATATAAGGAAACAACCGTTTCCTTTTCTTTCTACCCTAGCCATTTGTCTTCACTTACCTCTGCCTCTTCGCCTTTGTCTTACAGAGCCATTCGCAAGCTCCTCATCCTCGCCGCCGGCATCCTTTCCTTCCTCTTGCGTCCTTTTCTTCCCGCAATGGCTGACCCAGCTCCCATCGACACCGCCGCCGCTGCCGCTGCCGCGCTCGAGGTGGAGACTTGGCTCCCCTCTTCAGTGATGGAGTCATAGCTCCAGGAGCTCATGCGGTTGGGGCTCCTCTGCCGCCGCACCAACCTGCAGCGTTCGGAGTGGATCGCACCGCCGTGTGACCACCTGGAGCCGTGGCCCCTCGACGGGTACGTGGTGAGCTTTGTTGCCTTCCACGAGCGGGGGCTCGGGTCGCCGCCGAGCCTGTTATGCCGTGCGCTCCTCTTCAACAACGAGCTGGAGCTGCACAACCTCACCCCCAACTCTGTCTCGCAGGCAGCGATCTTTGCCGCCGTCTGCGAGGGCTATCTTGGGGTGATGCCACACTGGGACCTCTGGCGGTTCCTCTTCCGCGTCGACGTATACACAAAGACGTTCGGCGCGGGGAACCTGCGGAAGGCCATCAGCGCCGGGGACGGCAACTTTGCGGTCCACACCGCCGAGTACATCCCCTGCAAGGCCCAGTCGTCGAACAAGGGGTGGCACAACGGCTGGTTCTACCTGCGGAACGACGACGACGCCTTCCCCGAGTCTACAGGGTAGGTGATCTCCGCCCCCATTCCGCGATGGAAGTGGGGATGCCCGACGCGGGACGCCAGGCACCTGAGCCCTTACCTCGCCGCGTTGCAGACATTACGAGACAAGGGCTTGACGGCGGACGGGGTGGTGGCGCAATTTCATGCGCGGACCGTGTTGCCCCTGATGGAGCGCCGCCTCGCCCTGTACGAGATGGAGGAGGGAGTGTTGAGGGTGGGGACCTCGATGCTGACCCAGAACCTCAGCTCTGAGGAGATCATGTGCCGTGTAAGGTACACGGTGAGTGGCCACCCCACCCTCGTCGAGCTGAAGAAGGTGGCGATGCGCCCACGCCCGGGGTACATCCCATTGGTGAGTACCTCTTTCGTCTTTTGTCGTTCGCCTGTCTTTCTTCCCCTTCTGATCCTCCTTCCCCTTTCGGCATAGGGCCTCTCGTGGGAAGGAAGGCCTTCTTTGCCCCCGTCCCGGAGGATGCCCTCCTTCGGGCCCATAACCGCCTCCGGGGCGAGCGGCAGTGGGTGGAGAAGGAGAGGAAGGCCTCGAAGAGGAGGAAGCAAGCTCGGGAGGCCCAAAGGCTCGCCCAGCGTCGCTGCCGCCAGTGGGAGGCCGGGGAGCCGGAGGAGTCGTCCCCCTCTTGGGACGACCAAGACGACGATGACAATGATGAGGATGCTGAGGCCACCCAGCATATGGTGGCCACAAAGCCCGTGGTGGGCGCCGACGAGCCGGGGAAGGCTCCCATGTCGGCGCTTGCCAGCGGAAGCGCCGTGGGCCATGTTCTGAGCCCCCGAGTGGAGTTAACGGAGGCCACGTCTGGAGGCGCGGCGTTGGTTGGTGAGGCCGTCGGGGCCAAGGATCCACCGACCGGCGGTCGCGAGGACTCGGCGGAGGGGCCGGGAACGGGCTCAGGCCCGGCGCCCGAGACGGCCGAGACCGCGGCCTTGACCGCGGCTGGTGATGGGGCCCAGGGGCCCCTATTCCAGCGGTCCCTCCCTCTGGATGCGTCGCTGGTCGCCGCGACGGTCGATGCCAGAGGGAGCGAGGAGAGGACGCCGCCCGCGACGGAGTTGGGCGACGCCGGGACGCCAAACCTCGAGCTGGGGTCTGCCCAGAACAGGGCGTCCCCGCCAAAGGATGGTGGCGCCGAGGTGACCCCTGGCGGCCAGGCGGATCCCCCACCGCTAGGGGCATCTGTCGGCGGCGACGACTCCGATGTCGAGGGGCTGCCCACCTGTTGATGGTCGTTAAGTACCAATTTTATACCATCAACTAATGCCAAGGGAAGATCAATAAATAAAGCATAGGTGTTATTACTGATGAATTCCACGAGTTTTGGTGAATTGTGTATTTTCCAGGGATTATTCCAGAAAGGCTTAAAAGAAGGATTAAAGAGCATAATTACCATGAAACTTGATCGCGACGGAAACATACTTCATCAGCAAGTTAGATGGATCCAGAACACACCTGGAGCACTGGGTCCCGAGACCCACCAGGGTAGGGCCGGCCGGCGCCAGGGTGGGGTCGGCCGGCGCCCCCCCTCTAGGGTTTCGGCCCTCCTTCTGGAGTCTTCTTCCACCGGCTCTCTAGAGTCATCTGGGCCCTTTGTTCAAGTCGATTTGAACCTACGGCGCACGTTCATCCCACCGGTCTATAAATAATAAAGGGGCAGACCCCCTCCTAGAGCACCAATTCATTCCTCCTGCTTCATTCGTCAAGAGTAAACAAAAGTTAGAGTTTCCAGAGATTAGAAATAGGGCTCTAGTTCTTCAAGTTCATAGTTTAGGCGTCTAGCAAGGTTCAAGTAGAGTTGGGCGCTACGCTCGGGATTCCAGATCCGTTCGTCTGGAGATCGATAATCTTATCTTGTATCTCATTATGACTTTGCTTTATTTTAATATATTGCTACTTATTCAGTTCTTCGTTTATTCTAGCTGCATATTCGATATAGTTGTGATTAGTGATGATTATTGTCGTATGTTCGTAAAGCGCCTAACTCAGTACTCGAGTGAGTTAGGTGATATGCATTATGTAGACGTGGTGTCTACACATATTGTGTACCTACGGAGGCACCCTGACATGCCGGGTCGTGTGGTAGTCCGCGTAGGTGACAGCTGCGTTGGTTCCTCTGTAGTCCACCCCCGTACGTAGGACGAGCAGAGCGCGGTCGCGAAGGTGGTGACCCTTGTGTCTTAATATCCTCATTAGATGATGCTCCTTATGATGTTTTCTGAGTTGATTATGCTATAGAAAAAGATGTGTAATGTGGCGTAGGCTGTAGACTTTGTATTTAGTTATTACATAGGTTTCCTTTACTTTAGTCAAATCTCGAGATTGTCTTACTACATTAGTGAGTCTCTATATTCTATCTCTGTAATACCATTTATCTCATTTACTCAGTTAGCATTTACCATTTATCACTGACTTATTTATCGTTAAAGCACTAAAGTTATGGATTATCATAGGTCTGCACATTTATCTTTCCAATCATTATAGTAGATTGTCCTAATGAGTAGAACGTCACCTTTATCCTTTTGGCATAAAACAAATCAACAATACACGGAATACTTACCGGGTGAAGTGCTACAATGGGAGAATTATCTGTACGCTTGCGGATATATTCTATAGTATTATTTTTAGGAGGCAAGTGAAGATTATTTTACATTTGGTTTTTGGCATCATGTTAGGGATGACAACTTAACGTGAAGTGATGTTAAAAATACCAACAAGCATTTCTGGCGCCGTTGCCGGGGAAGGCAATTGTATTCATTAGGATAATTTATTGAGGTCGTTGATTTTAATCGCCAGGATATTCATTCTAGAATTTCATATAGGAGAGTTCTTCATAGATAATATTAATAGAAAAACATAAAAATAACTATAGACATAAATACTTAGAGATAACCATAACCTTTTGCTTTAGCAGACTTACCCATGTTTTTTTTATATTTAAATATCCTATATAGGGTAAGTATAGGATTGGTTGTGTACTTTAACTCTTATCAATCAGGAACAACCATAGGAAGAAGGGTCTTATATTATTTTGTGAAGTCATGGCTGAGAAGACTCTACGTGAATTCTCTGCCCCAAGAACTGAGAATATTCGCGTTGGGCCAACTTTCAACATTGGAAATCAAGATTATGAGATCAAGCCAAGCCTCATCAAAATGGTGCAAGCTATCACATTTACTGGAAAGAAAGATGAAAATGCAAGTCTCCATCTACAGAATTTCCTGGAGATTGTGTAACAGAACCGGCTAAATCACCTGGCCCACCGGCACCTGTCATTGTCACTAACGACTTCTGACAGCCGGGCCCGTGTCCCAAATGATCTAGACAGGTCTGTCGGGCTACATTAGCGCCCTTTTCTCCGACAGGATCACCATTGAAGAACCATTACATGATTACAACATTTCATAATATAAATACATCAGAGTACAGTGCGGAAGATTACATAACATTTAGATTACAAACCAGTTGTTCAAATAGGATTCAAATATAGTTATTACAGACCAGAGGACATAACAGTAGCAGTGGAATAGTTACACAATACTAGATAGGATAACTCGAACCCTGCCCACGGGTTCCACTTCACTCATCGCCGCTTTCTTCTTCGACCACGGTCACGCAACATGGAGCAAGACAGATCTCCGACTGCGGTCCTCCTGCAACGGGGTTAACAAACCCTGAGTACTTGGGGTACTCCGCAAGACTTACCCGACTAAGGGTGTAAAATGAGACTCAGGAATGCAAGGCTATGGGTAAGGCTAGCAGAGGATGAGGGGTTTGCAGAAAAGCAATCTATCCGGTTCCATATTTTATTTTGTCATTATTATAATCATATTTATAGCTCCAATATTCAGACTCATGTATCATCATTCTTTCAATTACTTTATTCCTTCAGATAACCTAGTTGAGAACCACTTTTCGGTGTAGAGTGTGAGGATCAAGTCTCCATAACCGAGGAGCACGTCGATTCGAATCCAGAAAGTACCCAGCTGGGGATTCTAACCACACTGCATATGCAGCACGCCGGCATACATATACCAACCCGTCGTCACGGCTTTGCTATCCCGGAACCGGTCCTGCGCCACCCGAGAGCACAGTACTCCACTCTTATCCAGGCACACCGGCCACGTGGGTACAAGCTACTCTCGCCATCTCTCCACTCCTAGTGCGTGGTTGTCGGTTCCAGCAATAGCGTCACCGAACTCTAGGCTTTCCGCATTGGTATGTGGCTAGGCTGTTCATCATGATCACAGCAGGCCTACAACGAACGGTCCCTACTTCCTTCCTGCCGTCAATCCTGCATTGGGACTCTAACCCAAGTACAAGACTACCCGACAGTTTTTATTATCGTGCCTGTCGGGTGAGTGAGACATAGGGAACGCCGTCCCATGAGCTGGCCACCCAACGAAACACGTTTCCAAAGACATCGACCAGTTCCAAACTATTCCGAAAGCGACCATGCATTGGGACTCCAACCCAAATACACATCGACCAACGGATAACCAGTTCTTCACCAATCAAAGTATAAGTATAATCATGGCACAGAAAATGGTTTTTCTTTTACGCAAAGCTAAGTCCATTAAGCATGCCTAAGCATTTCTCAAACCATTTTATTTAAATCAGGTTTCAGGGTATTTATTTGAGACAATGCATCTGGATAGGTGACAATCAACTCCTATCAACCTAATGCAGTAGATTAACTCGAATTATAAATATTTTGTAATAGAGGGGCTGAATGCACCGGGGCTTGCCTTGGATCGTGTACAGCGTCGGATCGGGATCAGTCCCACAGATGTCGAATCCTTGGATGACTTCTGGAGTGGCCTCCTCAGTAGTAGTCTCGACCTGGACCCCTTCGGGAACGGGCACTACACGTATGCAATGATGTATGCTTAGCGTGGCATGAGGGCAACAAATAAAATGCTTGAAAGTAAACCATTAATATCTTGAGTACAACTTTCCTTCACGGCAAAGTTGTAAACGATCTACAGAAGGTAAAAGTAATGTTTCCTACTTTTATTTTATTGACCTTTTTAACGGTCACAGAAAGCCGCTACACAGCTTTATGACTACTACCAAGCACTAAGTTCTCAAACTGCCAAGGATCACACAGCGAAAGATCCTTGGTCTTCATTCAACCCAAAAATTCACACAACAAACCTAAATTCATTTTTTTCTATTTACTTTATTAATCCCTAATTTCACATATATTTATTAATTGACCAAACTAACTTCAATTGCAACCAAACTTTACCAACAGCTAGGTTTTATCACCAAACAGAGCCACAATAAATTTCATGATTTTTGGATCTACAGATAATTAATTAAAATTACACAAACTTGCATTTATTAATTACTTCACTGATTTATACAGCAGATTAAAGGCACTGGAACACCCTATATTATATTTTTAACAAATACTACATACTTCAGAGAGCATACACAATTATTCTCACATTTTTCCATTCAACATATTAATTCATATGAAATAAATAAACTTTAGTACTATTCATATGAATATATAAATGAAAAGCATTTTGAAATTCACTGGAAAAAGAAAAGACCAAACCAGCCCACTACGGCCCATGACCAAAGCGAGCCGGCCCACTCGGCCTGCCCGCACCCGGCGCCGGCGTTTTAGCAAAAGAGACCTTGGGGAAATCGGAAATCAACCCGCGGTCCGATCTATACTATTCACATGAGTCACGGGATTTGCACTTAACCCCCTGGAAAGACTTACCTTCTAACCCGAGGCCCCTGGCCTCTCCTCTGTTTTGACAGAGGCGAGAGCGCCGGCGGTCCGCCGCCCCTAGCTCGCCGACGGTGAGCCGAGGGACGAAGCCGAGGGCACCGACGGATTCTACACTCCAAGGCGAGTCTACCAAGCTAAGACACGACGAGATCCGAGGCGCACAGTACCTGGAGACACGGACGCGGCGGCTCGGTGGCGGCGGCGAGCACGTCGCCGGCGAGCACGAGCCGGTAAAAAGAGGGGGAAAAGGTGCGCGAGCATCTGGGGCTCACCACGAAGCTGGCTGACGGGTCGGTGGAGACGGAGGTGGTTCGGAGAAGGCGACTTGGCGACGGCGGCGGATCCCGGCGGCTCGGCACAACGGCGAACACGTGTTCCGGCGAACCTAGGGAACCAGAGAGTACACCGACGCACGCGTAAGGCTTAAGGGGTCACGGAGATCACGGTGCGCAACAATCCGAGGCCCAGAGCTTACCCAAACTAGCTCGAGACGACGGCGGAGCTCGCGGCGGCGCTCTGCCCGCCCGCGAAGAAGACACCGGTGTTCCGGTGGTTACGAAGCTCTACAGCTCCCACCGACAGACGCAGGCGATGCGCAAGGAAGCTAGCTAGCTGGCTGCAAGATGGAGAGGGTGGTGGTGGGGTGACGACGGCGAATTTGACCGGCGACCGAGAGGTGGCGATGGCGACCGGGAGGGAGAAAATGGAGAGGGGGAGGGCCTTGTCGCCCTTTTGAAGGCCGGGGGAGAGGGGGACAGGGTCAGAGCGTCGCGGCGCACGCCGATCCTCCTCCGAACTGGCGCCCGAGCAGGATCCCGGCCGGCACGGCTCGCCGCGCGACCGCGCGCGACACGGCGGCTGCCGGCTCTGTTCGCGAACAGGAAGAGGGGGCGGAGTACTGTAGCATAGATCCCTAGGGGCTGTCGGTTTTTGACCAAATTCGACTGATTTTGCATACAAACATGAAAAACTGCAAAAACAAAAGTTGTAGGGTTTGAAATTCTGAACAACTTTGCTTTTGGAACTAAATCCAAATTCGAAATATTTTTGAAACTACAGAAAAAGGGGTAAACTAGAGTTTTAAATTTTAAACTGTATTTTCAAAATTACTTTTAAATTTTCTCAACAACTTGAAAAATTGCAAAAATAAAAGTTGTTCTACTCAATGAGATTTACAACTTCTATTTAGGAAGTTTTGCCAGATTCCAAATAATTTTTGAAATGCCAATCCAAAACTAAGTTTTAAATTATTGTTTTGAAATAAATTTGAATTTCCACCACAGAACTTTGAAATCTCCAAAAATAAAATTTGTTCCATTTTAAAAGATCTAAAACTTTTATTAAGGGACTATCTCCAAACCCCTTTTAGATTTTGAACTAGGTTTCGGTCCTAATAAAAGTAAATTTTTAAACCTTTATTTGGGAATTTAATTTTACAAACAAATACTAATTAAATTCAAATCACTCTAGGGACCTAATCACAATCATATGCAAATGATTAATTTAAATATGATGACATGGCAGATTAATTAAATTCGTAATACCCGGGGTATTACAGATTGGCAACACCATCAACATCAAAGGCATTCCACAAGACGTCGTGCTACTTCATTTGTTTCCGTTCTCATTGGAGGGAAAGGCGAAGCTATGGTTTTATCAGAATAAAGATCGAGTCAAGACATGGGTAGAATGTTCAAAAGCTTTTCTAGAAAAGTTTTTCCCAGTAGGCAAAACCAATGCTCTACGAAGAAAGATTTCATAATTTTGTCAGTAGAAAGGTGAATCTATTTCAGAAGCCTGTGAACGTTTTCAAGATTGCATATCAGATTGTCCCCATCATGGAATGAAAAAGTGGTTGCCCATGGAAACATTTTATCACGGACTAACTCAAAGGTCACGTGAGCAACTAGATGCCACTGCTAAAAGATCATTTATGTCACTCACTCCTGGAAGAGCTGAAGATATTATGGCAAAGATAGCAGAAAATCAGAATTGGACAAACAACACTCAGACATGCCATAAGAGTGAAGAAGTTCCAGAAGAAGTGTGTGCACTGTCAACCAAGATGGATGTACTGTTGAACTGGTTAGAGCATAGAGCCAATCTTAAAAGAGATCATCAAGCTATTCAAGATGCATTCAATTTTCAGAATCAATATGAAGGATATTTAAAAATCAAGTTTGCAAATCCTCCAGAAGATATTAGTACAGTCATCAAGTCTACTTCTCAGAAACAAGGATGGAATCAACCTCGGTCAACCAGTCAAGGTAAGTACCAAGGCAATTCTAATTTTTCAAATCATAAACAAACACCCTTGAGAGAATTAATATTAGAACAAGCTAGAATTAATGAAAGTATTTATAAGAAGCTTGCTTTTAATGATAAAGTTTTAGAAGGAATTAATTCTAAGTTGGATAATTTCTCTTCTGCTGTTAAAGATCAAATATTATTTAATAAGAAGATAGAATTACAAATTGCACAATTATCTTCTACTTTGTTTAGCACTAACCATGAACAAATAAAAGGAATATCTACTAGAGGAGGTAAGTCTACACGTGATCCACCTTACCCAAAAGGGGCACGTAGACCATCACATTTAGTGCAGGTAGAAGAAGAGATTGAGAAGGACAACAGAGAAGAAGAAGAAGAAGAAGAAGAAGATATACCACCGTCACTACCAGTTGAACCACAAGATCAAGGATTAACTCAAGATTTTCATGACACAACCCTCCTACCGTTTCCACGCAGAAGAAGAAGAGCTAAAACAGATGATCAATTTGGTAAGTTTGTAGAGGTAATTCAGAAGTTATATGTCAATATCCCGTTGTTAGATGCCATGCAGGTACCTACATACGCGAAGTATCTTCGAACCATCCTCAACAACAAAGGACCATTACCTTCTACTGAAGTTTTCAAGCTAACGGAGGAGTGTAGTGAGGCAATTCTAGATTCTTCTTCTACTAAGAAGAAGGATCTAGGGTGTCCCACTATTGATTGTTCAATAGGAGACCAGATGTTCGAGAATGCTTTATGTGATCTTGGAGCAAGCGTCAGCGTCATGGCCAAGACTGTCTTCGACAAACTCAACTATTCTACGCTCACACCAACCACGATGTGTTTGCAATTAGCTGACCAATTGGTTCGCTATCCCGTAGGAATCGCCGAAAATATTCCGGTAAGAATCCGCAACTTTTTCATTCCTATAGATTTTGTAGTACTTGACATGCAGGAAGAAAGGAAGATACCCCTCATCCTCGGGTGACCATTCCTAAATACTGCAAATGCAACCATCAACGTCGGAGCTGGAGAGATCACATTTACCATCAAAGGATAAGAAGAGCGATTCGCATTCAAACAGAGACTGGAGCAATGCCAAACATTGAAGTGTCATGAAAAACAAGATACAACAACATCTCCAACACCGGAGGTGAATCATGAAGAATAATTCAACTGGAGAAGTCCGGATCGGCGGACTCAAAAACCCCGAACCATCGCCGGGAGGTAACTCGGTAGTTATCGGTAATTTAATTCATGCATTTAAATCTGCATATTTTCTTTCTCATAAATTGCATTATTAAAAAGAAGAACTAAAAATAAGCCTAGCATGATTAATACTTAAGCCCCATGTGATTATTACTAACAGAGTGTTAAACCCCCGTCAGTGAAATTTACTGTGGTGGCAGAAAATTATAAAAAGACCATCATTAGAATTCTAATTTTTCATAGATTAATAAAAGTAATTTAGTTTTTCATTCTTGTGTCATTATACAGTATAAATACAGGAAACATTTGGGACCCACCATCATCACATCAAATCACATCATGCATTATCATCAACCACCACCTTTCACTACCATCCAAACTTCATTATTTACACATGCACTACCCATCATCCATCCATTCAGCCAGAGAAAGCACCAACCCACATGTATTTGAAAGTAGATGAAGGTGGTGTTGACACTAGCTAAAGGAGAGAGACAAAGGTGACCAGGTGGGGCCGGCCGGCCCCTAGGCCACGCCGGCCGGCGCCCCTCCTCCATTTCTCTGCCTCTCCTTCCTCTCACTCATTCACTCACTCACACACACTCCAGAGTGCACGTAGCCAAGTTGTTTTGCAGCTCGTGACTCCAACTTCCATAATCCTATCATTTGATTCAAGTTTAAGCAAAGAAAAGGGTAGTGAAGAAGATTAGCAAGAAGACCTAGAAGAGAGATCACCTCTTTGATTCCTTCTCTTCACTTGTTCTTGCTTGTTCTTGATTTGTTCTTGTGTTCTTGTTCGTTCTTGGCGTGTTCTTCGTGTTATTCATTTTACAGGCAAGATGAGCAATAAAATGAAAGGTGTCATTCGATCCCTTGGAAGAGCCCTCTCACGCCGCACAACAAGAAGCCAATCATCATCACAAGTGTCATCGTTCGTCGGCTCCGACATGAATATCGATCCTTCGTCACCCTTCACGTATGATAATCCGTCATCCTCTTTCCAACCGAAAGAGAGGTATGAGCTCACAAGCATAACTCAAATTTCATGATCAACTAGACCCCAGAGAGAAATTTTAAATGTGGTTAAAAATAAGGAAGTTGCGCATACTCCAATTTTTGATGCCACATTGCTCCATGAAACCGGAATGGATTCCGAGTTTGAGCTTATTTTTAGAAATGTTGGATGGGAAAATGCATGGCAAATTAATGAGTAGGGTAGCAAGTTAATCACTATAGAATTTATTAGCACCCTACACTTTGATGATGATGATGAGGTTAATTTTAGAATGTTTAATAAACCTTTCAACCTCTCTTGGAAAACTTTTAGTTTAGCATTGAGATTTAATAATCTGTGTGTAGTCAATATTTCTGAAACTCTCCAAGACTTTGATAAAAATGATTTTTAGGAGAGTATCACTGCAAAGAAACCAGAGAGAAAACAAAAACATACTACTGAAGAAGTTCATCATCCCACACTGAGATTTACGCTTAAATAGTTAGCTTTTACATTCTTTTCTAAAGAAGAGTTAAATACTATTAAACAAGATGAACTACATTTGTTATATATCATGATTAAAAAGAGGAAGGCGTCACCTGCAAAAATGATTTTGAATTATTGGAGAACTGTCCCTTCCATGAGAAAGTGCAGTATTTCTTTTACTTCCTGAATTACTCGTTTAGCTGTAGGGCTAAGTTTATTATCGAATGCTTCACTGGTTATGATTTTTTCTTTCGTGCTCGCATGCTAAAACGCCGAAATAATAAAATAGTTATGATTTATAAAAATTATGACAATGAGTACGAACTAACAGACAGGGAGTTAGTAATTTATTCTGTTCAGAATTTTATTTTTTCAGCTAGTGGAGCTAACATTGGTAGGTGTCCGTCCGCACGCATCAATGGGGCGCCAAGAACTAATTTCACTGGAACTGACCCAGCACCATCTGGGTCAGCTTATTTCCACTATGTTAATTTTGATGAACAGGGATCGACGCAGGAGCCACGCCAGCAGTGGACTGCACATATAGGATGGGAGTAACAGCCCACATTTCAGCAAGGAGAATCTTCATCGGCAGCAGCAGCAGCGGGGAGCAACTGATTTTCAGAGAGGACGAGCATGTTTTTCCACACGTGGGAACACGGACTTCATCGTTGGTGGACCGTATCCATTTCATGCACCACCAGAAGATGATTACTATCGACCGCCTAAGCAGCAATTTACAGCTACCGCTGACGATTTTTCAGCTTTATCTATGCGTCTCACTAACATTGAACAGAGACAGAACGCAATAAGCGACACACTGCAACAGCACGAGCAGTGGCAGCAGCAGGTCGACGACAGGTTCTACCAGCATGAACAATGGCAGCACAGCATGGACCAACGACTGGATCAAATATATTAGGGACAGCAGCAGACGCAGAGCGGATTGAAATATTTGATACATCAGATGCGATACCTGCCGCCACCTCCACCATATTACTGAGCAACATCTAGCTTAGGGGAGATCCCCGCTAGGTGAGTACCTCCCACCATTGTATATGCGTTTTATTTCAGTATTTAATTCAGTCTTTAAATTCTATCAAATTTAATATTGCTAAAAACAACAAAAAAAACCAAATAAAAATTTATTTATCGCTTTCTTTAGTTATTGCATAAAATTTCTGCTTGCTTAAAAAAATGAAAATCCAAGAAAAATAAAATAGATTGTATAATTAAGTTTGCTTTAAATTTCGCATTCAGTTTGTCTTTAAAATAATTAGAACTTGAAGTTAGAGAAAAATCAAAAAGATATTTAAACTGTTTAAATATAATTTACTGCAATTGCTTAGTATTTACATTTAAATTCTTCTACGAATTGCAATAAATTTATCTACCATAAAAATATATTCTGAAACTTGATATCAGTGGGTAGCATAAGCTTTTCTAAGTAATTGACGGGTATGATATAAGAAGGTTTGAGTTGCTATTTATTTCATCATAAGTGGCACCTAAGCTCCAGACATTTCAAAAAAAAATTAAAATAAAAAATAAATATAATAATTTGTTCTGCTAATATAATTTAAGTATACTATTCTGTTATGCATTCATGATTGAATTCACATACACAAAAAGATTTCACTCTATGCACAGGTCTCTCTCTTAGAAGTCTAACATAGAGTGTGGGTTATAAAAATTAAAAGATGCCATATCAAAGAAGTATGAGCCTGAAAGATGTCATACCAAAAGGGTATGTGCAAAAAAAAGAGAGAGAAATAATGGATGCAAAGACACCCGCCTGAGAGAAAAAATGGGTAAAAAAAGGTATCCGCTGGGGAGATAACCCACACTCTTCAGAAAGACATAAAAGAGAAGATAATGCAAAGGAGTTCAAAAATAAAATTTAATCACATTCAATCATGATGTATAGCTTAGTAGTCCTCTGCAATCTTATTAGTATGCTCTCATTATTTCTTAAATAAAACTATATACTTATTTAAAAAAATAAAAATATATATATAATAATCTGGAGCAATGGTTGAAATAAAGGATGAAGGACTTAGTACTTGCTTGATTATTCTGTCTCTCAATTACCTAAGATCTAGTTTAGAAGCCGCACGATTCAAAAGAATAGAAATAAGTTTGAAAAGTGGATTAATGAATTTCAATCCGGAGAAGAATTTCTATTTAAATATTTAAGTATTTATTGGGAGTTATACATTTTATGGAACCCTGAATAAATTATTTCA
Organism: Eremochloa ophiuroides; assembly: GCA_038502445.1. NCBI lineage: Eukaryota > Viridiplantae > Streptophyta > Magnoliopsida > Poales > Poaceae > Eremochloa > Eremochloa ophiuroides. The sequence continues at coordinate 25,934,969 of JAHLJS010000003.1, read as the reverse complement.
AGTCAACTTTGCTAAGAGACTAGCAAAGACTTAGCTTGGGGGTATTGTTGACGGTCGTTAAGTATTAATTTTATACTGTCAACTAATGCCAAGGGAAGATCAATAAATAAAGCATAGAGGTTATTACTGACGAATTCCACGAGTTTTGGTGAATTATTTATTTTCTAGGGATTATTCTAGAAAGGCTTAAAAGAAGGATTAAAGAGCATAATTACCGCGAAACTTGATCGCGACGGAAACATACTTCATCAGCAAGTTAGAAGGATCCAGAACACACCCGAAACACCGGGCCCCGAGACCCACCAGGGTGGGGCCGGCCGGCGCCCCCCTCTAGGGTTTTGGCCCCACCTTCTGGAGTCTTCTTCCATCACCTCTCTGGAGTCATCTGGTCCCTTTTTCAAGTCGGTTTGATCCCACGGCGCACGTTCATCTCATCGGGCTATAAATAAAGGGGCAGACCCCCCTCCCAAAGCACCAATTCATTTCTCCTGCTTCATTCATCAAGAGTAGACAGAAGTTAGGGTTTCCAGAGATTAGAAATAGGGCTCTTGTTCTTCAAGTTCATAGTTTAGGCGTCTAACAAGGTTCAAGTACAGTTGGGCGCTACGCTCGGGATTCCAGATCCGTTCGTCGGGAGATCGGTAATCTTATCTTGTATCTCATTATGACTTTACTTTATTTTAATATATTGCTACTTATTCAGTTCTTAGTTTATTCTAGTTGCATATTCGATATAGTTGTAATTAGTGATGATTATTGTCGTATGATCGTAAAGCGTCTAATTCAGTACTCGAGTGAGTTAGGTGGTATGCATTATGTAGACGTGGTGTCCAGATATATTGTGTACCTACGGAGGCACCCTGACATGCCGGGTCGTGTGGTAGTCCGCGTAGGTGACAGCTGCGTTGGTTCCTTTGTAGTCCACCCCCGTACGTAGGACGAGCAGAGCGCGGTTGCGAAAGAGGTGACCCTTGTGTCTTAATATCCTCATTAGATGATGCTCCTTATGATGTTTTCTGAGTTGATTATGCTATAGATGAAGATGCGTAATGTGGCGTAGGCTGTAGACTTTGTATTTAGTAATTACATAGGTTTTCTTTACATTAGCCGAATCTCGAGATTGTCTTAATATATTAGTGAGTCTCTATATTCTATCTCTGGAATACCATTTACCTCATTTATTCAGTTATCATTTACCATTTATCACTGACTTATTTATCGCTAAAGCACTAGAGTTATGGGTTATCATAGGTCTGCACATTTATCCTTCCAATCATTATAGTAGATTATCCTAAGGAGTAGAATGCCACCTTTATCCTTTTGGCATAAAACAAATCAACGATACTCGGAATACTTACCGGGTGAAGTGCTACAATGGGAGAATTATCTATGCGTTTGTGGATATATTCTATAGTATTATTTTTAGGAGGCAAGTGAAGATTATTTTACCTTTGGTTTTTGGCATCATGTTAGGGATGATAACTTAACGTGAAGTGATGTTAAAAATACCAACACCACCCCTCCGCCGGCAGCGCAACCTACACCGTCCGCCGAACTCGCCGCTCCGCCAAGCACGGGGCGGCGAAGAAGACGGCGATCCCCAAGACCAAGTAAGTAGTTTTTTGAATCGTTGCCTTACCGATTCTGCGTCCCTGCGTCGCGAATGCTGATATCCTCCCCGTCTTGCTTCAGGAAGCGCCTGGGGCAGCCCTTCAGGTCTCGCACCGGAAGGTCTTGAAGGTGCAGGCCCGGAGCACCGCCGGGGAAGAGGGTCGGCTGTTGGCCGAGGAGGCTCCCTCTACGGAGGCTCGCCCGGCCGAGGGCTCGATGGCGCCGGGGGCGGCCCCATCCTCTGTGGTCGTCGTGGCTGCGGCCGCCGTCGAGGAGGCGGCTCCGGCTCCGACTTCCGAGGCGCCCGCGGTCATAGTGCTCGGGGAGGCTTCGGTGGAGGCGACGGCCGCTCCCGCGCTGGAGGCGACCGACACCGGTGCTGCCGCTATGGATGACAACACTCCGTCGTCGACCGAGGCTACGGCGCCACCGCCTGCAAGCTCCATGGCGCTGGTCGTCCATGGGGCTCCTCCCCGGGTGCTGACGTTCTCCCGTATTGAGTGGTCCAGCCGGGTGAACCGCGATGCCCCGCCGGTCTTCTCGCTGCGGGACGACGTCGAGGCCGCTCGGTGGGACGCCCTCCAGTACCTCAAGTCCCCGTGCTCGGAGAGCCTGTGCCTCCTCGCGGACTCCCTCGACACGGAGTTCCAGGAGCGACTCCAGGTGAGTGTATTCGTCTTACCTTTGTTGCCTTGGTGTTTCTGGCTCGGCCTTGTCGTTCGACTCATTGGCTTGCTTTTGCTTCTTTCTCCCTCAGGAGCTCATGACGACCTCCCGGGAGAAGTCTTGCTTCCTCTGGCAGGGCCGTGGCCTCTGGATGCAGCTGGAGCTGAAGAGCCGGGCCCTTGCCCGCTCCCAGGAAGAGCTCGCCGGCGCGACGGCTCGGCTGGATGACGTGTCCCTCGACCGTGACATCTTGAAGGTGGAGGTCGCGGAGGCTCGGGGCCGAGTCGCTCCCCTGGAGGAGCAGGGGGACGCTCGCCGCCGAGAAGGAGGCCGCCGCCGAGGTCCTGTCCTCGGACTTGGCCACCTCCCAGGAGGCCCTGAGCCTGGCGGTGGGCGAGGTCGACGCCGTCCGGGAGGAGGCGAGGAAGGCTCGTGAGGAAGTCGAAGGTAAGTTTACCTTTTTTACCTTTTGTTTTGATTGCCTATGGTTCTTTCGCCGTAGCTTGAGAGCCCTGCTGCTGCAGTCCTGAAGGTGGAGGCCGTCAGCGCCCAAGGGACCATCGACGTCCTCAACGCCGCGCACGACGCCGAGGTCACCGAGCACGGGACTTGCAGAGTGTGTCACGCGCGCTATGTGACACCCTCAGCACCGGTGATGGTGAGCCCTCGGGAACCTCGCTCGGGAGCCGCCTGGAAGCCCTCCATGGAAGGCTGGGCGCCCAGCTCGAGGAAGCCCTCCTGACAGGCGTCCAGAAGATGCTAGCGGTGGCGAAGTCTCACGATGAGAACTTCGACACCGACGCCGTCAGCGAGGGTTTCGTCGAGTCTTCTAACGAGGAGCTCCTGGCGCTGATCAGCTCCATGGAGGTCCCCGGGGTGGCGCTGGCGGCCCTCTTCGAAGAAGACGTGAAGCTCCCTCCCCTGAACCTAGGTTAGAAAAGCCAGGCCATCGTGCCTAGAAAGAATTTTTGTAAGAAACAAGAATGCGGCCCTTCGAGGCCTTAAATATTCATGTAAATATTTAGTGCATGTTTATTTTGTTATAGCGCTTTTCCTTAAGCGTTTTCCTCGCCAACCCTGAGCTCGGGCCATCGAGCCTCGGGGGACCTTTTCGGCGTCGTAGCTTTAGGGGCGTAGACTCGGCCGTGGTCCTAGAGATTTCGATAAGGTGAGAGCTTTAGGAAAAGGCCTCGTTTGATATCACCCGAGCCTTCTCCCTTACGAACGCTATCCTTATAAGTTCTTTTCCGAGCGCTAGTTGCCTTCAGGCGAAGAGTGGCGAGTAGAGGTGCTGTATCCCGGAGGCGTAGGCGGTCTCGCGGCTTGGCCGGCTCTGCCCTCTGGGGCTTCCTTTGCTCATCCAAGGTTTATAGGTTTTGCATTTGGTTTGGATGAGAAGCGAACTCGATGTAAAAAATTTCAACGATTTTTGAAATTTTTGAGTTTTCGAATTCGGTTACTCTTGGTGGAGTCCGGGGGTTCCCCCCGTCATAGCCCCCGAGGGAGGGTCGGCCCTATCAGAGATAGGGCCGAGCTTCACTTTTGATTGCACGGTCCACCCATTCCCGTTGGTAGGCTCGGGTGGAGATCTTAAAATCAAACGAGAAAAAGAGATCGGATCCTTATTGATTTCAAGATGTAATGTACAATGCTCGGAATTTTAGGGATAAAAGCGACGTAGCTGTTCGATATTCCAAGCGTTGTTATAGACTTCGCCCTTTTCGTTCGCTAGCTTGTACTTTTCGGGGTGCAGCACCTCGGCGATGACGAATGGCCCTTCCCATGGTGCCGTCAACTTGTGACGTCCTCGGTTGTCCTGCCTGAGCCGCAGCACCAGGTCACTTACGCAGAAGGCTCGGCCTCGAATGCGCCGACCGTGGTACCTTCGCAAGGTCTGTTGGTACTTGGCCGAGTGCAGCAAGGCCATATCTCAGGCCTCATCGACTTGGTCCAGCGCGTCCTCCCGAGAGATCTGGTTGCCTTTCTCGTCGTAGGCTCAGACCCTCGGGGCGCCGTACTCGAAGTCGGTGGGGAGCACAGCCTCGGTGCCGTAGACTAGAAAGAAGGGCGTGAAGCCCGTGGCTCGGTTTGGCGTGGTCCTTAGGCTCCATATCACTGCGGGGAGCTCGGTCATCCACCTCTTGCCGAACTTGTTTAACTTGTTGAAAATTCTCGGCTTGAGGCCTTGGAGAATCATGCCGTTGGCACGCTCCACTTGGCCGTTTGTCCTCGGGCGAGTTACCGCCGTCCAATCCACTCGTATGTGGTGGTCGTCGTAGAACACCAGGAATTTCTTCCCGGTGAACTGCGTTCCGTTGTCGGTGATGATGGAGTTCGGGACGCCGAACCGATGAACGATGTCGATGAAGAACAACACTGCTTGGGTCGAACTTATCTGAGCGATCGGCCGAGCTTCGATCCACTTTGAGAACTTGTCGATGGCGACAAGAAGGTGGGTGAAGCCCCTGGGCGCCTTCTGGAGGGGCCCGACAAGGTCTAGTCCCCACACGACGAAAGGCCACGTGATAGGGATCGTCTGGAGAGCTTGGGCCGGGAGGTGAGTTTGCCGAGCGTAGTACTGGCACCCTTCGTAGGAGCGTACTACCTAGCGTCGGCCACGGCGGTTGGCCAGTAGAATCCTTGTCGAAAGGCGTTGCCGACGAGCGTCCTTGGCGCGGCGTGGTGACTGCAGGCCCCGGCGTGTATCTCTTCAACCAGGCGCTTGCCCTGGTTGAAAGGGATGCTGCGCTGAAGGACCCCGGACGGGCTGCGCCGGTAGAGTTCACCGTTGATCATCGTGAAGGACTTGGCTCTTCGTGCCAGCCGCCGAGCCTTGGTTTTGTCTGAGGGTAAAATCCATCGGACGAGCCAACTGACCAGTGGCTCGCGCCAATCTGGCTCGTCATCGTCTAGTTGGGCTTCAATCTCCATCGCCTCGGCTTCGTCGTCGGTTTTAGCCACGGTCTCGGGTGACTCCCCTTTGTCGGAGGGGTCGGCAGCCCCCGAGGGGTTTCCGCGGCTCGAAGATGCTCCGAGTTCTCCCGGGGGCTTGGGGGTCTCCTTCCTCTTGCCTCCCGAGGGATCGATGTTGACCGAGGGATTGTGGAGATTGTTGGCAAATATGCCCGTCGGGACCGAAGCCCTTTCAGACACGATCTTTACCAATTCGTCGGCCTCCTCGTTGTACCTGCGCGCGATGTGGTTGAGCTCGAGGCCTTCGAATTTTTCCTCGAGCAACCGCACCAGCTTGCAGTAGGCAGCCATCTTGGGGCTCTGGCACATCGACTCCTTCATGACCTGGTCCACGACGAGCTGGGAGTCCCCTCGAACCTCGAGGCACCTGATCCCGAGCTCGATGGCGATGTGGAGTCCGTTGACAAGAGCCTCGTATTTGGCCACGTTGTTGTAAGCCGTGAAGTGCAGTCGCAGCAAGTACTTGAGCCGGATGCCGAGGGGTGAGACGAAGACGATGCCTGCGCCAGCACCAGTCTTCATCATTGACCCATCGAAGTACATGACCCAATACTCTTCTTGGGTCGGGAGTGGTGGAAGCTGCGTCTCGGTCCACTCTGCCACGAAGTCCGCTAGCACCTGGGACTTGATGGCCTTGCGTGGTGCGTAGGTGATGCCATCACCCATGAGCTCGATAGCCCACTTAGCGATCCCCCTAGTCATCTCCCGGTTCTGGATCACCTCCCCGAGGGGGAAGGATGATACCACGGTCACGGGATGGGACTCGAAGTAGTGCCGCAACTTGCGCTGAGTAAGAATGATTGCGTACACTAGCTTCTGGATCTAAGGATAGCGTGTCTTGGTCTCGGACAAGACTTCGCTAATGAAGTAGACCGGCCGCTGGACGGGCAGCGCGTGTCCTTCTTCCCGCCGCTCCACGACAATTGTTGCGCTCACAACTTGGCTAGTGGCAGTGACATACAACAGGAGGTCCTCCCCTTCGGTGGGGGCACGAGTACCGGAGCTTTCGAAAGCAGAGTTTTGAGCCTTTCGAGGGCTTCCTGGGCCTCGGGGGTCCAGGTGAAGTGCTCGGTTTTCTTCAGCAGCCGATACAGAGGCAAGCCTTTTTCGCCGAGCCGTGAAATGAATCGGCTAAGGGCTGCCAGACACCCCATCAGCTTCTGCACGCCTTTGAGGTTGCGAATCGGCCCCATCTGAGTGATGGCCGATATCTTCTCCGGGTTGGCCTCGATGCCACGCTCGGAAACAATAAACCCGAGCAACATGCCTCGGGTAACCCCGAAGACACATTTCTCGGGGTTGAGCTTTATTTCTTTCTTTTTGAGGCACTCGAACGCCTCCTCTAGATCGGCTACCAAGTCGTCTGCCTTCTTAGTTTTTATCACAATATCATCTACGTAAGCCTCAACGGTTCGCCTGATGAGGTCCCAAAAACTTTGAGCATGCAACACTGATAGGTTGTGCCCACGTTTTTTAGGCCAAATGGCATGGTTACGTAGCAATATGTGCCGAAGGGGGTGATGAAAGAAATCGCTAGCTCGTCGGACTCTTTCATACGAATTTGATGGTAGCCAGAATATGCATCAAGGAAACTAAGTTGTTCACAATCAGCAGTGGAGTCAATTATTTGATCAATGCGAGTGTTGGTATTTTTAACATCACTTCATGTTAAGTTGTCATACCTAATATGATGCCAAAAACCAAAGGTAAAATAATCTTCACTTGCCTCCTAAAAATAATACTATAAAATATATCCGCAAGCGCACAGATAATTCTCCTATTGTAGCACTTCACCCGGTAAGTATTTCGAGTATCGTTGATTTGTTTTATACCAAAAGGATAAAGGTGGCATTCTACTCATTAGGATAATCTACTATAATGATTGTAAAGATAAATGTGCAGACCTATGATAACCCATAACTCTAGTGCTTTAGCGATAAATAAGTCAATGATAAATGGTAAATGATAACTGAGTCAATGATAAATGTGCAGACCTATATTAACCCATAACTCTAGAGCTTGCAGGAGAGGACGGTGGAGAGTCGTCGAGGTCGCCCAGGCCCTCCAAGCGATGGTTAGATGCCATTACTTGGTCGTGCCCGTAGGCACGAATGGCACGGACGTGGGCGTCCACAGTAGTGTGGAGCCCGAAGGGAAATGTAGAGGGCGTCGCCTACCTTCCCCAATGAGGTCGAAGGGAGACGGCGGGCGATGCCGTGGCCCCTCCCACATTACTCCGCGGAGTAGTGGGGGAGCGGGGTGCTTCCACCGCTCGTGTCGTCGAGCCGGTGGTGAGCGTGGGGGTGGTGTCCCGCGTAGGGGGCACCGGGATGGCCGCATCACTCGTGACGTGGCCCGAATTGATGCGGTTGCGCCTTCCCCGCTAGCTCGGCGGGAACGACGCGTGGCGTTCCCTCCGTCCCCTGAAACGGGTGGAGGTGTTGCTAGGATCCTCTCCCCAGCCGCCTGCTGGGCTGGGATCAGGATGGAGATGACCCGGGGCTCGGTCGGGCGAAGGTTCATCTCGAGGCCGTGGCCGGTGGCCACGAACTCGAGGCTCCCGAACCGAAGCACCGCGCCGCAGGAAGTGCAGGAACGTTGGCTGCCATCCGCAACTTGGATCAACACGCGAAAACCCCCTACCTGGCGCGCCAACGGTCGGTGGTTAGATTAGCGAGTGCTACACCGGCTAGTAAACTTAGATTTTGCTGTTGAGATTACGGATGGTGTGCAAGGAGGGACACGGGATTTATACTGGTTCAGGCAATGAATGCCCTACGTCTAGTGAGAGATCGAGTCGTGTTGGCTTGCACCGGGGTGCTTGTAGTAGGGGTTACAAGCTTAGTCGAGAGAGGGAGGGGTTCCCAAGTCTCTTGTGAGTGTGAGTGTTTGTGGGTGTTCTTGAGCTTGTAGATTGTATGTCTGGTGGTTCTGGTGATGAATGCGTATGTGTGTGTAGAACGTGAGTCCAGAAGGGTGCCTGTGATCGGCCTCTGCCTTCCCTTTTATAGTTACAAGGGAAATGTTAGAGTTACATGTGTTGCCCTATGGTTACAGTGCTCGGCATGGCGGAGTTGGTGATGACTGGTGGCTATCGTCAGCCACGCCCTCGTCTTGGCGCCTCGGCAGTATGGCATTAGTCATTCGGCTGATCCACCACTGTTCCATTGATGAGTTTCAAGGCGTCTCACAGTGCTGGACATGGTTGGCCGCATGGCAAGACGTCACGCCTTCACGTCTGACCCTGCACAGTGGAACGAGTAGATAGGTTGACCTTAGTGTACGAGCTCCCGAGGCTCGGGAGACCTTGGTGCCGTTAAGGGCGCGATGGGACAAAGCGGGGGGAGTGTCCTCCCTCGGGTGCTTCTTTTTCCCTGTGAGGTACATTCCAGGGGATAGGCGAACCCGGTCGTAAAGCTTGCCCATTCCCCCGGGTTGGCCGGACGACTGTCGTTCCCCATTTTCTGGTGTCACACGTGCGACCGGAGTATGGCAGTCACCGTCGTAGTTGGCGAATCTCCTCGTCAGCCCAAGGAGTCGTACGGTTGACTGTCCCTGTAGCGGCGTGGGAGGAGTAGGACCGTCAGATCGCCTGCCAGAGGAGATGTGGCAGTTGGTACGACGGACGTGCGTGTTCGGGGCGCCGTTGCGTCAAGGGACCCACCCAATGGAACCATGCCTGTAAAATGGTCAGGGAAGGTCCTTTGGCCGTCAAGTTTACCCTGCTGACGTTGGCTGGGCTAGGGCGAACCCGAGGGGTGCGCCCGAGGATGTCAGCGGGGGGCTCGGGCGAATCGGAAGTCTGTCGCCCGAGGCTTGCTTTCCTGAGCCCTGTCGCGGAGGCTCGGGCGAATCGGAGAATTTCCCTCGAGGGGTCTGAGCGCACGAGGGAGGCGATGTGCTTCCGCACGGCTCTGCCTGAGGCCGGGCGGGAAGTTTTCGCAGATGGGATACCAGGGTGCGGCGTTTCCATCCACTATATGCGTTTAGCAGATGGGATACCAGGCTGCAGTGCAATCAGTCTAACATGCTACATGCCCAATCATATCATCCAGACTAATTCAAGTCTAAGGCCAATCTTAATATGGATATTATGAGAATTTCATGCATATTAAATAGGGTGACACATCGGTAATAATAAAGTTTTTGATTGTATAGGAGAAGGGATAAGGTAATCATATTGTGAGGATGAAACGAGTCGGTGTGGTTTTCAAGTTGTTGGAAACAGGACGACACCCACGTTGAAGGGATTTGATTCATCACCTCTGATCTTGTGCTCCAGCGCCTTCGTCCCCATTCTTCCCGCTTCGTTGTTCCAATCTTCAAGCCTCAGCGCGCCATTCTTCTTGTTTGCTCCCTTTCTCCTCTCATGGAGCAGAGCTGAGCACAGTCGATAGAGATCTAGTGCCGATCATCTCATCTTTGTTATCTTTGATGGATGCTGATCTAACGCCAGTGGAGAACAGTGCGACACAACTCCGGAAGAAAAAGGAAAAGGACGTGACGACAACTAGGACATCCCCAAGATGGCGTCTAGGGCTATGCTGTCCGCCGCATCTAACTTCCTCGCCAAGCCGGCACCATGGACGATTTCCCTCCCTAACCCACGTCAAACTTCCTCAGCGCCCCCTGCTTCAATTAAGCTACCATGGCCACCACAAGGATGGAGGCCCATCAACATCTTTCTCGTATGTGCTCGTTTTCCTCGTCTGCACGGTTGCCGGAGACTTCGTTGCTTGCACCTCCGCTAGCAGTTTCCTAACAATGTGCTTCAATAGTAAACTGTGTTGCTCCAGTCACCACACAACAACCTGAAAATGACTCCCAAAATCTATCGCAGTTTCCTCCCCCCTTTTTTGAAGATCTGAGAACATATGTTCCGGGTATTTTTTCGTCCGCCCTCCCCTCTCTCGCGGCCCAGTCGCTCCCGCGTTGGCTACCGCCCATCGAATCAAGTCCGTTGCCGCTCAGTTTTTTTCGTCAGCCTCTCTCTACCACATCCCGCGGACTCTGCTCGCCATCGCTTCGCGGCATCGTCGGACCCCGCGAATAAAGCGTGATCAAGTCCGCAGCACCAGCGAAGCCCTGGGCCCTGGTCATCGGACCCGTTGCGCTCGCGCTCTGGGAGATCCGCAAGCTCTCCTTCTAGCACCGCGTCTGTGAGATACATCCAACTTTAACAGCGTCCCGGGCGGTCTCCTCCACGAGCGAGCCCCGCAGCGGGAGGTAGAGCTCGGCTTGGGTGGCGCAGGAGAGATACTACGCCGCGGCCGGCCTGGAGAAGTGGAGAGCTCCGTCGCGGCTGGTTGGGCGCCCTCGGCAGTTGGAGCCAAGCGAGCTGGTAGGAGGTTGCGTCCTTTGAGGTGAGTACGTGTCGCGAGCGGAGCTTGCAGACTGTACGTGTCGCGGCAGCTCCTCGGACACCGAGGTGACGGCAGACATGACCGGAGTAAAGCAGACAGAAGCACCGGCAGCAGCAGGCCAAGTGGGCAACGCTGATCCCCCATGGGCTCCACGATAGCTGATAGCATACTAGAGCTCCACCACTGGCGAGTGCCTCCGCCCTCCGATGCGGTGGTAGGCGGGCTGGCGAGCCTAGAGCTTCGGCAATGACCGCGTGAGCCCCTGCATTCATAGTGACAGAGTAGGCGGTCTCTACACGGCTACAGGATCTCTCGAGTCCATTGGAGAAGAGATAAGGTTGAGATAAAAAATAGAAAAAAAAAACTCCCATAGAGAAGATGTATTGTAAAAAAAACAAGAGAAGATATATTGTAAAAAACATAAAGGATGACGGGATCTCTATTTTAAGTCCGACTGACGTATCAGAACTGCACAAGAAAAGAAAGTACTCCAAAATAAGAGAAAAGTGAACTAGAGAGGTTGGTGGACTTTTGAGTATAACTGGATTGATCAGGATGGTTGTTGTCTTCGATCTTATGCTATGGTTCATTTTAGGACAGCTGAATTATTATTTTGAAAGTAATTTTGTGCATGATATGTAATTAATTAACTTTCATACATTGTTTAATTTTTTTTTCTTTGATTGCAATGCACATGAAAAAATTCTGATTATTTAGAGCCCACGGATTATATACTGTTTCCACCTTGTAGTAGTATAAAAACAACTAATAAAAGATATATTGTATAGCAATGCTAACATGGTAGCTTTTGTGGATGATATTAGCTCTTGTGGATGAATGGGATCAGTCCAACTCAACGAAGTCGTGTATAAGAAGAGGCAGATTTGTTGTATGACTAATGATGAAGAGCCGCTATCAACAATGAAGCGGCTACCGGCTATGCGCAATGGAGACCCACCTGTACGCGACTACATTGGTTAAGATGACGAACATTCAGCCACTATCAACAATGAAGCGGCTATGCGCAATGGAGACGCACCTGTACGCGACTACTTTGGTGAAGATGAACGAGGGTGTTAATACACATTGTCATCGAGGATAATACATATTGTTGCTGGCACATGCAAAGATAGAAGAACTGTGGGTAAGAAGTTAACAACTTAAGAGTAAAAATAGTCACCCGTTGCAACGTACGGGTATTTTTGCTAATATTAATAAAAAGGAGAATTGACTCAATTTATAAGAGAAACAAGGCCCGAAAACCGTATAAACACTACTTATTTAGCTACACACTTGTATCACAACCTACAACCGCAAGCTCCAGTCCAAAAGCAGCTAAAGCAAACCAATTCTACAAAATTCTGTTATCGTAAACCACCTGCGCCTTCATTTTTTTTTTAAATTCATGTGCGATTCATTGTTTGGCAAATGTATTCCAAATGAAAATTTCTAGTAGCAGTGTGCTTCAAACTTCTCAACCGTGAGAGCGCTAGTTGCATGGGAAACATGCATTTGTTGGTGGAAACTAGTGGTGTATCTGAAAATTTATGTGTACTTTGACAACTCATTTCATTTGAATTTTGTGTCCAAAGGACCCAACAGATGGTTATAGCTGCATCATGGACGGGTGCATCAGCCCTTTGAAGCCGAACGGAGAATTTGAGAGCATAAAAATGCGACAGGGAGCATCTGGCATAAAAGCAAGGGAAACGCTCATGCCTTGGCCGTTTGAACTTGAGACAGAGGTATACGAGTGTGATCAAGAACAAGAGAAATACATATTTAAGAATTGTTGCGAGGTTTAAGATTTTTTTTGGCGGGGGGAGGGGGGGGGGTTCACCTAAAGCTGTTAGGGCGTCATTACGTGTCAAGGAATGAATGAATATAATATGATGTTTTTTTTTTTGTTTAAGGGATGAAGTGAGATATAATTTAACAAAACAGATTCAATTTTGGAGACGCCTAGCTAGTTAGGAATTTAGGATAGAGTCATTCCAGTCAGTAATATTTCCTCAAGATCCATGTTGAATATGTGAATTAAAAAGCACGTAGAATCCAATTATGCCATTTCACCGGACAATATTCTAGAGGATAGTAAGTTTTCTCAGGGAAACAAGTACAAAGTATCGAAAAACAAAGGAGACACCTTAATATGTAAATATTTTTAAAAAATGATGATGAAGATTGGCCCCATTTAGTTATACAAATTTAAAAGCACTGTAGCAACGTTTTATTTTTTATAACAAGTGTCCAATTATATCCCAAGTAGGCTTAAAACATTTGTGAGACAACTTTTGCCAAGCTTTCAAATTAGTTTCAGTTATTATCTATATTTAATTTAATGTTCCATGCATGTGTCAAAAGTTAATATAACTAGTTAAATTGTAAGTTGCAAAGAATTTAAACAAAGCCATTGACGGTTGTCGGGACTGAGATCGTCACCTTCCATACGCCAGCTCGCTCGGGGAACCCACTTTCCTCGAGTTTAGCTTCCACAATCTGTACGTCGTAGAGCCTGCCTTGGCTTCGTGCTATGGATTCTCTCTGGCAGATTGATAGCTAAATGGATTCCTAAGATACTTCGGATGCAAAGCACTAGCATCATTTTTTGGCAGAGATCCCCATCAAAAGCTACTCCATCTATTCAAAATATCTCTCACTATGATACTGTTTAGTTCTATTGGCGGTTTTCAAATGCAAATGATTTAAACCTGCACACGTTACCGGCGGAAATCTCAATTAAAGTGAATTTTATTTACGTTTAAGTTACTTTGCACCAACCAAACAGTTTGTATATATTTTGTCTTAGTGAAACTTCTGAAACTTTGACAAAGTTTTTTCTGAAAAAATACATATTTAATGGACAAGTTTAAATAAATATGTAATTAAGATATTTAATGGACAAATGGATAAAAATGATTTAAGTTAGTAGATATTAGCTTGTTTTTCTATGAATAATAACTTGATTGAATTCATAAAATTTAACTTACTAGTATACTGCCCGTGCAAACGCTACGGCAACATTCAGATATATGTAAACTATAACAAAAATATATGCAAATTAAAGGAACCAAATTGCATTGCAGAAAAAAGACAATGTAATTGTTTCAACATTATCCGTTCTTATGATACCGGCAAAAGATTCTAGGTATGACAATTAGAATCATATACACAGTGGGGCAAATTGGCAAAAATGAGGCAATGCAAAAGCAAAGAGAGATGGATACTCTCTAACTTAAGTAATGATCATGGGCATGCAAAAAACAATCTGCATAGAGAGATGGATACTCTCTAACTTAAGTAATGATCATGGGCAAAAAAAAACAATCTGCATAGAGAGATGGATACTCTCTAACTTAAGTAATGATCATGGGCATACAAAAAACAATCTTGCAGTTTCCAACTTTGAATACAATAAACAACAAGATTTCAGATGAGTTGTTATAGGCGATCACATATAGGAGGCTGGAGCCGCAACCCCTAGTCCTGCGAGGTCCAATACATCATTTCCATCCTTCCGACCTGATTGGAAGCAGCAGTAGCAGCAATAGAGCCGGACATAGTCTGTTTTCAACAATGCTGAAAGAGTGAATATTGAACTTCTTTCCATCCTTCTGTCCTGATCGGAAGTAGCAGTATTAGCAATAGGGTAATACTGCAATAGGGTAGGAGACTGTTTTCAACAATCTTGAAAGAGTGAAGATTGAACTTCAATATATAAACCTAGAAAACTGAACATGACTTGAACTTTCTGAATTTTGTTGCTACTTTAATTTGGAACCCAAATACAAAACCCACGGTCCCTCATAGTTTTGCATGAATATAAACCAGTAATCCCTCAAGAAAGAAAGTCAATGATTTATAACTTCATAAATCAGTTATTGTCTCAATTTAAGTGGTGCTTCCGCTAATCGGGTATACACCTCAAATATGTTCATCTGCAATGCATCATTGTTAATTTCCCAATACACCGAGGCAGCACAACCAGCTTGCATCTTTTTAATTCAGACTGAATTATTAAGAAAAAAAGTAGAGAAATTAGAGGAAACCAGAATTATTAATTATGGGATAGTGACTCTTTCTTCTTTGATCAGTATGGAAATTTACACTTAAACTGTACCTCACCTCATAGCAAAATGAACATCACTTCCCATCTCCATCCGTTTCATAAATAATGCATGCATAAATTCCTAAAATGAAATTAAGCATCCTTACGTTCGGATTTTCAGCATTTTGAGCAAATTCGGCAAGCCTTCTTAGTAACTGTAACCTAAATAACTAAATAGAATCCAGGCATAAAGTATTAGGCAATATAAAAAAATGCCACGTACCAGGCATAACAAGTCACTACTGGATAGATACAGGAGCTATCATATGGTGTGACTGCAAGCTGTAGCTACACGACTAACAAAAGGTCGCTAGCTGCCTAAAGTTTCATCAATTTTCTCTTCAGGTTTTCCTAAAAAAAAGTTGAGGTGGCTTAATGAAATTCCATGTGCTCCTCATAAATAGCCTTCATGAGATCGGTAAAGAAATTAGCATCATTATCAAATAAAATGTTGCTCTTATTTAAAAAGAAAAAAAATTCTTGTAGCAAGTAATAAGCAAAAAAATTAAATTCAGGCATGAACTTTCCTATAATCATATTGTTTCCTCACTTCTCCGAAGTATTAGAAGGAAATTGCACACCCGAGCAGAGGAAGATTGCTGCAGGAAGCTCGAGCATGCGAGAAATATGCTATAAACAGAGAGTAATGGAATGGACAGCTAGCAATTTCCATTTTGTCACGTAAGGATCAAATGAAGAACAGATGAAGATCATTGCAATCTGTAGACTCCAGGTTTCTTGCATGTGATAAAAAAATCAAAAAAAAATCTTCCTCAGAAGGTAATTATTGATGGGCACATAACTAAATCGGAGGAAGAATTTGACTAATTAAAATATTGATTAGGTATCCAACGGATGTCGTTGATCTTTCCTTTACTGTTTAACAGTGGCAGTGTGCCGGACAAAGTAGAAAGGAAGCAGTAGGAAGAAAAAAGTACCCATACACACCTTTTCTCTGTTCTTCTCCCAACTTGATCTCTCTCACTTCCCTACCGTAGTAGAACCCTATCTGCAATCTGCCTCAAATTATTATCAGTTTGTCACAATTGCATACTTTGATTGAGAGAAAAAAGATTGCCTCAATATCAGTTAAGGTTATATGAGGTATATGACCCTATTTTCAGAAAACGAAATGCTTTCGCCTGAAATAAAGAATGAGGAACCAACAAACAGATGACAACATGGAAAACAATAAAGGCATAAATGATATGGATAGAGGCCTAAAACTGAAAACACTGCACGCAGCTCTTCCAGCAAGCAGACCGAAATTTCATAGTCTGTTTGATGTTTTTATTCAGAGAGTTATTTTTTGAGCATTTGCATAGTCCATGCATAGGAAATGCATTGCTTTTCTATTTATACCTACACAACATCAATTACCAATTTTATTCTTCCATTATATCCACCCCTCTTTTGGCACAATAACAAGATCCAGGTCTTCAGATATGCTGAACATCAATAAAGAAACATTGGTATGGCATATTGAAATCCATATGTAGGCACCCAATTGGGAAAAAAAGTAGTCTGGTTTGATCTTTGATCTTCCATGTCTTTATGCAGCCAATCATGAATAAGAGGATAGGAGGATTTGGTCCCATACCGTTGGATTCCTGGAGGATGGGTGCTGCAGCTCGTCTCACTTCGAATTCCTGGCAGATGGCTGCAGCTCGTCGCAGATTCCTTGAGGACGGAAACAGCCTAGCACCCTGGTGGCCTCCCAGCCTTGTCTGTCGCATTCCTCGCTGCTGCATCCGCTCGGCACCTGACAGGAGACTGCACCTGACGACGCCGACGCCGGTCAGAACGGGAGCAGACCAGTTGAGGGAGAGGGAGGCCAGTAGATGTATTTTATTCTTGCCACCGCGGCCTCTTCCTAACGGTGATATCCATCCGCGGCGTCGACGGTGTGGGGGCGTGGCGTCCGTGGCGGCCGCGGCATCCATGGCGTCCGCGGCGTAGGGTGTGATTTCCGTCCATGGCATCGATGGCGTGGCGGCGTGGCGCACTCGGCGGCCGCGGCGTCTACAGCGTAGGGCGTCGCGAGTGAGCGCGGCGGATCTTCCTTGGACGAAGGTGCCCTGGACGGAAGCGGATCTTCCCTCGACGCTGGCGAGGTCGAGGACAGAAGGGAGGGAGAGGGGGCCGCGATCACCGCGGGCGTCGGGGGGCGCGACGTTACGCAGATGGGATCGGGTGAAGGGAGGTGGGATGGTGAGTTTTGGACAAACTTCGGATCACAGCTCTTAGTTCAAGATTATATTAAGATATGGCCGTAGATTTCGACTTGGATCATGGTTAGATACACTCGTGGCCGTAGATTTCGATGGAGGTAGGCTCTATTTGCAAATCCAATTATAGGAGAGATGTCGAAGCTACACACAACATATGGTTCAGAGCGAAGGAAATACACATGTTCGTTGAGGAGGTAGTAGATGCCGATTTTCCATTTGTGATCTCTCGTACTAAATAAAACAATTAGGATATATAGGATATAGAGACAGAAGTCGGATGAATTTCATTAAAAAAAAGGTCGTAGGCCCACGATATGTCTCAAGTAGTCTTGTGTCAAAACAAATACAGCCTAAAGGCTACGAATGGATATGCCAAAAAAAAAAAGGTATGAATGGACCTATGGCTTAATGATAAGACAAGAATGAGTGTGCGTGCGTTATAAGCGTATGTGTCGGTGCTAATTTTGGCGAGGCTAACACCGGCTAGTAAATATGTGTTTTGCGGTTGAGGCTACGGATGGTGCGCAAGGGGAACACAGGGATTATACTGGTTCAGGCCGAGCAAGCCCTACGTCCAGTGGAGAGGAGAGTCGTGTTGCCTTGCACCGGGGTGCTTGTAGTAGGGGTTACAAGCTAGTCGAGAGAGGGAAGTGCTCCCAGGTCTCTTGTGAGTGTCTAAATGTTTACAAGTCGTTTGCTGTGAGTGAGAACTTGGAACTTCTCCGTCCGTCCGTTTGTTCGTCTGTCTCTGTCGTCCTAAAGATGGCCTCTGCTCTCCCTTTTATAGCCGCAAGGGAGAGGCAAAGGCGGCTACAACGCTACCTATAAAAATAGTGAAGAGTTGCTGTTCTCGGTTTGACTAGCTGCTGCCTTTTCTCCGTGTCTCCGGGGTATGGGTATGGCTATCTTGGTTCGCGAGTTCCAAGGTAGAAACAGTCGTCTGACCATGTCTTGTCGTCGGTTCTCTGGGTCTTCTGGATATGGCCGTCGTGGTCCGCTCGACTTTGGTGCGTTTACACCTGCCGGCTATCCTTCCGTACGATGTGACAAGAGGGAGAATCACCTTGGGGCGCTGTTTCCCGAGGCTCGGGATCGTGCTCGTCCTTTCGTGTGGACGGCGCAGTGGGCGTCTTTCCCGAAACGGGGCGGCGCACCGTGGACCATACCGTGGAGGACGATCGTAGTGGGCCCATCAAATCTTGGGGCGTTGTTTCCCGAGGCTCGGGATCTTAAAGGCGTGCTCATCCTTTCATGTGGACGGCGCAGTGGGCGTCTTTCCCGAAACGGGGCGGCGCACCGTGGACCATACCGTGGAGGACGGTCGTAGTGGGCTCGTCAAATCTGCTGTCAGGAAAATCCCGACAGGTGGTATGGCCATCAATGGCGTGCGAAGCACAGTCGCGTCGAGAGTCTCGCCTGACGGGACAGTGCTTGTAAAGTGGTCAGAGAGATTTCTTATGGTCCAAGATTGCTCCGCTGACATCACCCGTGCCTTGGATGCCGACTTTGGCGCCGTGGATGCCGCTCTCCCGAGTTCTCCCGAGGAGGCTTCGGGCGAGGCTCGGGCGAATCGGAAACTTGGGCGCCCAGGACGGCACCTCCCGAGCTCTCCCGAGGAGGGTCGGGCGAATCGGAGGTTTGGGCGCCGAGGACGCCGCCTCCCGAGCTCTCCGGAGGAGGCTCGGGCGAATCGGAGATTTGGGCGCCGAGGACGCCGCCTCCCGAGGTCTCCCGAGGAGGCTCGGGCGAATCGGAGAATGGGGCGCCGAGGACGCCGCTCTCCCGAGGTCTCCCAAGGAGGCTCGGGCGAATCGGAGATTTGGGCGCCGAGGACGCCGCCTCCCGAGCTCTCCGGAGGAGGCTCGGGCATATCGGAGATTTGGGCGCCGAGGACGCCGCCTCCCGAGGTCTCCCGAGGAGGCTCGGGCGAATCGGAGAATGGGGCGCCGAGGACGCCGCTCTCCCGAGGTCTCCCGAGGAGGCTCGGGCGAATCGGAGATTTGGGGCGCCGAGGGGGCCGCTCGCCCGAGCTCTCCCGAGGAGGCTCGGGCGAATCGGAGATTTGGGGCGCCGAGGGCGCCGCTCGCCCGAGCTCTCCCGAGGAGGCTCGGGCGAATCGGAGATTTGGGGCGCCGAGGGCGCCGCTCGCCCGAGCTCTCCTGGGGAGGCTCGGGCGAATCGGAGATTTGGGCGCCGAGGACGCCGCCTCCCGAGCTCTCCGGAGGAGGCTCGGGCGAATCGGAGAATTGGGCGCCGAGGACGCCGCTCTCCCGAGCTCTCCCGAGGAGGCTCGGGCGAATCGGAGATTTGGGGCGCCGAGGGGGCCGCTCGCCCGAGCTCTCCCGAGGAGGCTCGGGCGAATCGGAGATTTGGGCCTCTGTAGACGCGGCCTTCGTGGGCTTCGACTGGCCTTACTTGGGCCAGACCAAGTTGGGAATGAGCGTTTTTTGCATGGAAGTTGGGTACCCCTAACTTTGGTAACCGACAGTAGCCCCCGAGCCTGTGGCGGAGTGAAGGCACTCCTCCACAGGTTCACGCCGGTTCTTCCTGTCAAAAAAGATAAAGTGTGGGTTGTTTTTCCGGGGGGTGCGCGCGAGCGCACCCGCCGGGTGTAGCCCCCGAGGCTTTGGAGGGATGATATATCCCTTCAAAGGCTTAGAATCGTGTTTGTTAGTCCTCGGGTGTTTTTTGATTTATTTAGGTGGGTTGTTTCCTTGGAAGCGGAGCCCCCGAGCCTCGCACCGTGTTGGGAGATCGTTCGGTGGTCTTTCCAAGGTGCAGGGTAAGTTTCCGAGCCTCCGTTTTCGTATCGGAGATCGATCGGGTTCCTCCCTGTCTTTTTTAATTCGACCTTCACGCTCTTTTTTCGGGAAGAGGAAGGTTTGGTCCTGCTCGACTTCCCCGCTGGGGCACGAGTCGGCATTTCCGGTGAGCTACAAACGGGTTGGTCCAAGTGGAGGTCCGTGCCCTATTCGTTAAGGGTCGGCTAGTGGCCTGAGCACACTCCAATTATTTCCCGAGGGTCAGTTAGTGGATGTCGGGTCCCTTCGACGGGTCCCGAGGGCATGATGCCTCCCACGGAGGGATTCCACGTAACCGACTCACTACTGGGACTTGGACACAGCATGGGATGTCCCTTGTGACGTTCCGGGCGTCGGGATACTGGCCGTTTTCGTGACCCATCCACTAGCTGTCCCTAACTCGATTTCCCTGGGGCGACTGTTCGAGCCTCGGAGGGCCAGTCTTCGATCCCCTGGGAACGTAACGGGCGCCCGAGCCCGGGGTTTCTTCGTTGAGAAAACGCAGGTGGAATCGAAGCGCGCGGTTGTAATGATTTGGCTCACCTTTTGAGGCGCGAAGCCTGACGGACGCGACGGTTTGGCTCAGTCGAGGCGGTTTGCGTGCGTGGTGATGGCGGGTCTCTTCCAAGCCGAGGTCGAGCTCCCTCCTCTGAACCTGCCGTGAAGAAGAAGCGGGCCATAGTGCCCTTGTAAAAAGTAACCTTTCGGGAGTGGTTTGAAAGGAAACAAACAATATGGCCCTTCGTGGCCTTAACATTTATGTAAATATTTGCATGTAAATATTTGCTGAATGTTTGTTTCATTTTGTTTCGTGCTTTTTGCCTTACGCATTTTTTCTTGCCGATCCTGCTCCCGGGCCATCGAGCCTCGGGGGACGTTTTTCGGGTGTCGTAGCTTTAGTGGCATAGACGCAGCCGACGTCCTAAGAGCTTTGGCAGAAAGAATTTTTTAGAAAAGAAGCTTAGGTGTTTCCTCCCGAGCTTCCTCCCTTGGCCGAGCGTAGATCTTATAGGTTTTCTTCCGAGTGCGGGTTAGCCTTCGAACACGGAGTGGCGAGGGAAGATGCTGTGGCCCTGGGGCATAAGCGGTCTCCGACTCGACCGGCTCTGTCTTCTGGGGCTTCCCTCATTCTTCGAATTCTATAAGTTCATGCTTGATTTCCGGAAGGAAGCGTGTTTTAGGGAGAAACGAATTCGACAAGTTTTGAAATTTTTGCGTTTCCAAAATTGTCGGATCTCGGGAAAGTCCGGGGTTTCCCCCCGTCTTAGCCCCCGAGGGAGGGTCGGCCTTTCCGTAGGATAGGCCGGGCCTCGCTTTTTAGTGCGTGGTGAAATAAAGGTTCATTTCACTTCCGAGTGTAGGCTCGGATTGAAAATCTAAAATCATGTTAAAAAGAGCAGAAGTCGGGTCTTTTCATCGATTTCAAGATGTTCAAAATAGTACAATGCATGGAATCTTAAGGATAGAAGCGACGTAGCTGTTCGATGTTCCAAGCGTTGTTGTAGACCTCGCCGTTCTCGTTCGCGAGCTTGTATGTGCCGGGGCGTTGTACCTCGGCGACGATGAATGGTCCTTCCCACGGTGGAGTGAGCTTGTGGCGCCCTTTGTTGTCCTGCCTGAGCCGTAGCACCAGGTCGCCTACGCTGAAGGTTCGACCTCGGACGCGCCGAGCATGGTACTTGCGTAGGGATTGCAAGTATTTGGCCGAGTGCAGCAGGGCCACGTCCCGAGCTTCGTCGGCTTGGTCCAGCGCGTCTTCCCGAGAAGTTTGATTGCCTTGTTCATCGTAGGCTCGGACTCTCGGGGCGCCGTATTCCAGGTCCGTAGGGAGGACGGCCTCTGCACCGTATACCATGAAGAAGGGCGTGAAGCCCGTGGCTCGGCTTGGCGTAGTCCTTAGACTCCATATTACTGCCGGAAGCTCCGTCAGCCACCTTTTGCCGAATTTATTCAATCGGTTGAATATCCTTGGCTTAAGGCCTTGGAGAACCATGCCATTGGCGCGTTCTACCTGGCCGTTCGTCCTCGGGTGGGCGACGGCTGCCCAGTCCACTCGTATGTGGTACTCATCGCAGAAAGCCAGAAATTTCTTTCCGGTGAACTGCGTGCCGTTGTCCGTGATAATGGAGTTCGGGATGCCGAACCGGTGGACGATGTCGGTGAAGAACAACACCGCTTGAGCCGAGCTGATTTGGGTGATCGGCCGAGCCTCGATCCACTTGGAGAACTTGTCGATGGCGACAAGCAAGTGGGTGAAGCCCCCGGGTGCCTTCTGGAGGGGCCCGACAAGATCTAGTCCCCAAACGGCGAACGGCCAAGTGAGCGGGATCGTCTGGAGGGCTTGAGCCGGTAAGTGAGTCTGCCGAGCATAGTACTGGCACCCTTCGCAGGCGCGTACCACCTCAGTGGCATCGGCCACGGCGGTTGGCCAGTAGAAGCCTTGTCGAAAGGCGTTACCGACCAAGGTCCTCGGCGCTGCGTGGTGACCGCAGGCCCCGGCGTGTATCTCTTCGAGCAGGCGTTTGCCCTGACTGAAAGGGATACAGCGCTGAAGCACGCCAGAGGGACTCCGCCGGTAGAGGCTACCATCGATCATGGTGAAAGACTTGGCTTTGCGAGCCAGTCGTCGTGCTCTGGTCTTGTCCGGGGGCAAAATGCCTCGGACTAGCCAGCTGACCAGCGGCTCGCGCCAGTCTGGTTCGTCGTCGTCCATCTCGGCTTCAATCTCCATTGCCTCGGCTTCGTCGCCGTCCTTACCCATGACCTCGGGTGACTCCCCTTTGTCGGAAGGGTCGACAGCCCCCGAGGGATCGGCATTGATCGAGGGCTTGTGGAGGTCGTTGGCGAATACGCCCGTTGGGACCGTGGCCCTTTCGGCTGCAATTTTTGCCAACTCATCGGCCTCCACGTTGTACCGACGCGCAATGTGGTTGAGCTCGAGGCCGTCGAATTTTTCCTCGAGCAACCGCACCAGCGTGCAGTAGGCGGCCATTCTGGGGTTCTGGCACGTCGACTCCTTCATGACCTGATCCACGACGAGCTGGGAGTCGCCTCGGACCTCGAGGCGTCGGATCCCGAGCTCAATGGCGATGTGGAGACCGTTCACCAGAGCCTCATATTCGGCCACGTTGTTGGAAGCCGTGAAGTGTAGCCGTAGTAGGTACTTGAGCCGGACCCCGAGGGGTGAGATGAAGACGATGCCTGCGCCAGCACCAGTCTTCATCATCGACCCGTCGAAGTTCATGACCCAATATTCCTCTTGGGTCGGGAGTGGCGGTAGTTGTGTCTCGGTCCACTCTGCCACGAAGTCCGCAAGTACCTGGGACTTGATGGCTTTGCGTGGCGCGTAGGCGATGCCGTCACCCATGAGCTCGATGGCCCACTTGGCGATCCTCCCCGTCGTTTCTCGATTTTGGATTACCTCCCCGAGGGGGAAGGATGACACCACGGTCACGGGGTGGGATTCGAAGTAGTGTCGCAACTTGCGTCGGGCAAGGACGATCGCGTACACTAGCTTCTGGATCTGAGGGTAGCGTGTCTTGGTCTCTGACAAGACTTCACTGATGAAGTAGACCGGTCGCTGTACCGGTAAGGCGTGTCCTTCTTCTTGCCGCTCTACGACGATCGCTGCACTCACAACCTGGTTGGTAGCCGCGACATATAGTAAGAAATTTTCCTTCTTCGTAGGAGGCACAAGAACCGGCGCTTTTGAAAGTAGAGCTTTAAGCCTTTCGAGGGCTTCCTGGGCCTCGGCGGTCCAGGTAAAGCGTTCGTTTTTCTTAAGCAACCGATACAAGGGAAGGCCCTTTTCGCCGAGCCTTGAGATGAATCGACTCAAGGCCGCGAGACACCCCATAAGCTTCTGCACGCCCTTCGGGTTTCGGATCGGGCCCATCTGTGTGATGGCCGATATCTTTTCCGGGTTGGCTTCGATGCCACGCTCGGAAACAATGAACCCGAGGAGCATGCCCCGTGGGACCCCGAAAACGCACTTCTCGGGGTTTAGCTTTATGTTTTTCTTTTTAAGGCAGTCGAATGCCTTTTCTAGGTCGGCTACTAAGTCATTCGCCTTCCTAGATTTTATCACTATATCGTCTACGTAAGCCTCAACGGTTCGCCCGATGAGGTCCCCAAAAACTTTGAGCATGCAACGCTGGTAAGTTGCGCCCGCGTTTTTGAGGCCAAATGGCATGGTTACGTAACAATATGTGCCGAAAGGAGTGATGAAAGAGGTCGCTAATTCGTCGGACTCCTTCATCCGGATCTGATGGTAACCGGAATAAGCATCAAGAAAGCAAAGCTGCTCACAGCCAGCAGTAGAATCTACTATTTGGTCAATGCGAGGTAATGGAAATGGATACTTAGGACAAGCTTTATTTAAACTAGTGTAATCGACGCACATTCTCCATTTTCCATTTTTCTTTTTAACCAAAACAGGATTTGCTAACCATTGTGGATGGAAGACCTCCTTGATGAATCCAGCCGCCAAAAGCTTCTGCACCTCCTCCCCGATGGCCCGGCGCTTCTCCTCGTCGAATCGGCGCAGGCGTTGTTTCACCGGCTTGGATCCGGCCTGGATATCTAAGGAGTGCTCGGCGACCTCCCTCGGGATGCCTGGCATATCCGAGGGGCTCCACGCAAACATGTCGGCGTGTTTGCGGAGGAAGTCGACGAGCACTGCCTCCTATTCTGGGTCGAGGGTGGCGCTGACCTTCAGCGCCCTGCCGTTGGGGGAGTTCGGGTCGAGGAGGACATCCTTCACCCCCTCAGCGGACTTAAAGGTGCCCGTGGCCTTCTTGGGGTCGGGGACCTCTTTTCCTAACCTGTCGAGGTCGGTCATGAGGGCTTCTGACTCCACCAACGCGCCGGCGTACTCGCAGCACTCGACGTCGCACTGGTACGCGTGCTGGTAGGAGGCGCTGACGGTAATCACCCCTTTTGGCCCTGGCATCTTGAGCTTGAGGTAGGCGTAGTTCGGAACTGCCATGAACTTTGCGTAACATGGCCTCCCGAGGATGGCGTGGTAGGTGCCGTGGAAGCCTACCACTTCAAATGTCAGGGGCTCCTTCCTGAAGTTGTCAGGAGTCCCGAAGTAGACGGGCAGATCGATCTGCCCGAGGGGTTGTACGCTCTTTCCGGGCACTATCCCGTGGAATGGGGACGTCGTGGCCCGGAGGAGCGAGCGACTGATCCCCATTAAGTCGAGGGTCTCAGCGTAGAGAATGTTGAGGCCGCTGCCTCCGTCCATGAGGACTTTGGAGAGCCTCGTGTTGCCGACGACGGGATCGACAACAAGTGGGTAGCGTCCCGGCGATGGGACGTAGTCCGGGTGGTCGTCCCGGCTGAAGGTGATAGCGTCTTGGGACCAGTCAAGGAAGCATGGTGTCGCTGGTCCGGCGGAGTAGACCTCCCTGCGCTCGCGCTTTCGCTGCCGCGGCGTAGGGGCGGTCCCGGGCCCCCCGAAGATCATGAGGCATTTGTCGATGGGCGGGAACTCATCGTCCTTCCCGCCCTCGTCCTCCTGATCCTTGGCGGGCTTCTTGCCGGCGTCGTCCTTGAACGGCTGCCGGCTGTAGTGCTTCTTGAGCATCACACACTGTGCGAGTGTGTGATGTACTGGACCCTGGTGATAAGGGCACGGCTTGCTGAGCATGTCGTCGAAGCGGCCTCGAGGGGGTCGTTCCCTCTTGGGTTCGGTGGCCGCCACGAGGGAGTCATCGCGGAGTGGGGCCTTTCCCTTCCCCTTCTTCTTCTTGTTGTTCGGTCCTCGGGAAGAGGTGCCCTCGGGGGCCTCCTCCTTCCGTTTACCCTTGGGGTCGGAGAAGAGGGCTCCTACCGCCTCATCCCCTGAGGCGAAGCTGGTAGCGATCTTCATGAGTTCAGAGACACTGGTGGGTGTCCGGCGTCCGAGCTCGTGAACGAGCTCTTTGCAGGAGGTTCCTGCGGCAAACGCTCCGACGACATCGGAGTCGGCGACCTGGGGCAGCTCGTTGTACTGTTTGGAGAAGCGCCGGATGTAGTCCCGGAGGGATTCGCCCGGTTTCTGCTTGCAGCTGCGGAGGTCCCAGGAGTTACCAGGGCGTACGTACGTGCCCTGGAAGTTTCCTACGAATATCTTGACCAGATCGCTCCAGTCGAAGATCTTTCGTGGGGGAAGGTGTTCCAGCCAAGCTCTCGTGGAATCGGCGAGGAACAAGGGGAGGTTGCGGATGATGATGAGGTCATCTTGCGCGCCGCCAAGTTGGCACGCAAGGCGGTAGTCCGCTAACCAGAGTTCGGGGTTAGTTTCCCCCGAGTACTTGGCTATGTTGGTTGGTTGTCGGAATCGGGACGGGAACTTGGCCCTCTGGATGGCCTCGCTGAAGACGCGTGGTCCCGAGGGCTCGGGTGAGGGTTCACGATCCTCATCCGAGTCGTAGCGCCCGCCCCGATGGACGCTGTAGCCGCGCGCGGCTCCGTCAGTCTTTCGCCGACCGCGGGCTTGTAGGATGGCTCGGACGTCGACGTCCTTGCCAAGCCGTTGGTGGACTGGCGGAGCCCTTGGAGCCTCGGGTCGAACCGAGGTTTCGCGCTTGTGACGTGCTATGCCACCATGCTGGTGACTTTCGGCGCCATGGTGTCGCGACGCTGAACTTTCCGCCTGGAGGACGGCGGCATCCTCCAGGAGGTCTTTGAGCTGATTCCTGAGCTGTCGCGCCTCCTCGGAGGAGGGCTCAGGTATACTTCGGAGTAGCATGGCTGCTTCCGCGAGCTTTCGGCTTGCTCGGGGGGCGACCCCTGGTGTCTCGGCCCTGTCGTCAGCGATGATTCGGGCCTGGACATCTCGGGCTCGACGCCGAGCTGCTCCTCCATCGGTTTGCCGCTCGCCAAGCTCCAGCGTAGTTCGCAGCTGGGTGAGGCGCAAGCGGTCCTCGTCCATCCGTGCCTCAAGCTCCCGGAGCTGCTCTAGCTCCGGGGTTTGAGGTGCGGAGCGAGAGCTTCCTGCCCCCTGACCCAGCGGCGGGGCTGACCGCGAGGGCTTCGGGGCCGCTGGAGGGGGCGTGACTTGTTCGTGCTGGGGGTGTGACGGAGGGGGTATGTCGTCGTCGTCCCCCGAGTGGACATCCTCTACTCGCCCCTCATCAGGGTGCATCAAGTTGTAGCACTCCCGAGAGGGGTCGATGTAGGTCCACTGTGAGCTGGGGACGACGCTCGGTGTGTTCTCCCCCGAGTCGTTGGTGTGGGCGGCGTTGTCCACATTTGCCCAGAATTTGTCATCATCGTCGCTGTAGCTGCGACGAGGCGAGTTCCGGTCATAACGACTCCCCCCCTCCGAGCGTTGCCGAGGGGTGAGGTTGGCGGTGGTGTCTGTTTCCCCACCGCCGCGTGTCCTGGCACTTTCCCCAGGGGATGGCGGTGAGGATGCCACGTGGTCTCCCACGAGGCTGTCTTGGCGCTCGAGGCGCTGGACCGGAGTGTCCGACAGTTCGTGCAATAATGCATGAACTGCACACACGTGAGCGTCCATGGCGCTCTGAAGCCCAAAGAAAGACGATGGCGCCGTTCTCCTCTGCCGGTGAGGGCGGAGAGAAAAATCGGCTGGCGTCGTGTTTCCGCCCTCGCCCTTCCCTCGGGCGGTAAGCGGATGCGTGACCGCTGGTGCCGGAGATTCCGGGATCGCGGTCGGCGCAGTATTGGCTGCGTCCGTTGGAGTTGCCTGGTGAGTCGCATCTCCCGCGGCGGGAGGTTGGTTGGCACCACTGCGCCTCCCCCTCCTGATTCGCCGAGGGCGGCGTGCAACGTTTCCCCCGTCCTCCGAGGCGGGCGGAAGCGTGGCAGGGGTCCTTTCTCCGGCCGTCTGCGAGGCCAGAGTCGGGACGACCGTGACACGGGGCCCGGTCGGACGCAGGTTCATCTCGAGCCCATGGCCAGTGGCCACGAACTCGAGAGTCCCGAACCGGAGTTCCGTGCCAGCGGGAAGCGTGGTGGAGCTGGTTGCCATCCGAAACCTATGTCAACGCGCAAAAGGCCCCTACCTGGCGCGCCAACTGTCGGTGCTAATTTTGGCGAGGCTAACACCGGCTAGTAAATATGTGTTTTGCGGTTGAGGCTACGGATGGTGCGCAAGGGGAACACAGGGATTATACTGGTTCAGGCCGAGCAAGCCCTACGTCCAGTGGAGAGGAGAGTCGTGTTGCCTTGCACCGGGGTGCTTGTAGTAGGGGTTACAAGCTAGTCGAGAGAGGGAAGTGCTCCCAGGTCTCTTGTGAGTGTCTAAATGTTTACAAGTCGTTTGCTGTGAGTGAGAACTTGGAACTTCTCCGTCCGTCCGTTTGTTCGTCTGTCTCTGTCGTCCTAAAGATGGCCTCTGCTCTCCCTTTTATAGCCGCAAGGGAGAGGCAAAGGCGGCTACAACGCTACCTATAAAAATAGTGAAGAGTTGCTGTTCTCGGTTTGACTAGCTGCTGCCTTTTCTCCGTGTCTCCGGGGTATGGGTATGGCTATCTTGGTTCGCGAGTTCCAAGGTAGAAACAGTCGTCTGACCATGTCTTGTCGTCGGTTCTCTGGGTCTTCTGGATATGGCCGTCGTGGTCCGCTCGACTTTGGTGCGTTTACACCTGCCGGCTATCCTTCCGTACGATGTGACAAGAGGGAGAATCACCTTGGGGCGCTGTTTCCCGAGGCTCGGGATCGTGCTCGTCCTTTCGTGTGGACGGCGCAGTGGGCGTCTTTCCCGAAACGGGGCGGCGCACCGTGGACCATACCGTGGAGGACGATCGTAGTGGGCCCATCAAATCTTGGGGCGTTGTTTCCCGAGGCTCGGGATCTTGAAGGCGTGCTCATCCTTTCGTGTGGACGGCGCAGTGGGCGTCTTTCCCGAAACGGGGCGGCGCACCGTGGACCATACCGTGGAGGACGGTCGTAGTGGGCTCGTCAAATCTGCTGTCAGGAAAATCCCGACAGGTGGTATGGCCATCAATGGCGTGCGAAGCACAGTCGCGTCGAGAGTCTCGCCTGACGGGACAGTGCTTGTAAAGTGGTCAGAGAGATTTCTTATGGTCCAAGATTGCTCCGTTGACATCACCCGTGCCTTGGATGCCGACTTTGGCGCCGTGGATGCCGCTCTCCCGAGTTCTCCCGAGGAGGCTTCGGGCGAGGCTCGGGCGAATCGGAAACTTGGGCGCCCAGGACGGCACCTCCCGAGCTCTCCCGAGGAGGGTCGGGCGAATCGGAGGTTTGGGCGCCGAGGACGCCGCCTCCCGAGCTCTCCGGAGGAGGCTCGGGCGAATCGGAGATTTGGGCGCCGAGGACGCCGCCTCCCGAGGTCTCCCGAGGAGGCTCGGGCGAATCGGAGAATGGGGCGCCGAGGACGCCGCTCTCCCGAGGTCTCCCAAGGAGGCTCGGGCGAATCGGAGATTTGGGCGCCGAGGACGCCGCCTCCCGAGCTCTCCGGAGGAGGCTCGGGCATATCGGAGATTTGGGCGCCGAGGACGCCGCCTCCCGAGGTCTCCCGAGGAGGCTCGGGCGAATCGGAGAATGGGGCGCCGAGGACGCCGCTCTCCCGAGGTCTCCCGAGGAGGCTCGGGCGAATCGGAGATTTGGGGCGCCGAGGGTGCCGCTCGCCCGAGCTCTCCCGAGGAGGCTCGGGCGAATCGGAGATTTGGGGCGCCGAGGGGGCCGCTCGCCCGAGCTCTCCCGAGGAGGCTCGGGCGAATCGGAGATTTGGGGCGCCGAGGGCGCCGCTCGCCCGAGCTCTCCCGAGGAGGCTCGGGCGAATCGGAGATTTGGGGCGCCGAGGGCGCCGCTCGGGCGAATCGGAGATTTGGGGCGCCGAGGGCGCCGCTCGCCCGAGCTCTCCCGAGGAGGCTCGGGCGAATCGGAGATTTGGGGCGCCGAGGGCGCCGCTCGCCCGAGCTCTCCTGGGGAGGCTCGGGCGAATCGGAGATTTGGGCGCCGAGGACGCCGCCTCCCGAGCTCTCCGGAGGAGGCTCGGGCGAATCGGAGAATTGGGCGCCGAGGACGCCGCTCTCCCGAGCTCTCCCGAGGAGGCTCGGGCGAATCGGAGATTTGGGGCGCCGAGGGGGCCGCTCGCCCGAGCTCTCCCGAGGAGGCTCGGGCGAATCGGAGATTTGGGCCTCTGTAGACGCGGCCTTCGTGGGCTTCGACTGGCCTTACTTGGGCCAGACCAAGTTGGGAATGAGCGTTTTTTGCATGGAAGTTGGGTACCCCTAACTTTGGTAACCGACAGTATGTGTCTGTACTGTAGGACTGTCTAATTCGTAAAAAAACAGATAAATAATTTCGAAAAATTAATATTTAGAACGGAAGGAGTAATTGTGAGCTGTGTGATACAAGAGGCATTAACTGGACGAATTAACTTACTAGCAATATACTTATATTTTTTTTTGCCCACTGCTAACTGCTCGCTGTAAAGGTTGTGCACACATCATCTACCAAATAGGCCCCCTTGCCAACAAAAACAACACGTTGCGAAATCATGCAGTATGCAGCAGCCGGCTCATCAAAACCCACTAGCGGCCGGCCGGTAGCGGCGCACGCAAGTCCGGGTCCGGCGGAATCCACCTCATCACGTGGACTTGGCAGAATCTCCGAGCGCGCGCGGTCCAAGATTCTGACCACCCCGCTCCTAAACTCACGTCGAATCTACCCAATGGCGAATGGCCCCCACGTACATCGGTGCCCCACACGTCAGTCTCTTTGGACAGCTGCACGGCTCGAGCCACCAGTACGACCCAAAATGCACCAGCCGTCTCGTGGTGGTGGCGCCACTAGACTTATTCCAACTAAGACACAGATCCGACGGCCGAGATGCCGTGATTACCCTTGCAAAGCCCTAATTAGATTCCCCCTCTTTTCCCTGCCTAAACCTCCTCCCATTTCGCCGTCCGTGACGCGAGAGGCCTCTTCGCATCCCGAGGCGGCGCAGCGCAGCGCTTTTGGGCGGCAGAAGGCGAGAGCCCCAGCCGGAGCGGAGCAGGGCCACCATGTGCGGCATCCTCGCCGTCCTCGGCGTCGCCGACGTCTCCCTCGCCAAGCGCTCCCGCATCATTGAGCTCTCGCGCAGGTATGGCGCGGCCCCCCCACCGTCTCGCCGTCCCATCTCCATCTGTGTGCTTTCTGTGTCCCTTAACGCGGCCCCGCCCCGGCTCCGGGCGGGTTGTTCCGGCCGGTTGAGGAGAGGGTGGAGGAAATCTGGTGGCGGGTTGGTCAAATGGCATATCTCTGGTTTATCTTACCCTCTGTAGTCCACTTGTCGATGCAAACTGGTATCTGCCTATATAGATGGCGTTTTGTGAGGTTACAATCTTGGATTGTTCACTTCGAGATGAATACGTGTTTATCCAAGAATAGTTGTGGGTGGGGTGTGTGCATGTATGTTTCATCTGCAGGGAATGCATGTTGATGGCTTTAAATCTAAATGATATGAATTTGAGTAAAATGTAGCTTTTACAGATACACTTGATGTCCTGTGGAGACTATGATTTTTGAACACAAAACACACCCCTTCCAATTGCAAATATAAATTATTGTAAACTTGCGTACATTAATTACAAATTTAGTTGATTATGGCCGAGTTACCTGAAATTTTCTTTGTCAACGATTTATACATCTCATTTAACAAGTCAGAATAGGAGAGGAGAAAAATTGCCAAGTTCCACACTTGGCCTATGATTAGAGAAAAACTGAGAAGCAGCAGTTTATAGGAAATTACTGTGCAGCTTTGGTCCTGCTTCTGTAAGCACACAATTGTAGATTTACCCTTTTTAATTTGACTTCATCTTCTACTAGACTAAATAGCTGCTAATTGTAGAACACAAATTAATGCCATCTTACTGAAATCTGAAATGAGAGCTAGATGTCTTTTTACTTCAGTGAGTATAATTTCTTTGTTCCTTTTTTTGTGGCAGACCGCTCTTAGGAATTACAGGGTGCTTGTTATAAGATTGTTATACACATGCACCCCACTGAAATGAAGCTCACAATTTTGTAGGTTACGGCACCGAGGGCCTGATTGGAGTGGTTTGCACTGTCATGAGGATTGCTACCTTGCACACCAGCGGTTGGCTATTATTGATCCTACATCTGGAGACCAGCCATTGTACAATGAGGACAAAACAGTTGTTGTAACGGTCTGTATCTGGATTAGAAATACAATCACTGTATTCACTCATTTCTTTATGCTAACTGCAGACTTTGCAACAAATTTGTTTAGTTGTTCTGCCTTTAGTAACTGTCATTTGTTTCCAAAAGTTTGTCATGCCCATAAATAGTGATCAAAGGATCCTAATACCGTGAAAGAGAAACTTCCCAGATCTATGAAGGCTTAGCAAATGCTCTCAATTAGCTGAGTGCAACTTAATGTGGCATGATATTAACCCACTTGAAGTCTTGCTTTAATTAACCAGATGAAATACGCTTCTATCTATGCATTAGTTACTTCACCCATTTATCTTCTGGTTATCATTTTCAGGTGAACGGAGAGATCTATAACCATGAAGAACTGAAAGCTAAGCTGAAAACTCATGAATTCCAAACTGGCAGTGATTGTGAAGTTATAGCCCATCTTGTAAGTTGCATATCTATACCCTTTTAAAAGTGGCATAGTTTTTGGTTACCATTTCATTATATCCATGGAAGCATCATCCTCTGTTATAAAGTTATTTCTTCTTGGCATTGAGACCTTTTAATATTTCCTTTACACAGTACGAAGAATATGGGGAAGAATTTGTGGATATGTTGGACGGAATGTTCTCCTTTGTTCTTCTTGATACACGTGATAAAAGCTTCATTGCAGCTCGTGATGCTATTGGAATCTGCCCTTTATACATGGGATGGGGTCTTGATGGTATGCAAAGCAAATCAGTTGATTGTTTTGTCCTGAAGAAAATCAGGCATGAATTATGTTTTTAATTCATATCTCAGAATAAAACTTCTAGATCAGTTTCATAAAACTACTACTTGAGGAATCCATTTCAAAATTCACATCAATTTACATGGGCACAAGTAGTTGTACAATGGAACTGACCGTAAATAGTTTTGATGCAAATAGTTGTAATTTTGTGAAATGAATCATATGCTTTTTCTTCTCAAACATAATGTTCTGGAAATTGTCAATGGCTTGCACATTGTTGTTCATGCTGGTATGAGCTTACTTTCTTTATGCAAGGAATATGTCAGACTGGCTCTTTTGGAAGTCCTGGTTTTGATTGGCAGTAGAGGATTCTCCTGAATCTGATATAGAACCATGTGAAAGTTCATTCTGAAAGCAAAAACAGAAAAAAAAGGACTATGTATTATGTTATTTAGGGGGCTTATGTACATTTGAAAAGTGTTCATTCATATGATATTTGATATATCTGGAACTATTATTATTTCTTCCTAGACTAATTCATAGTTTGCTATGTGTTATCAGGATCAGTCTGGTTTTCCTCAGAGATGAAGGCATTGAGTGATGATTGTGAACGCTTCATAACCTTTCCCCCTGGGCATCTCTACTCCAGCAAAAAAGGTTGGCTTATCTAGCAGACTGTCTCATCCTGCCCATAAACTCAAATAGATTTTTTCAGATCCTGAAGCAAAAGTGCAATCTTAGCTTTTTATATCCTTCCTAGGTGGTCTAAGGAGATGGTACAACCCACCATGGTTTTCAGAGACGGTCCCTTCAACCCCTTACAATGCTCTCTTCCTTCGGGAGATGTTTGAGAAGGCACGTGTCTTTCCTGATACCATGTACTACTTTCATACCCGTTGATACATAAAGTACAGTTGATATCTGTCTGTTCACTTGTCTTTCTCTCTGTTTTATTTTACATCTTTTGACACATGAAGTAATCATGCATTTGATATATGTATTCCATTTTTGTTGTCAGGATAACTATTTTAATTTTGTTTTGTCATTTCATGCTTATATTCTATGTTAATGCCTCTGAATAGGTATTTAGGCAATGCCTAGTTACTTATCCATATATTAGTTGATTTTGTTGTGCAATGGGAATTCCAGTTCCTGTGTTGTGCTGTAGTCATAATGATGATTCAATGTGTTCATTCTGCAGCAACAGTACGATTTTATATAGCTGACATGTTCAAAATCTGTTTGCTTTTCGAAATTATTTTGATTACTAATATACTATCTTTCACTACTGCAGGCTGTTATTAAGAGGCTGATGACTGATGTGCCATTTGGTGTGCTTTTATCTGGTGGACTTGACTCTTCTTTGGTTGCATCTGTTGCTTCACGGCACTTAAACGAAACAAAGATTGCTAGGCAGTGGGGAAATAAATTGCATACATTTTGTATAGGATTGAAGGTAAGTTTCTTGTTTACCCTTGTCACAGAGCATGACAATACAAGGAATATCTACTGGGAGTGGTATAAGCAGTGGGAAGAATGTGATGAATTTTTCTGTTTTTGTCCTTTGTAGGGTTCTCCTGATCTTAAAGCTGCTAAGGAAGTTGCTGATTACCTCGGCACTGTACATCATGAGTTCAACTTCACAGTGCAGGTTCTCAATTTGTTTTTTTCTGTACATTACAAGAAAAGAACTTTTAAAATTGTATATTTATTGTTTTATTTTAAACAAATGCCAGGAGGGGATTGATGCCTTGGAGGAAGTCATCTATCATATTGAGACATATGATGTTACAACAGTCAGAGCGAGTACCCCAATGTTTTTGATGTCACGCAAAATCAAATCTTTGGGGGTGAAGATGGTTATTTCTGGAGAAGGTTCGGATGAAATTTTTGGTGGTTATCTTTATTTTCACAAGGCACCAAACAAGAAAGAATTCCATGAGGAAACATGTCGGAAGGTAACGATATTTTTTACTGGTGATGTTATGTCCACAGTTTTTGGCCAATCATTTAAAGCATAGTACAGGCATGTTGCTTCTTTCGGTTCAGCTGCTTAGTCATTCAATCTTGCTCACAAGATGTCTTTTTATGCTCTTTAGATAAAAGCACTACATCTGTATGATTGCTTGAGAGCTAACAAATCAACTTCTGCCTGGGGTGTTGAGGCTCGTGTTCCATTCCTTGACAAAAGTTTCATTAATGTAGCAATGGACATTGATCCTGAATGGAAGATGGTATGTTGCCATGTGTTACAATAATATCAAGACATCTAATTTCACTGTAATTCATTTATTTGATTCTAACCAGCATGATCTTGTGACTTTGCTTTGTAAATTTTAGATAAAACGTGACCTCGGTCGAATTGAGAAATGGGTTATCCGTAATGCATTTGATGATGAAGAGAGGCCTTATTTACCTAAGGTTGGAGAAGTTGTTCTTGTTATTTTTGCAGTGTTACTTTCTAAATCACTTATTTTGTAACTTATATAGGTTTTGTTTTCTGTAAATAGCACATTCTTTACAGGCAAAAGGAACAGTTCAGTGATGGTGTTGGGTATAGTTGGATCGATGGATTGAAGGACCATGCCAACCAACATGTATGCCATAGTTTGTTTGTTCTCAGGAAGTTGACCCTTGTTGAACGTGCAGTTGATGTTTACTATTGCACTTCAGGTCACGGATTCCATGATGATGAATGCTAGCTTTGTTTACCCGGAGAACACACCCACAACAAAAGAAGGGTACTACTATAGAATGCTATTCGAGAAATTCTTCCCCAAGGTTTGTAAACTGCATTGCTCTTGTAAAGCTATTTTGGTATGCGTTAAAAAACCCCTTTGGTATGGAATAATCCATGCCTTGCCAAAAAAGAAAAACACCTTGCTATCTTACTTGCATAATCCTTTTGATTATTACAGCCTGCAGCAAGGTCCACTGTTCCTGGAGGTCCTAGTGTGGCCTGCAGCACCGCCAAAGCTGTTGAATGGGACGCATCCTGGTCCAAGAACCTTGATCCATCTGGGCGTGCTGCTCTGGGTGTACACGATGCTGCGTATGAAGATACTCCAGGGGAAGCTTCTGCCTCTGCCGATCCGGTCTCAGACAAGGGCCTTCGTCCAGCTATTGGCGAAAGCCTGGTGACACCCGTTGCTTAAGCCACATCTGTCTAAGCTTCTGTTTATGACATGTTTCAGTTTCCTTCAAATAATGTTGTTAGTTCTATCAATTAAAGCAATGGAGACACGCTTGTGCTTCTTGCTTGGCAGCATCGTGTTTGGATTTTCATTGAACATACTGTTTGTTTTCTTATGGACTGAAAAGACGCCACAGCTTTGTAAATATTCGTTGCTTTGATAAATTTCCATTAGTTGTTTTTGTGATTTGCAGATTGCAGTGGCTAGTGCATCTTCCCAATTTGCACTCCTAACATTTGTTTTTTGTGACGTGTGCACAGTTTTACATTTTCTTTTCTTTAACCAAGGTTTTCATTTTCTAAGGTCTTGATTGAATGCACATGTATACCTAGTTCGACATATATTGGAGTCAAACTTAGTTTAGGCCGCATAGCTCAGTTTCACAAATAAAATTGATTTTTTAGAAAATAGTTTCATGTGTAATTTGTTTGGTTTTGGTGAAGCTAAGCTATTTTAAAAATATTGTTTGGTAAAATAGCTTTAACAATAACTTAATGCATGGTTGGGGGAGAGAAATGAGAGAACTAGAATAAGCTATTTTTTAAAAAATTTCATGGTAACTCATCTTTTTTTTTTGAGAGAGGGAGAAAAGTAACTTCACCCATGAAGCTGATTTAAAAAAGAGTGTTTGGTAAAAGAAAACCACAAGCTGTTGTAATCTGTAACAAACATCCCCTTTGTTTCCATTCCAATCCATTTAACATATGTGGATTGATAGATACACATACATCTAAACAAGTTCTGATACGTAGTGGTGATAGAAAAATACCCCAAAAAGGAGGAACCTAGTTAGAAAATATGAGCTTTTTCTTAGTCCTACTATGGATGAATTCCCATCAACGTACATGAGTGAATACGAGCACATCTAGAAAAAAGATACTTAACCGAAAATCAGATTTGCTTATTTTTTTCCCCACACTTCGCTAGCCCTACCAGTTTGTTTAAGGAAGTCAACACTCGAGCAAAGGACTTCCGGTTTCTCACACATACTCTCTCAGTCTTAAAAAGAAAGTCGTTTTAGGTGTTCGTGCCACAAGTTTGACTCGATTCGTAAAAAATACATGCAATATTTGTATATCTAAATAAATTTATTAAAAAACTAGATCTAAAGTTTTTTCCGATGATACTAATCGATAATATTTATTATTTATAAAAATTACTGGCAGTTGTTTCTCGGGAAGCGAGAATGACATCTTTTTTGGGACGGAGGGAGTAATTTCTTTATTGCTTGCAATTTTTGTACACAGCTGTACAACCTTCATAAATTAATAAATTATGTCTTTTTAATTTTTTTGAGAGTCGAAACAACCAAATCTGTACAATAAAAAGGTAATAACGTTTATGAAACCAAACATTCATTATTTAGTACTATCTATTTGATGTCACACGTTTATATTTTTGTAACAATTTTGGTTAGATTTGAGATAATTTGACCCTCTAAAAAAAGTTAGAATGACTTTGAAATAAAGGGGATAGGTATTGTTTTTTTTCCTCCTGCAAAGCAGTAGCAGTGTGGCCTGGAATGTCCACTTGGACTATCTTGAAGATTTTTTTGACGATATTTTACTTGAAAGGTATTTTTTTAACGATATTTTACTGAAGATCTGGTGAAGGCAAAAGGGATTGGGTGATGTATATTCTGTAGCGCTTTGTGGTCGACTGGTCGTCAATCAAAAGATGCACGGGCCAGATCTGACAACCCTAGCAATAACAAAGCAAGCCCGTCAATTTCCATCCCCTTCGCCCGCCCAACCGGCCATGGCTCGACGCGGGGCAATGCCATCCACCGCCCCCGCCCCGCGCGCGCGGCTGTCGACGCCGGTGCCGGTGCCCGCCTCCCGCCCGCCGCGGAAACGTGGCCGCTCTCCATCGGCTCCTGGAAGCACGGCATCATGGCGCGCGTCCGCCGAGAACAGCGTGCCCCTCGACAGCCGCCGCCGCTGGCAGAACCCGGAGCGTGCCCCTGGTCGCGTCTGGCAGCGGTTTCGCCCGCAGAAGCCTGCCTTGCCCTCCTCCAGGCTTTGGGTTTGCTCGGAGGACGCCTCGACCTCCTCCTCCGGAGGTATCGTCGTGCTTACTCGCTTAAATTTAGCAGGAAATAGTTCCCAGTTCCCTTTGCTCACGATATGTTTGTCTATATGCCTGAACATGCTTGCGGTGTTGCTTTCTTACTATTTTTTGTTAATATAAAGGTTTTCATACCATATATATGTTAAGTATTGCTACTAGGAACTGGTTACGACATTATCCACTCAGTTAGTGCTAGATTTTTGTTGGTTCCTTGCCATGAATCTGTATTGTCTACTTCAAGTGGAATATTCTTGTGAGGTGGACGCAATTATTTCATGGTTGATTCAGTGCTCGTGCTTTGCTTTTCTAGATGCCTGCACTATCATGTCATACAACATCTTGGCTGATTACAATGCTCAGAATCATCCTGACCTTTATTTGGATGTCCCTTGGGATGCAATGAGGTGGGATTCAAGAGGGCGACTTATTATCCGTGAAATTAGGCACTGGGATCCTGACTTAGTGTGTCTTCAAGTAAGAATCTAGTCTCAATGGTAGTGATGACATTCTCGCACTGTACTCTATAACACTTCAATGTTTGGAAGCTAGGAGGTGGATAGGTTTCAGGACATTGCTGCAGGAATGAAGAGCAGAGGGTACGAAGGTATATTTCAGGTACATCACTTCCTACACAAGACATTTCCTTTCAAATGATTCTGTGTTTCAGTTCTTAAGTGATGGTTTGTGATCATCAGAGGCGAACTGGAGATACTAGAGATGGCTGTGCCATGTTTTGGAAGTCAAAACGGTATGGATAATGTACTGTCCTTTATTATATTCATTGATCCGAATAAAATGCTATTTTCATTTCATCTTTGTTTCCAAATGTAGGTTACATCTGGTTGAGGAAGATAGTATTGACTTTAGTGAATTCAATCTGCGAAATAATGTTGCTCAAATATGTGTTTTTGAGGTACCTGAAGTAGCACTAGTTAGTTCAATGAATAATTCCATATGATTGTGCATTTTAAACAAAATCATATAAAAAACATGTATCATAAATTACAGTAACTGTCTACTAATTACCTTAAGCTGTAAATTCTGTCAGTATTTTGTAGCTCTCTTCATCTATTTACAGCCAAGAAACCATTGTTCCATTGCTGGTATATTGAACGTCATTTCTGAATGCTTCTTACCTATTTATTTTTCAGCTTAATGGAACACACAAATTTGTACTCGGGAATATTCATGTTTTGTTTAATCCAAAGCGGGGTGATATAAAACTGGGCCAGGTATTAATCTCAGCCTCGTTTATTGCCGTGTATATAGACTATATTCTTTGTACATATATCTATTCTCATGGCCATTTGCTGATGGTCTGTTGCGAATAGAATTTATATTTTTGCCAATTAGCTACTTTCTGTTTCACGACCCTAGAACTTTATCCTATTTATTGTTCTCCATTTTGATTCTCCCTGCAGATTCGCATGCTACTTGAGAAGGCAAATGCTCTTGCTGAAAAGTGGGATAAAATTCCAATCGTGCTTGCTGGTGATTTCAACAGCACACCTGATGTATACCTTTATTGCTTCTTGACGCATATGATGTTTTACTTATAGAACAAAATTATGTAGCAAGTTTCTTGTTATACAAGTGCAATGCAAACACAGCAATATTCAGAAGTGATATACTATAAAATAGTTATGTGTCCACGGTTGTGCCGTGCCACTAGGCAATCTAAAGTTTGTTATGATATATAATTTGAAGAATGTGGGAGCCTTCTTGATGTGTTACTGACACTTTTTATTTCTTCTGTTATTTCGTTTTCTTATTTTATGAGAGCAGAGCGCTATCTACAAGTTCTTGTCGACAATGAAGGTAGAATGATACATTCGAACTTCTTGAGGAAATCATAGCTATCCCTAGTTATTACAAAATTTAACCGACATTTCACATTACATTTGTTTTTTGTGTAACCAGCTCAACATTTCTTTGCATGATAGAAGGCAGTTATCTGGACTTTATAGCTCTGATTTTGACATGTATGAGCTTTGTAGGTCAGAAATCTTTCTTGTCAGATCGCTATTAACCTAGTATATGTCTTCTTTTACTCTACTGAAGACGTATCCTGATATTTCTCATAGTCTGCTCAAGTATCAATGGACTGATGAAGAAGTGAGAACTGCGACAGGATGTTCAGATGTCGTGGTGGCTGAACATCCATTGAAGCTCAGTAGTTCATATGCCATGTTAAAGGTACTAGTTTGTAACTTCAATTAGGAGCACTACTTTTGACATTTAGTTTAGTGCTTCAAATTAAACTTTTGCCCATTATTCTAGGGAAATTCAAACAATAGGGGTCTTCATGGTGAACCCTTGGCGACTTCCTACCACAAGAAGTTTCTTGGAACTGTTGATTATCTGTGGTATGCTTCTAAATGTTTGCCTGCTTGTTGTATGTATACACAATGTGACTGAGATTCTTTGTCAAAGGCACACTCGTGGAATTGAATGCTCCAGAGTTTTGGACACGTTACCTATAGGTGTTTTGAGGAGAACAAGGGGTCTTCCAACCAGGGTAATACCCCATCTTTTTGTTCCGTAGTAATTTAAATTAATGCTTTCGTGGAGCAACAGCTTAATCTTCCTCTGGTGATCCTGGAATATGGATTTTTTTATGTACTATATCTGTAACTGCAATTTGTGCCATAAATCTTTTTCAGGAAATTGGCAGTGATCATTTGCCCATTGTTGCTGAATTTACTTTCCCGGAATCAGTTGATGATTCTGGTGAAGATGAATCTGAGCAAGATGACGAGTCTGAGAAAGAAGTGAGCAAAGCGCAACACTTATTTTTCTCCTCAGATAGTTCCGTTGAAGTGACGGAGTGATTCAATGGGTTGGTCACAAAGGTTTGAGTTGAGTTATTCAAGAACAGGGAGCATGTCCCATAAACAGATCATCTCTGGCTTCAATGCACAAAGAATTTCTCGATACCTTTGTCCGTGTACGGTACAGAAATCCTGCTGTGCACAGAATCAGCTACCACATTAAGCAGAATCAAGTACAGGCAGCTGTGTGAAATGCAAGATTGCAACGAAGTACTCTGTACGAAGAAGAAACGGCAATTTAGTGGATGTATTTATTTATTCCTTATCAGATGGTTATAACTATATAATTTTTTAGTTAGCTGGCAGACGGGCCTGTCCCATTTTTAACATAAAAATATATAAAACACTATGGCACACCCAGGTAACAGCCTAAGATCGAGGACTATGTGAACTGTTTGTATATTTTGTTCATTCCAGCGGTATGCTCCTAGGTACCAGTAGTTGTGATATGTTTACTAAGGGTTCTTTCTGCAGAAACCTTAATGAGTAATTCTGTTTTTTTTAAATGTATATTTTCGCTTATCACATACTCCCTCCGTCCCTTAAGAAGGGTCGTTTTGAGTATGCGTGTTGATAGTTTGATTAGATTTATAGAAAATATGTATCATTTATATTTCTAAATAAATCTGTTAAAAAATTAGACTAAGATCTATTCAATTCAATGATACTAATTATGTATTAATATATTATAAATATTAATATTCTTTTATATAAATAGTCAAAGATATTTCTAGGAAGCGAGAACGATATTTTTTTTAGGGATGGAGGGAGTAGCGAAAAGTGTTCTAATTTTTAATGTCTAAATAATTGTGGGTCAGTTTGTGGGT
Organism: Eremochloa ophiuroides; assembly: GCA_038502445.1. Classification (NCBI taxonomy): domain Eukaryota; kingdom Viridiplantae; phylum Streptophyta; class Magnoliopsida; order Poales; family Poaceae; genus Eremochloa; species Eremochloa ophiuroides. The sequence continues at coordinate 25,893,441 of JAHLJS010000003.1, read as the reverse complement.
GTTGTTGGAGATAATGAGCCTGATTGGCTCACAACCAAAATTTATCCTGTCAAAGATAGGTAAAAAAAATATCATCGATTTACCAAGCCAATTGTTAAGAGGTTGGTAAGTTTTGGTATCAAACTAAGCAATAGCTAAGATCATGATTTGTTAGATATTTGGTATGCCAAATTTTAGAAGCCAACCAATCAGACTCAATGTAAGGATGTTATGTATTTTTTTTTTCACAAGTTCCTATCCGCTGGTGCCTGATTATTTTTAGACAAATTTGTACAAGTGCCTAGTTTGCCGCTAGACATCGCCAATCGCTTGTTTGCTAAGTATTATTATAAAATCCGGTATTATTGTCAAAGCACACCGCAGTCATTAATTTAATCACTCCTCGGGAGAGAAACTTTACAAAATGGTAACTTTTCAAAATGACGTCTGTTCATGTTCATGGAGGACCATATAACAAATATAACAATAGACAAATGATAAATTAAGACCCTATTTAGTTACACTTCAAAATTCCAAGATTTTCGTCATATTGAATATTGTAACACATGTATGAAGCATTAAATATAGATAAATTTTTTACATATTTACACAATTTGTATGTAAATCACGAGACGAATTTTTTAAACATACTTAGACCATAATTAGACACTTATTACAAAAGATTTCTTTTAAAATTCCAAAAGTTTTTACCGTCTAAACGGGGCCTAAGGCAAATGCCGTGCCGCTGGTATGGACTCCCTCCGTCCACAAATAATTGCATTCGTCTTATTTAAATTTTTTATGCAAATAATACAATAAACAAATTATTATAAAAATATCTCTAAGGATAAAATAAGTCATAACAAAACAAATATAATTTATTAAAAAAATTTAAATAAAATAGATGGTTAATATAATTATTTATGGATGGATAGAGCAGTGTCTGCTGCAGCCTGGAAACATGTCAGGGCGTGCCCAAGCCCAACGCTCCACCGTGGCCGCCCATCGCATCGCATTCGATCTCCTTGCCTGTTCTGCTCCAGAATGTTCCCCTCCAGCTCCGCCACTGCCCCGCGCTTCCTCCGCCCCTTCACCGCCTCCGCCAGCGCACCCCGCCGCGCCATGGCGGCATCCGCGGGCGCCCCAAGCGACCCGCCGACGCCGCAGCCTTCTCCCTCTCCCACGACCAAGGCGGTGCGCGTGGTGGTGAAGGGCCGCGTGCAGGGCGTCTTCTTCCGGGACTGGACCGTGGAGACGGCGCGCTCGCTGGGGCTCGCCGGGTGGGTCCGCAACCGCCGCGACGGCACCGTGGAGGCGCTGCTCTCCGGGCCCCCCGACAAGGTCGACGAGATGGTGTCCCGGCGCATCCCCGTGGGCCCGCCCGCCGCCGCCGTCACCGCCGTCGTGCCCTCCCCCGCCGAACCGGTCGCCCCCGACGAGGGCTTCCACCGCAAGCCCACCGCCTGACTGGGTGGCTGGTTCGTCGGCCATCCGTGGGGCGTGGTCATTGGCGAACGCCGCCACTCGCCTGTGGGAATCAATACTGAGGAACATGTACGTACGTTCTTTTCCTGGAGATTGTTAGTGCTAATTTGCAGCGTTGAAATTTGATGAATCAAATAATCTCAATCACGACGTGGAGCTGTTTCGATGAGTGCACCAGGATTGTGACTGCTTGATGCACTCGGCTCTTGTGATCATGTCTTTTGCAGCTCTGTGAACTGTGAGTGTTTCTGACAAGTATGCCGTGCCTGTTCCGAGTGAAACTATTGTGGATGGCGCATTTGCGCTTAGACTTTCTTTCAATATTTGTATGGATTGTTTCAGAAAAGAAAAACTATGGAGATTGCCTCGTGTCCACGCTACAGTTCACGAGAGATCTCTGAGAGGATCATCCATGTCCCTGGCGCGCTGGTCATTTGTTGCATCTCTTGTTGGTAGTTACAACAAATGAATTTGACTCCAACTTAGAAGCCATTTTACTTATTTTTTCCATAAGTACATTGATAAACTAAACACTCAAGAGATCTTTCCTAAATTTCATGATGTTTAGCTTGTTTTTAAAACTCATGTAGAAATAGAGTCTAAATACTTGGCAAAGTGTCTGGCAAACTAGATTCAAGTTTAGTGAAACCTAAAATGCTATGGTCAATATTTGTGTATTTTTTAATAGAATTTTTTCTCTCTTGTCACTAACTCATGTTTCAAAGCCGGTGTACATGATTTGCATAGCTTAGGACTTAATAAGAGATTTAAGTTAATAGCTACAACAAGAGAAGCAATATCTCACCCAAGTAATCTCCAACTTCTTCCTAACACTACTTGGTGTACATTGTGTGTGTAAATAATCTCCAGTGTCTTCCTAACAGTACTTGTTTTACAGTAAGTGTGTAAGTAATCTTCAATTTCTTCCTAACACTACTTGGTATACATTCTGTGTGCTGTGTTTTTTTTTTCTGAAATCTGACTTGTCTGAAACATTACACATAGGAAAGTATCAACCCAAAGCTACTGTAAAATGTATAATTTGTATAAACTACATGCGTTTGAAGAAATGAACTAAAGGGTCTTGAATAAAAGCCATTATTACTATAGCATACCAAGACTAACCTTTCAACAATATAATCCAAAGCATATAAACAATACAACCTGAAAAGTAACAAGACGGCCGTTAGCTAAATAATGAAGAGGTGATGTTTATGGGTACAAAGCACTACAAATACTGCATATATAAATATCTGTTTCTCCAGTAAGGATGGATTTTTATTTTGGCCAAGAGTGACAACATTTTGGTACCGCTGCCTCACATAATTCTTTTGAGAGAATTAGTTTCTTGGCCTAAAAGAAACGTGGCTTACTTTCTAGGCCAGCCTATTTTTGTCGAACTTTATTATTTGGTCCTAAAACAAAATTTGTTTAGGCCATTCCGTTAGTTAACCAGCATATAAGGGGCAACAAAAAAAGACCAAAATACCCTTTAGACCAAAATACTTTTAAAATCATAACTCTTTAATAGGACATCGGATGAAGGATGATGAAGATGATTTTTATATGAAAATTGTAGATATCGACAAGACCTATAACTTTCTAGTTTTGAGTTTTTCCATTTGAGCATGTTCAAATGCTCAAAAATCATAATTATGGTGCTAAAATTTTATAAGCATCTGAACATATTCAAATAAAAAACTCAAAACTTAAAAGTTCTAGATGTCGTCGAAATTTATAATTTCATATAAAAATCATCTTCATTTGATGTCGCATTGAAGAGTTACTGATGTTTCAAAGTATTTTGGTCTGAGGTATATTTTGGTCTTTTGTCACCTATCATGTCCTAGTTAACTCATGAAATGGACGGAAGGACCAAGAAACTAGCAAATTTTGTTTTAGGGCCAAATAACAAAGTTTGATGAAAATAGGGTCTAGAAACTAAGCCACATTTATTTTAGGGCCGACGAACTAATTCTCTCAAATATTTTTGTAGGCAAGATTGAGGGTATGCATGAGTAGTTGGAGGACTCCTGTTGAAGATGCACATGCAAATGAAAATAATGCACTCAATGTAGAAATTGCCAGTAGTTGAAAGGCAAGGAATATATGTAGCATTGTTTGAGAGAAGTAATAGCCATGAAAAAAGGACACTACCAATATACTTCCTTCGTTCTAAAAAATATATTTTTTTAACTTTGGATTCCTTGTTTGACTATTTGTTTTATTCAACTTTTTATTCAAATAACAAAATAAATGAGTTACTATTAAAGTATTTCTAATGATACAATAAGTCATTATAATAAATAATATTTATATTTATTTAAAAATTGAATAAGACGAACGTTTAGACAACTCTAGTCTAGATGTCAAAAACGTTAATTTTTTTATCGGTAATGATTCAGTGCGCGGACGCTGACTCCGCCACTCCGGCGCGTGCGCGCGACCACAGCGCCACGAGCTGCTCTCCTCCTGCCTGCCGCCTGCGCCGTTCTTTTTTCTTTTTTTTTTCTTTTTTTTTTCCATTTCCTTTTCTTTTTCGTTTTTTATTTTTCGTTCCTTTTCTTTTTATTTTTTATTTTCCTTTTTTACCTTTTCCCTTTTTTGTTTCTATTTTTCCCTATCTTTTAATTTTTAGATATTTATATATTATTTATTTCTTTATATCTATGTTATAAAAGTGGATTAACGATGCAAGTGTTGTTCAAAATGTTTTGACTTTTTCAGAAGTATGTTTCAAGTGTATATTTTTAATATTGCATTTTTTCAAATAAATTTTTGCAAGTGTTTCATCCGGATGTTACATATGCTGTCATATGTGTTGTTGTAACTGTTTTATCTAATGTTGTATCTGTTTGTAAATAATTTTCAAGTTTTTTAGGTGTTTTTTTCTAAATGTTTCATATATATGTTTCGAGTGTTTCAGTATTTGAATGTATATGTTGTAAGTGTTTTCATATGAATGTTTCAAAAGTAGATCTGATGTTACAGTTAGTGTTTCGGATGTATGTTTCATATCCATCGACCGGATCGGGAGGTCCGCCACCAGCAGCAATCCTCCTCCGCCCCATCTGGTGCGACCTCATATCTTCCTAACAACTGTCACCTGTTCCGCGTGTTCATCTTTTTTGCCTAATTTTGTGCTTCATAGTGGCCATCTCCATCCCTGCCTAACTCCGGCAGTCCAATCCGGCTTGGCCGGCGTAACTTTCCATTCGCCGTTGTCTACTTCCTCCATCGCTGGCTGGCCGAAAACCGGTCGTTCTATTCCTTAGCTTTGCGTCGTCCTAGAAGAAGAGGTGAAACATGCATGTTGCAAAAATACATACCCGATGCTTCTGTAGTTTCAGAAGTATGTTGCATGTAGTTTCGTATGAATGTTGCAAAAGTATATTGAGATATTGTATATATAAAAAATAAAAGTTATCAAAATATATTCATGTGAGATCTTATTTTAAAGAGTTTATTATAAGAAATATTATGGTGCAATCAGATTTCATTTTGAATATTTATTTTAGGAAGCTATATTTTTTTTAAATGACAGCAACAATAATACTAAAATGGTAGGTGGATGGTGGGTGTCCGGACCAGCCCCTCCGGACTTCGGCCTGACACACTTTTTTTTTTCTTACGGAGGAGAGTAGATAAATAATATTACCCTTTTTTAAAGAAGGTAAAAAAAAAAACACCCCGCAAACGTAGCCCATCGCACCCTCTGCCACGCGCCGCGAGCGCGAGCCAGCCGTGCAGGGTCACGAAATTTATTGGGCCGGGCTTGGGCTGCCCCTACTAGGACAGGCCTTGGCTTTCCAGAATCTTCCAGATCCCAGCAGGTTCTTTGGCCGTCTCGTCTCGTCCCTCTCCACTCTCCAGTCTCCACGCGCCGGCTTCCGCAAGTCCACAACCGTGTCAGCACCACCGTGCCATGGCCTCCTCCGCCGATCCCGACGCCTCCACGCCACCGTCCCCGCCGCATCCGGAGCCCGCACGGAAGGCGGTCCGTGTGGTTGTGAAGGGCCGCGTCACGGGGGTGGGGTTCCGCGACTGGACGGCGTCGACGGCCGAGTCGCTGGGGCTCGCCGGCTGGGTCCGCAACCGCCGCGACGGCAGCGTGGAGGCGCTCCTCTCCGGGGACCCCGCGAAGATCGAAGACATGATAACCCGCCGCCTCCCCGTGGGGCCCCCAGCCGCCACCGTCACCGCCGTCGTCCCGTCCCCGGCCGAGCCCGTCGATCCGTCCGCCGGCTTCGAGATCAAGTTCACCGTCTGATCCGCCCGTCCCGCGGCAGGTTCGCGTCTCGCCGCGCGTTCTTGGACGGCCTATTGTGTATTATTACTGCTACTGCGATTAAAGATCAGAGGCGACACCTAATGCACCGTAGTCTGTTTACCTGAAAAGCTCTGATTGGGGGAGTTCATGTCAGATTGTGGGTGCAAACCTGTTTCCTACTACCAAAGTGTCCAAGTCTGAATATTAATAATCTGTAAGCTATGCCAGGATTCAGATCGAAATGTTTCTGGCACTGAGAAATGTGTTCCGTAATTTGGCTTGACAACTTTGCCTGAACAATCCCTGTGTTTATCCCTAGACCCTGTGAATCTTATACAGTATGCATTAATGTCAAGGTTCAGACATAGTATGCCATAGTATGCCTTGTGCCTGCTTTCTAGTTACAAGTTCAGTTGTAATTTTTACCTGTGTCAAGTCTGAGGACCAGACCAGATAGCTTCTGCCCTTCACAAAGATGTCATGTGACCATTGACAATTTCTGAGGCTGCTTGCCTGAACAACCTCCATGCATTCCTTGATCTACTTGACTAATACATTTGGAGTTTCTGACAATCTTCCTAGCACCAATGATAGTACTTTCTTTCTACCTTAGTTGCACATAGCTGAAAGTGCTTGCTGCAGCTGCTCAAACCTTCTCCTGCAGCTCCACAAGTGCCTTGCCGTCTTCTTCCTCCTCTTTCTTGTGGAGCTGCACAGGCTTAAACCTGAACCGCTTGGCGCAAATGGCGTAGTATATCAGGTTCATGACCTGCAGCATGGTGACGACCCAGTAAAAGTAGTCCAGCCTGCCGTGGTTGATGTTGTCCGGCAGCCAGTTGGCGCCACGGGGCCCGGCGCTCCACCGGTGCACGGCGTCCACCAGCAGCGTGCTGGCGTAGCTCCCCAGCGAGATGGATAGCCAGAAGAGCGCCGTGGCGGTGCTGCGCATGCTCTCGGGCGCCTGGTCGTACATGAACTCGAGGTGCCCCACGGAGGTGAAGGCCTCGGCGACGCCGTGCAGCGCGTACTGTGGCACCAGCCAGTAGACCGACAGTGGGGACGTGCCGGCGTCCATGGCGCCGGCCTCCGCCGCCGCCGCTGCGTCCCTGCGGCGGTGCTCCACGAAGCCAGGCGACCAGGGTGGCGAGCACGCTGATGGCGAAGCCGACGCCCATGCGGTGCAGGAAGGAGATGCCGCGGTCCAGCCCCGTGAAGCGGCGCGCGACGCGGACGAGCGCGCGGTCGTAGACGAAGAGGGTGAGCAGCATGGCGAGCAGGCCGAAGACGGTCATGGAGCCCGCCGGGATCTGGAACGTGGACAGGCCCGGCAGCCAGGCGGCGGTCCATGGTGCTCGCCTGCTGCAGGGAGAAGGTGTTCTGCGTCGACGAGCCGGTGATCACCAGGATGCCCGCCGCCCAGATGGGCCCCATGCGGATCACCGACTTGAGCTCCTCCACGCGGTGCACCGTGCTTAGGCGCCACAGGTCAGGGACGGACGGCTTGCCGGAGTCCGCGTCCGTCGGCGGCGTGACCAGGTCGCCGTCGGTGACGATGGCCGCGCGGTCAAAGAAGCTGCATGCATGCATGCCGGGAAACGGTGTCAGTTGAACTGAAGTTTGCACTGGAGTGACAATATTTATTTGTGACCATAACACTTATTCGAATTGGATCCATGATTCAGACGTCCATAAGGCTAACTTCAACCGTGGAAACGCAAATACGATACCCATTAGGCTAACTCCAACAGCTCATTGCAAAAGGGAAGGCAAATGCAAAAGGGTCATGTACAGTGATTTAGATGGAAAAATACACCCTCCAACAGAAGATAACGCCCAAACCATTCTGGGTACCGGCCCAACCAAAAGCCATTTTTGCGTCCTCTTGGAGAGGGACGCAAACTCTGCACTGGTGGGCCCGTAGCGGTGGCCGGCGAGCTCGATCGTGGGAGGGACCACGACGCCGAGGCGGGAAGGGAACACCGGAGGGAGGAAGGATGGGGGAGGCAGCGCGTCCACTGAGGCTGACCCGGCGAGCCGCGGTGGTGGGCCAGATCCAGCAGGGGAAGAGGTCGCCGACGAGGTGGTGGTTGGAGTGGAGGGAGGAGGTTGGAGCTCCGCCCTGCCGCCGCACGGGCGATCTCCGTCACGCCGCCGCGCTGGCGAGCTCCGCACCAACGCCGCCGCGCGCGCGAGCCCCTCCCCAGCGCTGCGTGGGCCAGCCCCGCACGGCCGCCGCGCGGGCGAGCCCAGACCCAGCGCTGCGCGGGCGAGGCCTGCACCGCCGCCGCGAGGGCGAGCCCCGCCCCACCCCGCACGGCCACCGCGAGGGCCGCCCCGCCGCCGGCGAGCTGGCCCGCCATCGCTGCTGGTGCTCTCCCAGCTGCTGCTGCTTTTGCGAGAGCGAGAGGAGGAAGAAGGGAAGGGATTTTGCGTCTGGCCGTTGGAGAAGCGACTTTTTTTTTGTTACTGTGAGCAACCCATATGGGCTTTTGGGTAGTGTATTTGGGTGGTCTTTGTTGGAGACAGTCTTAGAAGGTTTGGATCGTGCACAGGGGAAGGGCCACGCACCCATTCGACTGCTTCTCCAACAATAGAGGACGCAAAAAAGACTGCAGCCCCGCTGAGCGCCGCTCACTGTGATTCCGCGTCGGCCACTCCTCGCCGCCGCTCACTGTGATTCCGCCTCGGCCTCACCGCGCCGGCCACTCCTCGCCGCCGGCACGCCACGCGGACCCTCCTCGTCGCACTGGTGGCTTCCCACCGCAGTCCCGCTTCACCGCGCGCTCGCCGCCGTGCCTCGCCGTGGGCACGCCGCGCGGATCCGCCTCGCCTCACCGACAGCGCCCCGGATCTCCTCCGTCCTCGACGGTAGGGACCTCTCCCTGCCGGAGCTGCTCTGCACAACGACGACGACGCCGGGGACATCGACCAAGGCTTCCTCGCGCTCTCCCTGTCCCGCCATCAACTCCGCCGTCGCTGCTGCCCTACTCCTCCCCGCCCCCCGCTGCCGCGCACCACCGCCGCCGTGTCGCTGCTCGACAACTACGCCAAGCCGCTCGGCGCCGGCCAGCTCTGCCGTGGACCTCGTCCGGGCCCACCACTACGTGCGCTACAGCTCTGGGTCTCCTTCCGAAGACGCAGTTTTGCGTTTCCCAAACAGGCAAGCACGCAAAATGCGTCTGCGGAGCGGATTTCTGGTACCTAAACATGCTGTGCCCTATGCGTTTTGGATTTGGGTTGCTTTAGACCAGGACACCGGAAACTGTACCATTGCAGGCTTACGACATGGCACGGTGTCCAATTTTGGCGCCACTTGGCATGGCCTTGTGATTACAGAGATCTGCCCTGTCCGTGATCTTTTCTTGGCAATTTCTTATGCTCATCGCATCGGCTAAGATAAGATTGTGGTGGGCTGTCGGCGGTCGATCGAGTCAAACGGACCACCACACAAAATGGACTCCTACTAGTTCAGTGCACAGTGCACAGTGCACGGCAGTGAAAGAGCTAGCAGAGCAGGGCAGCGGACATGGAGGTACGGTACCTGAGCTGATCCGTGTGCACAAGCTTGCCGTACATGGAGATGGGCGCGTCGAGCTCGTCGTTCTCGTAGAGCCTCTGATTGGGGTCGCCGCCCGGCGCCGGCAGCCGGCGCTTCCTGACGGCGGCGACGACGACCTGCGCGAGGCGCGTGAACGGGCTCCCCGCGGGGTCGAGCCTCCGGTACATGGGGTAGCCGGCGACGAAGGCGGCGACGGAGACGCCCATGCAGGCGGCGGGGACGCCGAGGCCCCAGCCCCAGCCGACGTTGTCCTGCACCCAGACCACCGCCGTGACGGCCAGCAGCATGGACGCGCCGTTGCAGAAGTAGTACCAGTTGAAGAAGCCCCAGCTCCGGGCGCGCTCCGCCGCCCGCGACTCGTCGAACTGGTCCGCCCCGAACGCCACGATGCAGGGCCGGTACCCGCCGGCGCCCACCGCGTTCAGGAGCAGCGAAACGTACAGCACCGCCAGCTGCCACGGCGCCGCCTCCTCGCACCTCGCCGCGCCGCCGCCCGGCTTGCACGGCGCCGGCCGGAACTGCGGCAGCGCCGCTGACACCGTCAGGAGCGCCATGCCCTGTGCAGCGTATTATTACGTCAGTATGACGTATGCATTGCTTGGCGATTGTTGTTGGCACGTACGAGCTGGTAGACGACGGAGGCGGCGGCGATGGTCCAGAAGCGGCCGATGCAGGCGTCGGCGAGGAAGGCGCCGATGAGGGGCGTCGCGGCGGAGGTGCCGCCGAAGTTGGTCAGCGTGGTGGCGGCCTTCGCCAGCGGCATGTGCAGCTGCGTCGTCAGGTACGTCAGCATGTTGGTCGAGAAGCCCACCACGGCGAGCTTCTCCGCCACCTCGTTGGCTGCGGCCGCAAGCGTAATTGCAAACACAAAAAATTATTGTAGTACTAACGAGATCGATTAAGGCCCCCCAGCAAATTAAACACAACAGTTGCTGTCGTTTAGTAAACTCGCATACCGAAGATGAAGGGCATTGTTCTCAGACCACCCTTCTTCCTGCACGTCGTCTTCCTCGTCTCCTCCATGGCCATGGCCGCCTCCTTCTCCGACATCTCCGTTCGTGGTGGCGGAGGCGAAGCGCTCTTGTGCACTTCTGCACAGCCACAAACTGTGCCTATAGCGTACGTAGCTGCCTTGGCCATCTCCACTCCACTACTTTATAGCTTAACAGGGACCATGGTACTGTACATTGTTTGAGTTATCTGTACCTAATATACACATATATTTATCTTATTTATCATATACTCCTTCCGTTTCAGAAAGACTATCGTTTTAGACTTTTCAGACATCACGTTTGACTATTCATCTTATTTGAAAATTTTATATAAATATCATTTATCTTATTATGATTTCTTATATCATTAAATACACTTTAATAATTATTTATTAATTTTGTATTTTGCATAATTTTTTTGAATAATACGGATGGTCAAACACAGTTTCTGAAAAGTCTAAAACGACAGTCTTTATGGAACGGAGGAAGTACCTATAATAATATGAAAAACAGAAAAATATTTTTCACCGTCTCTCAGGCTGTCACTTCCCCCATGGCTGTCTCCCTCTCTACTCCCGCAATCGAGGGGGCTAAACTTTAGTCTTGCATCAAATGTTTGATGCTAATTATCAAGACTAAATATGAACTAATCATAAACCTACCTGCATAAACCGAGGCTAATTTGTGAGACAAAACTACTAAGCCTAATGAACCTATAATTAGCATATGTTTACTATATATGCATCACATGCATGGCCAAATCATGAAGTAGTTAGGCTTACATGATTCGTCTCGCGATTTAGCCTTATACAATTAGTTTTATAATTAGGCTATGTTTCATACGGGACCTTAAGAAGAGTAGTACATTGTGAAAACCAGCATGGCACAGCTAGAATAGCACGCATCCAGCTGCGGTAGAGAGTTTAATTCGAAGATTTATTGGAAACGATGCAAATTGTATGCTCTGTTCTCTGTACAACATACGAACATAGTTGCTAGTGTACATAACTAAAATTCCATTTGTATCTTCCACCCAATGACATGTGGGACCTGAGCCAATCTTGCACCTCTCATGGCTAGTTAGGACTTTGACAACATCGTTTGATTTTGTGATCATCTAATGGTACAGACTAAATTAAAAGATCCATAATAAATATGATAGAGTCCAATGGTGGCTAGAGTTTCTCATACCATGCACAATCGAGCGAAAGAGGATATCGAATGGCTTCTTAGCAACACATGACAACTCCCGGTGGCAATCTTCATGGCGGGACCTTGACGATGGCAACACAAGGATTTTTGCAAGGTGAACTTGGAGTTAAGTAAGGCAATGAACCGCCTCTTATGATGATGGCAAAGTCACTCTCTATTTCACAGCTCCAAGGTGGCTCTCGGCCTCGCCACCATGGATTAGGGATCTTTTTGGTAACATGTTGCTCCACAGCAAGTGGCACCATGAGACCATATCTCAAAAACTTCCATCGACACGGCTGGTACACCACAACATGATAGTTTAAGATATCTCAAAAACATATGTGATCCTTTACCTAAATGTACATTATCACTTCCCTATTCACTCATTACAGGATATCTCCCCACCTCATGATAAACATCCACTCGAATTGGCTCTTCATAGCAACAATGTCCTTTCTCCCTAATCTAAGGTTGATGCTAGTCAATGATACCTAGCTCCACATTATGCTTATGTGGTTCAAAGAGGATCAAATGTGGGCTCTGCACGAACAATGGATCCCCCTTCCTCATACACATGCATACAATTTTTATGCATCGATTAGAAAGGAGGGGAAGTAAATGGTAGAAGACCATGAGAAATAGGGAGAAGCAGTAAATAGGTAGAAGACCATGAGAAATAGGGAGAAGCAGAGGAAAAAGTAGCAACCCCCCTTAAGTAGCCATCCTAGATCCACCACTGGTTGTATTTCTACCCTATTTGAAGTAGATGAATGTAAAGTTGCTCCAATATTAATATTTCTTTTTTACTTATAGTTGAAAAAAACTCTAACATGGTCCATTGGTGAGCTCCACTACTTTTAACCATTCCTCCATCTCTCCCTAAACCATCTAGACAACTCTACTCCCTAGGGTCAAATCCAGTGCTAGGGCTAGAGACTCTAGGCCTCCTATGACCTTGTGGACAATGAAGCCCCATAATCCCCTCCAACATTTTTATGGAAAGAGAACAAATGGAAGTGGAAGAAAATAAAGAAGGAGAAAAGGCAAAAGGGAAGTAATTGGCCCCTCTATTGAATTATCTTGGATCCACCATTCGTTATTGTATGAGCCCTAGGACTCTGGAAGTAGTGTGGAATGTAGAGATGGCAATAAAATGTAATGTACAATATTCAATCTGCCCTCTTTTATTACTTTGGACACACTATTTATTATGGCACTATTTACAATACTTTAGCTATTTTACCCCTTCCCTTCTTGAATGATACCCTCAATACATTGTGTTGGGATTCCAATGACTGGTCCCTCATGAGTGTGGCGATATTGTTGAAGTTCATGGGTACAAACATCGGAAACTTTGGTTTAAACACACTTTGGAATATATGCAGTAGTGAATAGTATTTCATATCATACGTTGAGAGGGCTGACCAACAACATTTGCAGCTCTTATATTTTGAAGCAATTCAAGGCTAAGACTCAAATATTGGGGTCAAAGCCTATGCTAACCATGGTTTTGCAAATGGTATTATCAATTATGAAGATAGGGTCTTTGCTTCGAATGATCCTCATGAAAGATGAGGCAGAAGCTCACTAAAAGAAAGGTTTGGATGAAATTGAGCTTGATAGACGCCTTGTGAGGCATCTTAGTAGGTTTACCACATGGTAATGGCTTAGGATGAGGCAATAAAGCTACAAGTTGATGGGCAGAGAAATTACTGCAAGACAAATTAGGTGCTCGAACTAGAGATGTACTTAGCTATATAATTACATCACTAGTTGATCTCTTCTATGTAGGCCTCGAGAATTGCTTTTGCTTTGTATTCATTATACACTTGTTTGCATTCTACTTCCTCTTCTTCTTGTAGAATTGAAGATGGCTCTTCCATCATTATCTTGTACTTTTTAGCATCTTCTCTTGATGGGAATATATGGACTTCGCCCTCAGGAGGAATTATTGTAAGAGCACTCTACTCAAGTGCACTTCAGGATCTCTAGCATTGATATGGGATGGTTGATGGTATTTACTTGGAAGTTTTTGCATCTTAGCTCTACTTTGACCTTTTTGGTGCCATTGGAACGCTTGGCTACAACTAGGTGGAGGCACAAACCATTGTCGTTGGAGCCATAGGACACCGACATTAGGGTGGAATCTTGCAAAGGCAATAATATACATTGTCAATCCATCCTCTTACATTACTTTGGGACACTATTTATAGTGGCAATGTTTACAACACTTGGAACATTTTGCCCCTATTCTTTGGGAATTATGCTCAAAATATTCCTCTATAGGTGAGGCTAAATATTCCTAACAAACCCAAAGGAAATACAAGCTCAAGTCGGATTGGACTTCTCTCCTACTTCGCTAAGGACTCTTTGCGAGCTATGTGTTGTTCCTATTGTTTCAAAGCATGATGCCTTCTAGGGAACACCTCACTATCTGTATCCGCACAAAGCCCTAGTGTTTTGCATTGTGTGAATATCGCACTGGATCATCACTGAGGGTGTCATTGTGAAGTCACTGTGAACTGGCTCGTTGATGGATAGATTTGACAATTTACTAGCCAAAGTGAGCGATCATATGGCCTTTGGACCGAGATGTCCCCCCAACATAGGTTTCATTCTCTGGCAATGTCTTTCATTTGTTCTTGCAGCATCCTCTTGTGCATACAGTTATAGTGGCATGATTACCTATAACCATAACCTATACTAACCACACATTAGGGAATGTTCTCTACTGTCTGATTCTGACAAGTCCCTAAATCTCTGATGGAATGATTCTGGCAAGGGAACATGGCTGGGAGCAAGTGAGAAGTGATATTGGTGGGGATTGAATATACGGAGTATTGTGGAGAGGGCTTTTTTAGATCCCAATATAAATAGGAGAAGTGACTCTTGTCTAATCCCCAACCAGATTTCTATGATTTTATACGGTTTAACCGTGCATGAATGATTCTCATGCTCCAATGAATATTGCCAAATAGTCCCTAAGGGCATGTACAACCCACAGATAACAAGTCGTCTCTAAGTTTTGGCCACGTAAGAAATCGACGACTAAATGCATATACCATACAGCGCACCATCTATTTGATCGTCTTTAACTGATTTAATGCGTACATGCAACAACAATCATTTATGAATAGATTTCCATAACCCAACTTGTGGCTTCTGCTTAAGACCGTAAAAGCTGCATGGCGAAGCCCACACATAACCATCGCGGCTCCCTCCCACGCCGCACGGGATCAAGGGCCTTAACACCGCGCGACAGTTTCTTTTTGGAGCACGAGCTGGCTTCGTCCTCTCGTGAGACGACGGTCGCACCGTCTCTTGCGTTTGCTGAGAGGGGCATAAAGACGACAGCAAAGAGATACGTTGTACATGCCCTAAGAATGCTTCCACATGGTCTTCACTGCTTTATCGACTACAATCTATGTGAAAGCACCAGTGGACTATTATTGCCTCGTCACTCTTTTAAATTCGAGTATATTTTGAGTTTATGGATACCCCCGCTATGTCCTGACCGGTAGGCCATCTATCATATTCACCATAAACAGAGGTGAGTGGAGATGAAGTTCAAATAGGATTTATTTAGCATAGTTCTAGTCTTGAGAGCATCTCCAACAGTTTCACATTAGTATTTGCCAACTCCCAAACTAAATATGAGAGGGAAAAAAGAGGTCATCTTTAAAAAAATTTAATTAATTACTTTCAAAAATGAAAAAAAGTCTCACATGCTATTTTTTCTGCGGTAGCTTTTCTCTTCCGGCGAGACTCTGGCTTCCGCTCCGCTTGACTTGCACGTCGCCACTGCAGTGCCGCCCCTCCTAGGCCACCGCTGCCGATACTATTCGTTGCTGCCTGGTAGTACTATTCGCATGGTCCAGTGGTTGCTGCTACGGCCGCGTTCTGCAAAGCTGACCTGCACGACCACGGACGGATGCATGGTGCCCGCGGCTCTCCCCAGCTGGTCGCCATGCCCTGTACAGCCATGGATCCCCAGCTGGTCGCCTGCCCTGTACAGGCGTACAGCCATGGACGGACAGGTAAGGATGAAAATATGGAAATGGATATCCGAATTATCCGTATTCGTATCCGTTCGAATTGTATATATGGATATCCGTATCTGTATCTGTTTTAAAATGGATGTCAAAGTGAATACATCCGTATTCGTATTTCAGTGTTTTTTCTATCCGATTCTAGATCCGTATTCGACAATATCCGGTAATATTCGTATCCGAATAGAAAATAAGGTACCATGAACTTATTTGAAAGTTTTCTCTTCATAATAAGTGAACAATTATTTAATTTTATTATTACTAATAATGCATGTAACATATTTAATAGTATATATAAAATTAAATTAAGTATTAATTTTAAATTATTAATGATACATAAAGATTAACTAATTTTAGCACTTTTATAATTTAGGTTAATCTAATATATTTGTCTTTTTAAATTATTTTAATCCTTTACTTTATTTATTTATTGATATAAATTATTTTATATAAATTTAAAATTTCATAATAAATATTTATATAAATATAATATTGATTGATATATTTATTTATTAAATATATATTGGTAACTAGATTATTTTTTATGCTATCCTTCTCTATGCTATATACACAAATGCTTTATCTCTAGTTTTACGTAATTCCAATACTAATTATAAAGTAAAATGGCTATTTGTTTTCTACCTATTTTTATTTGAACATATTCACTTGATCTATTATTTTGTTCAATATTATCTCTTATAATTTAGTTTACTTCGCTCTTAGAGAATAATTAGAAGTGTACTTTCATTTAGTTCACTTTCGTTAACGATGTACTTAATAATAAAATTTTATTCATGTATGTTAAATTTCATAATGTACGTTTTGAGTTAGATCGAGTAAATATCCGATTTTAGATCCGCATTCGAACCATCCATTTTGTATTCGTATTCGGAAATATCCAAATCTGTATTCATATTCGAATTAAAATATGATAAAAAATGACATGGGGATTCGATTCCATACCTATTCCATAGCTTTCCATCCTTACGGACAGGGGCCACGGCGCATGCGGCTCTGCCAGCCAACCGTCAGTGCATCCCAGTACCATGCATCATGCCTAGGGATAGAAATATGAAAATAGATATCTAAATTATTCGCATTTGTATATATATGAATATCCGTATCCGTATTTGTTTTAAAATAGATGCCAAAGTGGATACATCCATATTCGTATTTCAGTGTTTTTCTCTATCCGATTCCAGATCCGTATTCGATAATATCCGGCAATATCTGTATCTGAATAGAAAATAAGGTATCATGAACATATTTAAAAGTTTTCTCTCTATAATATGTGAACAATTATTTAATTTTATTATTATTATTAATAATGCATGTAACATATTTAATAGTATATATAAAAATAAATTTAGTATTAATTGTAAATTATTAATGATACATAAAGATTAATTAATTTTAGCACTTTTATAAGTTAGGTTAATCTAATATATTTGTTCTTTTAAATTATTTTAATCCTTTAGTTTATTTATTTATTGATATAAATTATTTTACATAAATTTAAAATTTCATAATAAATATTTATATAAATATAATATCGATTGAATTGATATATTTAATTATTAATTTTATTGATAACTATATTATTTTTTGTGCTATCTTTGTCTATGTTATATACACAAATGTTTTATCTCTACTTGTGTGATAGTTATGTAATTCCAATACTAATTATAAAGTAAAATGACTATTTGTTTTCTATCATTTTTATTCAAATTTATACATTTGATCTATTATTTTATTCAAATATTATTCATTATAATTTAGTTTACTTTGCTCGTAAATATTATTAGAAGTGTACTTTCATTTAATTTACTTTGGTCAATGATGTACTTAACAATAAAATTTTGTTCACGTATGTTAAATTTCGTAATGCACATTTTGAGTTGGATCGAGTAAATATCCGATTTCAGATCCGCATTCGAACCATCCGTTTTGTATTCGTATTCAGAAATATTTGAATTCGTATTCGTATTCGAATTAAAATATGATAAAAGGTGGCATCCAGATTCCATTCCATCCTTATGCGATCCGTTTCCATCCTTAATCACGCCACACAAAGTAGGCCAAAGGCCAGTAGCAGCAGCAGCCGACCTAAGAAGATGGCGCAAACCCCGTGGCAAAATCACGATGCAAAGAAGGATGCGCGCTTGGATCAGCGTGACTGCTCTATGCGCATTTTTAGGCGCAGACGAGGCCATTTTGCCAACTCCCAACAGTTGAGAAAGGAATATGGAGTACCGTTGGAGACGATTTTTTCTCTTTTTTTTTCCAGAAAACATAGATTAGGAAGTGATATGGGATACTTTTAGAGATGCTCTTAGAACCATGTGGGATCTATATTTTATAGACTTTAATAATGTGGTTTAAATATTCCTATTTCATCTAAACTATTATAAAAATGAGTTATGTAAATAGTCTCATATGCATCTAACTCCCGAGCTAGAGCTAGAGCTACAAATATCCAACATTGATTTTCCTAGAGCTAGAGCTTTGCTAAAGAGGTAAAAAAAATGATAACATAGATCTTAGTTTTATCAAATAGAGAGAGAGAAATCTATTGTTCTCAATTTTTATATTTTAATACTCCATCGGTCCCAAATAAATCCATATCTTGTTTTCTGAGGAGTCATATTTTTTTTGTAAAGTTTGACCAAACATATACATGTTAATATTTATTTATAATACATAATTTTTTACGAATTACAAAGCACAGGCACAGACGCTCACAACACACGCACACTCATCCCCCTATAAACACACGCACACAAACCCTACCTCCATGAGCACTTCCAAAAAACTGCTCTGTTATTAATAGATTAAGTATATGATATACTTATATAATATACTTATTTAGAGATAAAAATAGTAATACTATTTTATATATTTTTAGTCAAACTTAAAGAAGATTAATTCCTTGTAAAGCAAGGTGTGTGTTTATTTTCTGACGTAGGTATAGTTGAAGATAATTATGATATACACCATCGGTTAAAATTCGTTTTGTCTAGAGGCAAATTATATGCAATTTACTTACTCCCTCCATCTCAAAATGTTTATTGCTTGCGTTTCCCGAGAAACAACATTGATTAAATATATATTAGAAATTATTAATAATTATTGTATCTAATTAGTATCATTGGAAAGATTTTTCAATCTAGGTTTTAATAAATTTATTTAGACATACAAATATTGCATATAATTTTTACAAATCAAGTCAAATTTATGACACGCACACTAAAAATGATAAATATTTGGGGAAATTATTTCCTTGGTCCTGAATAAAGTTTGACTTAGTTTCTTGACCTTATTTTCATCGAACTTTGTTATTTGGCCATAAAACGAAATTTGCTTATTTTCTTGGCCCTTCCGTCCACTTTGAAAGATCATAACTCTTCGATACGACATCGGATGAAAATGATTTTTATACGAAAATTGTAGTTCTCAACGAGATCTACAACTTTATAATTTTAAGTTTTTCATTTAGAAAGTTCAGATGCCCAAAAACATAAATATAATATATTAATGTTTTTAGGCATCTGAACTTCCTCAAATGAAAAAATTCAAAACTATAAAGTTGTAGATCTCGCCGGGACCAACAATTTTTATATAAAAATCATCTTTATCCGATGTCATATCAAGAGTTATGATCTTTCCAGTGGATGGAAGGGCTAAGAAAATAAGTAAATTCTATTTTTAAGGCCAAATAATAAAGTTCGATAAAAATAGAGTCAAAAAATTAAGTTAAACTTTTTTCAGGATCGAGGAAAAAATTTTCTCTAAATATTTTGGTACTGGAGAGTACATGATAGGAAAATCAAAGCTAGCAAAGGCACATCGTGACAAAAAAGTGATGGTAACCCGTGTGACAAGTACTGACCGTCTGTATGTGCACGATTTCCATTCTAAAGTTTCCTTTCTTCCCCACCTCTTTTTACATTTCCGAAAGAGGTACATCACTTTGGCAGTATCTGATCGCATCGAGCTCAGATCTCATTTTACAGGATTTCGAAAGCAAGTAATCTAGTGAACTGACTAACTGTGTGCCAAATCAATTATTTTGACTGTACGGCCACGATCAACTGTTATCTTAGTCTACCCTCTCCGTTTCTAAATATTTGTCGTTGTTGATGTACATACCATAAGTTTAACTTGATTTATAGAAAATACATACAATATTTTTATTTTCCAAATAAATATATTAAAAAACTAGATTGAAAGATCATTCTAATGATACCAATTATGTACTAAATTTATTAATAATTTTTAATATATATTTAGTCAAAGTTGCTTCACGGAAAACACAGGCGACAAACGTTTAGAGATGGAGGGAGTAGAAGACAACAGGTAAAATGCATATTTCTTTAATTTTTATTTTATAAAATAAGACTAATAAAAAAGTCTTAGATATAAAAAAATAATTTTTTCTAAAAGTTTTAGATATCAATAAAATAAATACGGCGGGCGCGAAAACACAGAGTGGCACAAGGACCCGTTGGGCTCCCGACCGCCTAGCCACGGGTGACTCGGGGGCGACGTCGCCACCGGCGCCAAAGCTCCTCCCCCACGCCACCCCTCCAGCTGCCATCGGCAGCCGCCTTCCGGCGCACGGCGGCGGCAGCCTACGGCGTCCCCGAGAACTAAGCCCTCGCTCCTCCCAGTCGTCCCTTCCTCCTCGTCGCCTCTCCTCCCCCTCTACCTTCTTATCCGGCGTGGTCGGGCGGCGACCGGCCGGATACGGTCGCCATCATGCCGGATCTGCTGGCCTGCCCCTAGATCCGCTCGTCCCTGGCTCTGGCCGGCCATGGGTGCTCGCGTTTGGCTGTGGCCGGCCGTGGGTGCCCCCGGCTCCACCTTCCTAGCGCGCTCTGGCACTGGCCAGCCTCGGTGGCATCGCGATGGCCACTCCTCACGCGCACGCGGCCCAGGAACGCATGCGGAGCGGCGGGTGGCTTTAGCTTGCGCGCTCTGGCTCTGGACGCGTGTGCCGATGCAAGCTTCGTGCCCCGTAGGAGCATCGCCGCGTGCGGGTGCATCACGCGGAGCCTCCCTGGCCGCATCGTGGCCTCTGCTAGGGCGGCTTGCATCCGGCCACCGGCTGGCCAGATGTGGTCACGTCAGGCCTCTGCGCGTGACGGTGGGGTCTCGGCTGGCTAGGCTTGCCGGCTGCCGAATCTCGCCAGGTCCAGGCGGCCGGTGGATTTCTGGCCGGCTTGGCCTGGGTGTGGCCGGGTCTGCAGGCGCTGGTGGTGACTAGGTGCTGGTGCCGGCCGACGGTGGTGGCCGGGTTCTGGCCTGTTTAGGCTGACGGGTGGCCTACTTATGTCGACGTACAAGATCTAGGTGAAAACTTTATCAGGTTCCTCCGGGCCAACGGCGGTGGCGTCACCACGTCATCTACCTTTCTTGGAGGCATCATCGAAACTCCTGTTCGTTAGGTAAAGACCCTCTGAAGTGCTTTTCCAACGTTGTTGGCGTGTGCGGATGCCAAAGCCCTTCTTAGAGGCATTGTTGGAGCACTTTTGTGCTATACCTGTGTGCACGTCAAGATCATCTTCGAATTGGTCTGTCCAGCTTCCAGATGTTTCCGTCGTCGCTTGATTCTTTCCGGCGGATACTTTGCCACTGTCGTCCCTTGGCGGATGCTTTGCCGTCGTCGTGTTCGGGCGGATACTTTGCCACTGTGTCTCTTGCTAGAAGACCTGTGTCACCGATGTCGCTTTGGGTTCTGCCTCATGCAATTGTTGCTGAGTGTGGGTTGAACGCCTACTCTCTCGCGGATACTGTTGTATTTGGCGGATGCTTTGCCATCGTGGTTCCTGCTGTGGCGGATGCGTTGCCGCTGCTCTTTCATCGCTTCTTGGTGGATGCTTTACCACCGCGATCTCATCTAGTTTGTTGGCAGCCTTGCGTTTATGTATTTTTTTTAAAGGTTCAGTCGGTTAGGTTACGGTGGAGAGCCTCTCACCTTTTTTCTTTGTGTTTTCCTTTGTTTTCGTTCAGTTTCATAACCACTTCCTCTGTGGTTTGTAACTTGCACTATAAGATCTTCTTGGATCGTATAGCTGCGTTGTGTAAGCCGTTCTTTCGGCTCTTTTTCTTAATGAAAAAACACATGAAGTCGCGGTTGTAAAAAAATAAATAAAATAACTTTTCAAGATTTGATTGATGTATGCATAATCAAACTAATATAATAATTTTTTTATTTTATAACTTTGTACTTAATATAATTTTATATGTAACCTTATACACTTGATGTTGCATGTGGTACGATTTACATGTGTATACGTGGTTAGCCTTTGTAGCGCGTGTGTGTACGCGGCTAGTGTACATGGTTAGCGTGTGTGTACGCGGCTAACACGTTATCTGTACTAGCATGCGCGGTGTCCATAAATGTTTGTGTAGATAATGTGTCAGCGTGTTTATGCATGTTTGATGAGTGTGGGTAACATGAGTGGATAACATGTTTGTGTAGATATGGTTTTATTGTGTGTAACTTTTGGATCCTATAAATCTTTAGTGCATATAACGTGTCATGCGCACGGAGAGGGAAACCAATCCGCGCTTGTTTCTCCCGTGATCAGGGGAATCATGAGACAGATTGTTTTAAAGGACTCCCCTCCCGCCATTAGAGGAATGCGGAGAAAGTGTTTTGTTTTTCTAGATTTTTTAATTAATTGATTAAGTATTCTGTAAAATCTGAAAAATCAACATCTCAGATTAATCTGGTATATTACCTAGCTATACTAGTAGTAGATTAAGACTGTACCTGAGCGTTGCCTGTAGAAATATTTGGCCCTTGATTTTCCGTCAAAAGGTCATCATGCACACGGAACGGAATCATGGACAGGCCGGCAGAGGACGCTGCGGAAGCTGGCTGCCGACGTGTCGTGCACTCGCTGAAGCATTGCGCGCCCGTGGTCCGTGGACGGCGACCTCTTGGGAGAGCAGAGCACGCACATCAGTGGACTCCGAGCAGCCGGCCGGCCTCACAGGACATCCGCGGATCGATGCACGCGCACGTCGTCTTTCCATGCGAGAAAGCGCCCGTTTCGGCGGAGTCCGGCGAGCTGGAATGGAACCCGGTGCAGGAATCTCAATCTACTCCAGCACTGCACACGTGCGCACGGGATGGAACAGACGAACAGCCAATAGTGTGTGCATTGCGTTGGATTGTCGTATACCAGAATCTTGCCTCTGAGGAAGAGCCTTGCCAAAACACCCCCTTGTAAACAACTACTACTGAACTAACACTACTCCACAGTTCAGGTCGCAATTCTGCTTTAATGATCGATCGCAATGTGGCAATGTGGAGCCTTGGTTCCCGACAGGACGGCCAACCGCAAAATGCATGCTACGACTACAGCAGTCTGCACGAGGCTTGACAAAACAGATGGCACCAAATCGGCCATCACCACGGGTCCACGTCGACAAAGAAAGCGGTCAGCAACCAGATACGGTGATTCGGGCACCGCCTCCCGCCCTCCCGGCCCCCACCAAAGATATGTGATATCCCCTCTTGGTGTAGTAGCCTCTAGCAGATGACGGGACTGATAACCTCAGCTTTGCACTGCATGATTGATTGGCTCGATGCGTGCTTGGACCAACAACCATGGCCGCAGTGCTCAGTTGCTCATTGGTCAATGGTTAGTCAGTACTTGTGGACCAGTCTCCGTCGTCTTCCTCGTGTCGCGTCGACACCTCTTACTATAGCCAAAAATGCAGCACAGTAGCCTGGTCCCGCACCTAGCTGCACAACAAAGTGTCCAAGAAATGGACATGATCAAGCTGTATTCCTTCGTCTCTGTTGCCTCATATTCACCTTTCATGCATTGGCTGGCTGGCCGTGGAAGAGCAGTGATCGAGAGCAAACATACAGTTAGAGCAGGCAGAGTGGTCAGTAGGAGGACAGGGGGAGGGGGGAGAGAGAGAGGAGAGGAGAACATGCGCGTAGCTCTAACCAGCTAAAATCTTGACTTGTTTTCAGTCATAAAACAATATTTTTCTCTCAATGAATTAGTATTAGTTAAAATCAATGTTTCCTTTCAGACGAGCGAACACTTTCAATGCTGAATGTTAGTCACATCTTTACTATTTGTTAGTTGTCCTCTTTGCTAACCTTTTGTTTTTTTAGGAAAGTTATATCTCTTTCCAGATTACCCATGCGGCCATGCCCCATCCCAGTCTCACCCATCTTGAAAATTTGCTTCTCCTTTGAGTTCATAATCAGCTTAATCTTGTCAAGTTTGATGATGTTATTGTTTTGGGCTCAGGGTTAGTGTTCAGTTTCGGAACACCATAATTCAAAATCCAAGAGTGAAGATAAGGGCGCCTCTAATAATATGAGTCTATGAGCTTGCACTAGCTCTAAGCTGATAAATGTCGAGGAAAGAGAGACCATGACAAGAAATTTTAACAGTGATGAAGCCAGAAAAATATTTAAGAGAGGCTGGATTAAAAACAGAATTAGACCAACTTAACTTATTTTGAGCCTAAGTTGAGCACAAGACGCAACTATTGTCTTCTTCAACCTCCAAATCACGTTTTAACCCCTCCTATCTTTTAAAAATACCTCTAGATCACATTTTCAGCCTCTCCTACCGTTAAAAGATAATGCAATTTCATAGAAAATTCATACAGGTTCCATAGGTTCACCGGCGGTGGAGGGGGGGGGGGTCTAGCCCCACCATTGCCTCCGTCCATAATTTTAAACATCATGTTGTAAGAGAAATGTAGCGTGTAATATGTGAGACGACCTTTTCTTTTAAGTTCATAATATCCCCTTGCCTTTTGCACTATTCTATAATTAAAAATTTGATTCAACTAGCTCATTGAAGACCAGTAAAGAGGAGAAAATCACAAGCAAACGGTGCAAAAAGAGATTATAAAAAAGCTTCAAACCATAAGTAGGTCAAGGACAAGTAGCTAAGGGTCATTTAATATGGAAGCTATGATGATTTGTATAGGAGGAATGCTAAACAACACCCGTGTGTTTTATATACCCATTTAACACATAATTTTTTCTGATGTGTCTATAGTATACATTTGATGTTTATATAGTATACATGTAATGTTCTATGATATTCGGTCAGTGATGTTTTATGATATTTTTCGTGATGTTTGCATAGTACGCAAGTGGTGTTCTATGAATTCGAATGCTAGTTGAACAAAAAAAAAAACACACATGAATAATACCCGACTACCAAATAGATGCTCTGATGTTCTATTATGTATTATATGATGTTCTATTATGTATTATGTGATGTTCTCTTATGTATTTTGTGATATTCTTTTCGTGTGCTAGTTGGCCAAAAAACACCCAAGTATCATATAGACATCCTCTTTTTATAGTCATTAATTATGGTATCAACTAAGTAAAATAATGATGTGCATTGAAACAAAAAAAAATAGAAAGAATAAAAAGATTAATTATACAAGAATGTATATTTACATGAGAAACAGGATAGAAGGCGATACGATAGGTAAATGATATGAGACAATAATATAGTTGGTTGAGCAGAAAAAAAAATATTTTGATGAAGCCATCCATTGCGATTATAATTTTATGTAGTGTCTATTTGATTTGTCAAGTATGAAAAGCATCTCATAGTTTTTGGTTAAGATTGCCCTAATAAGGTAGCAAGCACCGTATAGGGTCAAGGTGGCAATGACAATGGCAGTGACAAGTGAAAGTGGAGAGAGTGCCAACCTGGTGCTCTATAAAGACTTAATTAGACCATTCTCAGTGCGGATCTCATGGAGTTTTTAAATTCATCAAGTGAAATGCCACATAGGCAAAATTGATAACATGCCAAGAAATTTAAGGAGAGACCAGGGATGGATTTCATTAGGATGAAACTGGATGTACACCGTTTTCAAGTCTATGAAATGTGTTTTCTTGTCCATGAAACGTGTAGAAACTAGCATTGAAGACCAGTGTTAGATTTCATTTGACTGTGCCTAATCATGCACGTCATATTAGATGGTATGGGTAGTCTATGCAACAGTCTCAAACCCTTTAGATGATGTGCAAGTCTTAGTGCTAGGCAGGTAGAGCCGTGGCCGTGTTCGTGTTCGTTTGAGCTACTTTTAGCTCATTTTCAGCCATGGAATGATATTTTTCTCTCACAATAAATCAGTTACAACCAAAATAAATTCTGCCGAAATTATAACAAAACTACCACTATAGTTGTTTTTGTTAAACATTTTTTTTTGCTTAAACTATTTCAGCTCTTCTAGAGAAGCTTCTCTATAAGAGGAGCGAAAAAACAAAGTTTTGGGTTCTTTTAGGAGCCATAGCCCAGCTAAACTAGCCCTTCCAAATTACAAAATAAAACTTGCCAATTGCCTTATGTTGTTGCTGCAAGGACGGTGGGACAAGATTGGAGGACAGCGGAAGAACGGAGGTAGCTACAGAGGTAAAAAGAAGTAGCCGTGGCGTTGCATTCATCCAATCTAACCGCAAAAAACTCCAGGTGCTCGTTCTTGAGAAATGCTAGGTACTGACCAGGCCATTTTCTGGACACATAAACCAAATTTTGATGTACATTGCACTCCCTCCGTTTCTTTATAAAGATCGTTCTCACATACCAATGAGTTAAACATACTCAACTTGAATCAAATATGTATAAAAGATTATCATTAAATATTTTTATAATAAATTTATTTAAAGATATAAATATTTCTATTATTTTTTATAAAAAAAATTGACTGATATAAAATCTCGACGAGAGACGGAGGGAGCAACTCCTCTAGAGTTTATAGCGTCATTGCGATGCAAGTGATGCCGGTCCTATGCTTCTTCCCCTAGTCATGGTTTCGTGAATGAATAATTTATTTAGGCCTGGCGTTGTTATCCGGACAATGACTCGTGCTCGGGGCAGGTAGCACGTTAAATATAAACATGGAAATAGAGCGCTTAATTTGTCTCTATACTTGTCCTTCAGATGCGGAACCTCATCTTTTGCTTCTCTGGGGCGATCGCTTGGCCAGACGCATATTCTAAATCGTGGTGAAGGAAGATACACGACGAAACCCACCACCCGCGATGCAAATCATAATACAGGAAGATACACGACGAAACCTAACCTTTTTGCAAGAGGGCCGTGCAGAGCTGCCCCGGATGAAAACGAGACAGATATTTTATGATATCGTCCAACCGTCTCTTAAAAAGGCTACTATATGGTTATATGTGCCTGTTCTCTGCAAAAGTAATGCTGCTTCAATTCTATAATCATTTTAGCTTTTACAGATTCATAGTTTAACAATTGCACTATTTGTTATATCTAGATACATTTTAGCTATAAAAGCAAAAAACGCCTTACAATTCATAACAGACTGATACAATGCAACAGCTACTACAGGAAAAAGAGCAAACTAAACAATTGATCAATCTGACCCTTCCCACCAAATCAAAGGCCACGATTTGACACGCTGCTATCATACACGGTGTAACACTTGATATTGAATCAATATGTACTTAGAAAGCATTCCGAACACATATATGGAAATAAAACATAGTCAGCAGCACAAGATAGACGACCAAGTATCTCTCATCAGGTGGAGGACATAAGAACGACACTGCTGTTCTGCAACTGCCTCGGTTTCCTCCATCCACGACGACAATATCACCCACCTAAAGTCTATTGCTGCTGCTCGTCAAACTCATGGCCATGATCCAGGAGGTAGTTGGCTGCAAGCTCTTCGTCCTTGTTGCATGCAAAGAAAACTTCTAGCACAAGTTCACGGTTGAACCCCATTCCCTCAAGCTGTTCAAGAACATAATAACGTAAGTAGAAAAAATATAGCAAGCAAGGAGTTATGAGTCGGGAGTATGCTTGCCCCTTGTTCAGAGGCAGATTAGCAAAATGTCTCATGCAATCCATACAAGCACCACAGCCATCGATGGGGCAGCAATTCTATCCAACTATACAGATTTCGATGCATCATCCATATCCACTCATAGATCCTCTCAAATTATATCATATAGAAGCATAGAAAACTCAAGGCAAAACTACACTATTCCATATAAATTTGGAAATTGTGTTCTTCAAGTAGACTAATAGCTACATCTGAAATTTGGGATTGAAGTTAAAACAAAATTTCTATCTAGGATTGGTGTCTAGCACTAGAAATTAGGAACAACTCCTGAAGCCTCAAGAATAACTTCAGAAGAATATAAAATTTACACTAACAAAGCAGAAGCATAACGTAAAAGCACCATGGTTATCTATTGTCTGACAATTACATCCTGCCTAGCCCATTAAATTTGTGTTCCAACAAAAGAACTGTACTTTCATTTGCATGCAAACATGAGCAAATTATCTGGGAACATAGAAGAATTCAGGACAAAAGGAATGTTTAAAAAGAACTGCAAATAGCATAATAAGTTATAAAAGAGATGTACCCGCTGGATAGCCTCCCGTTCCTCTGGGGTAACTGTCAGTGTTTGTGGCATAGCAGCTGCCAGTTGACCTAGTATATTTCTGGTTTACCAGAGCACAATGTAAATATTTCTGAACCCATGACTTATTCACATAATTATGAAGTTTTGCTTACCCTCCAGGACCCTCAGGATTTTCATTCACCAAGCGGAGAAACTCAGCTTGATTTTCCTGAATCAACCGTAGGATTTGTGGGTTTTGTTTGCCTAGCTCTTGAAGCATTGGCTGCCAATCAACAAATCAAACAATCATTGATCACACCCAAGTGAAATACAACATAGCCTTTCAGTCTCAAACAAGTTGGTAGGCATGATCACACCCAAGTAAAATGATTATTAAAGTATGAAAGGGCAAGAAAAATACTAAGCAATAACATAACACGGTAAAAAGCACCTGCAAGATTTGAGGATTAGCCTGGACCAACTGAAGCAGTGCTTGAAACTGAAGAGGAGAAATAACAGTTAGTAAATTACAAGCTCAAATTTATTTGTATGTAAGAAGCCGCACAGCTACTACCTGTGGAAGCTGTCGCAAGGCATCAAGGGCACCAGATCCTGCGCCTGGAGCAACACCTGGATTGGCCCCACCACTTGGAACACCCTTTGCAGAAATTTAGTTTCAAAACAGGTAAGAAATAAAATAAAGGAAACACAGCTTTCAGGGCAAATATGGAAAAATTTCAGGTAGCTATAACTGCAACTTGTAAGGATAAGATGCATTTGCATTATCATGATGCATCAACAGAGGGAAATGTACAGGTAACTATAACTGCAACTTGTAAGGATAAGATGCATTTGCATTATCATGATGCATCAACAGAGGGAAATGTACACAACATTGATCATCCACGCAATAGCCTGCAAACAGCTAAATAATAGATGCAATCCATATAGTATGAAAAATGTTATGATAGCATTTCCTTCCATGGCAGTCGTGCCACAAACATAATATGCAGGGATAGTGAATAGTTTCTAAAGGAGTACAACAGTTCACATAAAAAGGTCCTAACATTTGAGTCCACACAAACGTTGACAGCACATACCTGAGGAAAAAGGTTCAGAGGATTTGCATTAGGCCCTGCAGAGGCAGCTGATGGCTGCACCGGTGGTGCAACTGCTGGCTGAGCAGGTGATGGAGCCTGCTGATTTGTTTGTTGACCAGCAGCGGGTGCTCGGGCAACAGGCGGAGCCTCGACATTCTCGGGAATTCCCTACCAGGAAAGCCAGATCAATTTCAGTTACAATTTGTATGCAATCCTTTCTACGAGTAATAATAGTAATAAAAACTTGAGTATCCTAAATGTGTTAGGCATAATATCCTTTCAGAAATATAATTGCAGTCGCCTGCGAAGTTTGAATTTTTTTTTTACAGCGAAATTTACCTTCTCAAAAATAAGAATATACCAGAAAAAGTATTGAGCAGGTTTTAGAGGAAAATAAAAGAAAGAACTGAGCACATCAGAGTCAGAATGAAGCTGCAATGCATTGGTAAAACAATTCGTTAACATGAAACTCACAGAATACAGGTAGTCTATAGCTCTCTCAGGGTTATTATATGCAGCACGTAGAGCACGGACAACTGTATCACGATCCCAAGTACCACCACCCATGTCAAGAATTTGTTGGATAGTCTGTTCTAGATTGTTGCCAGATACAAGGTTTGAAGCTGCCTGACTATACACATCAGCATCACCACTGTAGAACAGCCACATGAAAGAGAAGTATTAATGTACTAAACTAGGATAGAACAGCAAGAAATAAGGAAAACTTTTAATGTCGGCTGCAAGGACCAATAAGCATGAGCCATCCTATGTGATGTCTATAATATAATAATAAAATAACCCTTGTATATAGATATAAATAAGGGATCAGATTGTCAAATAAATTCTAGGTCTCAAAAATCATGGGATACAAGAACCAACTGTTTGATAAATATGAACAGGGAAAATTACTGTACTAAGCCCTGAATTTCTTATATTGGTATCTCCCAAAAATGGTGGTGGGATGTCTCCACTTGAAATTTTGTGTGGCATCATATAATTACTTTTATCTATAGATGACAAGTTTTCCAAGATTTTTTGAAAAAGAAATAGATTATGGTTTTAGACAGAGTTTCTCAAGTTTTTCACCAGATATGCTCCCTATATATAAATACCTGTCATCACAAGGTTTTATTTTAAATTATAGCATCCACAACGAGTACAACCGAATTGAAAATAAATGTCCAAGGTGCACAGACTTATAGAATGGTAGTCTATTAGTTTCCAGTTTACAGAAGATCCTTAATGAAGCTAATGATAAAATTCCACCACCAGTCTTGCACAAACATAAGAAAAGATAACAGAAGTGGAAGGAAAGCCTGTTCTTTATTTCTAGAACTAAAAGATATTAAACGATAATGATAATATATCATTATTTCGAAACAGTGATTATAAAGGTTCTAGAACTTACGATGCAGCAACCGTAGCAGCTGGAGCAGCCTGAGGCTGTGCAATTGGAGGTGCCCTGTGGAAGACAGTAACAGTGGCATAAGAGAAGCCATAGGGTCACCACAAAAGTTGGAAGGGAGAAAGATGGCTCACGATTCAGCTGTGGCAACAGGTGCTTGTGTAGGTGTTCTTGCAACTGATGCAGCAGGGGGCACAGGGGCAGCAGGTTGGGCCTATTGCAAAGTTAATAACAGATCAAAATATCAGAAAGAAGTTGGTAATAATAATGCCAAAACAAAATACAATATATTATTTCAGCATAAGTATTATACAGCACATAGTTCCATCATAAGTATTAGACAGCACAAACTTGATATGTTGTATGTACAAACAGCTTAAATTGATTATGCTCAGACAAGTACCAAAAAGGTATTAAATTTGATCATTCCTCCACATTTTTGCCTTTATTTGCATTTGGTGACTGAAATCAAAGACAAAACTATATCTGCTAATTCATATCCCAAAGTATACCAATAAACATGGATGAGTCCTATGACACATGAGAAAAATAATGATACGCCAGTTCATATTCCGCACAAGACAGACGAGATTTGGAATGCAATTCATTTTTTTACAGCTCAAGTACTCCTTCAATGCAACCCCAAAGAATAACACTACCGAAATACAAAAATAACTACATCAAATATGCCAAAACTAACCGGAGTAGCAGGAGCTTTTGCAGCAGTAGCGGTAGAAGCTCCACTTGATGACGCCTTAGCCTGGAAAAGTTCATATTAAGCATGTCAGATTAAATACAGCTTAACCAAATAAATCAGTGTCAACTTTAACTGAAGTTTTGAAATGGAAAAATATACAACAGCAATTGGTCATGGAAGCTGTAAAAAAAAAAAATTTCTTCACACGAAAACCAGAAAACTCTGAACATTGTATCTTCGTCAGGTTAGGTCCTGAAGTGTTAAAAATCCACAAAACTCACTATGAAACATTAGATCTCTTATTTTGTCGTTATCAACATGAAACCAATCAATTAATCGCCAAGGCAAGTAGAGGTCGAGTTTTATTTAAAATACACTCTACAGTTGACAATGTAGCCAATGTATTTCACAAAATAGCAGTCAAAATTGGAGTGTTAATACAAAGAAACTAGAAAAGGGAAGAGGTGAAATAATCCAAATCCAAATGTGCATATGTTGAATCAGAGACTTACATTCTGGAAGATAAATCAATTGGCTATACAGAATTGAGGCGATCAAATAACATTTTGCGAGACATTGAAAGAAGACATAATTAGTCACAATGCCAATTCTCAGCCAAATGACTGCACCATCTAGAGCACTAGCAGAAGTAAACAAGACAACTAGCTACTGTAGATAACTTATGAGCACCATAAGGTAGTTGATAAAACATAACCACTAATATTTTATTAGCAATCCAACCACGTAACAATATAGGTGCAGAAGTAAGATATGAAACTGAAACTAACGCAACCAACCTAAAACACTAGAATATGGCATGATTTACAAGCAAACCAATGACACTTTCCAGTTAAGAACGGGACTATTGAATGCATCGCTGATGGGATAAGCTGGAGAGCACCAAATACCTTGGACAACATTATAACAAGGAAGCTGTTCTCAGCAACTCCGTTGCCTTCCAAAGTGGTCTCATCCTTGAGAATTTTTCCTTGGTATATGAGCATTTGCTGGTCTGCCGGGTAGGTACTCTGACCCTGAGTGGTCTCGATGATCCTCTTCACCTCAGCAACCTGAAAAATACAAGCAGTAAGGCTGCACGACTAGAGACGTCGCCTAGCAACACAAATCGAACACCACGGCATGCTGAATAATCCGCATGTACAGCAACCGCGCCGCATTACTGTGATGATGATTAGAACGAACACGCCCCAGCACAACCACAACCCCCCCAAACTCCAACCAACGACAAACCCTAGACTATATCCCATGAGAGAAACTGAAGCTCAAAATGCAGAAAACCAGAGAGCAGCGGGCCTCATAACACCCGCCGGCTGGACGCCCCCAAAACAAAAACCCTAGATTCAGATCAAAGCCCCCCGCGCTACCACCGGCCGGCGGCGCAATCGCTGCGCCATGCCACCGCGAAAATCGTACCGGGCCGCACCCGAATCGAGGACAACGGTCGAGAATTGCACGGAATCGGTCGGATTGAAGTGAGAAGAAGGACGGGGGAAGGGGGGACGGGCCGTACCGACGCATCGGGGCTCGCCTCGATCTCGAAGTTGGTGCCCTTGAGGGTCTTGACGTTAAGCTTCATCTCGTCCGACGCAGCTCTCAGTCCTCACACTCACTCTCGCCTCCTCGCGCTGGCTTACTCCGCTTCGAGGTGGGGAGGGTTTCGTCGCCGCCTCGCCTTGGGGGTTCGACCTCGCGAAGACGACGAGAGCGCACGGGGAAGCGAAGTTATAGGCGGAAAAAAAAAAATCCGGAGGCCGCACAGGGCTATAAGAGAGAAATCAGCACGTGGCGCTCCGGGATTATCTAGATACTCTCTCTCTGTCCCGTGGGGCCGTAAAAGGTAGAACCCACAGTGTCAGTGAAAGGGGCGGGTGAGTGCATCGGGAGGCAAGCGGAGCGGTGGCGTGGGGGTGGGCGGATCTAGCTGCACCGTCGCGACGTGTAGGCCTAGCGCGAAAGGGGCACGTGGCGGGAATCGAGTGGATAGACGCTGATCGCGTGGGTTGCATTGTGCGCCGGCGGAGGGGATAGACGGAGCACAGAGTGGGTGCGCGTACGGGATCAGGAGAAGAGTAGAGTACTTGGCAGCGGGGGAAGAGGAAACGGATGTGTGCGCCGTGCGGGGGTGGGAAAAGGTTGCTGGCCTGCTTTGGCTTTTGGTTTGGAGCACAAGAAAGAATGAAGGGAAGGAAAGGCAATCCATCGATCTATCGATATCGATCCCCTTTGTAGAAAGGAGGAGGAGATAACTTCCGGGCCGCACGATGCTGTCTGACCGATGCCGCCGCACGGAGGCTGGGTTGGTGCCATTTTGTGCTTCCGTGTAGACGTGCACACTGTATGGTCAAGGTTAAAAAACCTTTTTTTTTGAATAAATAAAAGGTTAAAAAGCCTTAAAGGCGATACAGAAAACGAGACAGCCTGCTGGGGCATTTCAGATACTCCCTCCGTCCCAGAAAAACTGTTATTTTAAATATTTCAGACATCACGTTTGACCATTCGTTTTATTTGAAAATTTTATATAAATATTATTTATTTTTTTATCATTTGTTATATCATTAGAGATACTTTAATAATTATTTATTGATTTTGTATTTTGTACAAATTTTTTGAATAAAACAGACAGTCAAACATAGTTTATGAAAAGTTAAAAAAACGATCGTCTTTATGGGACGGAGGGAGTAGGCAGGGCCGCGGAGGCTAGGGACGTGGATCAAGGGGCAGCCAACTGCAGGCCAGGCCAGGCCCAAGCACGGCCCGGTCTTGAATAGCAGATGAGGAGGAGCAGCAGCAATCGCAGGTCGCCTGTGGTTCAGGAAACGGGAGAACAAAGAGGAGAACGTAACAGGCGATTCCGCGATTGGCCACCCTACAAGCAATCGAAGAGGCCGAGAAGGATATCGGCTCTCTTTGCTGAAGGTGAAAGTTTTGAAAAAAAATATTTATGACTGAAAAAAAATCAAAATAAATATTTATAAGTTGAAGGAAACAGATTTAAAATTAAAGTTGGAGTGGACAACGTAGGTAGCGCAACTGCGCAAGATTTAAAATTAAAGTTGGTTTATATACATCAAAACTGTATTGCTTTTTATTCATCAAGTACGAAATATGAACGAGTATATTTATGAAAATGTTAAGAGAAGAATTCCGATTAATTTTGTATTAAATTGGTATTTCTTCACTAAATTAAGTACAACACTTTTAAATTTGGCCGCACAGTGATCCCTCCTTCCCCATCTCAATTCTCACCAGCTCTACAGCACATTACTGCACGCGAAAAAACGCATACCGCAATGAGTTCATCACCAATTGGGAAGTACCTCAAAATAGCGTACGTGAAAATAGTCGAGAATTTCTTGAGGATCGCAGTTCCATTGGCCATTGCAGGTAGGGATGAAAATGGTATGGATATTTATCCAACCGAATCCGTTTAGAGGTGTTCAGATCTGTCCGTATCCGAGTCTGGATATTCAACATCCAAGACCGTATCCGTATCCGAATAGTCAAATCGTATATTTATAATGTCGACATCCAATCGTATCCTATCCGGCATGGCTGACACTATCCGTATTCGAATCTGAATTCGACAAAATATATGAAAATAAATGTGATATCAGTTATATCTGTTCGTATCGGATCTGTTTTCATCTTGCAGCTATCATCGCGGGAGCAAGCAGCAGATCTGATGAGTTCACCACTCTGCTGCATTCTATCAGGAGCACGGAGTTCCTCTTGGGCACAGCAGTGATCCTACTCACCATCATGCGGCGCCCACGGGCGGTGTATCTCGTGGACTACGGTTGCTTCAGTCCCCTCCACCCCCACCGTGCTCCTTGCACAACCGTACCTTCGTCGAGTACGTTTACCAAGTCAGCCACTGGACTGAACGCAACGTACGCTTCGTGACACGTCTCTGCGAGCATTCAGGACTTGGTGAGGAAACATGCGTGCCACTGCCACCCATTGGCCACTACATTGACCCCTACAAATACTACAAGTTTTGGCTCTGTTCGCTGAAACTGAAAACCGCTGAAAATAAAAGCTGATGCTGATTTCTTATGAGAGGAAAATACTGTAGAAAAGCTGAAAAATAAACGGTTTTAAACTCAAGCGAACAGAGCTTTTGAGTATGGCCGCAAGGAGGCAGAGATGGTTGTCTTCTCGGCCATCAATGAACTGTTCTTCTCGGCCATCAATGAACTGTTCTCGAAGACAAGCGCCGTCGACATTCTCGTCACAAATTGCAGTGAATTGAATCCTACACCAACGTTCGCGGACATGATTACAAAATGCGCAGCGACATCCACCATGTTCACTTGCTTGTCCAATATGGGGGTTGCAAGTTGCGCCATTCAGTGCTAATGCTTTTTTTTGAAATAATATTATTTTAATAAATAATTGCAAATCTAGATGTTGTTTTTAAAAAAATTACAAAACCAGTGTCCTACCGGCCATCCAAAAGCCGATATGGTACCTATCAGTAGCTGGAGAGCCAACAGGAGCCAATCGGCCATCCGACTAGCGGTTCCATGTGTCCTATACCCTGTCCATATAAGCAAAAATGTTGCCAACAGCCTTATCGGCCAGTGAATTACCGATAGGCACCTCTCGGCCCTCTACGGGCCGATAGTTCTGTTACGCGTAGGGCACAATGTCTTTTTTTTTAATATATATTTCGCATGGCTACCAGATGGTCCTCATCTCATCGAGAGCATACGAGCATACGAGTTTGACGTTTCAGGTTGAGATACCCAGATTGCCTATGAGAGAAGAACTACCATACTCCCTCTGTCCATAAATAAATGTAATTATTTGATTTCTACTATTTCTCTTTGACTATTCATCTTATTTAAAATTTTTATACAAATAATAAATTAAATAAGTCATTATAAAAATATCTTTACCAATAAAATAAGTCATAGCAAAATAAATAATATTTATTAATTTTTTTAAATAAGACGGATAGTCAAACAGACATCGTAGAAGTCAAATAATTGTGTTTATTTATAGATGAAGGGAGTAAGTTGTCTACTATATTTGTTTGTAAATAACTACTATATTATTCTCTCTGTCTCAAAATAACTACATATTGCGAATGGGTCTGTGGCCCAATGGTAGGACTGTCTAGTGAGACGCTACCCACTAGGATTCAAATCTTAGTTGTCGCATCTTTTCTGGATTTATTTACCTAAGCATATATATATATAGAGAGAGAGAGAAAAGTTACATGCCAAAGTACTACTTTGTTAACCATGAATGTACGTATTAGAGGGACTTTTTATTGATTTTATGGAGACCATTTTATTAATATTTTATTAGGTGGAGTGTCCACTACTAAATTTACAAAGAACTGGAAAATCTTTTGGCAAATCGTTCTATTTTGCATGTCCAGCAGCAAAGAATATTCACTTTCAGTGTCCAAGAGCTAATTTTCCCTTATTTATTTATAGACTTGGATTTACTGGTCTGTAGTCTAATCATTGAATGAAACTTAATCGAATAGAACTTTTTGGCCCGTGAGCCAAACGAGCTGAGCCGAGCTGACTTTTTGGCCAGCCCTGATCTAAGCGTTTACATTAAAAAAATTGGTTGTGTTTGATTCTAAGCATCTACATAAAAAATACAATATTTCTTTATGTGTTTATGTATTTTATTTGAGATCACAAGAAAATAAAATGTACAAATAAATGGTGCATTGGAAGGCAGTCCCTCCTAATCGGAAGCGTGGCTACTAGCTAGTGGTGGTCATCAGGGCTGATAGCCGACTGCCCCTTTTGGCCGCTAAATTGCCGACTAGTTTTTAGTCGGCTACCTGCCAGCCGACTAGAGCTTTATCTGACTTTTCCACTTGCCACGTTGGCTGTCGGCCGTCCAATAGCCGATAGGTACCATATTGGCTGCTGCATGGCCGACAGGATGCTAGTTTTGTAGTTTTTTGAAAACAACATTTAGATTTGCAATTATTTATTAAAATAATATTATTTCAAAAAAAATACATGCTTTGTGGTTGATTCAACTGAGACCCTTAGTGCTAATCCCTACTTGGTAAATGAACGAGCTATGCTGCTTCCATTTCGCCTCTTTCTCATAGGCTGGAGCTGCAGTGTTACTGTCAACTTTTCCAACTTAGGTGCATCATGCGTACACACCTCTGCAAGTGACCAGTCATACCAATGCATCCACAAAGGAGAAGAAGAAGATGATGACAAGG
This sequence comes from Eremochloa ophiuroides, assembly GCA_038502445.1. Lineage (NCBI taxonomy): Eukaryota > Viridiplantae > Streptophyta > Magnoliopsida > Poales > Poaceae > Eremochloa > Eremochloa ophiuroides. Next base: position 25,856,088 of record JAHLJS010000003.1, on the reverse strand, counting down.
GATATACTGGTGTTAATCTCTGCACAGGTCTGGTTGGCATCGTTGCTAGAACTGTCAACCTGTACTTCCGCCCTCTGAAAAGCTTTTGTTTGCAGCATCCTTCGCCGCGCGGAAACTTCTCAATGGGCGGGTCAAGCTATTTGTGCCTGACTTCTTCTCTGTATTTCAGCACTTCTGTATTCATGCAGGTGTTCGTGCAGTAATTGATAATGTCCAGCGTAGCTTTAGCCTATAGGACGAGAAGATTGAGCCACCAAGGATGACGCTACATCGGTTTGGCAACACATCTAGCAGCTCAATTTGGTATGAACTGAGAACTGGCGTATGTTGAGGCTAAGGGCCGCATGTTTGCAAGGGAAATCAAGTGTGGATGATTGGATTTGGCTCCGGGTATCTTGTATTGCTCAGTAGATGTACTCGTGAGAAACCTAAAGTGATGTGGTATGTTTAGTGTTATATTTATCTCAATTCTGATGGCAAGCTGTAGCAGTATTGTTCCTCATTCTGAGTACATTTCCTTTTTGCTTTCCTTCATTGCATCGTTATTGTTACTAATAAGTTGTTCCAAGCTAAACCAAAGAAGCTGGTTTATTTATTCAGGAAGTTTATCGATCGATGCAGAAGCTGAGATATTAATATATTTCCTTTTCTAAAAAAGTTAAACCAAAGAATCTATTATATTTATTTAGGAAGTTTATTTTTAATCCCAGAATAATCGATCTGGACATCAGTGGCACCCTGGATCACCATCAAGGAAGAGGTCAACAACAGGCTCCCCTCTCACGGGGGCATAGGTGTGTAGATGGCGGTGGATGGATGGCTAAATGTTAATTTATTTTGTGTACATGCTGATTTATATGTGGATCTTGTCTGTAAAATTTGATTGGATTCATAATATGGATTGTTGATTTGATCTTGAGATTATGTGGTTTACCTGTTGAGCAACGGCCTGTGTAATATTAGTAGAAATGTTGTTGAATTTGCTCAAAGACAATACATGATATGCAATCTTATGATTTTAGTTTCTACTCGATTATGTCATAATGTGATTTTAGTTCACCAAGGCGGTCCCAATGGTGAATTAATGATGGTCCCACTCAAAATGGATTTGTAGCGGCGGTTTTCTTAGAAACCGCCTCTACAAATAATTTGAAATAGAAATTTTTGAGTTTTTTTTAACATGGACTCAAATTGGAGATCTTGAAAAGTTATGAAACTTTATAGTTGATAACTTTTTTATTTGAAATTATCTTGTCATCGAAAAGTCTAGTTGAATTTATCAAATTTAAAATTTAAATTTTTGTAAACGGCCTCGGATGGGGAAACCACCAAAATGAAAGTTGTAGATCTCGACAAGTTATGAAACTTTATAATTGACAACTTTTTTATTTGAACTGGTTTAAGCCCTCAAACAATCAATTTACACTTTGATTCTTATAATATGTGTGGAACCGAAATGAAATATGGACATGAGTGTTGGGTCTAGTGGTAGAGGAAGCTACGCGTAAGACTGAGGTCGTGGGTTTGAACCCCCACGGCCATGTAGCACGCAAATTTTGCGCAAAAAAATACTGCAACATGCACAGGCGGGTGTTGTCTGGTGGGCCTCTCCTGTGATTTAATATATTGTTTCTGCTATTTTTAAAATGCAATTAACATATTTTATAGCCATCAATACAGATCGATTTTTACTGGCGGTTCTCATGTGAACGCATGTACAAATCAGTGATTTTCACTGGCCTCTAGCACTGGTGGTTCCAAAAAACCGCCGGTGCTGGCCTTCTCTGCACTAGAGTGGGTTAAACACATGATTAGCCTAACTTAACTTGAAACAAACTTATAAAAACTTTATAATGGTTCCATAGGTTCACCAACGGTTGGGGGGGGGGGGCTAGAGCCCCCCTAGCCCCACCGTTGGCTTCGTGCATGGTGAGTAGCATGGCGCTGCTGTTGCTCCTCCTGAAAGCGGTCACGTCCGCGACCGTCAAACTGGACGAGAGGTATCCGCTCGTCGCGCTAGCGTCCACCAACGCCGAGCCAGCCGATGAAGGCGGCTATAGGGCGTACATCCTCCTCGATCCGCTAGAAGAAGGCCAAGATACCGATGCCGATGCTGCCATAGTAGAGGCCTGTCACTGCTCCTTGCCATCCACAATGATGGCAGAAGGCAAGCCTAGGCTGCGCTACTCCTACTGGACCGTCTTCACCGGCTTCGCCATGTGGCTGATCGAGGAGGAGCTCAAGGAACTCTAAGACAAGCCAGGCTTTGTCCGCTCCTTCCCGAACATCATCTACCGCGCGTAGACGACTCACACACCGAAATTCGTCGGCCTCCTCAACCACATAGGGAAGGCGCCTGACAACTGGCCCCGCAACGACGGCCATTGCGGGTCATCATCGGTGTCATCGATGACACCCACCCGTCGCTTGAGGACGCTAGATGACGATATTTGATCTGGGGAGGCTAGAGCACCCTAGCCCCACCGTTGGCTATGTGCATGGCGAGCAGCATGGCGCTGCTGCTACTGGCGGCGGTCGCGTCCACGACGGCCGAGCTGGGCGAGAGGGATCCGCTCGTAGTGCTAGCGTCCACCAACGTAGAGCCAGCCGATGGAGGCAGCTATAGGGTGTACATCATCCTCCTCGATCCGCCAGAAGAAGGCCAAGATACTTATGCCGATGCCGCCACAATAGAGGCCTGTCACTGCTCCTTCTTGCCATCCACTACGACGGCAGAAGGCAAGCCTAGGCTGCTCTACTCCTACCAAACCATCTTCACCGGCTTCGCCGCGTGGCTAACCGCGGAGGAGCTCAAGGAGCTCTCTGCCAATCCAGGCTTCATCCGCTCCTTCCCGAACATCATATACCGCGTATAGACGACTCACACGCCGACATTCCTCGATCCCCCCAACCACATAGGGGAGGCGCCCGACAACTGGCCTGACAACAACGACGACTGCGGGTCATCATCGGTGTCATCAATGACACCCACCTGTCGTTGGAGGACGCTGTATGACGATATTTGATCTGGGGGCTAGCGCCCCCTGGCCCCACCGTTGGCTCCGTGCATGGCGAGCAGCATGGTGCTGCTACGGTTGCATCCACGACCGCCGAGCTGGACGAGAGGGATCCGCTCGTCGTGCTAGCGTCCACCAACGCCGAGCCAGTCGACGAAGGCGGCTAAAGGACGTACATCATCCTCCTTGATCCGGCAGAAGGAGGCCAAGATGCCGATGCCGATGCTGCCACAATAGAGGTCTGGCGCCTCTCCTTCTTGCCATCCACGACGATGGTAGAAGGCAAGCCTAGGCTGCTCTACTCCTACCAGTCTATCTTCACCGACTTCGCCGCGTGGCTGACCGAGGAGGATCTCAAGGAGCTCTCTGCCAAGCCGAGCTTCGTCCGCTCCTTCCCAAACATCATCTACCGCGCGTAGACGACGCACACCCCGACATTCCTCGGCCTCTCCATCCGCATAGGGGAGGCGCCCAACGATTGGCCCGGCAACGATGGAGACCCCGGGTCATCATCAGTGTCATCGATGACACCCACCCGTCGCTGGATGACACTAGATGACGATATTTGATCTTGGTTATTGCCATCTACCCCTTTTGTGATTTATGAATCCTGGTTTTGAAAAACATTCATGCCCAAATTGTTTAGGCCCTAGGTTTTTTTCTTTTTCAATTTTTATCTAGTACTTTGTACTCATATAGCCATGTTTTTCTTGTATTTTAGGTTAGGTGTTATAATTTCATAATGTTATCTAAGAAACATTTGTCAAGAGAGACCGTCGCGACGAGATTGCCAGAGGGCCCTCAAAATCTTAGGACCGGCACCGTTGGTTTGGCGCATGATATGCCTCAAATATCAGTTGCTCCTCGGTTGACCTTGAGCTTGGAGCATAAGAAACAAACACATTATAAGTTCCAGTACCTCAACACAAGCCCAAGGTCATCAGTTTAGTTGTCATGCTTAATATGATATCATCATTGGCAAAGTAAGTGAGGCCTCGGCTTAACGATATGTTGGTACAATTTCCAAATAATCAATCATAGGTGGCTGCCAAGGCAAACAAAAATAGATAGAAGAATCATGTCCCATGGTTTGATGACAGTAATGACAATCATACATAATGCAAAAAAAATGCAGCCACCCCAGAGTTTATTTTTTCATGTTGCATCATTGACCAAATAGATTTCAAGAGTTTGAACATCACAGTCATATCAAGAGATTGAAAACCAAAGTCATAAATTTTAGATGCTTCAACACAAAGAACCCTCACAAGAATCAGAGCTATGGACTTAAGCAAGACTCGACTGCCACACCATAGGGTATTAGGGTGCTCCTCCAGTGCCTAGGGTCACACAGATCTGAGGGCAGACCAAGACGAAAGCAAATGTAAACATGTAGATCAACAAAAAAATGTAGCCAGATCTATGTCTAAGAAAATGAACCCTAATATCGGTGGACGACAAACAAAATCCACAAACAATTCAACAAAAGTCACCGCACAAAGAGGGGTAGGAGATGGGGGCAGGTGAGATATGTCGGAGCACCAGAGGACCAACACGAATTCATCGGTGGAGGTCGACTGTATAGGTCAAGCGAGCTCGATGGAGAGGAAGAGAAGAGAGAGAGCACCAAACCAGAGGAGGAAGGAGAGGTGTGAAATGGGGGCGGTAACCCTAGCCGTGACCCAAGGATGGCAAGATTTCCTGTGCAAGCCGAAGTTGTTCTCGTCAAGCATCGTGACATACAGGACTGATAGGAAAGGTGAGATCGAGAAGACGGGGGGGGGGGGGGGGGGGGGGGGGAGGGGGGCATCCAAGATGGCAGAGGGGAAAGGTACGGAGAGGAGCAGACATGTAGTGCGAGCCGGGATACCAATCACGCCCTTACTGCACCAACTCGTGCCAGATGACCTTAGGACCGTTCCATCGGGCTAACCAATCACCCACATAGTGAATTGGGAATTGGGGTGCACCTACAGGAATAATTCTGGGCACTTGTACCTTAGCCACGTTAGCCTGCTTGGTGTTGGTCTGTGGGCTTTTGGTCATACCCCTGAAAGTATTGTGGAGGGGACCCAAATAAATATCCCTATTTTCCAGTTACTTACTGTCATGATGTGTCCGAGAGAAAATAATTATGTTTGTTTTAGCTGTTGCAATGATGACTTGTTTCATTTGTTACAGGATAAATATTTGCACATGGTAAAAAAAAAAGGATAAATATTTACACTGTTGTAGTCGACGCCGAAACAATGCAGCATCTTGTCGAAGTCACGAGAATTTGTAAAATGTGAACATGGTGTGTGACCGAGTTGAGGCAAGATGGTTTTAAGCCTTGCCTTCATTTTTTTTTCTTCTGGTACAATGCACGGCTATTTACCTATTACATTAGGATTATGACACAAGTACATGTGACCATTACTCCCTACATGTGATCGTGACGATTTATTTTACCTAGCATTAACATGAACATGGAAACTTATGTAGTGAAGTTAGTGAAGTTTCATGTGGACTGGAATAACAAAGGTGAAAATATAGGCATCCCGAGGGATCAATTGATCTTGCACTAATAAAATTGGTGGTCTCGATGATGTTAAGGAGTTCTGGTTTTGATTTGAACACAACTGAAGTCACCATGGGCTTGGAGTTTTAATTTGAGAACAACTGAAAAGTCAACGTGGACTCCGAGTGGCTAGGATGGCGGTGCGGTGGCAAAGGTGTGGCTGTGATTAGTTAGTGCAGGCAGAGCATGTTATTTTATCGCTGTTTGGTTTGAGGAATGAAAACACAAATGTAAATGAAATTGAACTAGAGATGTTACCAGTGGAAACAAATTTGAATTAAAAATTGTTTGCGTTTCCGTTACGGTGTAAGAACCAAATAGCTCCTTAGTGTATAAAAGTTTTGTTGCCCCTTACCAACATACGGGCACGCTACCTATAATTATATAATTAGGAAATATAGGTCCGTTCATCTGTGCGCAACGGCTGCAGCAAATGCGCTACAGTTCCCAACTGAGACAATTTCATCAGCAGCAGCTGTATACCTCAGTTGATGGAAAAAAAGGTTCCAATAAAAATAAAAAAAATGGAAGGGCAGTTTAACTGGGAAAAAAGAAAAAAAAACTGAACGACCTGTAATACTTGAAAAAAAAGAAACGACTTTTTTTAAAAGAAAAACAAGCAAAAATTGTCTTCTAGACGTGCGGCACGTGCCTGTTTCACTGGCTGTAATTAAGGGCTGTTTAAGTGAAGCAAAAATTTGTATGTTTCGCTGCTCCTGCGTCGCCGCCTCCCGCCTCCCAGGTCGCCGGCTCGCTGCCTGCCTCACCGCCAATCGCCTGAAGATTGAACATCTAGGGGACGTCTGATTGCCTAAGTTGCTCATCTCGGCGCCGGGATATTTGTATTCAAAGGTCATGTGTCCCGTCCCAGTCGAAAGGTGGTACGAAATCCCGCAGACTCCATCTGGTCTTCCAAAATCATCCAGAGACATAATCTAGGGTTTCCCCAAATCACTAACCGGCGGCGAGATGGCAAGGATAGTCTCCCACACCACTTGAGGCAACCGATCGAGGCCTGGCCGTCCGAGGAGGGCGATTGGGGACCGACCCAAGTCAAAGGTGTTACGGAAATTTGCTTGTTTTGTCGAAAGGAAATTTGAGGCATTCCTCTTGTCTTGTTGAAACTAAATTTGATCCAATTGTCTTGTCCAATCTGATATGTTGATGAAACTTGTATTCTCAAAAAAAAGAAGTTGTGCTTGAAATACGTGTTTTCTTTCCGTCAGTATACAATGTGTTAAAAGGTGCCTGTCGTGCGTTTGATTCTACTGAATAGACTGCAACTAGGTGATTTGGCGAGTAATTTTTCTTGTTGTGTTTCATCAGAGTATTGATTGAGCAGAATAGTCTGTACTGTTAGACTTGTTCAGTTTAGTATAGTGTGCCAAGTTGCGAATCAAACCAAGCATCGCCAACACCATTTATAACAGCTGGCTGTTGTTTGGTGATACTAACACTGGATAACACTTGTGGAGAAGTTGGTAATTCAATGAAATCTAACATCTCTTGGCTCACTTTGAAGATGATTGAATTGCTTATTAATTTGTATCAAATTGGTATAGTCACAATGCAAACAAAACAATTTCTACGAAATTTTCTCTCTACCCAGATTCTAGCCATGCTGCAATTCTGGTTTGATTTCTTGCATGTGTAAATCTCTAGGCCATACAATGTCAAGGATCACTGAAAGAAAACTCAGCAATTTGAAACTTGGTAACTAAGAAATATCATAATCGATATATTATGATTCATTCTAGTTTATTGGTTTCAAGTATGACATTTTTTAATTATTTATTTAATGACTACTCAAAATTTTGTGTGCAAATGATAAATATTGTGAAAGGCTACATCATATATTGTTGATATTGACGTGTTGGAGTCTTGGAGACGACTTGAAGATGCAAGGAGCAGCTTCTAGGCTTGTAAAAAATGTGTATTTCTGAGGGCTTATTGATCCCATCACTTGCCGACAATATTCTCATACTATACAATGAAGCCCGTTATCAACAATTGAGTGACGTTGCATATATTTGAGATGATGTAAGACTATTATGTACAACCATTAGAATTTTCTTTTAGTGATATAAGATTATTGGATTTTGAGAAACACTAAATATAATCACACGTGCTGGGCTGCCTTGCGTCTCGTTGCTTCTCAATTAGGTTTTTGGAACAGATCGATGATAGGCCATATGGAGCCGTCTTTCAATCCTCGGCCGGGGAAGGTGTTGGCGGCAGAGATTTTTCGTCGTTTTGGTGCTCCAGTCACTTCTTCTCGATCTTCATCAGCTAAGGATTTCTTCCTCGTCTTATGTGTGGGTCGCTGCAAATTTAGGCTTTCCGTCTCTGTGATCGAGTTTCTTCTTCATTCTGTGTTAGGAGGCTTGTCCTCTGATTTTCAAGTTGTTCACCTCAGTAACAGTCTTCAGGTTCTCAGTTTCCTGCAAGCTTGTTGGTTTTCATATCTTCAACCTCCATTCGTTTGAATGTAAGGATTTTAAGGTTTTCTTCCATCTGTGGCATGGTGGTGGGCCAAATTTCCTAAAAGAATATAGGGATTGGTGCTTTGAGCAAGATGCCCAATGGGAATTGCCCAAAAGGAAATCGGTTCGTCTTACTAGGGCTAATGCTACCCCAGTTTGCCCATTGGTGAAGCTTCAGAAACCTTCGAACTCTGCTTCCATGGCTTCACTGAATTTCAAAACCCAATTAAATTCGAATATTAATTATGCCCATAAATCTGCTCTTACTCGTTTTATTGGTATTAAAAAGAATACCGTTTCTTACAAGGATGCCCGAATTTTAGGCCCTCAGCCAAATAAGTTCCTTTTCAAATTGACTCATGGGCCCATTCTTGCTCTGTGCTCAAATTTCCTTTCGCCGGCCCATGCTAGGTCCAATTGTCGCAGGCGTCATTCAGTGCAGAAAATGCCTCACCCTTGGTCATAATTTGGGCAATTGCACTATTCTTCCTCGATTTACGAGTTACCCTGCAATCCCTAGTACGTGTCCCTTCATCTTCTCGTGCACTTTACCCCTTCCACTCTCTGACGGGTGGGCCTGTGGCAAATGTTATGCCAAAATTTTATCACTCTATGACGGAATACTTATTGGAGCTCAGTGGAATTGCTGTTGCTCCTCCACCCATTACTGTTCCATGGCGACGAACATTTTGGAGAATCGCTGCGCCTGAGTTCATCGACGATGACCCAGAGCCGGAGGTTGCTGTTGCTCCGCCGAAGTCTGCTCCGATCATCTTCTCGTCCTTCCGTGAGTTTGCTAAACGTGTTCTCGGTGTTCAAAACCCCCCGCCAGTTATTCATGTTGCTTGGTCTCTTACCCAACCTTCAACTGCTACAGTAAACCCCAGTGCTTCAACAATGGCTTACCACTTTCTGGATCCTACCCCTTTTATGCCTACCTGGGGATAGCGAGTCATGGTACCTGGTAGGCCGACCATGCGTAGGGTTATCACTGGATGTCTTCATCATGTGCACAATGATATTGCCATCGCTTTCATCTATCCAGTGCCATGTCTAGTTGGGTTTTCAGAATATCAGAGATACCCTTGCTAATTTTCTGAAGAGTTAAATACACTGGCGGCCCTTAAACTTGTAGCATTATGCCATTTAGGTTCACAAACTCTCAAAATCGAAATCTGGCCCTCTAAACTTGTTAAGTGGTGCCACTTAGGTCCACAAACTCTCAAAATCGAAATCCACCACCTAAACTTGTTAAGTAGTGTCACTTAGGTCCATACCCTTTCGATAGATGTTGGCTATGATATTTTTTTTAAAAAACACCACATTGTAAACATGTTTTATACCACCATCTTGCTCAGGCGTCTGTTTTACTCATGTGGTTGGCCGTAAACTACCATATGCGCTATCTACGTAGCCTGTGAGCTCACCACCCTCCGTCTATAGCTACAACACTCACCCCTGTGCAGTAGTATGTGATGGGAGTTTTGGCAGCACACTCCGCAAGCGCATTCTACCGGTGCTGGTCAAGGTCATGTTGAAGTGTCAGAACCCCGTCACATATGTTGCATGGGGTGGGTGTTGTTGTAGCTGCAGATAGATGGTGGTGAGCTCGAAGGCTAGCATGCTAGCGCACGTAGCAGTGTATGGCTAATCATGGTGAGCAAGACGCACGACCAAGACAGAGGTATAGAACATGTATATAGTAGGGTGCTTTTGTAAAAAAATAATCAGTCAGCATCTACCGAAAGGGTTTGGACCTAAGTGGCACCACTTGACAAGTTTATGGGGTCAAATTTTAATTTTGAGATTTTATGGACCTAACTGGCACCACCTGACAAGTTTAAGGGGTCAAATTTTAATTTTAAGAGTTTATGGACCTAAGTGACACCACTTAACAAGTTTAGGGGGTCAAATTTCGATTTTGAGAGTTTGTGGATCTTAGTGGCACAAGGCCACAAGTTTAAGGACCGCTGATGTATTTAACTCTTTTCTAAATGTGCAAATGGAAATTCCTTACCACTCTATTCAGCCTTGCCCTTTTGGTCAGGCTTTTGTCACCTTCAGCAGGATGTCCCACAGAGATGCTTTGATCAACAGTGGGCCACACCAATTTGGGAATAGTTTCATCTCTTTTATTCCCATGACAAAGATTGGAACAACACAACTACTATCTTCACTCATGAAGTTTGTCTAATGCTGTTTGGCCTAGGTATTGATGCTTGGCCTTATAATTTAGTGGAAAAGGCTGTATCAAGTTTTGGTATGTTAATGGTTTGGGAAGAAGATCATGATAACATGGCTAGAGTGCTTGTTAAGGTTAGAGTAACTGATTTGGATGAGATACCTTAGTTTCTCAACCTTGCTGAAGGTGAATCTAATAAGTATGAGAATTAGACTGTTCAATGTGAAATCATTACTGCAAATATGGTTGATCCACAAGCTCCAGATGAAGACTTTCCTGCAGATCCTGATGATCTCAATCCTTAGCACTTTGATTTCCATGGTTTTAGTCAGCAAGGACAAGGCCCACCACCTCCTGATAACAATGAAGATCAGTTACCTGAAAATCAAGGCTGGGCGCCTTGGCCACAACAAAATTTAGCCAACCAGCAGGAAGATGCACCACCTTTGTTAATCCCTATTCAGCAAGAGAATGATGTTAATGAAGCTGAAATGGAGATTCAAGCCAATCCTTTAGGTGAGGTAATTCAGATGGATAACACAAATGCAGTAGCTGAGGAGGAACAGGGCATTGAGGATGTGCTGGCTATGGATGATGATACTGACACTGATTCAGATATTCACCCCCAGGCTCAGTTGCCAATTCCTCAAGTGGAGATAGTGGATTTTTTAGATTTCAATAATCTTCAACCCCTTTTGCCAGAAGAAATACAGGAAAATGAATTGATTGACTATTTTGAAGATAATGGTGGAGAAGATCCTAATCCTGGTTTATATGCCAATCTGTTGGTGGATCCTATTCAGCCTTTGCAGGAGATTGTTCAGGAGAATCAGCCACATGATCAGGGTCAGATTCAAGATTTGGGGCACATTCCTTTGGGATTTGTTCAAACTTTTACACCTCCTGTCAATACTAAACTTTATAGAAGCACCTTTCTCCTTGACAATCAGGATCCCTGGGTTTCACTAGCCCTTCTCCCATGGCTATCAGATGCTGGGCAAAGCATTTTTCCAATGCAGATCCAAGTTTACCAACTGTGCAAATCCCTGCTCCCTGGGTGGACTTCTTTTCAATCGTGATGCTTAAGCATGGATCTTATGACTAGGCAACAAATTTTCTCAAGTCTCAGGCTCTTCACTATCTTCAGAAACAACATGGTAATAGTCAATCTTTCCCCTTCTCTCTCCCTTACCATAAGCCAAATGTTGTCATTTCTGATTTCACTTGCACATATTCACAATCAGAAGAGTCTACACCTGAGTGTGAAAGTCTTGAAGTAGCTGATCCAAAAGGGGATAATCATGCTGGTCAATGCACTCCTCCTTCTACTATTGCTACTAATCTCACACCTCCAAAAGGAAAGAGAGGTAAGAAAGCACCTATCTCTGAAGCTCATTTGAGAAGAAGTGAAAGAATTTATAGCTTACATAAGGGATATAGAGCTTCACCCTCTTTGTGTAAAGACTCATCTTGTCTAGGTTGTGGCACTAATCCCCCTTCTATCTCTACATATGTAGTGAGGGACCTAGGCTCCTCTTTCTGCAACATTGAGGTAGAGAAACTTTCAGATGGGAACTTGGAGGCCAAGCAAGGGAGCCATAAGCAAGCCCAGTAGCAAGAAAGCCAAGATCACTTAGGATGCTGCTATTTCTGCTACTTCAAAGGCAGGCCCACATGTCTCTAAGACCACAAAAAAGGTGCTCAAGGATCAAAAGATAAAAGCCCATAGGCTGGACCCTCTGGGAATGCACAGAACTGATGCTCTTTCAGTTCTTTTCTTTTGTGATTAGTTATCTATGGCTGTTAAAACATGGAATGTCTTGTCTTGAAATATTCGTGGTTTAAACTCTGATAAGAAGTGGAACACTATTAGGTATAGGCTTAGTTCTATCAGCTGTGATGTTATCTGAAGAAACTAAGCGTGAACATCTTGATCTCTCTTACATCAAACAATTTTGTCATGTCTTTTTTGATTCTCTTGTTTTCTTGCCTTCAGTTGGTGCTTCTGGTGGTACAATTTAGTTTTCCAAAATCAATATGCTATATCTGTTGAGTTCACCTCTGCCCATAATAATGCCTGTTGGCTTCTGACAAACATTTATGCTCTTTTCACTCATCAAGGCAAAAGAGCCTTTATTGATTGGTTTAAGAATTTTCAAATGCCTAATTCTGTAGATTGGCTCATTGTTGGTGATTTCAACATCTATCATAGCCCTGCTGATAGAAATAGAGAGAGGGCTGATTTTCAGGAGATGTTTATGTTTAACTCTGCCATTAGTGCTTTAGGCCTTACTGAATTGCCTCTCAAAGGTAAACAGTTCACTTGGTCTAATAAACAGTTTCCCCTCTCCTAGAATGACTTGATTGGTTTTTCACTTCTCCAAATTGGACTCTCAGCTTCCCTAATACCACTATCTCCACCTTAACTGCAGAAACTTCAGATCATGTTTCTTGAGTGATTTCTATCTCTTCTTCTATTCCCAAGTCCAAAATTTTTAGATTTGAAAATTATTGGCTTCATTATGAGGACTTCATGAATCAAGTCTTGGCAGGATGGTTTTCCAATAATGTCCACACTGATGCTGCTAAACTCATCACTGCTAAGTTCAAACATCTAAGAAAATGCATCAGTGCAGCCTGACTCTTTCAAATTTGAAACAAAACATTTCCAATGTCAAACTTATTCTTGATCTCATTAACTTTATTGTGGACTTCACAGATCTAACTATTGTAGAGTGGAATTTCAGAATTCTCCTTGAGGAGAAACTGATTGCCTTGTTGCAGCAATAAAAAGCCTATTGGAAGCAGAGAGGGAAAGTTAACTAGGCAACTCTTGGAGATGCCAATACAAAATTCTTCCATGCAAATACTACAGTGAAATATATATAGAAGAAATCTCATCACTACTTTAGTCAATGACCATGGTCAGCAGTTTTCTGATCATGAAGAAAAAGCCAATCTTATCCGGGAGTCTTTCAAAGATAGACTGGGTACAAGTAACTTTATTGGCCTTCACCTTGACCTTTCTAATCTTATGGCCAGTAACTTTGATCTTTCCAGTCTTGTTGAGCCTTTCACTTAGGAGGAAATTGACCTTGTTGTTAAAAACCCGCCCTTTGATAAATCTCCTGGACCTAATGGATTCAATTCAAATTTTTTGAAAAAAATGCTAGCATTGTTAAAGAAGATTTCTACTCACTTTGCAATGCTTTCCATACTGGTAATCTTTGCTTGCAGAGCATTAATGGTTCTTACATAACATTGATTCCTAAAAAAGATGATCCCTCCAAAGTCTCAGATTATAGACCTATCTCTCTCCTTAATAATTCTGCAAAGCTCATTACTAAACTTCTTGCTAATAGGCTTCAGACTGTGCTCCCAAATCTCATTCATAAGAACCAATATGGCTTTATTAAAAATAGAACAATCCAGTATTGTGTGGCCTGGACTCTTGAGTATCTGCACATGTGTCATCAATAAAAAAAGAGATTATCATCCTTAATCTTGCCTTGAAAAGGCTTTTGATAGTGGAACATGATCTTATGTTACAAGTTATGCAGCATAAAGGTTTTTTAGATAAATGGCTCTAATGGATGTAGTTGATTTTCACGTCAGGCACTTCATCTGTCTTGCTTAATGGAGTACCTGGTAAAGTGTTCCATTGTAAAAGAGGTGGTAGACAAGGGGACCCTCTTTCACCCCTACCTTTTGTCCTTTCTGCAGATCTGCTCCAATCTGTCCTTAACTCAGCTAGAGATAATCACATGTTGAATTTACCACTTCCCCTCACCTTTGATCCCGACTTTCCAATTTTGCAATACGCTGATGATACTTTGATTTTCTTGGAAGGGAATATAAATCAACTACAGCATCTTAAGGACATTCTTCGTACCTTTGCAGAGACCACTGGCCTGAAAGTAAACTTTGAGAAATCGTTCATGGCACCAATTAATGTTTCAGAGGAGAGATTAGACATTCTAGCCTCCACCCTTGGTTGCACTAAACAGTATTTCCCTTTTACATATTTGGGTCTTCCTCTTAGTATTGTAATGCCTTCTGTTGCTCAGTTTTGGCCTTTGGTTACCAAATGTGAAAGAAGGATGGTAACCTTTTCATCATTCTTGACAGAAGCTGGTCGTCTACAATTAGTCAATGCTGTCCTTATAGCATTACCAACTTTTTCTATGTGCACTTTCTTAATACAAAAAACTATCCTTAAGCATATTGATAAATTTAGGAGGCATTGCCTTTGGAGAGGCTCTGATCCTAATAACAAGAAACCATCTAAAGCAGCTTGGCCATTGGTTTGTAAGCCTAAGTCTGAAGGTGGGTTGGGAGTCCTTGATCTTCAAGCCCAAAATGAAAGCTTACTAATGAAGCATTTGCACAAGTTCTTTAATAGGGTTGATCTACCCTGGGTTCAGTTAGTTTGGCATCAATATTATTCTATAAATAATTTGCCCATTCAGGATCGTCTCCCCAGGAGCTCCTTTTGATGGAGAGATGTCCTCAAGTTACTCTCTACTTATAAGAGCATTGCCAGAATCACTGTTCAAGATGGGAAATCCTGTCTTCTTTGGAGTGACAAATGGGATCATCATGTTCTTCAACATTCATGTCCTGAACTTTGCACTTTTGCCAAATCTCAATTTATCTCTTTGCACTCTGCCATCAATGCTGCAAATCTGGAAGACATTTTTTCATCTCCCTTTATCAGTTGAGGCTTATGGGTAGTTTCAAAATTTTGCTGACTCTCTGCAGCTTCTTCATCACAATGACAGTAAGGATGTCTGGTATTATTCTTGGGGACCTTTTTTCTCCACACAAAAGGTCTATAGGCACATTATTGGGCATCATCAGATTCATAGCTCTTTCAAATGGCTTTAGCTATCATCATGAAAAAACAAAAGAAAGTTCTTCTTTTGGTTGATTCTTAATGACAGACTCAACACAACTACACAAGACAACTGCTGAAAAGGCGTAATATGTTTCTCGAAGACTACAGTTGTGTGTTCTGTGCTGTGAATGTTGAACAAGATCTTTTACACTTGCTCTTTCATTGCCCTTATGCAGCAGTAAGTTGGTACAGACTTCAGGTAATAGTACCGAATTCGTTAGAGCTCTCTCTAATCTTGGAAGGGATAAAACTCCAGATCAGAGTACCTTTTTTTATGGAGATCATCGTTACGATGTGCTGGGCAATTTGGATGATGAGAAATGACTTAATCTTCAGAGGTGTGCCCCATTCAGTTCAAAGATGCAAAGCAGTTTTCAAGGAAGAATTTGCTCTGATTATTCTTCGAGCAAAAAGTTCTTACCACCCCAATATTGATCAATGGCTAAACAACTTTGTGTAATTTTAGCAATTTTCTTTCTCACCTTTTTTTTGTATCTTGATTGTTTTGTGGAGAACCTGTACCTTTATTTAATAAAATCTCAGTAGGGGCGTTTTGCTGCTCCTGTTCATTCAAAAAAAAAAGGTTTTTGCCTTTTGGGCCATTAGCCATATGCCACAACATCATTAGTGATTAAGAGTCTGTCTACAAGCTAACACTCGGTGTTTCTTACCCACAAAACACACGTATCCTTGGATAAAATTCAGGTCTTTTAAAGAGCCTCAACACACACATTTTTATATGGTTGGATCTACATTCAATGGATGGGGTTAATACAAAGGAAAATATATTTAAAAAACAAAAATCTGACTACCATCATTAGACAAAAACAACAAATCTTACAAAATCTAATATATGTTGACACAAAGATAATATAGTTAGACAAAGAAAAAATATTAATATGTTATGATAGAAAGAAAAATAAAAAAAATCACAAAAGTAATAATTTACTTATACTAATTGATAGTGTTGTAAAACATACGGACTCTGTCCTAGAAGGAAAGGAAAAGAAGGAATTCTAATCCTAGTCCATTTGTATGTGGGCTCTTACCGAAACTCTTAGACCTTGGTAGGACTATATATACATGGGAGCTCTATGTTGTAATTACCAATATTCAGAGAAATAAAGAATAGTCTCCCTACATCTTGTGTCTACTTGTTCTACTTTCATCTACTATGTTAATCGTGAGAGACGGAGAAGGGAAGGTCCTAACCGCTGGCAACATGTTTTATAACACGTTATCAGCACGACAAGCTCTACGTCGATATCGACATTGAAGCCGCCGCAGATCTTTGTCATCAACGCTCATGACGACATCTCTGCTGTGACTACTTCGACGACATCGACATCCTTGACGTTGTTAGCGGAACGGAACTACTACCTCTGCAACTAATCTGCACTACATCGACATGCACCATCTTCGTCAAGCCGGCAGATTTACGACAATGTCAAACGCCCTACGCGGTATGTATCTACTAATTACTGCCCTACGCAGCATGTGACGTAGATCAAATTGGCATCCAGTTAAGGTACGGAAAATATCTTGAAGATTGTTTATGCCAACCATCTAACCAATCTACCTACTCAAATTATGCACGTTGAATTATACCGGAAGTACATATGCTTGGAACATATATATGCATGCATACTTGAATAGTGAATATATACACATAAAACTTCAAGATTCATCACGCCATCAGCATTGGAAGCTGTCGGCCAGTAGCATAGAAGCTGATAGTGGTGACAAATTTGCATGGAAGCGAATAAAATCGAGCGATGCATGTAGCATCGTCGACGATGCCAATTATGTAAAATAGTCTAGCAGGCATCGACGTATTGTTATTAAACTAAAAAAAATATGCAATACGGTCCAATGTGTATACGGACTAGCAGTCACGTAAGAAGCTAGCAACTGTAACGCATCCTTACAGGTCACCAGAACATACCTAGAAGGTGACCGTACTTGAGTTGCAAGAAAGCAATTCGCTAAGATTTTTGTACCCGGTGAAATCGAGTCGAATCTGATTATGTTACATGTACCATAGACACATGGACATCACCTGTAACACTCCGTGCTCTTGTGTCCTGCTCAGGCCCAGATGCTAGCATGCACTGCCACCGGCCTGCACGCAGTGACTCATATGTCATCGCACAATCCAGCCTGAATGCTGCTTACTTGCCATCCGTATATGGTTTGTTCTTCCTAGTTTTGAAGGGCTTTCGAAAATAATGGCATGAAGTTGTACTGAATACTATCTAGTAAATTGATCCCGTTGATCATACTGGTAGATCGGACAAACAGTTGATTTGTTTAGAAACATGAAGTTTTCAGCATGCATGACGAATTGTTAACTTGATGTTGCATGTAGCTCATCACCGTGGCTAAACCAGTAGGCTCGCAGCTATATATACCACAAGTAACCTGATTTTCTGGAAAAAAATTATTTTAATAGTAAAATCCTTGTTTACGTGCAGTAAACCTATATGCACACGATTTTATTGTAATGATATATGCATACTTTCATGAAAAAAAAATATCCTAAACTTGTTATGAATGGAATAATTATTTGTTACGGTCATTATTAAATCCATGTAGGATATTTGACTATCATTGAAGTGTAGTGATAATTATTCTCTAGAATGACTTTTTGGCCATGAGAAGTAACAAATTAAGGCATCGTGGGACTCACTACATGAGTAAAATCCCAAATTATAATTACAGAATATCATGTTGCATTGAAAGTTGAATTTTTTTTAAGCATAAATGCCTATAGATTGAGATATAATGCTGCTCTATAAATAATAGCTTGAAGCTCTATACTAAATGTCTAGAAGACAAGATGGTAAATAAGATTTTATCAATGCATATTCTCGAAGAAATATCTCTTGTGTATAGAATATCATAGAGCAATGTAATACATGAAGTATTTAAATTTACCATTACTCAAACAGAAATTGAGTTAAACTTTTAGACAGCTTTATAAACCAGGATATTGTCAATTGTAATAACTTTAAATATGTGGCTTGCGTATGTTACACCCTTGAAGGTTTGTGATTATATATCATAACAATTGAATATAGAGCATGAAGCTACCGCTTGTCAAGTATAGAAGTTAAGACATGCGGGAATGATATTATTTGGAATATTTAAGAGTTTTTTTTTAAGAAGAACTTAAATCATGTGCTTATAGATTTATTTCTTTTGAATTCATATCCTGAAGTATTAATAGTAGTGGCAGTGGTGCATTAAGTTTTAATTCCCGTTGAATTAAGTGATTAATGGTTAATTTATTAGCTTGAAGACTAATATGAAATATTTAATATTCTTAGTTACAATTGTTACATGAAGTAACATGTGATAATTTCTCATGAAATAAATTAGATTTATATGTTTCACATATAAACAATTGCCTATTGCCTATCTAAATAATTTTTTATTATTTTATCCACAGAAAGAAGTCTCAATTAACCATGAAGGCTATAGTTCTTTGTGTACCACTACCATGTAGGTAGAATGGAAACTGAATTTCCTAGATGCACATGAATAATTGGACTATAATGGCATATAAATTGTTCCTAGAAGGACAAACTTCGCCAAGAAATAGTATAATTCTAAAGTATTTAATATTTTTAGCCCGAGAACTAGAAGTTTTGTTCTACCCTATGTATGTGAATTTTATGCCATAACCAATAAATACTAGAAGTATAATTAGATTCTATGGAGCATTAGAAGTGATTATTCATAGATGATGCAAGAAGCATATTACTACTCGAAGTAACTATGGCATGAAAAAGGAGAGAAATTCTGGGTAAAGACATAAGAAAATATGGGTAATATATATATTTATTAGACATACCCTTACTAAATCTATCTTTAAGTGCATGTATCAAGACTTGAAGTTTTGCCCGCGTCCCTTTCAGCCGAGTTAACTTTCTCTACTACACTGATTTTAAATAAGCTTGCAGCTTTGCATTTTGTTGTTATCTACTATGTTAGACTGAATATCAATATTCCACAGTACACATGAATGTGTATCACTATGTTGTGCTCTTGTTGAGCTTATTTTTGTACTTCCCTCATAATTAAATTGACTAGCCAGCATGCTATGTCTATATGGTTCTCGTTGAACTAAAAATTAAGTTGTTTTCAATGCGTTACATGCATAAGCAATAGATTGGTCTATGGCCAAGTAGCCTAAAATCAGGGGGAGTGAGTTAATATGAAATTTGCTCAATGAAGACTACCCAAATGGTGGGATGTATAATTGTGGAATTAAGATGATGGATAACACACTTTATGATGATTTGGGATTTATGAAGATAATGCATTAAGGGAATTTTGCATTAATGGTAATTCGAAAATTCTATACGTGAATGTTGTGTATTTTATATATGTTTCCACTTGCAGTTGTAGATACATGAATTTGATTATTTTAAGCCCATGATAAGGGATATCTATTGAAGTATGCTATTAAAGATCTAATATTGGCATTAGGGGGAGAGAAAGCCTATTTTGAATGCCAAATATTATTTCCGCAGAAGAAAAACGATCTAAAGAAAATATTCCTTGAAGCTTGAAGCAGGAATACAACCACGCACTAAATCAACTAATAGTTTGACTAATGCTCTTGTGAAGTATGAAGCGGAGTATATGCCAGATATTTTTAGAAATGAGAGGAGTAACTTGGAGTTATAAACCAGAAGTTTTGTTTACTAGTAGTAAACTAAATATTGTATACTATCAAGTTAAAATCTACGGGTACGCCTGTGGGTTCTAATTTAAGCGTATACTTGTTGAATAGAAATAAAATAAAACTCCTCCATTCTCATGAAGAGAACACCTCATGAAGAAGTTTAAGCACCTCATGAAGAGGATCATCATGAAGATGAAATCCAACACATTAAGCGCGCACAACATTAGTGTTGGG
Organism: Eremochloa ophiuroides; assembly: GCA_038502445.1. Lineage (NCBI taxonomy): Eukaryota > Viridiplantae > Streptophyta > Magnoliopsida > Poales > Poaceae > Eremochloa > Eremochloa ophiuroides. The sequence goes on along the minus strand of JAHLJS010000003.1, from coordinate 25,836,022 downwards.
TATGCAGAATAACAAATCATCTCTTATTTGGAAAAAAACGAAGAGACAAAACAATCTCATTTATGAGAATATTAGGAGAAAATAATAGTTGTCGACAACACTACCTCTATAATTGTAAATGTTTCTCTTATGAGAATCCGGATCCGGAAACAAAGTCCATGGCAAAATCGCCTGTAGTGATTATATCGGGTCAATGACGAAAGCAATTGAGGTTGTATCTCCTATTAAGAAGAATAAATGTTCTGCTATATCTCTGGAAAATGAAATGAATAAATATTAAATATGCAGTTAATAAATGGATTATGAAGATCTATATAATTCCTGAAGAATATAAATTGCAACATATGAAAATTAAATCTCATTCAAGTATTATGAAGTCTAAGGTAGAATATATTCATGAATGAATATTAAAGTCTCAAGAAGAGCATATCCTAGAAGGAACAGTCATCAAATGATTTTATAATAAATAACGCAATCTCATTGTGTATATCACTTAATAATCTCTCATGTAGTAGAGTGAGAACATCCTTGAAGGAACTAATCCATGAAGGATTTACCAGTCGAATCTTGCACTATTAATCTTTGAAGTGAATATAAACCCGAGAGAAAAATAGTGAGGAAGTTTAAAACACCATGAAGGTGTCATACAAACACTTAGAAAAGTGCATATTCTAAAGCTAGCAATGAAGTTTTAATATCCTCTAAATATCATAGAAGGTATAAGAATAATGGTGATTTTGGCAATTGAATTATCCCCTAAATGCTAAATGCAAGACTGGATTTATTACTTAGTAGTACAATCAAAATCCTGAAGATTTATAAGTTTAAAAATCAACTAAGAAAGAACTATAAGTTTGTTCTACTATCTAGAAGATATTTAATATAAAGTTTTTTTTACCCCCATAATCCTCTGAAAGGATTTATTACCTTGAAGGATAAATTTTTATTTGTTTTGCACAACTAATAAGTGGTTATTATGCATGAAGCATATTGCTCTTTGTTATACCCATATAATTCATGGAAGAATTATGAGCCAACTTTTTGAAAGATATGATTTTATGGTACCGCATACCATTAATTAAGCACGCATTTATAAAAAGTGTGGTTTGAATAATGAAATTCAAAGGACGGTTTTATGAGGGGGAGCAATTTATTGAATTTACCTTGCAGGTAATTGAAACCACTAGAATTATAAAGATCAAGTAGATCATATTTGCTAAAACATTGAAGTTTATGCATAAATTATGAAGATCAATATCTATTCACGAAGAATAGAATATCCTGAAGAATATATATATGACCGGAAAGGTTAAATGTTGTACTCTTTTCCCTATGTGAGTTTTTACTTGAATGTTTCTCACACAAGGTTTTTAATGAGGCAACATGTGCAATGCAATTAACGAATGTGATGTACTCTTTTCTCTAAGAACCGTTTTTCCCACTGGGTTTTCGGATGGAGTTTTTTTAATGAGGCATGTGCATATCGTGGTAATCGCCCAAGGGGGAGTGTTGTAAAACATACGGACTCTGTCCTAGAAGGAAAGGAAAAGAAAGAATTCTAATCCTAGTCCATTTGTATGTGGGCTCTTACCGAAACTCTTAGACCTTGGCAGGACTATATATACATGGCAGCTCTATGTTGTAATTACCAATATTCAGAGAAATAAAGAATAGTCTCCCTACATCTTGTGTCTACTTGTTCTACTTTCATCTACTATGTTAATCGTGAGAGACGGAGAGGAGAAGGTCCTAACCGCTGGCAACATGTTTTATAACAGATAGTACATGAGTGTTATATAAAATCATCTTAAAATTCAGGCACTTGAAATATAGAAAAAGTGATTAACAAATATGTTGATTCATGATGGATGAGGCCGCGACGGTAGTACGTGTATTCTATGACGGGACATACGAGTATTGCTGGCCTGCATCGGGCATACACGCGGTGGAGGTCGTGACTCGTGAGAGAGGGCGTCTGGCGGCGGCGCATCTAGCTGCAGAGGGCTGGTGGTGCATCATGCATTCCAGCTGCGGCGGCCAGTGGCAGATCACCATATCAGGAGCTCCAGCATCAGTCCGGGCGAGCGGGCGACGGCTGAGGGCAGGCCAGGCCACGCCAGGCGAGCGGTGTTCCAGCGGTGGCTGCTCTGCTGCTTTCTTCTCTGTTCTACTACTTCCTTCTCTGATTAGTGCTGGAGTTTATTAGGACTTTGCAATTTTGAATTTGAGACAATGCCATTTCATATTAAATTATATGTGAATTTAAGACCATGCCAATTATTGAATTATATCATATATATATCGGTTCAATGCTAATTATTAATTAAATCTGAATGTCCTTTATTTTTTTTATTAGTCAAACAATTAAAGAGTTTGATTAGTGGTGAGTCAGACCTCTAAATTGCAGCAGTTCCCAATCGTAAACGAAGTAAATATGAAAGATCAATTAATAGTTTAAATTCTGAAGTATGCTGATTTTATATTGCCGGAATAATATTAAGATACACACCTGATTCCCAACTACTGCCAGTCAAATTAAGACTCCCTCCTGTAGGCAAAGTTGCCCATCATATTTTCAAAATTTATAGAGAGGGAGGCCGTAAGCTGGGAGAATTCAAGCTGTGGTCTGATCCCCTTTTTCATCAGTTAATGCAGCGTACTGTGTATAGCTCAACATATCCTAGTCATTAGGGTATTTTTCCACATCCTAGGTTGAGTCACTTTGATTTGTGGGGGCACTAAAATAAAAAACAAATAAAACCATAGGCTGCAACAACAGCTTCCGCATAAAGTAAAATACATGTTTGTGCCTCTTTCAGCTCAGCATTCTCTCTAGATGTTTTTGAGTGTAAACATGATTGATCTGTTGATATTTGGATTACACCTTCATTAAATATTACTACCAAGTATTGGATGTGAAAATTAGAGCTCTCTTATATAGAAGGTGTGTACGAGAGGAGTGGGCCTCCCATATATATATATATATAGTAGTGGATGGTTGGTTTGGCATAGGATATTTGAGCATGCCACTATGCAACCGATGTGAGGAGGCCCCCAAGTGCAACCTCCCCGCAACCGCTTCCACATGGCGGCTCCTTGGCTCCTTATTGGGCCTAGACTTTAGTTTTGTCCGGCGTTGGCCTAGATTTGTAGGGTAGATGGACTTCTCTCCTATTCCCTCTGTTCTAAATTGTAAGTCATTTCAAGAATCTTGGAGAGTCAAAGCATCTCAACTTTGACCAAAATTATAGAGAAAAATATAAAGATTTATGACATCAAATAAGTGTAATATAAAAATATATTTGGTGAAAAATCTAATGATATTTAGTTGATATTGTAAATGTTATTATATTATCATATAAACTTGGTCAAAGTTGAGATGCTTTGACTCTCCAAAATTCTTATAATGACTTACAATTTGGGATGGAGGGAGTAGTTCCTCTTGCGCAAGATAAAATACGCTTTGCCTGAATGTGTATTTTGATATGTTTTCTATATCTTTCGTGCATGTGTCCTGGAAATGATCAACTCACCAAAACTCATGGAATATGTTAGTGTATAAACCCTATTACTATGTTTGGTGTAGATTTTATATAGATATTGGTGGTTAAAAACATGCAATAAGGACCGCCAACGGTCATCATAGGGTGCATGCTTTTTTAAATGATTTTCAGATATGGCATTTTCCTATATCTCCCCTGGCCATTTATGGAGGCAGTCATTAGATGTGGCCGCCTTTGGTAATTAGAGAGATTATTTATTAAAATCATTTGGTATTAGTGTCATAATGATTTTGTAAATAACAGCAATTCAATTATTAAATTGAAATTCATAATTATCACAACACAATATATTACTTTGAATGTTTCGACACATCTTCACCATTTTTGAAAATTGTGGCGATTACATGTACCTATTGCAACATATTTTATATTGTTACAGTGCGATCACTAGTTAAACGGTAAAAACCTTGTAGTGCAATTAGTAACAGTAACATTTAACTTGTTATAATTCTAGTAACAAGAAATTCCAACACTTTTTTCCCCCAAAATACATTTACACATATATGTACACTCACCCTAGTTCTATGAAAACATTCGAGGAAACACGGACTAGAAAATTTTAAGCTTACAAATTCATGATAGGCGTCTCCTCGTGGACAGTGAAATCACTTGCGACAAATAGAGATGTGGAACTGCCAACTTGCCAACGCACTTGTTAATGGAAACAGATTGTTGGTGTCTGAAATTGAAGTTCATGGGTACAAATTCTTAATAAATTGTTCACATGTTTTTTCAGGAAGATGGAATGTCACAACCATAATATTGTACTTATTTGATTTGTAACATCGCAGCACCTGTGCAGAAAACATTCATAACACATTTCCAAAGGTAACCTCACAAATCACCTTTATTTTTTGAGCGAAGTTGTTTTATTAAGGTACACGATGAAAGTTGTGCTCGTTTTCAGGTGGGCTACAATAACTCCCGACGCTCCTCAACCCCAACCTCCTCAACCCCAACCTGCATGAAAGAAAGGAGATCCATAAGAGCTCCAACACACAAATTATACTATGTTTTTTAAATGAAAAAGTACAGATGAGACATACTCATCCTTAAGATCAAAAGGACTTAGCCGGTAGATGTTGAAGTTGCACTAAATTACCATTGAAATAATAGCTCAAATATATTATCAAATAATTCTAAAGAAATGTGAGCACCAGTAGATCAACACTACTACTGAACCATTTTCTACAGAATCCGGTGGTCATAATAAATGTTTCACCATTGGTTCAAAGGCTAGTGGGGCGCAGTGGGACAAAAAACCCGACAGCAAATTTTTTTTCATGGTTGAGTTAGTGTATGATCCAGCGAAAATAGTTGTGGTTATCACCGTCGGATGATACACCAACCCATTGGTGAAAACAAGTTTCACCACATGTTTTTGCCCACTATATACCAGACACAAACCGGAGGAGAAAATATGCTTCTCAACCGGCTTGAATGTAGACAGCAGCATTGGTTGTTTGAGCCAGTGTTGAAAATTGCTATCGCTGCCGACTCAGTTGACAAATCCTGCAGTGAAAGTCATCACTGCTTTTTCGGCTACTAAGCTCCACCTAGTATGATCTACTGGTGATAGCAATTTTCAGTGTGTTCGTCATATGACCCAGTGACAAAAACTGCCTAGAACAAAACTCTTCTTTATCACTCTCTCCACTTCTTATTAACCATTCGTGTGCCCTTTATTAACCATTCGTGTGCCCTTTTCTTTCACCAAGTTGGTAAGTGGTAACTAGCAACACTTCAATTTCATAGCGTGTTCCCTTGGATGAATTATGAATGAAAGGCATCTTCCTTCCTTTTAGAGTGCTTCTTGATTGTGGAGGCTCCAAAACTTTTAAGGTTGCACCCACACCAACTTACTTTAAAGATAATATGTAGACGTTATTTTAATTTTTTACTCGGCTATGTTATTTCCAATATATTGAGATGAATGTGATGGTGATCATCTTTGATGTATGAACTCGTGACTCGAATCGGATGTATATATATTTTTACTTATTCTGTAGGTTATGGGTCGTATAAGGAAAATGGACCCTTAACCCATTTAATTTGGATTTCGGTGTTTGATGACTAACGAATTTGCAAGTGATTATTTTGTAGTTTAACAGGGTGCAAAAGTGGCTTGGACTTTAGGAATGATGTGATTCGGATGATCAACACCTCAAGTAAAATATTAGAAGACATGTTGAAGATCCATAAGTGCATGCAAGAGTCCAAAACGCAAGATGAAAGAAGCTCGGACAAAGGCACCTCAAGAAAATGGTGCTGCCACAGCAAAGGACAGTGCACCGGACTGTTCTGTGAGACAGAGAAGCTTTGGCGTCAAGCAGCAGCAGCAGCCAGGGGGACACCAGACTATCCGGTGTTCACTGAACAAGGGTGTAGGTGCCATCGACAAAGCATGAACTAGATTTACTAGGACCAGATATGCATCGGGGACAAAACCACACATCTGTGAGGCCAATACTGAACATATGGGTGGGATCTATAACTAAGCACCATTAAGTGACTAGCAAAGATGTACCCAACGATCTTTGTAGAAGGTATTGATGTATCCCATGATGTCGGAGTAGATGTAATAATGTAATAGGTGGGGAAAGTGATGGATATGTTGGTGGAGGTTGCACAAGATGAAGTAAGTAGGTAGGTTTATATCATTTGGTACTAGTGAGTAATACACACGAAGATGATGACGGCGACAACTGGCGTAAAACAATCTTAAAACCAAAAAGAAATGGTGATCAACAGATGGGACTACAGGGAGACTTATCAATGTGATCGGCCTCCCAACCTTGATTAAGATAGAAAAGATTGTAGGAGTACCATAGTAGAGGAGCCACAGGTTTATAAACCCCCACCCCCTCTCCAACCTCCGAAGCTTACAAACCTGAAGACAATATATACACAAATACAATCTTGAACAAACAATATGATCTGGTCATCTTTCTTTGGACTCATCGAATGTCTCTACCAAGTCACCATAACGAAAATCCCAATTGTTATTGGTGTGCTATTCACAGTCTCCATCCTCATTGAAGCTCCATTACAGCCCAGTGTAGATGAAATCTTTACCTGGATCAATGCCTTCAAACTAATTCATCACTTACTTCTTGTTGCCTTCTTATTACGAGTGGCAATTTCCATCCTCAGGAAACAGCATCGCACTGTATACCTCGTTGACTATGCTTGCTTCAAGCCAAATTTCAATTGCCGTGCTCCTTTATCTTCCTTCATAGAGCACCTACATCTCATGCCATACATCGATGACAACACGTTCAACTTTGTAACCCGTGTTGCTGAGCGCACAGGCCTAGGTGATGAAACTTATCTCCCCCCTGCACTCCGCTATATCCCTCCTCAATGTAGCTTTAGTGATGCGCGTGATGAAGCAGAGATGGTCATGTTCTCAGCTATCGATGACCTTCTCACCAAGACTTGCATCAACCCTAATGATATTGACATACTGATTGTCAACTGCAGCCTTTTCGCCCCAACACCATCCTATACTGACATGATCATAAATAGGTACAAGCTACGAAGTGATATTCACAACGCACACCTCTCTGGAATGGGGTGCAGTGCTGGACTCATATCGGTTGGGCTAGCGAGCAACATTTTGCAGATTACATCACATGGCAAGCATGCCCTTGTAGTTTCTACAGAGACAATCTCGAGCGCATTTTATAAAGGGAGAAAACGTGGAATGCAAGTGACAAACACTCTTTTCCGCATGGGTGGTGCTGCTGTATTACTATCAACTTCGAGGGAGAGGGCTCGATTTCGCCTAAGACACCTTCTGCGAAGCATCACTAGCAAGCAAGATGCTTACAAGTGTGTTTTTGTAGAGGAAGATGATGAAGGAAATATAGGAGCCAACCTATCAAAGGACCTTATTGGTGTAGCCAGCAACGCACTAAAGATTAGTATGGCTGAAATTGGACGCCTTAGCCTCCCAATATCGGAGAAGCTACTTTTTCTGTTGTCTTGGGTAGCACACAAGGTGCTCCATGGGAGAACCAAACTATATGTCCCTGACTTTTGCTCGGCATTTGAGCACTTCTGCATTCATACTGGTGGACCAGCAGTAATTGATGCAGTCCAACGTAATCTCAAACTCCCAGACCAACTTGTTGAAGCTTCAAAGATGACACTACATCGATTTGGGAACACATCAAGCAGTTCTATATGGTATGAACTAGCATACATCGAGGCTAAGGGAAGAATGGGTAAGGGTGATCGAGTGTTGATGATTGGGTTTGGTTCTGGGTACAAGTGCAACCTCGCCGTATGGGAGTGCATTCACCCACCGTTCAAGGCTGACGATGGACCATGGACTAAGTGCATGCATCGCTATCCAATTGAAGCTTCCTAAACGCCTGAAGACTCGAGGCCCATCCACATTCATACCATATATTAAGATAATGAAAATAAAGTATATGCATATGTTATGTCATCGCAGGTATTGCATAGATTTGGTTGTGGTGGCTTCGTGGCATTTGGTGATGCTGGCCAAGGATATCTTCTCCCGGGCACATGGGTGGCAATCTAGTCTTAATATGGATAGCCATTAGCATACCAGGCTCTTGGCTTCGGGAAGTGGGTTCAGAGTTATTGTCTCAACTTGATGATAGCCATTAGCATACCAGGCTCTTGGCTTCGGGAAGTGGGTTCAGAGTTATTGTCTCAACTTGATGTAACGATTATGAATTACTAAATTATAAAAATCATTCCTTGTATCAAAATTAAAATTCACCTTGTGTTTAAGTAAACCAACATTAATTGTCATTTTATTTTTATCTAATTAAGAAGTTGATTATTTTACTGCATTTTCTATGAATATGACAAGCCGTCGATATTTTTTCAGCATATAAATATGACAAGGGAAGTGGTTGTGGAAATCGCATGGCTAATAGGAGACTAAATACTAATACAACTCTCCTATTTCGTTTCACTCCCATATCTCACTATCAAACCTAAGTACGAATTCATGTTTTTGTCGAAGTATAGGAGTTACACCACAAAGATTTTCATGACATACCTTGTTTTTATATTTGGCTATAATGCCTCGACCTCGATGTATGGAGTGAGCCAGTATCCTCTTGTACCATTTAATCTCATGTCATGCTTATTGGTGGTGAGGTGACTTCATTACAACTCTTCATGTCGCTAGAAGTTGTGGTACAACCATCAAATATCTCAATGGATTATTGTTTTGTTGCATGAATCACGTTGTAGCCTCAAGCTATAGCACAAGCTTAGTACAAAAAAGTTTCCTTTCCTACCGATTGTGTTTTATTTTTTAGAATTCTAGGGTCGAGTCCCTGTCTAATAACCAACAGACAAACTATAGTCATTACAGCACATCACATGAGGAAACCATCTGTTAACTGTTTGAGAGCGAAAGGCAAAGGTTTCCAACACTATGCCACACTAGAAAGGATAGTCTCTGCATCAAAACACAACTAAAATTGTGGAGTTGTCCTAGTGATGTGAGCTTTTCCTAGTGTTTTTTTATTCAATATTTAGTATAAACTTTCTCTAGCAAATGCCTCCAAGTGAGATTTATATGTGTTATGACTATTGTTATTGTTTTATTACTATTTCAATACACTAGGAGAACTCCACAATTTCAGTTGTGAAACCATGCTTGCACGCAGACAAGCTACTACAGCACAAGCAACAATAGCATAGCAACGATGCAGCACCCTCCAAGCCACCTCCATCCTTCAGAAAACCTTTCCGCTGGACACTTTGCTGGGAAAAGTTGTTGTTCAGCGTCTGCCCCCACCATTTCCAAGTAGATTCAGCAGTCACTTCCAGCGAAGCCAAAGCACTTGAGCAGCAGTCTCCTTGATCAGCGAGACTCTGTAGTAGAACTTCCTTCTTCTCCTCTGGGCAAAGAATCACCCACTTTAGAACCAACACCGCCAGTTTGTAAAGGACCATAGACATACTCCTCCACACTGTTTCTGAAAGCATGAATTGTTCCTAAGTTTCCAGAGGCTCCAAACAATAGCAACAGTAAACATATTTAACACTCCATTACTTTTATTACTTCACCAAAATTTTCCTATAGAATATAAAGAACCACCTAGCTGTACCTTAAAGACTTTAGAAACAACAGCCCAAAGCTGTTGAGCAACAACACAATAAAAAACAAATGATTAACTGATTCAAGCTCATTGCAAAAGAGACATGTAGAATCCTCCACATGTCTTCTTTTACTGAGATTATCCGTAGTTAGGAGTTTGTTCTTACTAAGTAACCATAAGAAATACTGGATTCTAGGGAAATTTTTTATCTCCCAAATTGAAGAAATAAACACAGGTTGGATGCCTCTGAAATTGACGATTTTATATAAAGACTAAACTGAATAAATACTATTTGAAGAAAACAGCCATACCAGGGAGTCCTCTTCATCATAAAACTTATGGTTCAGGCAATCTAAGATACCTCAGCCGATGTGGCGCCGTCGACGCAGAGAAGGATGCCCGAAACCTGTGCAGGGCCTTCTTCACACCTTGATGGCTGCCATGTGCCTCCTGAAGCAGCTGCGGCCAGAGAGCTGAAGCGTCGGGAACAAGATACGCCCCTGAAACAAGAGCAGACCATCCACCAGCGCCCAACCATCAGGAGCAGCGCCAGTTGCAAGCTGCGGCTGAAACTCTAGAGCTTGCTGGTCACTCTGGTGCTCTGCCCAGATGTCGTTGTAGAGGGAAAAGGATGGGCCAGAAACAGCCCGCACAGCTAGCGCCTCAGGGCGTTCGTAATGGTGCTAGCTACGTAGTTAGCTGATCTAGAGGCGAGAGATAAAAGTAAAGACTATATTATATAAATCTCCTGCACAGAGGATCCACATATCCATCTCTTAGTTTCTAGAACCACGTGAAATAGATAGCCTATTTGTTCATCGCTAGCAATTACTCTCTCTCCTACTTTTTGCATATCCACGTCATACTAGCTAACCAAACATAGCCATTAGGGACACCCTCAGAATCACGGCAGGACAAGGCGCCAACCACATTATTCAGCTTCCCCACATGATATTTGGCCGTGAGATCATATCCAAAGAGCTTGGTCACCCATTTATGTTGCGGGATCACGGTGAGTCGCTGGTTGAGGATATACTTGAGACCGTGCAGTCCGTTAAGGCATGTCAACACAAATATGGCCGCCCGTGGCGGACGACATTTACCAAGGCAATGAGCTCCCTCTCGGAAACCACCAGTTTGGCATGATGTGGCGCCACTGGCTAGCTGAAGAAGGCTACCGCGTCATCACTTTGATACAGCATCGCACTGCAGCCAGCGCCAGATGTGTCGCAGTCCACGACGAAACACTTGGTGAAGTCCGGAAGTTGTAGCACGGCGAATGAAGGAATTTGGAACATCATTCATCATGGCTTGAAAGGTCGCTGGGGCATTGATTAGGTCGATTGGCATGGCTAGAGATTCAAAGTGGCCACGATGAGTCCGGAACGTGGTCTTGGCGACATCATCGAGGTGCAAGCACACCTAGTAGTATACGTGCTGCTGAGATCAATCTTGGTGAAGAAGCGGGCACCCTTTAGCTCGTCGAGAAGCTTGTCGGCCACCGGAATAAGAAAGTTGTCCTTGATGGTGCAGTCATTGAGGGCACGATAGTCGACACAGAAGTGCCAGCTATTGTCCTACTTATGAACCAGGAGCACCGGGGAGGAGAATAATGCTTACAAACCAGGAGCGCCGGGAAGGAGAATAATGCTTACAAACCAGGAGCACTGATGAGGAGAATGGTGATGTTGACTCCCGAATGATCCCTTGGGCAAACATATCATCGCATTGGCGCTCAATCTCGTCCTTGAGGACCTACATGGTAGCGGTACTGCCGCGCAGCCACCGAAGGCGTGCTAGGCACTAGATGGATGCGGTGGTCATGGCGGTGACCTGGCAGCAGGCCATGCAGCTCCTCAAAGACGTTGGTGTATGTCTAGAGGAGCTCCTCATGCGCACCCCAAGGGTCGGAGATGGCACAGGTAGCTGGGCCAGGGTTGCCCATGCCTGTCCAGTGATGCGAGCACCCATTACACCAAAAAGCCATCGAGAGAGGTCGAAGGATGAGGTCCCATTGCTCATGCCTATCCCAAACGATAGGTCCCAAAGTCTGAAGCCACTAGACACCGAGGATGAGGTCAAAGACACTGAGGTCGAGGGTGAAGCAGTCAATGGCGAAACACTCGCACTGGATGACGACATCGGTGGCAAGGCACATGTTGGGGCTGCACACGCGATCGCCATTGGCTACCATGACGTCGAGGACGGCGCATGGGGTGACCGAGAAGCCTAGGTGAACGGCCACCTCGGAGTAGATTTAAGAAGTGCATGGAGCCGGTATCCTCTAGGGCCTTGAACGGAATACCACCAATAGTAACCTGCAACAACATGGAATCAACATCCCCGACGCTGGTCAAAGCATGCAACGATGTATCCAAGTCAGTGATGTCATTGAACAGGTCCTGCTCATCATCCGACAGATCCATGAGGAAGATGCCCTTCCCTGCGCACTTGTTGTCCTTGCAATATGACCCAGGCAAAAATAGCATTGCCCATTCGACTGTTTCTCCTGCATCTCAGCCAAGGAGAGATGCCAGAAACAAGGGCCTGACACCTGAAGTTTGCCATCTTGTGACGCAGCAACAACGCCTGCAGCACTAGATGAGACAGTGGCGCGATGAATGGATAACTTGGGTGGCGCTGAGCTATTGACACCTCCAGCTGTTGCTGCTCGTCCGCTCACGCCAAACTCATGGCATACTGCAGATCGATAGGGTGCTGCAGTTCCACGTCGGAGGCCAGAGGCTAACCCAAATCACTAGTGTAAAGGTCCAGTGCCGTTTGTGAAGAGAGGTCATCACAGCGTGAGAGCAAGGCGAGGAAACACCGTGAGTACTCCTACATAGTTCCTGTACGAACTAAGGCCTTGATCTCACCGAAAGAATTGGTGCGGATGGGCGGTCCAAAGCAGAGGTTGACAAACTCGACGAATCATAGCCAAGAAACCATCCCTAAGTCACGCTCCATCTTCTCGTACTCTGGTACACGATGCCCACGAAAGTAATCGTCATACTTTTTGAGCCATGTGAGCGGATCCGATAGATTCCCCGTTGAAGCGAGGGAATGGTATGTTCTATGGCCTGTGGGCTGGGATTCGCAGCATCCGTCGGTGTCATCACGGTAGCGCTCACCACGATCGCTCGCACGGCTCCCGTAATTGAAGTCGCGGCCTCCGAGGTCGAAGTGACAGCATCCGCAATCGAAGGCGCTACTGCCATGGTCGAGGTCGCAGTCATAGTCGCGGTCCCCGCGATCAAAGTCACAATCATGACCGCCAATGTCGAAGTAGCGATCATATCTGTGCCCGCCTTGCCCATAAAAGGCATGGCTCGTGGTAATGGTAACGTAGCGTACGTGTGCAGAAATCCAACCAAGCATGATCACTATCCTTCCTGTGCATTTTGTAGGCATCGTGGTCCTCACGAAGACTGTTCCAATGATGAGTGAAGTCTATGCCTTGTGCCACCACGAGTGTCCTCCTCGCCTCCGGCCCTGCCCTTGCCGGCATCGGCTTGCCCGATTCAATCCGTGCAAGACGAGAGTTATGGGAATTGAGGCGATTGGAGATGGTGGTGAGCTGACCCAAGATCCTATCAAGCTTGGCCTCCACATGCTGGCCATGGATGGCGATGCACCAGCAGCTGTCTTTGATACCAAATTGATGTGGCGTCGATGATGCGAAGAGCGCAGGGGAAAATGGAGTAGCAATTGAGATTCAGAATGAGAGCGATGTGGATAGCGAGGAAGCTTGGCAGTGGGTTCTTCTCCAGTAGCGGCGGTTGAAGCGCCAAGTGCCACCATCAGAGAGTTAAACCCCACCCCAACATAGGGTGGTTTATTCCTTGTTCGATAACTAATTACAATGCTGAAGTAGCCCTTTATAGATTAGGGGCACCCTTGACAACAAATAAACAAACTAATCTCCTAAAAATCCTCCCCTCTTCATGCCTGTTCCTAACAGCGAGGGCCTTAGCCACCGCATGGACCGGTGGTACGTCTAGGACGCTGCCGGTACTAGCGTCATACAAATGAGTCCACAACATCATCCCAGAACTCTAACACATTATCATCTCCCATCCTACTAAAAGTGCATTATGTTTTTTTTTGGTCAGGTCCCAAAAATTCTGGTAGGTCCTGATATTTGTACATGTGTTTCAGCTTTCTCGGGCTTCTCAGTTGTCTGGAATTTTGTTGATTAGAAATTCCGATCCATGCCCTGATGACTCATCTGAAATTCTGGTAGAATTTCTAGATAAGGGTGCTCTACCCCCCTAGAATTTCTGATATATGGAATTTTGGTCTATCTTATTAGTCATCGTACCCCTACCAGTTTTGCATTGACTTACCCCAATCCCAAAAATTTTGGTATGATCGGAATTCATTAACAGACTAGGGGCTAACGACTAATTGAGTGTGTGACACGTATATATATCTCCACCTTCTCTCACTTCATAACTCTTGCAACCACCAACGAACAAAATACATTCATTAATAGGTTAAAAAGTTACATTCATTGATGCTCTCTAACCCTCTCATCTCACTTGGATATTAGATTTCGGGATTTGAGTGAGTGAGCTTGAGTGGGAAAGAAAGAGTAAATCTGCAAGCTACGGCATCATCTTTGTGCACTTCTGGCAATGGGCCGGTGGTTTGTGTTTGACTTTTAATCTTGGATTGTTGAATCCTAGCCAGCTAGTAGGCATAGCCATGCATGAAGCTGTGAACACAAGATTGATATATGCCCTTGTGGTTCAGGTTGTGATGAGTGATTGCAACGGGTGTTACGCGATATATCTCTTGGCTTGTGGTGCACCGGTCGGAGATGGTGGTCAATGGCGAAGTTGAAGCTCAAGCGGGTCCATGCCGATTGATTGAGGGCGGTGAATGAAGGATGTTGAGGCTTGAACTGAGGGACCGGAGAAGCCAAGCGACTAGCCATGATGGTTTATACCTAGGGACATCGACGAGCAGAAGAGCACAACACTGCACGGTCGAGGACTGGTCGGACACGGCTCAGGATGTGGGGTACGCATCGGAGGACACTACTTGTGGAGGCTTGGTGGTTTGGGCCTCAAAACCACTGGGAGAAAGTTTTCGGGTTTGGGCTTCAAAACCAAGAGTGGAACTTCCAAGGAAGTGTGGCGTCACGTGGCGGAATCCTAGGGATTGCGTAGAGGCGACAACCAGTCTAGATAGGAAGCGGGACCGTCAGATCAGATCAGTAGAGATGGTTATGCCAGAATACCTTAGTGTTAGCTGGTGGACCTACTAGTTAGTAGAGTAAGCAAGGGGTTAAGTGGAAAATGTAATTTTCCTCAACAAATAGTAGAGGGCTAGCTACCCACTTGCCCTCTCATCACAATTGTTTAGGTTTTCCTTTATCTCCCTCTACCCCTTCTTTAGACTGTATGACTCGCAGATGCTGTAATCGTTCATCTATGTACATTGTGATCAGGAAGTGATGCCTTAATCTCACTGTGTCCTCCAGGATTCATTTCGAGAGTTATGTCTTTGTGATCCAAGTTGTTGTGTTCATTATTTCCCTTTTTCCACTTCTTTTAGTTTTTGTTCGATCTCTTACATCTGAGATTTTGGGGTGTTTTTGGTCAGTTCAAATCATGCAAGAACGTCTGCTGAACCTTCCTACCAGAAGAATTCGACTGAATCCATACGAGCACAAAGATTTGGTCAATTTCCTTTTCGGGGAGGAAAGAACCGTGTTCTTTGTGAGATTTGTTTTTTCCCGTGATTTGGCTCAATATTAGGCGATAACCTCTTAGAGATAGCCTCCCAAACTCCTTGTGATACTCTAGTAAAAGTTTGGTGGAGTTTGGAGTTGATTTGGTCGAGTTTTTTTGGACTTGGAATTGAATTTTATTGAAATCTGATCGTACATACCATACATGTCTGGTGTGAACGTTGGACATGTCCGGTAGGTCAAATTTTTGAATTTGGAGCCAAACTTTGGTGGAGAATTTCCTTAAGGTGTCTAGTTTATCAAGTTAAAATTTCATAATTTTTGGACACGGTTTGATAGGGATTTTGATTTTTCTCCCAGGGCTATTTCCTCCTTTGTTTGAGCATTTGAGCTCCGTTTTGCATGTGGTCTTTTGCATTGGTTAGCTAGCGGTTTGAGGGTTTTTTTAAGCATCTTAGTCAGTTGTTCACTTTGGTGTTTAATGTAGCCTCCTTGCCTCTCTTCAGTAGAGGTTGAGGGGTTTGGGGGTTTGTCTTCTCGGCCACTTACTAGTTCTATGATGCTTGGCCGTATGTTGAGAATCCCACTGTATCTGTCGGTCATCACCGGAGGTATCCAGCCACTAGTTGGCTAATGGATTTCTCGTGTTTGGGTGTTTGTGTCTTAGGGTTGATTTTGGGACTTCAGCCAAATATTTCGAAATTTGAGGCTCCCATTCGACCCGCTCTTCTGGTCGCCGTTTTCAATCCTTCAGAACCCCTCATCTCTCTTGTTCTCTACTGTTGGGTACTCTGGGATGTTTGTTTCACCCATTTGATTCAAGTGAATTCGGCCTGATTCACCTTTGTGGTTGATAGGCGAGAAGGAGGAGAGACAACGACAAAACAAAAATATTGTGACACAATCTTATAACACATTCATCACTTTGTTAATGGAAACTTTAGAGTAACACAAAAATATATGTTACAAGATTATAGACATGTGTTACAAATGAAAGAAGTTTCAATCGTTTCATGCTTGAACATTTCAATGTGTTCATAGAAGATAACTTTCAGAGTTTACTACCTACACAATCTCAGCACGCAAACACGACCTCTTCCAAGGTTCATAGGGGTATCTTATTTAAATAAACCACATTAGCCAAAGTATTCATTTGGCTTCTTTGCTTATGCCTACAGGGTATCGGTGAATGCAATCAGACCATGGACCATCGAGGTTGCTGGCAGACTGGATGCTCTTCCACACGACGCTATTGCACTTGAATCCTGATCCAAATCCAATCATCCATACCCGATCACCCTTCTTTATCCGATTCTTAGCATCGATGTATCCAAGCTCATACCAGACGGAGCTGCTCGATGTGTTTCCAAAACGGTGCAGCGTCATACGTGATGGCTCAACGTTCTCGTCTGATAGACAAAGGCTACGCTGGACAGCATCAATTACCGCCCGCCCACCGGCGTGGATGCAGAAGTGCTCGAAGGCCATCCGGAAATCAGGTACATAGGCCTTCATTTTTCTCTTCATCAGCAGCTTACGTGCAATTATTGAGAACACAAATAGCAGCTGCTCAGAGAACGGGAGCACAAGGGATCCTATTGCCGTGATGTTCGCCTGTAGCGTGTCACCAGCAACGGCTACAAGGTCTTTGGACAGGTTCACTCCAATTTCACCGGCGTCGTCCTCCTCTTGGAATGCACACTGATAAGATTTGTCACGGGCAGCAGTGGTTGTGCGTACAGTGTGCATGAGCTTAAACCGTGACATAGACCTAGATGTCGTCAATAGCATTGCAGCCCCACCCATCCGGAATAGAACATTTGGCAGTAGCATTGCACGGTTTCTCCCTGTGTAGAAGGGGATGGAGACGATCTCCGTGGAAACCACCAGCGCATGTGCATTCCGGGGGGCAACCTGCAAGAGGTTTTTTGCAACCTCCACCGAGATCAACCCTGCACTGCACCCCATCCCAGCGATGTGGATGCTGCGAACGTCACCTCGTAGCTTGTACCTGTTTACAATCATGTCGAGCAAGGATGGCACTGGATTGAAAGCGCTACAGTTTGTGACGACAATGTCAATGTTCTTGGGGCTGATGCATGTCTTATCTAACAAATCATCAATGCATGAAAATATGACCTGCTCTGCCTCATTACGGGCATCAGTCAAACTGTGGTATGGTGGCAGATAGTGGGCACCAATGGGGAGGTAGCTCTGATCACCAATGCCTGAGTGCTCAAGCATGCGCGTCATGAAATGAATTCTGTCATCGTCGAGGGATGACATGTGATGAAGGTGTTCAATAAAAGACGCAATTGAGACACGGCAATCAGCTGTATGACGGAAGCAAGCATAGTCCAAAAGGTATACATGGCGAGAAGAATACAAGAAGTAGACGAGGATACCTAAGCCAATTGAAAGGAATGTGAGCAGAAGCAGATGGGCATGCTGCCGCACTGCATGTAACCATATGATGAGAATCTTGGCAGGGCCTAGCTGTGCGGCTTTCAGCAATAGGATGGCTGCAAATAACACAACAACAGCGACAATAAAATTGTTCACGATCAGTTGGAAGACGTATTTTAGGCGCTTGAGACTAGGTAGTGAGTTCATGTTGTTGAGCTTGGCTCCTGGATGCGTGTTATGAGAGATTATATTAGACGGTATGCAAGAATTTAGAGGGGGCATGTCTTTCATAGCATTATATTTATTCATTGCCATTAAAACCTCATGGGGGAACATTTGAGGCAACTAAAAAGCATGCCTGCATACATAAAACACTTGAAAGAGGAAGTGTGCAGGCCATGTAGTGTGTCATTGCCTAGAATAAGTTGGGCATATTATAAACCTTTATAAAAATATTGGATCAAACTAATATTGATATGGTCTAAATGCTAACTTTATCATCACCTTCTTTGTACTTTAGTTTAATTTGGGGCTAGTTAGATCTTTTTGCAGTATATATATTACAATATTTTTTCCATCACAAATTTACATGTAAGGTAATATTTTTGTGTGGTGGATCAAGGCACACATGACTCTGTATACTTTAGAGAGAACGTGGAAACAAAGCTGTGGATGAACAAGATCGTTTTTGGGATATGAAGTGTGAACAGCATGCATCGTACTATCGATGTTGTTAGTTGTTGGCGGGCAGTAGGTTAAAATTTTGTTGGCATGTAGGGCCTAAACAGAAGGTGGCATATCGAAATATATTGATGCATGGAATGTACGTAGTAAGTAAAATGTGTTTCTCTAAAACTTAGTGGAATTTATTTTACTCTTTGAAGTTTTGATGACAACCTTGTCTTTTCACCGCTTGAATTTCATATATTTTTTAAGTTTACAGGTCGTCAATTTGGTGGACTCATTGCCTTAATTACTCTCCATTAAACTGAACAGTGAAGGATCCAAGATAAACCTTTAGGGGTTTCGCGCACGCGGGGGGGGGGGGGGGGGGGGGGGGGGGGTGTTGGTGGGGTGGCGGGGAGTGGGGCGCGCTCATGTCTAAACCATCTATGGACTTCGCATACATACAACAAATAGCTATATATGATATGTTATACATTTCGTTCAAGTGAAAATCCAAGACTTGAGCAATCGAGATATATTATTAAGTGCTAATTAGCAGCTAAATCGAAAAGGTTGAGCCAAAGTGTAAAAGGGACATGTTTCTCCTGTTGTTTTGACAAAGTACCATATTACAACCCTGTCAACTATGAGTTTACAGAGAAAAGAAACTTCAACTTGCGCAGTTAGCGTTATTTCTAACTTTAATGGGCATCTCCAAAAGTTTGCAATTCTATTTGGCATCCTTGATATTTAGAAAACAGGTGAAAAACTAATCTCCAACAGTATTGCAAATCACTTCCCTAAATTTGGGTACTTAGTAAAACCACTCCTCTGTGTGTATATTTGTGCACGAAGGGAAGCCGCACATCGTAGCTTCTCGCGGCCTCGACTGTCGTTTCCTTCCCGCGCGATTCTTTCAAGCCGTCGCCCATAATGTTATGCGCGACGTATAGGAATATGAAGTAAAGAATCAAGCCACAGAGGAGACACACGATTTAACGTGGAAAACCCCTCAGATGTGAAGGGGAAAAACCACGGGCACCAGCCAGCAACAATCTCACTATCTCAAGAGTTTTGGGTTACACGCCTATGGCGGCTTACAAGAGAATCAAGTCTCCACGAAACCCTAGCAAGGGTGTATATTTCTCCGTCAGAAGCCCGGCCTATATCCTAGAGTGAATTTGGAACAACTCCAACACATAATTTCTTCGCGTCGTCGCGAATCCTCGCCGCCGTCACTGCATTTATCAAAGACTATGGCCTGGCGGTGGCCGGCGCCGGCGTTGCTTCCTGCTAGCGTGCTGCGTGCAGCGTGTACCCAGCCGCCTGGTTGGCCCTCGCTCCCGCCTGTCTGCAGCCGGCCTGGCACCCCACTCGGCTGCGCTCTCCGTTACCGTTGTCAATTCGTGGGCAGAAACAGTGGATCTCGCGGGGTCGCCAGCAGGACTGCACCAACCGCCGGTCACGGCTTCCAGTGGAGAAGGCAACAGGATGG
Source organism: Eremochloa ophiuroides (assembly GCA_038502445.1). Classification (NCBI taxonomy): domain Eukaryota; kingdom Viridiplantae; phylum Streptophyta; class Magnoliopsida; order Poales; family Poaceae; genus Eremochloa; species Eremochloa ophiuroides. The sequence goes on along the minus strand of JAHLJS010000003.1, from coordinate 25,816,099 downwards.
GAGAATGGGGGTGGCGGAGCTAGTGGCTTGTTTCGTCGAGCGAGGAAACCGCCGAATGGACGAAGAGAATTCGCGGATTCTTTTAGGCTAGAAATTACAAATGACAAGCACAAGCAATAGAGGTCGGAGCCCAGGTAGAAAGAGAAATAAGAGGTTTGCTACGGTACCATCAAATAACTGTGGACCGTTGATCTGGATGTTAATTATAAGATATTACCTCCTATGAAGTAATAGGACAATTATAGAAAATATCTTTCTATTAGATCTAATATGCACGCATAATCTCACTTTCCTATATGATGAGATTTAAAGTTTTTATATAATGTAGAGACAATGCTACGCATGCATGCAATAGTTGGACACAATGCACACATGTAGAGTATTGTAGAGACGTGTTTTTCATGATATGGTCATTCTATTTAGAGCTAATACAAAGATCTTTATATTTATCCTTTCATATTTAATACACAAATTTTTTGGAACACAATAGACCCGTCAGGTGTGCAATAAAAGAGTTGCATTATAAATTTTATATGCATGTAACATTTCGAATGATATGTGGTAGATCTAGTAATTTATTTTTAAAAATAATTCATGTAACATATTTTTATGTACATAACTCGTCCATTCTCATAAAAAAGTGACTGCCTTTGTGTATATTAACGTGTCAAGACAAAATAATTATGCGCATAAGAATTTAGAATATATAAATATGCATGTATAAAATACATAGATAAATAATCATAATGAAAAGGAAGAATATCCTCATCATTACCCATAATCCATCCTAAATACACAGAAAGAAACGATATAGCCGTGCACATGAAAAAGGAAGGACATGCACGTCCGCCTATGCATGCCGTGATGAGAGGGATTTGAGAATATTTTTTATTTTTCTATGTTGCTTAATCAATTAATTAATTAAAAAAATAAAAAAAATCAACGGCTCAGATTTGTTTGAGATATTACCTCCTAAGAAGTAAAGAGGATGTAGCATTGCCCTAGAAATAATACAACCATGACATTCGCGTCTATTAAAATAGTATATGTTTAACCAAGTTTACATAGAATATTATTTATATATTTATGTCTCTTAATCGGTATATTACGAAAGTGTATTTCATAACAAATCTAATGTTATTTATTTTCTTTCATAGTAAATGTCAGTGTTTTTTATAAGTTTTGGTAATAAACTTAAAAGCATTTGATTTCTGGAAATGCAAGAATTGCATTCTCCTTTTGGATGGAGAAAGTAGTAAGAAGAAAATAATGATCATTAGCCTTTTCTATGCAATATGCAGTAGTTCCAGATAGCTTCAATTTGGTCTTACAAAAATTGTTGACTTAACAAATAAATAATGCGCTTGGGTGAATTCTTTACCTAGTCCCAACATCTTTCAGGGTCTATTAGTGAGTGGGTGGCTCCATTCTGTATTTACATGCTCTAGAGAGTGGTCTTGTAGACTATATACCATTTGACATTTGATACTAGGGCGACAACTTTCATAAGAAATTGAAAACAATTAAATTTTAGACTTGCTTCACTCGGAACGATTTCTGTCAATGTGTCCTACAAATTTGGAATAAATAGGTAATGAATTTGGTCCAATGTTGTTTAGCATAATACTTACCTCAAGAGCAAGACATGTCTTGCTAGAACTTACATCAAAGTGGACAATTCTCAAAGAGTTCCTAACACTGCCCCAGAACAACCAATCATTGCCAAGTCAGAACCCCTTATCATTTAGCGATTCGCACTGATGTATTTTTTCGATTTGAACTTGAAACCTCAACGTTTACGTGGCACAAACAAACTGAGCTACACGACACATGTGACAATAAAGTTGATGCTATTCTTTTAACTACCCAATTTTGATATTTATCACTTCAAACATTCTCGAATGAAAATGTTGTTAACATCAAAATTGTACGTCTCGTTAAGTATTACAACTTTGCTGTTGACTTTGCCACCATTCGACAATGTTAATCATTTAAAATCTGATCAGAGAATATATTGAATAATTGAACTTGTAATCAATCATAGAATAAAAAAAGTAGTCAACTAAAAAGTTTTTAAACCTCTTTATATTAAAATCTACAATTTTGATATTAAGTTTATCTTATCCGATTTTATCTGAAAAGATTATAATCTTTTAAAAAAGTCTCTCACTAGTGGTTCAAACCATGACCCATCAGTAATAGGTAGACTATCATTGTCGATTTGTGGCTTCAACCTGCAGTGATAATACCTGACTGCGTATGGTTACAGAGACCAAATTTTCCATTTTCTAAGAAAGATTGTGTAAAAAGTGTTAGAGTGTGCAACGGATTAGGCCCAACTCGCTATACCCACAAGTTGGCACCCCTCGGGCTCAAGTCTACCGAAGTCCACAACATATATACCTAGCCTTTGGGCCTAACTCAACTCAAAAGACTACCCTGATAGGTGAGGGCTGCCCCGCCTTATATGTTGTGCTCCACCACTATCAATTACCGATGTGGGACTAAACCTAACAATCTCCCCAGTCACACATTGGACTCAACAATTCACATCACACAACCCCGTGTGATCTCTGGAAGACATTTTTCAGGCCCCGAGTTCAACGCTCCATGTCACACACAACCCGTGTGAACCTCTGAGACGTTAACGGGCTCCCCCGTCACTGTGTGATCCCTGAGATTTTTTAGGTTTTCCAACCATGGGCTCTGATACCACTTGTTAGAGTGCATGGTTAATTCCTAGATCTGAATGGATCTATTAACCGACAAACGCGGAAGCATAATCTCCATAGAAGAAAATACGCGAACGAGAACAACACCGAGGCACAATGTTTTTTTAATGAGGTTCAGCGATGTGCCTAATCCTCGGGGCATGACTACGGTCGCTCCTCCCCATAAACAGCAGCTACACCGGCATCGGGGCGATCCCGTCGGCCTCGCCGCTGCCCAAACCAACCGCCAAGTCGTCTCACGGTTACAACAGGGGTTGCCTCATATTTATGGCCTCCTAAGATACAGAGTTTGACTCCAACTCTATCCTAGCCCTTAATACAACTCAAGTCCTAACGTAACCAACTTATACACACATTTGACACATATCTAACAAAGAATTCCACAAAATTAGATGTTGAGTTTCTGTGTTGAAGCAACAAATTGGAGCTCAAATTCACTTATCAAATGAGCCTTCCAAGTAGCTGGGAAGGTGGCCTCATTGTTGAAGATGTAGCCCTTCCTCTCCTTTCAAATATACCAGACCAGAATGAGGAATGGATCCATGAAGATATGTATACGGAGTTAAACTCTCTTGTGCATGATCATTTGATAGAGATTCTCCTAATCGACCACTACATGCCTAGCATAAACCACCTCTTAGTAATAGAGGTGCATTCGAGAAACAAATCCATAATTGTACATAATTCTATCCCTCATCCAAGTGTTTCTTCCACCTTCTCAAAATATTTCTTGTATTGAGGCGATCACCTGAAGTAACCATTCGAATAATTTGACTCTTGGCTTACATTTAGTTTTCCAAATCTATATATAAGGGCTAGGTGGGGTTATGGAGATGAAAACATGGTCATAGTTGGTTCTTGAAGTATAAGCTAAGCACCAAATATAAGACCAAATGTCATCATCGTGATATCTCAAATATGGTCAGAACATTCTACAGGGTTTAAAGTCATTAAAAGCTAACCCTCACATCGGCAATCTGAAAAGCATAATATTGTTTCAAGGAGAGCCTTCTAAACTGAGATATCCTGCCTCTTAGCGAATGAATAGAGGTTGGAGAACTTGAAACTTAGAGGTTGGTCATCAAAACAATCTTCCTAAAGACTAATTGAGGAACCATTTTTAGACGTAAATTTAGTAATGCCACCATATGAAATGTGCAGATTAAAAATATCCCACCAAAAGAGAACCTTTGATGGGGGACATGTGGGACACTTTTGATGTATAATAAGAATCCCAAACTAAGTGAACTCACATCACATTTTTCTATTGTAGAACTTTTCAAGTTGCTTCAAGGGGCCTCATTCTATAGATATAAATTTTGTACACTAGACTCCAATCTGTTAAATTGTAGTCCTTGGCATCAGTGGCAATTCCTATCCAAAGGAAGTCTTTTCTAAATTCGTCAATGACTTCAGTGACCATTTTTGGAAGTTAAATGAGTGTATATAGTAAGTTGGCAAGGAGGACAATGTTGGTATTTATTAAGACACACAAGAATAACCCGCAAGCAGATGGATACCTATGTATCACTTCACCCAGGAGTGTTCCAAAGTATCATATTTATCCACAGGTAAGATGTGAGAGAATAACAAAGTCTATACTTAACCCCTGAGTAGCATCTCCAAGGTCTTCTAGTTCTAATGGTGGTAAGATATGTCTAATATTGTTCAACTTGGGATATTACATTGGAAAAGACACCAACAGAGGGTGTTTTCCTTAGTAACCAGGTCCTACTTAGCCTACAAATGGGAAGTAGACTACACAAGATTCAATGAGGCTATACGAGGCACTCCCACGAGCTACCACCAATCTGGAAGATAGGATGCATCTATGAGTAATTGGGTCTAAGCACCACGCTTACGTTATGAAAACAACTGTAACCGAAAAGCGACAAGGATAAAAATACTCAAAAGAGAGTCACAAACCTAAAGAACAATATGAAACAATGTTACTTACTTGAATAAGAAGTCGATTATTAGACAAAAATCTCTGAAGCAAGTTCCGGAAGAACTTGATTCTACACGTACAAGCTGTAGAGGGGGCATCAACATGCCGGCGCTTTCGCCAAACTCTTCACTCGAACTCTCTCTTTTTATTTTTAAATAAGACTAGTCCTAATCTCTAGAGGACTAAAAGACTAATTTCCTCTTGAATCCTATCTAGGGTCTCTTGATTCTAAAGAAGGCTCAGGGTTTCTGCCCAGGATGAGGATGATTCTATCAATGAGATACAGGGTTGTATTTATAGGATGGGGCATCAATTCTGGACCCTTAGACAAACCGACCTTGAACAACGGCATAGATGCAATCTTTAAGGTAGTGGAAAATTGACCTAGCAAAATGGGGAGGTTGATAGGAGGGCGTACGGGCTGGTCCGCCTAGGGGTGGGGTCGATCGGCTCCACCTGGCAGCCACTCCTGGTCAGTGTTGACGGTTGTTAATGTCAAATATTTACCATCAACATAACTTGAATAAATGCCTAAAATGGTCACAACATGTAGTTATAGGGTTTGATTCTAACAAGTTCCACGAGTTTTAGTGTTCTCACTTATTTTACAGGATATTTAACTTTTCACTAAATAAAAGTATCTCAAATGAGGAATTAGAGTTCACCATTATGTATATCTCATCACGCTGATCGAAACGGACCTACAATTTGCCATATTTGGAGTACCAAAGAGAAAGATATTGAATCTACAATGAACACCGGCATAGGAACATGCTAGAAGACACCAGAAGATACTCGACCAAAAGTAGGGCCTACTTGGCATAGGGGGAGGTTGGCCGACCAACCCCCAGTTTGGCCGAACCACCCCGGAAGCCATTTCGTCTCCTCTTTTTCGTGGGCTTTTGCACCGCCTTAGGGTTTGCATACCCACTATTGATCAAGGTTGGTTTGATCCAAGGGCTCTGGTGCATCCCACCTCCCTATTAAGCAAGCCCCTAGCCCCTGAGGCGAATAATCTCTGAAATCCTAATTCATATTCTCTAGTTAGGGATCAATTGAGAGGATTCCCATGAAAGGATCAACCTCTCAAAGATCAAAAGAAGATTAGTCCTCATTAGGATCTAGTCTTAGAAAATAGGGAGAGAGGAGAGGTGGAAGATTTGAGGAGAGGTTGGCCTGTCGGGACCCTCCTCGACCTTGTACCTCGATGGATCGTTCAACTATGAGCTAAATCCTGGTTCTTCTATTGGTATTTTCATATTTCCTAGTTAATTAAATTCGGTTCATTACTTTTTATTTTACTTACAAGAACTCCGCTTGTATTGAGTGCTCTAGTCTTAAGACCTGGATTAGAGTAGTATTCATTAGTGTAGGCCTGGTGTCTAGGCTATTGTTTACCTGAGTTTACACCCAATCTTCCGGTTAGTTTTGGTAGCCCTAGAGGTGACAGCTTTGTCAGGCCGTTGCAATTCACCACGTTAGGGTTGGTATTCATGGAGCTTTTGGCAGCCTTCCCCCGACTACTTTTTTCTCACCTCCTTCGAGAGTTAGAAAGATACTGTTACTCCAAAGTAAGTATAGTAACCCTGATCCCTAGTTATCTAGTATAAGCCTAGAAAGCCCCTCTTTGCCCACCAAAAACATATATTTATCTTTTCTATCATTATCTCTAGGAAATCTTGTTAATTTCTAGGACACTTCACGTTCCTCGTGGAAATCGATACTCTGGAATACTCCTGAGTGAAAGCTAAAGCGGTGTCCGTACACTTGTGGATTTATCTGTGTGCGTTAACAAATACCAACATTCAGCTTTGGCGTGGTGTCATTTGGTATCTTCTAGAGTCTTCTAGCATCAAGTTTCATCACGGTTATGAAATTGCGTCTTCCGAATTGTTCCTTTCTTGCAATTTCTAATTAGATCCTGCTAGAAACAATGATTCAATAAAACTCATGGAAATTGTTAGATTAAACCCTAGTTATCTAGATGATCACTTTTAGTCATATGTGTATGGTGTATTGATGGTTTGTGCCGATGTTAACTACAGTCAACAGACATGACTGAGTTTACTACTTGCAGTCTTCCCGAATAAGTTACAAAGTGGAGCTGGCAAACAGTCTTCACTCTATTCTGCATATTAAATGTGCAAAATCTCTTACCAGATGTTTGGTTGTTCTAAGAGGAAGACCAAGGTAGGTAAAGGGGGAGTGTTCCAAGTGTGCAACCAAAAAGACTCCATTTAGAAGAGCAACTTTTGATTTTGCAACATCGATGGGAATCATGCAGGAATTCTGATAATTTCCTTTTAAGACTAGAATATGCAAAATTCTTAAGGAGTGCTTTAAGATAGAGGCGTTGTTTGGTGTCAGCTTGCTTAAATAGAAGAGTATCATCAGCATATTGATTTATTGGAAAAATATCTTGTCTCTATTTGGCAAGGGTAATCCAAGGAGGCCAAAGGCGTAGGCCTTGTTGATGACACTTTGCAACAAATCTACAACTAAGACAAACATGAGTGGAGAAAGGGGTCTCCTTTTATGACACACCTACAATTGAATTCCTTACTAGGCACTCCATTGAGAAGAACTGAAGAAATACCTGAGGAGACACTCTTGATCCAGTTATTCCATTTGGTTGGAAAGTCCGTAATTGTCATGATCTACATGATGGCAGTATGTTGTAGTTTATCAAAGCTCTTTTGAAGTCCAACTTAATTTAGCATAATTATTTCTCTTCTTGAGTGGTTACACTGATGGAGAAATTCAAAATCCCATCCAAGGCAATCTTATATAGTATATCCTTGCAAAATAGAATATTTTAATTTCTATCAATGGCATTCAAAATCTTCTATTGAAGCCTATACCTCAAACTCTTGGCGATGATTTTCATTGAAGTATGCAACAAAGAAATGGACCTGAAGTCTGAGAGACCCTCTCTCGATGTTCTTTCTTGGGAACCAAAGTATATAAGAGGAATTCAAGCAAATGATAGCAACATTATTGATATAGAACCCATGGCATAAGGAGTAAAATCAAGCTTGATTGATTCCCAACAAGTCTTGAAGAAAGCCCATTAAAGCCATCAGGGCCAGAGGGCTTTATCAGTAGGTTGACAGTGAATAATATCAGCAACCTCTTAAACGAAAAAGGAAGGGTTAAATCCTATAGAGGAGTAGGCATGATCAGCGCGTCTAGGTTGAAGACCATTTGTGGGTTAGAAATAATCCCCATCCGTTCTTTAAATTCTTTCTAGAAAAGGGAAGCTTTCTCTGCATCATCAGCCACGATTCTACCATTTAGTCATGTGATATGCATGAGCAATAGCATTTCTCCTTAGCCATTGAATGAAAAAAATGTGCTCTCATCTCCAAACTTGAAGATTATTAGTGAAATATTGTTTCCAACAGATTTGTTGATACCTTTACGAGCTTGCCTAACTAGTCTTTAACAAATATTCTATTTTTTCTCCAGCACAAAAAGGATCATCGTCCTAGTGAAAGGGCTTGTAGCCTAGTGGTTACACGAGACTCAATAGCACCTCAATAGGCTGCTCAATTTTTAAAAGAAGATCCTCTTGCATCCATCGATGTTTGGTTGAATCCCTTTGAAGATTATATCATTTCTTCCTATCCAGATGGGGAGCTTTCAGCGCTTAGTTTCAGCCGTAGAAGAATATTTTCCTCTGACAACAAATTAAAATCAGAATCAGCTTATTTTTAACATAGAGAATGCAACCTTGTATTGAGAGACGGCAGCGGCGCAATTCTCCTACATGTTTGGTTACAACACCATATCATGTTTGGTTACTGCTCTCACACATCGACACGTGTCCTGTCATGCAAGCTAAATCTCCCCAAAATATAGTTTGCTCGAATTCTCCAAGACATATATATTTTCGTGTCCAGAGTGGAATTTAATGACAAAGTCGGTGGGAAAAAGGTACTTTGCCAAGGACAAATAATGAGTCAAGTGGATAAAACTAGACCGGCCACCAGCCGACTATTAAATTTGGCTCTCTTTTTTTCAAACTTTTTGCTCAGCCGTTCTATTCCTTCATTTCTAATATTGTGCATGCTTATATCACTTTCGTTTGTTTTATAAATGTTTAAGCTAGGTTTCAATTATTTGGTCGACCTCATGTCAACATTCAGACGTATTGCCATTGTGAAGCCTGCAACTCTTATTTTAGTTAGTGTTATTACTTTTTATTTATTAAACCAGTAGTTCAGCTACTATTTTTTCGAAAGAAGCGCGTCGACATCAGTGACTTGGACATCAGTCACGTAGGACCAAGATCTGGCCGACTAGCCGTGCAATTGGCAATTGGCATGCTTTGGATCATGGAGACTGCCCCAGCCACCTTCTCCCATTGGACCGCAGGGATGGGCATGACGCTGATGTTTCGGCTAAGTTCGCTCACCTCCAAATCTCACTATGCTGTCCCATTTGTGGGGAGGACTGGAGGAGCAACCTGCCTTGATTTCGGAAAGAATATGCTTTTGTTCTGATAGAGAGACTCTCTTCGCTGTACTCGCTTTGTCCTTAAACAAGTGTTATATTAATAATATCGGTATCATCAAATAAATTTATTTAAAAAAACTCAGCAATATATCTAATGATACTAATTACTATTTTTAATGTTTTCTTATATATATTTAGTCAAAATTAAAAGTATTTGACTCTTTAGTAAACGCAAGACTCTTATTTAGAAACCGACGGATCGGAGTATATATATGGTTAAAAGACCTCTGCTCGTACGAGTCGTGGATCCCACAGCTCCCTTTCGTGCGCCTCTAAAGTTTACCACACCATCAACTAAGAATCAGCCAAAAAAATGGAGAAAAATTGTCAAGACCACCAATAAATAAACTTTTTTTTTCTATCGACATCATGTGAGGAAGACATTCTATACATTCTACTTCCAAGATGATTTTTCTCGTGCACGTTAGTCCTTGGCTGTTTCAGTCATCTGCGTGCTCTGGTTTATTTTTGCCCACCGTTACCTTCACTGTAACACAGTACACACTTGTCTTCGGTCAATATTGTTTTGGTTATCTGAAAAGTATGACTGTGAGTCGTCCCAGAATATAGGAGTATGTTAGGTGTTAACACTATACAAACAAATCAGTCAAAATCAGCCATAGACGCGGAACGGCTCACCCGTGGACCGAGGAAAACGAAAGAAAGGAAGGTAAGAAAGACGAGGCTGCGTTCGCTTCAGAAGCGGATAATGTGCACCTTATTCGATCGATGCGACAGATAAGTGCTAATCCATTCGCCGTTCGGACATGATGTGACATATTAGTCCCCAATTTCCTCCTCACGGGATGTATAAAGCGATACGTAGCTTGCTTGGTGCTCTAGACGTTGAGTACTATCTGGCAAGGTACGCTGCTGCCTGTATAATCGGTATGGAAGAGCATGTAGTCCATATAGAAAAACATAATCATATAGTTTAGTACCTGCTTGCTTAAGTTTAATTAATTATAGATAAAAATATATTAACATATAGGATATTAAATAATATCATTAGATTTATTACTCATTGTATTTTCATAATAAATTAATTTAAAATCATAAATGTGAATAATATTCACTATAAATTTGGTAAAAATGAACTAATTTTGTGGGCACATAACCTATAGTTGTATGTTTTTCTAACGGAGGGAGTATCACCTATAGTTTTGTTTTCCAGATATACATTGGCAAGTATCTAGATATGTGATATTTCTAGATACATAATAAAATTGTGTGCATCTAGAAAATGTCAAAACAACTTATATAATTAAAATCGAGGGAGCAGTTAATAAAATCAAATCAATGTCAAATGTCTATTTAGGATAAGAAAATGTATAAACTGTACTCAACGGTGTGCACTACAATAAGTACTCGGTATTTTAATTTATGGAAATTGAACTTGGATAGTTATACTAAGAGCAACTCAAGATACTCTCTAAATCCTTTATAAATGTTAGAAATAGAGATTTTGGTGAAAAACTATACTCCAATAGCTTATCTAAATGGTTATCCCAAATATAGCAATCTTCTATTCCAGATTTTTCACTAACCAAAAACAGAATACAAGAATGGCTCTCTTAAGTGCTCATTGAGATATAAAAAAACTGTTGGAGAGTGAAAAGGTATAGAAAATAAATTTTATGCAAGTGACTCTCCAAATGATGATTTAGAGAGTGAAATATAGAAAGATTCTTGGAGATGCTCTAAAACAACGAAAAGATATGTCTATGATGTTGATATTACACAGTGGTTCATGAACAAAGTTAGAGCTCTTTTGGAACATAAAAATTGTATACAATTCATATAGGGATTTATTCATAGGAGTAAACATGAAAAAAAATCATGTATTCTAAAGAGGACTAATTTTTTTAAAAAACAAATGTGACAATATATATTTGTTTTATAAGAATGTGACAATATCTAGACTTTCACAGTGCAGTTTGCTTGTATTTGGTTGCCTACATAGGCTCTTAGGCTAGCCACATCGTATGAATTTGACAGAGCTGAAAGAAGAGAAGAGAGTCTTCAAGCATCAAGTCATCACGATATGCTGACTTCAATGGCCTGTTCGCTTGAACAAACTTCTAGTAAATACTAATCACATTTATGACCCTAAATAAATTTATTATGAAAAATAATTTTATAATAAATTAATCCAATGATATTTATTTGATATTATAAATGATAATATTTTTTATCTATAATTGATCAAATCTAAGATACTATATTATGCTAGAATTACATGTTTTCATAAACGGATGAAGTAGTTGTTAAGGAATAAACGTCTCGTTAAGAGGATGCAAGGAGAAATGCAGACATCTAGTCTCCTATGGATAATTTATATCTCCTATGACAACGAACCGTGAACCGAGTGCAGATTGCAGAAGGAAAGCAGCATCGCACAAGGCATTGTTTTCTAGTAGGATAAGGCTGCGTTTAGTTGACAAAGTTTGTAAAATTTTGCAACTGTAGAAATTTCGTTTGTATTTGATAACTTTTGTTCAATTATGGTCCAAGTAGACTCAAAAGATTTATTTCAAGATAGACAGATAAAAAGTACAAACATGTAACAGGTGCTACTTCATTTAGTACTCTATACAGACGGAAAGTACAATTGATGTGATGGGGAGGGAGAAGGAAATTTTTCAAACGCAGCCTAATGGTACCGACCGGTCGTCCGTCCCGCGCCGGACGCACCCACCGCGCTGGTGCGCCCAGCCCCGTGTCGCGAGCGGGCCGCGGACGACCGAGTTGGCTGTGGCCGCGTACGGCCGTCCCTAACGGACGAAGGGTACCACGGAGACGGAGGGAAGGCTGAGTCTGCGTTCATGCAGATGGTGCGAGTGCTGCTCCTAAATAAAGAGTGCGGTGGTTTTTTTACCTTTTTTTTTCTTTTTTCTTTTTCCAATATTTTTTTATGCAGATGGTGCGAGTCCTTTTTTTATTTTTATTTTTTTCTTATTTATTTTTTATTTCTATTTTCTTATCTTTTCATTTTAAAATATTTATATGTCTTATTAATTCTTTGTATGTATGTTGTGAAAGTAGATTAGGGATGTTGTATATATTATAATTGTTTTAGATGCATATTACAAGCGTTACTTAAAATGTTTTATCTTTTTTTTTTGACGTATGTTTGAAAAGTATGTTTCTAATGTTTGATCTCGTGTTTCAAATGAATATTTGTAAGTGTTTATCTTGATGTTTTATATGTTTTTACATGCATTGTTGCAATTGTTGTATTTGAATGTTGCATATGTTTAAGTGTTTTTCATGTATTTTTTCAAATGTTTTATACATATATTTCAAGTGTTTCACTAGTTTCATATACATGTTGCAAGTGTTGCATCTAAATGTTTCAAGTGTTTCAGTAGTTTCATATACATGACGCTCACATGCTGCCTTTTCCTTTTTGACGCGCGTACAGATGGGCCTCGCGCGCCGAACGTCCAGATGCTACACGGGTCAGCTGACGCACGCTGCGGAGCAGAACAGGCGCGGGCGGACAGGCGTGCGGACGGACGCGTTGGTCCGGACGTCCGATTTCTGGCATGACCCTTTCTAGTATTTCATTTGTAGATTTTCTGCGATTTACCTGGCACTATCTTCACTGGATAAGACCTGTATAATTCTGGATAAGTCGGCATCTCTGTGAGCTCGAGGCTTTTGTAAGCCCATGCTGACCATGCTGCTACGTTCCAAGAGGTCATCAACCACTATGTTCCACAGCATCAACATTTCGAAAACGATTAGATTTCTCCGTTGCGGACCCGGCCTGGGGGCCAAATTTTTTTGTTCATTGCTTTCCAAATATCGGGCATGGCAGCTAAGAGCACAAAGATCTTCCTCGGGGACCATACCTTAGGACGCGGCGATCAAGCTTTGTATATGCTATATATGGCGCGTATGCAATTTTACTCATCACCTATACGGTGAGGGTACAGAATTCATAAACTTAGAACAATACAACATAGATCCAATGTAGTCAGCTGTACTCACTCTCAACAATATTTATTTTGTATGCAAAATCAGAATCTTTGCAACAAATTGAATTATTAGGACACTTTATATAGCTCGTTTGGACTTGTGTATATATGTCAGCCTTAGACCGAACCAATCATGAACCATTTACCATTTGGAAGTTGATTTTACCAGAAAAGTTCAATGAATGGGAATGGGGAAATCTGGAAGTAACATTGGATTGGGTAATGCAAATGAAGTAACTCACGTAAATGAAGGATGTAAATCAAAGATACCCTTTTTTGAGAAAAGTAAATAAATAAATTTAAGGGTATCAAAACAAGAAGTATTTTGAAGCGTAATAGTACCAAGAGACACTCAAATCCTTCCTAATTATTAGCAACAGAGATTCTGATAGAAAAACACTCTCCAACAGACTATTTAATTGGTTATCCAAATATAGCTATCCTCTATTTCGGATTTTTCGCTGGTCAAAAATAGATAGCGAGAATGATTCTTTAGAGTATGTGGAACATATAGAAAATATGTTGGAGAGTGATAAGATGATATAGAAAATTATTTTTATGTAAATGACTCTTTAAATGATGATTTAGAACGTGAATTTTAGACAGACTCTTGGAGATGCTCTCAGGGTCTATTTATTTGAATACAAGAGTTAATTGGTAACTAGCTAAAACTTGGTTAAATTTAGCTATATTGCATCTAGAAGAACTAATAATAGGTAGGCTATTTTTAGCAAAGTATTTAACTAGTTATTAGTCAACTCCTAGCACACCACAACTAATAATGAAGTCTAATTTTTAGTCCCAACTAGTAACTAGCCATGTGCATCAAATCAAACTGATCTTAGGCCATGTTTGGATTCACTAACTGATAATAGTTAGTGGACTAATAACTCATTATCTAATTTGGTCTAGCTAGCGTGGGATACTCCGATTGTTATCTAAAGATCCAATAAAATATTATTTATTCAATGTTTGGCTTCATAAGTTATAATTATTAGCAAATAACTTCTATCCATGGGCATGAAATAGGGTCTAATTAAGGGTCTGTTTAGTTCCATCCTGACGGTAGTTATTAATCAAATAGATAGTTACTAGTTGAACTTTTAGATAATAATTATCCTATTAACTGGACCAAATTAAATCAGATAGTGAATCAACATGGCCTAAATACTAATTTATTAAATATAAAGATGTGATTGTGATAACTTGCGCTGGGAAAATGAGTCCAAGAATGACTTTTCTCCCCTTGCCGCGCGGTCCCACTGCCAGCCGGAACCCACAAGGATCCGTGAGAGCGACGGGGAAAAGGGCTCTAGGCGTTGCGTAGCTAGACCTAGACGTGGTTGCCCCACTGGAAATCCCGTCGGAGCCAATCACAAGTGCCCGCGCCGGATGCTGCTCAACCCTTCGACCAATCACGTCCCAGATAAGACATGCAGGTGGGTGCCCCACCGCGACACCAAGCCTCCAAAAGGGCAAAGTGCACACTGTGGGCCCCAAAAAGCGCAGAAGATGGGCCCATCTCTCGTCGTCGGGGTTCTACAAAACCTAAACCCGCGATATTTTCGGCAATTTTTCTCTCTCTGAAATCTACAGTACATACATACAAGCTCAGACTCAGAGTGTACGTCCGCACATGCGAATAGTATAGTATAGGTCCCATCCTACATTGAGAAATGATTGCCACGACCGGCAGCAGCTCGGCGGCGAAGGCGGCGGCAGCGGCGGTGGGCGGCAAGGCGGCGCGCGCCTGTGACGGGTGCCTGCGCCGGCGGGCCAGGTGGTACTGCGCGGCGGACGACGCGTTCCTGTGCCAAGGGTGCGACACGTCGGTGCACTCGGCGAACCCGCTCGCGCGGCGGCACGAGCGGCTGCGCCTGCGCCCGACGTCTCCGCTGCAGACGCCGCCGCCGCCGGCGAAGCGCGAGCGGCACGACGAGGTGGTGGTGCCGGCGTGGTTCGGGCGCAAGGCGCGCACCCCGCGCGGCGGGCACGCCGCCAAAAGCGCCGTCGGGCAGGCGGCGTTGTCGCGGCGCCTCGTCGTCGTGCCGCATGCGGCGGCGGGAGGGGAGGCGGAGTCGCCCGTCGACGATGGGCGGAACGAGGGCGGCGAGGGGGAGCTCGAGGTCGAGGAGGAGCAGCTGCTGTACCGCGTGCCCATCTTCGACCCTGCCCTAGCCGAGTTCTGCTCGCCCCCGCCGCCTCTTGACGACGACGCGGCCGCTCTCGCGTCGTCGTCCTGCAACTGCAACGAAGACGACGGCGCCGTCGACGACCCGGCGAAGCCACGGGCGGATCCACCAGCGACGACACCTGCGGCAGCGGCGCCGCCGGTGGTCCAGTTCTTCCCCGACGACGGTGGCCAGGCCATGCACAACTTCGAGCCGACCGACGCCGAGCTCAGGGAGTTCGCCGCGGACATGGAAGCCCTGCTCGGGCACGGCCTGGACGACGGCAACGAGGAGGGCTCGTCGTCGTTCTACATGGAGACGCTGGGCCTCCTGGACCCGGTGGAAGTGGCCAGCGGCGGCGACGCCACGCGCGTCAAGGTGGAGACCGACGCCGGCAGTGCCTGCTGCGAAGCCAGTGGCACGCTGGCCTGCGCCCTCGAGCTGCTGGACCCAGAGGCATCCGACGAGATGCTGCTGGACATCGACTTCGACTGCGGCGGCTCGCCTCAGGACGAGAAGGCCGCCAGCAGCGACACGGGGGCCGACGCCGCCGCCCAGTTCTTGCAGACGAGCCTCTCTCTCACCCTCAACTACGAGGCCATCATCCAGAGCTGGGGGAGCTCGCCGTGGACCGCCGGCGGCGAGGGACCACACGTCAAGCTCGACGACAGCTGGCCCCATGACTACACGGTACGTTCTAAACAGCAGTGACGACGTTGCATGCATATGCACAGCTTCAGTCGGCCGCAGTGATTGTTAACTTTGAATTCGATTCTGGTTTTGTGCATATACAGAACATGTGGGTTGTTGGAGGAGTGGTCGGCCACGGCGGCGAGGACCTGCTGGGCACGGCGGCGAGGCTGGGGATGGACGGCGGCCGGGAGGCCCGAGTGTCGCGGTACCGGGAGAAGCGGAGGACGCGGCTCTTCTCCAAGAAGATCCGGTACGAGGTGCGCAAGCTCAACGCCGAGAAGCGGCCACGGATGAAGGGCCGGTTCGTCAAGCGTGCCACCGCCGGTGGCAGCCTCGCCATCGCTGGCCTCGCTTAATGCCGCCGGCATGCTGCATGTTTGGTACTTTGGTCGTGCCAGTCGTCCGTCGTCATGAAATGATGACAAGACCAAACAACTCGTCGAAGCTGCCTTTTAGTTTATTAAACTGAAATCGAAAAGAAATCGCCTGTTTTTTCACTGATCAATTAGCCACTAATCATTTTAAGCTGGTGCCTTCGAGTGGCACTTGCTTGCCTGTGGCGATGATCGAATAATAATACTAGTGCAGTGGTGCTAGCTAAGTGAATTGTAATGCTTGGTTGGACAGTTCTTCGGAGGTAGTATTTTTTGCCCCTGTTTTTCAGAGGGTCTTTTGCCCTTTTTAGCTTTTACACATGAAGAATATTGGCTCTTGTTGTTGTTTTGGTTTTGCCAAACACATAGGGCCTGTTTAGTTGCCAAAATTTGGCACTATTCTCCATCACATCAATTGTACTTTTCGTCAGCATGGAGCACTAAATGAAATAGCAACTGTTGTTGCATGTTTGTACTTTTTGCGTGGCTAGCTCGAGATAAATCTTTTGAGTCTACTTAGGCCATGATTGGACAAAAGTTGTCAAAAACAAACGAAAGTCCTACAGTGCACTTTTCACCCCTCTTTTCACCTACTAAACACCCCCATAGTGTACGTATGTACCTCCAAATAATAAAATATAGACCTGTTTATTGCTTGTTTGGGTGTTTTAAACTCTCATGTCACCCGGGTGACAAAAAGGCTAGTAACACCTAAATTTGCAAAGCACTAGGACTAGAGTGACAAAAGTTCACCCAATACCTAAAAAATCAAATACCAAAACATCCATATCAAACATCAAATTTGAAAGAGCCAAATGACAAATTTATTCTATGGAAAGCAAATTAGAACAAATTCATATTGATAACAAAAAGACAAACAGATTTTAGATTTCAGATTTCCGAAAGGCAGCAAAGAAACTAAATTTACATCACTAATACAAGAAATTTACCCCTCCATTTATAATGTAAAAACTACATTAATATACTGTAAGTGGAAATAAATATAACACTCGGACATCTCTCTCAAACGCCACAACGCACCGGCATTGAGCGACCTGATCCAAATGCTTGAGATGAAAAGTTGGTTTTAAAAGATTTGAAATTGATCCAAAGGAGTGAGATTAACCATAAACATGCATACTACTACAGATTTACAGGTACTATACTACTATATATAGTAATTTAATGGACCACGGTTGGGTGCACCTCACTAAAATGATGTACGTTCTGACTCCATACTCCATGGCTGCACCGTCCTGCCAAGGCCATTCGCGGTTGTCCGCCGTCCGCATCTTTCTTCGCACGGCGAACTCCGCGCTTTGACCGGGTGCGCGAGGAAATCTGATGGTTTCGGCCTAGTCGGCAGCTGCATCCGATGGCCATTAATTTGGGTGACACAACACCAAATAATGCCCGGGCAACCTTTAGCTTTCTCGTAAAATATATATACAGGTCATACATGTGAATCATATAATTGATTGGATTTATTTTGGTATATTATCAATTCATTATTAGAGTCGTGAAAGGATATATTTTTTGGTGACTCGGATGGAGGATGTGCAATCGGGATCCATTTATTCCCATCTACTTCGTTCTAGCGCATAACAAGAAGCAGCAGCAAACCTGTAACCGAGCATACAAATACATATATAGATCCAACTTTAAATTAGACGAAGGGACTCTGCGAGGTGCGAGCCCAAACCAATGTAAACTTTGTGTCTTGTGTGCTACCATCTAGTTTATCTTACGCGATCAGCTGCTACATATTGCCGGAGCCAAATCTTCCGATAGGTGTCAACATTTAGCAATGGTTTACATTGCCCTTTTAATAATGGTCTCTCAGAGAAGGAACATCAATGTGTTTAGTTTTGGAGTGAAGAACTGGATTTTTCGCCACACTAATAGCTCTAGTGTTATCACAATGAAGGCGAAGGATAGGACAAAGTCTTTGAGGGTTGCAATCATCCTTAGGAGCTAGGAGCAACAGCTGGCAGTAGCAACATATTTGGATTCTCTAGTAGATTGTGCTACACTGGATTGTTTGTAAGAGCACTGAAAGACCAAAGAAGACCCAAGATATTGTTACAAGTGCCAGAAGTAGGCTTGTGGTCCAAACAACATCCAACAAAGTGAGCACGTGAACAAAGAAAGTGTTGAAGCAAAAGTACCACAAACTGAACTTAAGAGTGAAATGGAGATACCTTATAACCATCTTCACGTCTTCACCATCATGCACAGACACACGACGAAGTGTATGTCTGGCCTTGTAGCAATCAGGTACCAAAGTGACCCCATCATGCTTGGGCACTCCTCATGGTCCACGGCTTCTCCTTCCTCATTCACATCTAGGGTTGTCGAAGTTGAATTGGGCTTTGAAAGAGGTTTGTCCTCGCCCATATCAAAACTTCTTCAGTATGTCGTTCATGTACTTCCCTTTATGCACAATAGTCCCAATGTTCGTGACTCTTAACTCTTATTTTTAAACACTAACATTTGAATAAAACATACCAAAAGAAACATCAAACTTAGAAATAGGGCTTTAAACTAATGAATTCCACAAGTCTTGGTGTTTGTACTATTTCAGAGGGCCAAACATGGAAACATACCAAAATGAGCTAAAGGAAAGGAGAAAGTACAACAAAATCATCTACTTCTTCACTTTGGCCCAAACATACTAAGAAATACAAAGGAGAAAGCCCACCTACTTGAAAAAACCAGGCCAACCACCAACACATCAGTGGCTCAGGCCCAGCAAGCAGCCCCACCAGCCAAAGGCAGTGACTAGCGGAGCTAGCCATGGGCGGCCGACCCCTACGGCGCTTGCACTGCCTCTGCCATGGGCCGAGCCCATTTTTCTCTGGTAGTTCATTCAATGCGCTAGGAGATCAGTTGCATGGATCACTTACCTAAATTACAAGGGAAAACAGACCTTCTCAAGCTATAAAAGAGGAGCCACCCTCTCATGAGGACACAACACAAGAGAAGAGAAGAAGAGAACAGTTACACTCCTATTTTTACTTTTAGCTAAAATTAGTGTAGGGAATAAGTGAGAGAAGAGTCGTAGAAGTACCGGAGTTGTCAACTACTTCCACTAGTGTGCTCGATACACTTGTACACTGGGCGAAAGGTGTGCGGTGCCTCGACACTTGTACCTGAACAAACCATGTACTACTTGAAGTGTAAGGTTCATGTTTATCTTCGATGATGAGGTCTACTTTAAGTTAGTTTTGCTCATTATTTACTTGCAGGTTCATCATTCATCCTTGCAGGGAATGCTATAGTAGAAAGGCCCTGATAAAGATAGATTACCCTTGCTAGCATGCTAGAGTAGTACCAATAGAATAGATGCAGTGTCTAGGTTAGGGGCTACCTTCGTTTGCCTCGTTCACCATGGTTGAGGGGTCCATGGCAGGTGGTGACAGCCCTATCTGTCCCTTCTAATCCCCACATTCGGGTTTTCTCATTATGTTGGTCGAACTAGCTAAGAGATTTTTACATATCCATTTCTTTGGGAAAATACAATACCCTACTTACCACTGGGTGAAGTGCTACAATGGCACTTTCGTGAGCTTGCAGACTTTTCTGCTAATGCTAAGAAATACCAACACCCATCTAGAGTTTGTGTGATTTGAAGTTCAAGAAAGAAGGTCAACTTGCCCATCATGTTCATCACAAACTCCCTGCACATAGTCTCTGCAAATTGGGCAACAAGTGCATGAAAAGAGCACATGAACATAATATCATCTGCGTAAATTTGGACCAAAAGGGAATCAATGCCATGATTAAGTACAAACAAAATTTTGTCAACTAATCCCAACTTAAAGCCCTTTATAAGAATAAAAGTATTCAAATGAGTACACCAAGCTTGAAGGGCTTGTTTCAAACCATATAAAGCTCTTTTGAAGTTTGTAAACATAGTTTGGAAACTTGGAATTTTGGAAGCCATGGGTTGTCTCATATACGCTTAGGCTGTGTTTGGTTGGGCTTTCCGACCTTCTTTTGCTTTTGCAAAAGCTAAAAGCCAGCCAAAGGGCTCAAAAGGAATAAGAGCTTTTGCTTTTCCAACATTTGCGGTTATCTGTTGGCCGGGTTCATGACACACGCATTCTCAATCATACATTGACAAATTTTTCCTTCATTTATTGTGCCTCCTAAAGGTACTAATGGTTTCATATAATATTTTATCAATATTTGTATTGTTATGTACCTTACTGTCTTGGTTTTGTAGGAAAATATTATCTTTTGGACTCCGGTTACCCTAAATGGGTATCTTGCACACCTTTCAAAGGAAGCATTTACCATATAGATTGAAGGGAATTCCAAGTTTATCGCCTCGTACTCAGAAGCATATCATTACATCTTGTCTTGCATTGCAAAATTCTATCTGTGATAGCAAATTGAGCGATAAGGAATTTGATTGATGTAATGCTGATGAGAACTACTTGGTAGAACATGCAAGTGCCACTACACAAACACAATGAGATGAGAGGAATAACGTGAAGAATGAGGATACCATGAATACCATTAGTACTATGATAGCCGATGCTTTGGTTTGTGCGAGAGGAGGAGAGTTATCCATAGGGATAGCATTATTGTATAATACCTTCGATGGATAATGTTCTATTTATGTGGACCAATCACTTTGATTTACTTTTTAAATTTTTTCTTGATAAAATAGTCATTGAAATGCTAATTAGTGAACATGTTATTTTGTTACTAGCAATTTGCGTATAAATAGGCTCCCATGCATTCAAGGGCATTACAGGTATTTTTTTACGCAATCTACAGTGCAGCAGCTCTTACCAAATAACCTTTTGCTTTTTCCACAGATGGTTTCTCACAGCTGCTTTTCTACAGCCCACAGCTCACAGCCCCTTTTCCAAAAGCCACAGCTCAACCAAACAATGTAACCATTTAGAAAGGCACTCTTAATGGTCATTTGAAAAATTTTAAAACTCTTTAGATGCAGCAAACACTAAGAGGGTCCTAATGTCTTCTACATGGGATACAGGGGAAAAGGTTTCTCCATAATCTATTCCCTTTTTTTATCAAAACCCTTGGGATATACCATCCTAGCTTTTTTGTGCACTACCAACCCATCTTCCCCTTATTTGTTTTTGAAAACCAATTTTGTCCTGATGGGGTGAAATCATATAGAGGTGGTACCAAAACCCAAACCTGGTTTCTTTCAAAATCTTCAAGTTCTTCACGCGTAGAATTACCTAATTTGAATGCAAAAGTGTGTGTCCAACAACCTATGGCTCAAAGATGCAACAAATGCATAATGTGCAAAGTGGGATATTTGGTGTGACCTAGATCTTGTGACTCACTTGTGAAGCTCACCATTCATCTGTTGAGGTGCATGGGAATTCTAAATTAATGTGTTGAGGTGCTTTCCTCTCTGAAGTGATCTCCTCCTCGAAAGAAACATGCTCCACTCTAGGTCTTGCTCGCAGGAGTGGTAGTAATGGCTAAAATGACACCAACAAAGTTGAAGCTGGTTTCACAAGGGCAGCCCGTGGCGTCAACTCAAGATCACCTTAATCACCAACTTCATGGTCATCATCAATAAGCATGCTCTTGCCCATCTTCTTTTCACCTACGGTCTCAAACATAGGGGTTGCACAACCATAGTCTCATCAAAATTCACCTCAAAAATCTCCATGATATAGTAGTATCAAAGTCACAAAAGTGTAGGCAAGCGATTAGCTCCTTTATCTGTAGAGGTAACTGGAAGGCCAAACCAGTGAAAGAAAATGGAATAGCAATATTTAATCAATATTAAGAAGAGTTAGGAATGAGAAAAATATGATTTTGGGATATGGATATGCAATTGAATACCTTTGTTAGTTCCTCGAAGGCTGCAACAAATTCAGTGGCCAAAACTTCAATGGGAGTTAAGGGAGCTTCTGTTGTTGGAGAGGAACCCGAAATCACGATGAAATGGAGTCATGACCTCTCAATGAAATCACGAGGGGCTTTCTGAACCAAGTCCTCTTCTCCTTCAACTGGAACTCAGGGTTCGGTGGTTCTGTAGATGTGGGTACATCCACCAAAATAGTGTCCACAACTTCGTTGGGCAATTCTTTCCCGACCACTTCCCACCAACATCATCCACTACCATTTTGAAGACACTGCCTGCTTGAGAGTCAGCAGGCATGACATCAGAGAGAGCAGAACAGATCAAGGTTGTCCAACACATGGGGAGGACGAGCGAGGATGCATAGGACTAGCCATCATGTGCACTTCTTTTTCATCTAGGATCTCTTGAACATTCTTCTTCTTTGAGTGCAAACACTAACATAGCCCATAAAAAACCTTTATCTAGGAGGCCCGCATTCACCTTGACAAAATTTTCCCTTCATCATTCAGGTAAACTTTCACAATGACTCTAGACAAAGTGAAGAGTCACAGCAACAGTCCAGGATGCTAAAACCAGAAACAGCTTAAGCAATAACCACCGCATTATGGAGATCTTCACGGAAACTGAGCAGCATGACCCAAGATTCACGACCTGAGCCAAAAGACCTTGTGTTCTCTGCTTCATATTGTTGCTACCAAAAGTGAAAACTGGCCCCAAGAACTTGTCCCTCTCCAATGGACTGTTGTACCTCACAAAGGCATCTCCTATAGGGGGTAGGGATGGAAGTCCATGACACGTACTTGAGGGATGTCATGGAAGAAGGAGCGGAGCTCAGTGGTGAGGTGGCCGAAGTCTTCCTTATGGATGGGATGTTGGAGTTTGACGATCACAAAGTCCTCGATGCTAAGCGTGTAGCCACTACAAGAATCCAGTTGCTATACGACGGTTTCGTGATGATGGTTTTTGAAACTGTCATCGCATAGAGAATCTATGACGGACTTATCACGGTTTGAAAATTAGGTGCTAGCTTTGTGACGTGGACGGCGGGACCTGTGGTAACATGGACATCTGATTATTGCAAATAGCGAGAAAAATTGTAGATCTTGTTTGGTAATATAATTTTCGTATAAATCTTTTCTCTATCCAAGTTCATAAACTAGAAAGCTTAGTTATTTCACCATTTTATTCCTGGTTTCACTAAAAAAAGAAAATAGCAAAAGCAATGTTATAGGTTGTGCAACGAGAAGTGGAGAGATAAAAATTAATAGGGTCCACATTTATATGTACATTAAAAAAGGCCGGAGATAAAATAAAAAAGAAAAATAGAGAAGTGGAGAGAAAAAGAAAAAATAGAGAAGTGGATAGGAAATAAAAACAAAAAAAAAAACACGACCATAACCCACGAGCAGGAGATGGGCAGCGGCCAGCCGGCCCAATGCAAGTGGAAGTAAATAAAAATAGGCCAAATATGGGTGGTAGCAAAGAAAAATGAGCACACAAATTTATATGTATAATAATAAAACGGTAAAATTTTAACCTATTTATTTAGTCTGGCTCATTCTAAACTGTTCGACCTGCTCACTCGCATGGTCTAGGGTTGGGTCACTCACTCGCACAGCCCACCCAGTCCGGCCACGCTTGCTTACGGCCCACTCTAGGCAGCCACCAATCCGGCCCACCAGTCCAAGTGCGATAGCCCGTGGAAAAAATGCCAAAAATACATGATCTCCCACGGAATTGATCATACATCTCCAACAACTAAAGGGAGGCGACATACCACAATAAATTAATTTATTAATAGCTTAAAGCTTGCAGTAAAATCAGTTTCTTCTTTCTTGCTACCATTCTTTTTCACTTTTGGAGATGCTATTATAGTTTTAGAGCTTCCTGCTTGAACCTAAAGATGGTGCGATTTTTTAAACGATAAGCTTCTTCTTGAGCTCCGTGTATCTCTATGTCTTTCAAACTTGACCTTTCATCTTTTGCATAGATGAAAAAGACAAAACTAATTAGAAAAGTAGGGTCCTAATAAAAACCATCAAAAGGCCAAAAGAATTTTTAGACAGTTGGTTACGTTCCTAAGATCAACTCAAGTATGTATCAAGTTACAAGTTGTTTGTCCCATTCGGCCATTCCTACTTCTGAGTCTGAAAGAAAAAAGTTTAATAAACTAAGTTCGGCACCGAGCTCTATATGTTTTGAAAGATTGAACTAGCAGGTAAACTTGACCTTTTCATCTTTTGCATAGATGAGAAAAGACAAAAGTAATGAGTAAAGTAGAGGCCTAACAATAAAAGATGAATCAATCAAAAGGCAAAAAGAATTTGTAGATAGTTGGTTTCTAAGATCAACTCAAGTGCGTATCAAGTTGCAGGATGCGTGAAAGAAAAAAAAAGTCTAATAAACCAACTTCGGCACCAAGCTCTGTATGTTTTGAAAAGACTGAACTAGCAGGTTCTAAACACTGAGGAACTTGATTCGAAACAAATCTTATTATAAACTTGGATCAGACAATGATCCAACTAACTAATTGAAAACTGAAATCTTAAGGGGGTGTTTGGAACTGCTCCGCTCCACGTTTTTCAGCTCCGCTCCGTAAATTTTTGCCAAACGGGTCTAGCTCCACGCACGCTGCTCCAGGAAAAAAAGGTGGAGTTGTGAGTGCTTCACAAAAAAATATGGAGTTGATGGAGCTACTCTATGGTGAAGTTTATGGAGCAGAGTTTATGGAGCAGTCCCAAACACCCCCTAAATGGTATAAATATCTCTGCAATTCTAATAAGGACCACCACATCGAAATCGAGAGCCTATCATAATCATTGAGGGACAGACAAATTCTTGATACGCCAACATCTAAATCTTTATCAGCTGATTCATATTTTTTTGGTTTCTCAAAGAAAGTCATGGCGGTCAGTATTTAACTACAACAAAACATGGACATTATTAAAAAAGGTTATGATATATTTATGTCTAAACATTTCTCCGCTTTGCAACGTGAAGAAACAATCTATCAAAGTTGTATTTTAATTTGATACAGTCCTAACAGAATATTATCATATTATAACCACATTCACTTATATTACCGATGTCATGGTTGTTAACAAATATATTATAGATGTTAAATTTTATTTAATGATAAAACATAAATACTCTATTCTACACTTTTCTAAATAGCAACGTATCATGTGCAAACCACAACTTACATGAAAACCCATGCAAACTATAGAAAAAAGTCATCTAAATTCACAAAAACAATCATACATGTAGATGATATAACGATACATTACCTTGTAAAATATCTTATCTAAACTCGGTTTCGTTTGTGAGATATAAAAATAACAAATTTTAAGCCAGAAAGCTGTTCAGATGATTTGTTAGAAATTTATTATTTTTATATCTCACAAACGAAGTCAAGTTTGGATAAGATATTTTATAAGGTTGTGTATGATCATATCATGTACATGTGTGCGTTTTTGGGCGAATTTAGACAACTTTTTTTGCCATAGTTTGCACGAGTTTTTATAAGGTTGTGGTTTGCACCTGATCTGTTGCCTTTCTAAATACATTAATTTTACTATATATGTATAGTGTATATCTAAATATAACAACAAAAGATACCCATTTAGAAAGAAAAAAACAAAACGTTCTATAATTTAGAATGGAGAAGTATATATGAATCATTGACTTCGTCGTTTCACAATAATGTTTGGCAATATTTATTTCGTTACAATGCGCAGGCATATTTGCTAGTAAAAAAAAATCCGTAGGATGGAACCATTTTTATTGGCTATGGCAGTTTACTTTTTCTATCTATTATATATGCACAGGAGGTCCAAGCAAAGCTGAATTGATACATGAAAAATGAGCCTATTTTGGGGACTCGAACACGAGATTTCCAGATTCCAAACAAGCAGTAGATACAACCACATTTGTGTAGGTTGAAGCAGTTTTTATCTTTGAAACTTTAGCCGCTAACTGGGACTTGGGCTTGGCTCTGGCCGGCCCAATGTAGGAGGGGCGATGGCCCACTAACATAAGCGTAGTTTTGTGTATTTTACTACTCCCTCCATCTCAAATTGTAAGTCATTATAAGAATCTTAAAAAATCAAAGCATCTCAACTTTGACTAAATTTATATAATAAGATATTAGTATTTATAATATCAACTAAGTATCATTAGATTCTTCATCTAATATATTTTTGTAGTTGTTGGTGTAAAAAGTGGTTCTCTAAGCCCAACACACCAGCGAAGCCGGAAACGACCCTTGAAAGCAGTAGAACTCTCGCAGATCCAGCTAGCTTCGGATCCGGTCTGAGAGTGTCGGTAACACCCAAACGTGCCAGTCAATTTGACCTGCAATTGACAAGAAAACAGAGATAATCAGTAACATAAGGCGGAACTGACTGGTGAGTCCAGATAGTTCCAACTGTACGGCTCAAAGAGCCAGTATAATCGGAGATCGACTAGAAAGCCGATTCCGTCATGTTATGAACTGATAGTATAATAATGAAGTAAAACGGCTATCAGAATATTCATGTAAGGATAATAACGTGCTAGCCGATCTAATTTGGTTAATGTGCACAAAAGAAAATAGATCACGTGTACAGATCTGTTCTGTATATCAAACAAGCAGAGATCTACTAAAGCTGGTCTAGAAGGCCGGCGGCTTTAGTAAACCCTCTTCGCTAAGTTCACCAAGTCTGCGTTCACCTGGTCTAACGGCCAGCGGGCTTCAACAAACCCAGCAAACAAAACTAGATCGTTTGATATCCAAATAAGTCTATATGCACGATCTATTCGTGAAAGCGCAACTGAATCGGCTTTTTAGCTGATGCAGGGTCCATGAAGCGCGAACGAATGCTAACGTAGTCATCAACAAACCTCAAATTAAAGCAAGTCTAATCTAGCGAACCTTGTTCAGGTTAAACCTGTTCCACCGGATGACACTCAGTTTAACTTAATACATAACATCCATCGGACGACATTATGCTTAAATAAGGACACGAAAATAAGACTTATAATAACCTCAGAACCACTTATGTCTCAACTAGAACCGAATGCACAACATGTAACGAACAAGATTAATAGGGAATTAGCCGATGTAAGCATGGAATCGATCATCATGGTAAGATAAGCATAAAAAAGCATAATTGAGGATCAGATTCAAGTAAATCTAAGGTCAAATCTATCAATCTTGATCGGGCAGAGATATTGTTATAATAAGGTAAATCAATTTAAACAAACAATACTGATAACTTAATGAATCTAACTAAATTGCCATATTTAGCTAGAGCTGATAACTAATCCATGTATGCAAACTATCTCAATCTATAGCCTGTCTACCGGATGACTATTAACTAATAGATTAATCAAGCAAACAAACACTGAATCGATAACTAATCCGCGCGTGAAAACCGTCCTAATCTGCATCTCGTCCACCGGATGACGGTTAACACAGATTGATCGGGTAAACCAGCGTGAATCATCCTTGACTCACTATGCTTCTCGCGTCCATCGGATGACGCCAAGAAACAGAGCTTAGCAAGGACTCTGGTCCGCCATGCTTCCGCGTCCACCGGATGACGCTAAAAAGACATAATTTAACAGGGGGTTGACGATACTTACAAGCAAGCCTGCGTCCACCGGATGACACCCAGCCTGGATGAAGTAACTCGCCGGACTCGACTGACTCTAGGGTTTGGTGGCCGGAGCCGAAAGTTGTGTTGTATTGATGTTGTGTTATTGATATCAATGGCTGAGGGCTTATATTTATACCCTGAGCGTAAGAAGATAGAGTCCTAGTCGAATTACAACTTATCAATAGATAAGGAAACTAACAAACTATCCTATATCTAAGGTAACTTGGAGTCCAACCTTCCCTTTCCATAATGGACTCCGATCGTGATCGCACCCTGGCGGCGCGGACTCTAGATGACGTCATCAATACTAACGCTGCGCGCCTCCTGTCACCTTGGCCCGATAACCGATTCACCGTGCAATCGGCTGTTTCCTTTCTTCCGCTGGACGGAATCTGCTTCCGAGATCGGCTATCTTCATCTGGTATCGGCTATCGGCTCCCAGTCCGAAATTTGGTGTTAACACATGCCCTCCAATTTTGGAATAAACTGGTTTATTCCGAAATTAGCACTTAAGCCTTCAAATAGTCAAACTGCAGCTTCCCTCTCGGCGCTTCAAACTTTCGCACCAAAACGAAACCCTAAACCGTCGCAATTTCCACCACAGGCTTCAATCCGCCGCCATCAACTTCGATTCGCCGCCGTCAAGCCATCCCTGAGCTAATGGCGACTCCATCCGAGGTCCCTGAGGTATCAATTTCATCGATCCACCTCCTGATTTGTGAATCCCTCTTCAACCTTACTGAATACGAGTTTCAAATCCAGGCACTGAGGAACGATATTCTGATTCCACTGATGGACATCCCCAACGCCTACTACCTGAGTCCGATGGGCGATCCGGTCCCTAAAGATTTAATCGTTCAAGAAACCAACCAGTTCCCATTCCGAAGCTCCATGATGGGTGCCTCTTCCTGGGCCAAGTCCTTCAGAAACTGGCCGAGCGTACTTGCTGGATGGAGGAACTGGTTCCGCCGCGCCGCGGCGAAGAAACGCGCGGACTGGGAGATGCGCCATCTGAGCCAATGTCTTGATCTATCATTATCAGAGATGGCAAAGAATGAACCGCTCCTGATAGCCGCCAGTCACTTTTGGTCCAACTCCCTGAACGCTTTTGTATTCGGAGACGGTCCAAAAACCATTACCCTGGGCGATATCCACATGCTCACCGGGCTTCAAATCACTGGATCGTATGACTTCTGGGATCTCTGCACCAGTGGCAAGAAGGACCCGTACTTCCCGAAGCTGAACACATACAAAGGGTGGAGTGGCTATGTTCAACACCACCTGAAAACCTCTTCTTCCGTCAGTGAGAAAGAACATGTCGCGTTTTTGACCATGTAGCTTGAGAGATTCATGTTCTGTGGTGCCACTGCCGGACCAGCATACCCTTATCGGGTCTTGGCAAAGAAACTGGCTCAACGGCACTCCATCCCCCTGGGCAAACTCCTGTTGGGTGCAGCATATAGGCTTATGAACCGGGTGTTCAGTTCCTTGATCATAGGTGAAGAAGTACAATGCATAACATGCCCTTGGTGGCTAGTACAGCTGTGGCTCAACCTGTATCTGCACAAGCTGGTAAGAACACAACTCTAGGACCTCAGCTTTCCAGTCCACCGAGTACTTCAGAGGAAGAGGATCCAAAAAGTAGAGGCTGTCAAAGCTATGGTGAAGCTGCTTCTGCCATAACCATCCCAACTACAAAGTGCAACATGCTGGAAACATTATACAGGGGCTTGGGACCAAAGGTTACTACCTGGTTCCCCTATGAGGATGAACATGAATTTCCAGCACCCTCCAGCTTCAAGTTCAACAACGGGTGCTCTGATGATGAGGCTACCAGAATCCTGAATGCAATCATAAAACCTTGTGCCTTGCCAGTAGAATTCAAACACCTTCGGAGCGCAAGCGGCAAGCCAACTAGCTATCCCTCTTATGAATTTTATCACCCAAACATAGCGGCAAGACAGCTAGGCTTTGGCCAATTGCCTCCTCGGCTCCCTTTCTTGAGTACCTTGAAACCCAAGGGAGAACGTTACAGAGCTCCTTCAGGCTGGCAGAATTTTTCAACTTGAAGCAAACCTGCCCACATTCTCGCCGAAGCCGTGGAATCAAGTCTGCATCACCCATCAGAGTTTTGATGACTAGTGGCAACGATGGCACGCTCACCTATTCTGCCAGACTGTCCATGACAAGTGCAGAGCCCTGTACTCGAACTTCAAATCTTCCCGAGCAGTAAGTGTTCTCAGCCGATTCCAGTGAAAACGGCTTTAGTCAAACATGTTACCTGACAGATGTTTCTCGCAGGACTCATCATCCAATCCACCAGAGCGAGTGGAATACTATCCGCCTTGTCCGACAGCGAGGCTAGGTTCTCGAGCACTGACGCTGCGACAACTAATGTCAGGCCCTGTTATACTGACACCCCCTTCTGCCTCAAAACGACCAGCTGCATCTCTGCTTCAAAAGCAAGCACTCAAGAAACGCCGTTCGATAAGAAAAGTTCAGGTTTCCAGAACTGGCATCGACCTTCCTTTACTGCAGTATGCTCCGATCCCTAAATCGGCTCTTTACCAGGTGAAACCCCAGCCGATTCAAGATATCTTAGGAGAGAAACAGGCCGAAGAATCACTAGAATCCACCGGTGAAAGGTCCTAAATGGCTAGAGGGGGTGTGAATAGCCTATAAAAATTTACAAACAACACTTAACAAGCCGATTAGTAACAATAGCAAGCTTTGCAAAACACTAGCTCTAAACTATGCTATGCAAGCCACCTAGACAAGTATACTACACTATGATCACTAGTTCACACTCAAAGGCTATGTCACTACTATGCACTACTCCTAAGTGAGCAACTAACTAACAAGCTACACACGAGAGTAAGTACACAAAAGTAAAGAGAGAAGGTGATTTCAATACCCCCGGTGTAGAGAAGATATGAAGTCCAATATAACCAATCAATCACATATAAGGGAAATCCTCGGTAGAGAGATGACACAAGATTTTTTACCGAGGTTCACTTGCTTGCCGGCAAGCTAGTCCTCGTTGTAGCGATACACCCACTTGGAGGTTCACGCGCTAATTGGCATCACACGCCAAACCCTTCTCAAGGGTGCCGCACAACCAACACAAGATGGGGATCCACCAAGCTACGAGCAATCCACTAAAGATGCCTTTCGCGATCTCCCGCGGGGATAGGCTCAAGAACCCCTCACAATACCTTGATCGGAGGCGGAGACAATCACCAACTCCCCTCAACGATCCCCGCGGCTCCAAGCCGTCTAGGAGTCAGCAAACTCCAAGAGTAATGAGAGAAACCGCTGCGAATCACCACTACCAAGTGCCACTAGATGATCTCTATCAATGCAATGCACTTGATGCTCTCCAAACTCACCAAATGATGAACACAATCAAGTAGGATGAGTGAGAGTGGAGTGGGAAGGCTCACAAGTATGCTATGATGTTTAGGAGTGCCAAGAGCTACTCCCCAAACCGGCCAAGTGACTATTTATAAGCCACACACAAAGAACTAGCCGTTTAGACTTCACTGCGTACCGTCGGACTGTCCGACGGCCAGACCGTCGGACTAATCAGCACGGTCCGACACCCCGGATGAACGCCACGTGTCACTAGCCGTTTGAAGTCGAACGTTGGATCACAACGGCTATTTCCTCGCGCCAAAACGACCGTCGGACGGACGAACGTCGGACTAAATCAACCGGTCCGACGCCCTCAGCTGACCACCGTCGGACTCAGTCAGACGGAGCCGTCGGACTAACGAACGCGGCCGTCCGACGCTTCCAGAGAGCTCCCCGAGCCCTGAAAACCGTCGGACGATAGTCCGACGCTCACCGTCGGACTAACGCCGAGAGTCCGACGCTCACCTGCTCTCCACGTGTCACCTCTTCGTCGCTCTGCACCGTCGGACGCTTCGGACAATAGTCCGACGCTCCGAAACTAAGCGTCCGACTGCTCTCAGCAGTGTTAGCCGTCGGACTGAGGCTAATGGTCCGACGCTCTGAGACAATATGGTCCGACGCTAGTTTTTCTATTGTAATGTCTCCGAAATTCGCCGAATCCTGCCTCGCAAGCTCGGCAGGAGGAAGAGAGGACCAAACCCTCTCTAACCCTCAAACTTCACCCCATTTCTTAAGTCACTAACACTCCAAAGTGTCTCTCACTTAGGTGCACGTGTGTTAGCCTCATTCAAAGAGTTTTCCACGGGTCAAGTTAGTGTCACTAGCATCTATATGCATATGCAATGATCATGAACACCTAGTGGCACTTGATAACCATATTTCATCAACGATTTCGCCCCTCTTGATAGTACGGCTATCTATCCTAAATGTGATCACTCACTCTATGGAGTCTTGATCACCAAAACCAAAAGAGCTCCTATTGATTATACCTTTGCCTTGAGCTCCTGGTTTCTTATCAACTTCCTTCTCATCTCTTGATGGACCTTGTGGACACCTATGATGATGGACTTATACCATTTGCATGGATGCCGTCAATAGGGCTTTCTCCTTTGTTGATGGGCTTACACCATTTTCATGGACGCCGTCATTGCCCTTCACTTGTGGCCTCCACCGACCCGGTCCTTTGCTCCATCTTGCCATTTGCTAATCAATTCTCATGAAACACTTAGAGCAATCGTTAGCAAACTAGGTTTCATCAATTATCCAAAACCAAACATGGGCTTTCAACCGGCCATGAAGAGTCAGCTGCTCAAGAAGAAGGGATCCAGGAAGAAGGAGCCAAAACTCAGGTACTGCTCGTTGGGCTTTTCTCTTCTCGACACAGATACCCTGGTTGACCAAATCTTCTTTTCAAAAATACAGCCAAACAGCCCTTCTGACGAAGTCTGGGTGAACCTTAAAGAAGAGGAGTGTCCCCCTGAGAGGAATCCAAGTAACTCCTATTCAGCTGTTAGCAATTATCCTTACTTCCATACTGCTTTTACTCCTGGTTTGCAGAAATCCATCTGCCCGAGACAATGACAGCTAAGGATCCGCATGCCGCAGGAGACAAAACTGTCTTAGTCGAACAAGCAACATCGGCACCAACCCTACAGACCTCAGGCCTCATTCAGGTATCCTGTCTCTGCCAAAAAACAATTAATCTATATTGTACCCTTTCTGATGAGAGAATGTATGTATTGCAGGTACCGAAGCCTTCGTCTCCCGGCTATTCATTTGACATAGAAGAATTCTGCGATAGAGACGAACTTGCCTCTTCCTCCGAGAAGCTTTCAGAGCCAGATTTTAACAATCGGCTGAGTGCACTTCTACCCCACCTAGAGGGTGATCTAGTTGCTCTGGCCTCCAATCCTGGACTGGTTGATCAAATAATCGAACTTATCCAGCAGCAAACCAATCTGACAGCCTTAAAATTCCTGCAGAGACTCGGTGATCTTAAAGTTACAGCATCAGGGATTATCACTGCTCATGGGAACCTGGCAGAGCTTGAACAGCTAAGGAACAATAAATCGGCCAACAGACAAGAGGCCACTAGATTAGCCGATCGAGCCAGGCTGCTCAAATCTTCAATCGGCACAGCCGAAACAGAACTGGAAACACTGAAAATGAAACAAGACCAACTGAGAAAAGAACTGGAAGCAGTTGAGTCGGCTATCAGCGAGCACGAAATCACCATTTCCACCAACACGATCGAGCTCTCCCAGAAAAAGAAGGAAATCAGCAGCTTGGTCGTTGCAGGCAGGAAGACATGTCAACGCCTGGATCTGTTGCTGTCCACTGAAAACCGAGATCAACAATTGTTGCAGGCTGGCTATGCGCTCCGTGCTAAATTAGTGGAACTGATCCAATCTTTATTGAATTTGTAACGTGATGGATATACTACTTGGCATGTTCTTTTCCATTTGCAACTTTGTTCTCGTGCTGTTTCATCCTGAGTTTGAACATTTAGCCTGATCTGCCTTTGGATTCATACCTTAATATCGGCTTCTTCCTGTTTCGAATCGACTTGTTCGGCCTGATACGTTTCTGCATGCGAATCGGCTCTCAGGCTTGCATTGTACCTTAGAATCGATTACTCAGCCTGATCCGTTCTACATACGAATCGGCTTACGGGCCTGCGTCTTAGCATGGGCTTTGTTCTGCTTTTCCTTAGAGTTAACCTCTCAGCCTGATTCACTACGAATCGGCTTGCGGGCACTCACAATAGGATCGGCTAGGCAGCCTGATCCAAAGACCCGATCGGTGTGCGACCACTGACGGCGGTGCTTCGTCTCCCTGATCTGGCAACTGTTCCGGATTCAAGAAACACGGATTAACCGCAGCCTAAAATCCGCCGCGTCGTCTCGCCTTCCGAGGAGGAAACCGTCTCGATGCCCTCATCTTTATAAATACACGCTCGGCCTGAGCGAGCAACCAGAACATCAAAGCCTTTGCTCACCCGGCCTTCTCTCCTCAGATCAGAGAAAACAAATCCCAAAACCAAATCCATGGCTAGCGACGGAAACCACGGCAAGCGGCCGGCCTCGGGTTCCGCCGAAGGTGACAACTTCAACCGGAGCCTGCGAGCCGTGGGTGAACGGAGGCATCACCTGCGAGCCTGGTTAGGGTAAGGCTGCTGCTCACTTCTTGATACATTGATCTGATCTAATCTGACCATCACAGTCTTGCGCAGTGATGCGGGAACTGCCGGCGTCGGAGGTTCGGGAACCGGTGCCGGGCCATCTCAGGCCGTCCCTGCAGCCGCTGGAGCTACCCCTGGCGCGGATGCCGCTGCTGACCC
This sequence comes from Eremochloa ophiuroides, assembly GCA_038502445.1. NCBI lineage: Eukaryota > Viridiplantae > Streptophyta > Magnoliopsida > Poales > Poaceae > Eremochloa > Eremochloa ophiuroides. The sequence continues at coordinate 25,781,424 of JAHLJS010000003.1, read as the reverse complement.
GTATCACGGTCGTCGTCGCTGGATGATGCCCCGGCAGTTAGCCATCTTCAGCAGGTAAATCTGTCTGTACCAAAGACATTGGTTTTCTTTCGATTCTTACACATCTGCTTCTTTGTCATCCTTCAGTCAGGCCCGCGTGATTCCTTTCCCACCGGGAGCACCGATTGGCGTGGACACCCGGCCTCTCCGAACCGCGCCTCCTCAGGAACCCCCTCAAGATCCGGCCCCGAGCGCTGGATCAGAATCGGGGTCTTCTGATGGGTCCTACACCGCCGCCGACGGTCGCTGATTCCGCCGCCGACCGTGCAGCTTGAAGAGTTGCGTGTGGCCGCCGAGACCGCCGCCAATGCCGTCAATGCTCGTGGCAACACGCAGGCGGAGCGGCTCCTGGATGTTCACCACCGCGTCTCCCAGGTGGCCATGGCCAGCGTTCATCACGGTGCCATTAGGGCTCTCACAGCCGCGCGACTCCGCTCTGGCATTGCTCTGGAGGCCGTCGAGCCCGGGTTCCCGGAGGGCCAGAATATGGGGGAGGCCAGCGCCCAACTGGCGAACTTCTTCCCTCACGCCGACGAGGTCATGGCTGTCACCGACGACCAGGACATCATAGACAAAGCCACACATGATTAGAATGTAATAGGGCTCCTGTAAGCACAATCAGAAATAAAACTTTCTTCAAAAAGCATCAATCTGATTTCCATATGTGTCCGGATACATATATATTTTCCTTTATTATTTTTCTTTTTTGGACTAAAGGCGATGCTTATTGCATCGGCTGTTACACCCCATCGAGGGTATTTCATTTTTGTGCTAAGGGCGACTCGTTACTACGATGTCGGCCATTTTTGTCCTGAAGGCGACCCGCTTACACGGCATCGGCTGTTAGAGCCAGATTCACATGAATCGGCTATCACCCCTCAACTGGGATGCTAGGGCAGTATTTCTTCAGATGCTTCCCGTTGATGGCCCTGGCGAGTCTCTGTCCTTCTAAATCCTCAAGGATGTAAGCATTACTCGGGGCGCATTCAACCACACGATACGGGCCTTCCCAGTTTGACGACCACTTACCGAATCGGCTATCTTTCGTACCAATAGGCAGAATAACTTTCCAGACTACCTCTGATTCGGTGAAGCTCTTGCTTCTTACCTTAGTGTTGTAATACTTGGCCACCCGTACCTTATTCCTTTCAATGTATTCCAAAGCCTTAAGCCGATGACAGTGCAAATCTTTTAGACTCTCCATCATAATGTCTTTGTATTCACCGGCTGTAAGCTTATTTTGCAACGTGACGCGCCGTGTCTCAGACTGAATCTCCCATGGCAGGACAGCAGCGTGTCCATAGACTAGCTCATAAGGTGAAGCTTTGATCGATCCATGCTGTGCCATGCGATATGCCCATAGCGCCTCGCTCAGATGGGAATACCATTTTTTAGGGTTCTGCTCAATCTTTTTCTTGATGACCTTGATCAATATTTTATTGGAAGCTTCTGCTTGTCCGTTGGCCTGGGCATAATACGGCGATGAATTATAAATCTTGATGCCCATGTCGTCGGCAAAGGTCATAAACTCCTCTGAAGTGAACATTGTCCCCTGATCGGTTGTGATCGTCTGAGGTATGCCAAACCTGTAAATAATGTGCTCCTTTATAAATTCGATCATGTCAGCTGAAGTGGCGTTCCTCAAAGGAATGGCTTCTACCCACTTGGTGAAGTAATCAGTCGCTACCAGGATCCATTTGTGACCCTTGCTCGACGGTGGGTAGATTTGGCCGATCAGATCAATACCCCATCCTCTAAATGGCCATGGCTTTATTATAGGATTCATAGCAGAGGCTGGAGACTTCTGTATATTTCTGAACTTCTAGCATTCTTGACACCCTTTATAATATTTGAAACAATCTTCCAGCATCGTAGGTCAATAGTAACCAGTCCTCCTGATGATCCACTTCATCTTGTGAGCCGATTGATGTGCACCGCAGACTCCATCGTGTACTTCGCTCATCAGCTTCACTGATTCCTCTGTCCCCAGCATTTGAGCAGCACTCGTTCAACAGTCTTGTAATACAACTGACCATCCAGCAACACGTACTTGGTGGCTTTGTACCTTAGCTTTCTGTTGACCCGTTGTGAAGGATTTGCCAGGTAACCTGCTATCTCGCCCCTCCAGTCATCAGCTGATTGCTCGCTGTTGCAAATCTCCTGCATCGGCCGATAACCCGACGCGTTCTGCGCCAGTCGATTAGCCTCCTTGTTCTGGGCCCTGGGGATGTGACAGAGAGATACCAACATGAACTTCTTGATGAGAGCCTAGCACTGATCATAGTAGCCTCTGAGTATCTCGTCTTTACACTCATACAGGCCGAGCAATTGGTTGATGACTAGTTGTGAATCGCCAAATACCTCAACTGCATCGGCCTTTGCTTCATGCAGAAGCTGAAAACCTTTCCACCCAGCTTCATATTCGGCCTGATTGTTTGTGACAACCGGCCCGATCTGGAAAGCATACTCAAAGCGCACACCCCGTGGCGAGATGAGCACTACTCCGGCGCCACCACCTTGTTTGCATGAAGTGCCATCGAAGAACATAGTCCATGGCGCTATATCTGCTACATTAGCCGATCCTCCGTGATGCTGTGTGATGAAATCGGCTATCGCTTGGCCTTTGACTGCCTTAGCCGATTCGAACCTCAAGTCAAACTCTGAGAGTGCCAGGATCCATTTGTCGATCCGACCATTTAAAATCGGCATCAAAAGCATGTGCTTGATGACATCATCCTTGGACACCACCACACACTCCGAGGCAAGCAGGTAATACCTCAACTTGGTGCATGAATAGAATAGGCACAAGCACAACTTCTCAGTCGGTGTATATCTTGTCTCAGGGTCAAGGAGCCACCTGCTCAGGTAGAAAACTGCTCTCTCCTTCCCTTCAAACTCTTGAAAAAGGGCCGATCCAATAGTATGGCTTTCGGCCGTCACGTACAACTTAAAAGGCTTTCCTATCCGTGGCGGTACTAAGACAGGTGGAGTTTTTATGTATTCTCTGATTTCGTCAAAAGCCTTGTGTTGCACGTCACCCCATTTGAACTCTTGATCATTCTTGAGCTTCAACAATGGCGAGAACGGCAGCACCTTCTCTGATAAGTTGGCGATGAACCTTCTGATAAAGTTAATCTTACCGAGCAAGGATTGCAATTCCTTCTTGTTGGTTGGAGGTACAAGTTCATCGATCGACTTCTTGCTCTTACTGCCGATCTCTATCCCTTTGCGGTGGACCATGAATCCCAGAAATTCACTAGCCGACACGCCGAATGCACACTTGTTAGGATTCATCTTCAAGCCATGTCTCCTTGTGCACTCTAGAGTAGCCCTCAGATCGGCCAGGTGATCCTTATAGCTCTTGGACTTCACCACCACGCCATCTATATAGATTTCAACGATTTTGCCAATCAACTTATGAAATATGTAATTCATAGCTCTCTGATAAGTTGCACCGGCATTCTTCAAACCAAATGTCATGACCACCCATTCAAACAAACCAAGCGCACCAGGGCACCTGAAGGTAGTCTTCGGGATGTCTTCATCAGCCATAAAATTTGATTATAACCAGCATTGCCATCCATGAAACTAATGACTTGGTGCCCAGCAGCCGAATCTACCAGTATATCGGCTATTGGCATAGGGTAGCCATCCATCGGTGTGGCTCTATTTAAATCCCTGAAATCGATGCAGACTCGTAATTTACCATTTTTTTGTACACAGGGACGATGTTCGATATCCATTCGGCATATCGGCAAGCTCGAATGAACTTGGCTTCTAACAGCCTCGTGATTTCGGCCTTAATGTCGGGTAGAGCGTCCTCTCTAAACCGACGTGGAGGCTGCTTGTGTGTCCGAAATCCAGGCATCTCATAATATTCCCAGGCGAAGCAATCTTTGTACTCCTTTAGCAGTTGAATCAGCTCCTGCCTGAACTCCGGGTCTAGGTTGGCGGCAATAAATGTCGGCCTTGGCCTATCGTCAGGTCCAACATCTACTTCTTCAAGCTTGTCGGCCGACGTGAATCCTTGCCCCAACTTACCCTCTGTGCCGTCGATTGGATTCTCCATTTAATAAAAAGACTCAGAGCCGATTGCCCTGATCGGCTGTTGACTCTCATCGCTGACCCTGATGGAGCCTCCTTCCCAAACCTTGCCGGAGAAACAGTCATGGTCCCCAGCTTCCCAGTACGCGGCATCTGCCGTCGCCACACTGACCGAGTCATCGGCCGGGACCACTTCGACCTCATCGCCATGCCACTGAATGAGGCACTGATGCATGGTGGATGGCACGCAGCAGTAGGCATGGATCCAGTCGCGTCCGAGCAGCAAGCTGTAGGCGCCCTTACTGTCGATCACGAAAAAGGTGGCGAGCAGTGTCTTCTTCCCCACTGTCAGCTCGACGTTGATTGCTCCCCGAGTGTTGGAAGAATTGCCCCCGAAATCCTTGAGCATCAGATCGGTTTCTATCAGATCATCGGGGCCCTTGCCTAGCTTGCGAAATGTGGTGTAGGGCATGAGATTGACAGTGGCGCCGCCGTCCACCAGCATCTTCGTCATGGGCATGCCGTCGATGTAACCTTTGAGGTAGAGGGCCTTCAGATGTCGATTCTTGGCCGGCTTGTCAAAAGTAGCTTGCTGTGCGAGCACTAATTTGGCCACTCTTTCTTCTGATCCTGAGTCGTCTGAGTCGGAATCGGTATCGTACCTCTTGGCTCTGAACTCTGCAGGTAGCACAAACACCATCTGCGCGTCAGCCACAGCTTTCCTATTACTTTGTGAAGGCTTTTCGCACCACACCCGCTTGACACGCCCCTCAGCCTGGAGCTCCCTGTTCCTGAGCCGCTGCACCCGGCGCCTTTGGCTTCTAGTTAGATCTCCCGGGCACCACTGGTTCTCCTGCCAAACCAGCTGTTGGCGTTCAACCACCGCCTCATCAAGTCGATCGTGCAGGTCCCTTTTTTCACGTCGATCCCGCGGGCAACGTGGGCTTCCTAGCCTCTCGTGCACAGACCGGCAGTTGACCTGGGACTGCCTGTACTCTCGGTACTGATCACTACACTCTGGACAATTGCGCAGCGTTGGCAGTTTCAAGCCTTCGTTCCAGCAGTGTCGGAAGAACGGGCAATGCCAGTGATCCTCCTCACCTTCCCGGCGGCGAGCCAGTTCTTCGTGATAGCGTGCCTCTTCTTCCTTGCGGAGCCACCTGCGGTATTCCTCCTCTTCACGCTGCAGCTGCCTCTGATGGTCCTTCTCTTTCTGACGCCGCCACTTATTCAGGAGATGCTGGTGTGTGGGCACCCTGCTCTTGGTGCCGCTGGACTCTCCCTTCTCCAGCTGCTTCTGGTTCTGCTCCCTCCTTTCTTTGATCAGCGCCAGCTCCTCAGCTGTGATCTGCGCATCGGTATCAACCGAGGAGTTCTTCTTGACCCGTTCGGAGGTCAGCACCTTCACCTTGGCTGGGGGGTTTGTGATCTGGACCATGTTCTGCCCCTTCGGGAATGGGAATTTGTAGATTTTCATCTTCCCCTTGGGAGGGGCTTCAAATTTCAACAGGCCGCGCCTAATGGCCTTCTGGATCGCTGCTTTGAAATTGCGGCAGTCGTTTGTGGAGTGTGAGGTGAGGCCGTCGTACTGGCAGAACGGTTTCCCCTGCAAGTCTTTAGGAGATGGCTTGACGTAGTCAGCCGGGAAGGTGATGTGGCCCGCGCTGACTAACAGGTCGAAGAGCTTGTCCAGCTTGCGCGTGTCAAAGTGGTATTGATCCTCCGCGCTCCAACCTTTTGGCACGGCCATGGGTTTTGTACCCCATTTGAGTTCAACAGCGGCCACTTCTTCGTCCTCCCCATCCTCTGAGTCGGAATTACAGACGTAAGCCGACTGCTTGTATTTCGATTCCTTCTTGAAGCTCTGGGCCTGCTGCTCTAATGCGGCCACCCTCTGCATCACCTCGCTGATGCTGTTGAAGTTGGTGCCCACCAGCTTTTCTTGGACGTGTGGGAGCAGCCCACTGACCACTATCTTGGCGAGCTGCTTGTCGTTCAGGTTCAAGGAGTAACACATGTTCCTGGTTTCCCTGAATCGCCTGACGAAAGCCGATCCAACTTCATTTGGCCTTTGGCGCATGCTGGTGAGATCTGTGATGTCCTTCTCCCTGGTGCTAGAGAAGAAGTAATTATGGAACTTGGTCTCCAGATCTTTCCAACCTTGAATCGAGCCAGGCTCTATGGACGCGAACCAGCTAAACGCTGGCCCTGTCAGTGATAGTGGAAAGAGCCGAACCATGTGAGCTACCTCATATGAGGCCTCGCCGAGCTGGGTCAGGTAGCGGCTGATGTGCTCCATGGTGGTGACGTCGTCCTGCCCACTGAACTTGGAGAAGTCGGGCAAGCGATACCTAGACGGCAACGTCACTCGGTCGTACCACTCGGGGTAAGGACGCATGTACCTGATTCCAGTTCTGGTATTCGGCTGCAAACCGAACGTATCACGGAGCATGGCACTCATCTGCTCCAGCAGCTGATTGTTAGGCGTCTGGGCGTACCCCGGAAGCGGCGCTGCCTGAAGGTCTTGATATGTAATCCCCTCATGGTATCCAGGGGTAGGGTTGGCCGTGTCTGCCGCCAGCGTACCTTCTAGCCGCCGGGTTCACCACTGGTGAGTTCATCGAGTTCACCGTCTGCCCAGTGGCCTGCATGAAAGCGGCGATCTCTTCTGAAGTGTGACCTTTGTATAATCTGGGAGAAGCTGCTATTTTTTGAGCCGAACCGGCCACCGTGGCACCTTGCACTGGCGCTTTCGGCTGGCTCGGCTGTTGCGGTGAGGAATTGGAGGTCCCTGCCGCTGCTTTTGGATCCGCGTCTTCTGCGGGTATGTTGAAGTGAACCGGACCCAAAGACTCCCAATCCTGCCGCTTGAGGACGGTCTTCATGATGTTATAGAACGTCTGCAGGAAAGATTTGTGGTGGTGGCCGACTGCTGAATAGGCGGCCTCCCAGGTCGCTTCTTCCAGCATCTGTTTGAGGTCGGCCCTGCACTCCTCTTCAGATTTATCAGAATGGCCGTCCATGATCCACCTCGGGAATGCATTCTTCTTCACTATGGAGCCATCGTGCTGCTTGCTGAATGAAAGCAGGCAGGCATCAGCGAATTCTTCGACGATCTTGTTCAGCACTGCCGCGTCCTCCTCGTTGAGGAATTCGATCCTGACCCTGAAGACACCATCATCTCTGAGGCCTCCGGCCTCCTTGGAGGAGCCGTCTGCCGCGGTCTTCTCTTTTGCCATGGTCTTCAGTGATCTGTCCCACCGGGCGTGCCAAAAAGTGTGTTGGCGCAAAAAGTGGTTCCCTAAGTCCAACACACCAGCGAAGCCGGAAACGACGCTTGAAAGCAGTAGAGCTCTCGCAGATCCAGCTAGCTTCGGACCCGGTCTGAGAGTGTCGGTAACACCCAAGCGTGCTAGTCAATTTGACCTGCAATTGACAAGGAAACAGAGATAATCAGTAACACAAGGCGGAACTGACTGGTGAGCCCAGATAGTTCCAACTGTACGGCTCAAAGAGCCAGTATAATCGGAGATCGACTAGAAAGCCGATTCCGTCATGTTATGAACTGATAGTATAATAATGAAGTAAAACGGCTATCAGGATATTCATGTAAGGATAATAACGTGCTAGCCGATCTAATTCGGTTAATGTGCACAAAAGAAAATAGATCACGTGTACAGATCTGATCTGTACATTAAACAAGCAGAGATCTACTAAAGCTGGTCTAGAAGGCCGGCGGCTTTAGTAAACCCTCTTCGCTAAGTTCACCAAGTCTACGTTCACCTGGTCTAACGGCCAGGGGGCTTCAACAAACACAGCAAACAAAGCTAGATCGTTTGATATCCAAATAAGTGTATATGCACGATCTATTCGTGAAAACGCAACTGAATCGGCTTTTTAGCCGATGCAGGGTCCATGAAGCGCGAACGAATACTAGCGTAGTCATAAACAGACCTCAAATTAAAGCAAGTCTAACACAAGGCGAAACTGACTGGTGAGCCCAGATAGTTCCAACTGTACGGCTCAAAGATCCAGTATAATCGGAGATCGACTAGAAAGCCGATTCCGTCATGTTATGAACTGATAGTATAATAATGAAGTAAAACGGCTATCAGGATATTCATGTAAGGATAATAACGTGCTAGCCGATCTAATTCGGTTAATGTGCACAAAAGAAAATAGATCACGTTTACAGATCTGATCTGTACATCAAACAAGCAGAGATCTACTAAAACTGGTCTAGAAGGCCGGCGGCTTTAGTAAACCCTCTTCGCTAAGTTCACCAAGTCTGCGTTCACCTGGTCTAACGGCCAGGGGGCTTCAACAAACCCAGCAAACAAAACTAGATCGTTTGATATCCAAATAAGTGTATATGCACGATCTATTCGTGAAAGCGCAACTGAATCGGCTTTTTAGCCGATGCAGGGTCCATGAAGCGCGAACGAATGCTAGCGTAGTCATAAACAGACCTCAAATTAAAGCAAGTCTAATGTAGCGAACCTTGTTCAGGTTAAACCTGTTCCACCGGATGACACTTAGTTTAACTTAATACATAATATCCACCGGACGATATTATGCTTAAACAAGAACACGAAAATAAGACTTATAATAACCTCAGAACCACTTATGTCTCAACTAGAACGGAATGCACAACATGTAACGAACAAGATTAATAGAGAATTAGCCGATGTAAGCATGGAATCGATCATCATTGTAAGACAAGCATAAAAAAGCATAATCGACGATCAGATTCAAGTAAATCTAAGGCCAAATCTATCAATCTTGATCGGGCAGAGATATTGTTATAATAAGGTAAATCAATTTAAACAAATAATACTGATAACTTAATGAATCTAACTAAATTGCCATATTTAGCTAGAGCCCATAACTAATCCATGTATGCAAACTATCTCAATCTATAGCCTGTCTACCGGATGACATTAACTAAACACGAATCGATAACTAATCCGCGCGTGAAAACCGTCCTAATCTGCATCTCGTCCACCGGATGACGGTTAACACAGATTGATCGGGTAAACCAGCGTGAATCATCTTTGACTCACTATGCTTCCCGCGTCCACCGGATGACGCCAAAGAAACAGAGCTTAGTAAGGACCCTGGTCCGCCATGCTTCCGCGTCCACCGGATGACGCTAAAAAGACATAGTTTAATAGGGGGTTGACGATACTTACAAGCAAGCCTGCGTCCACCGGATGACACCCAGCCTGGATGAAGTAACTCGCCGGACTCGACTGACTCTAGGGTTTATTGGCCGGAGCCGAAAGTTGTGTTGTATTGATGTTGTGTTATTGATATCAATGGCTGAGGGCTTATATTTATACCCTGAGCGTAAGAAGATAGAGTTCTAGTCAAATTACAACTTATCAATAGATAAGGAAACTAACAAACTATCCTATATCTAAGGTAATTTGGACTCCAACCTTCCCTTTCCATAATGGACTCCGATCGTGATCGCACCCTGGCGGCGCGGACTCTGGATGACGTCATCAATACTGACGCTGCGCGCCTCCTGTCACCTTGGCCCGATAACCGATTCACCGTGCAATCGGCTGTTCCTTCCTTCCGCTGGACAGAATCTGCTTCCGAGATCGGCTATCTTCCTCTGGTATCAGCTATCGGCTCCCAGTCCAAAATTTGGTGTTAACAGTAGTACACGTATTTGGTGATATAAATCTTCGTATTTTTCTCTATAATTTTGGTCAAACTTGAAATAGTTTGACTCTCCAAGATTCTTGGAATGACTTACAATTTGGAATGGAGGGAGTAGAATAAACAATGTTTTTATTTATTTTATTATTAAAAATGAAATGAAACAACTCGCATGATATATGCAAGGTTCAAACAAACTTATATGAAGAAATGAGAAAAACAAAAAAATAGATCGCCTTATAAAAGTTTGTAGTTGATGATTTTTACATTTGAAATCATTTAGTGTCCTTCAATTGTATTTGAAATTCTTATAACTTAAAACTTAAATTCTCGAATTGTTCAAGCGGACTCTAATGGGAAAATGATTGAAACCAATGTTGTATACAGATGAGTTCTACAACTTTCTTGTTGATGACTTTTCATTTGGATTCCTTTACTATCCCAAAGTTTTATTTTCAACTATTGAATAAGTGTAGTTTTTCGTTTCAATCTTTGACTTAAAATTGTAACAAGTCTTCTCCCCCATATTATGCGGTGATTCATTTTCCTAAAAGCTTATAAAATCATGCTGCCGACGAGGGAGGGTTTTCTACTGTTTGGCGAGAGGTGGAACCGAAAGTAGCATATAGCCGTGGGAGGAGGAAGGCGGATCATCCGGAACTCAAGGCTGGGATGCTAACCCCGTTTCTTTATGGAAACGGGCTAGTAACCGCGGCTAAGAATAATGGATTGGTTGAGTGTTGATTGCCGTTGGGCTTGCAAAGAACCTCTTGCAAATCATGCCCCTACGGCACACGCGCTCCGGTGGTATCTATGGAGATCTTGACTTGCAACAACTATGCAGGGAAGAACAGATCGATGCAACTGACCAACATGCTGAGTTTCGCATGGGACGTGCTGCTGTTTTACTCTCGAATTCAAGTGACAATGCACGGTTTCAACTTCTGCACACTGTGCGGAAGTCCACTGCCGCCCAGGATAGCCCATACCACTGTGTTTTCCAAGAGGAAGACGACGAGGGGAACCTAGGGGTTAATTTGTCTAAGGATCTTGTGGCCGTCGCTGGTGAAGTGGTGAGGCACTCAAGGCCAACATCACCACAATCGCCCCTCTTCTGCTTCCAGTCTCTGAGCAGTTATCGTTTTTGCTCTCCTCCATCGCACAAAATTAAGGAGTTCTTGAAGAAAAGTACAGCAAGGCAGTATGTTCCAAATTTCGGCTTTGCCGTCGAGCATTTCTGCATACATGTTGGTGGGCGAGCAGACGAGCAGTGATTGACTCAGTGCAGCATAGCCTAAATCTGTCGGATGGGCTGGTTGAGCCGTCGAGGATAGGATGACACTGCATCGATTTGGAAACACATCGAGCAGCTCGGCATGGTATGGCATATTGTGAGGCCAAAGCAGTTGATGCGGAAGGGGGATCGAGTTTGGATGACTGTGTTTGGGGCTAGGTATAATGCTACAGCGCCGTGTGGAAGTGCGTTCTACCAGCCCGTAGCGCCGACTCAGCATCGGCAAACTGTATTCATCGTTACCCGGTGGAAGTCACAAAACAAGTCTAACTGCCATGTCTAAACTAAGGATGACAGCAGATCGAGTTCACGGCGGATATTCATAGGTTTCAGTTCCCGTAGGTTCGGGATTAATTTTTTCCCATGATTTTCGGGTTCGGGATACCTGACACTTATCGGGTTTGGTTTCGGGTTTTGGTTTTTCACCCGTGGATACCCAATGGATATCCGAAATATAATATTTTGAATAAAAACTCATGTATTTTTATTAATAAATTGTTTATTTTAGCTATTAAGTTTATTCTAAGTCATGAAATTACATGTTGTTTATTGCTTCTTGTTTATACATTTGAACATATAATATATATCATACATATGTTGCTAAAAATTCTTTATTATTTTTCTTATTGCTATATAGTGGTGGGGGGTTTCGGTTAATCCGTCGGGCTTCGGATATCCGCGTGTTTCAGTTTTGAGAATGTATTTTCACTCGAATCGGTGTTCCTTCGGGTTTGGGTTTGGGTTTGGGTTCGGATTTTGGGTGCACAGTGATCAAGGAAGGATCATGTGCCGATATACTATATGTATATAATATCAACTGATCTGTATTCTTACCCCCATATTACATAAGGTGGGTAGGCGACCTCCCCTCGTTTCAACTCGTACCTCATAATCCAATCCACGGAACATAGGACTAGGGTTTTACATCACGCTGATGGCATGAACTTGTCTAGTAAATAGCAGTGTCCATTGCTCTTCTGTTATGTTAGCTCATATCAAACGCACCTTCACCAATTCATCTAGTACCATGGACATACCCTTGAACTGTCAATAATATCTTGTCGACACCCTGCGTGTGTAGTCTCAAGGGTTATTTGATAACTGAATCATCTATACGTTACTTTCGCTTCCATTAAGAGGTACGCTCTCAAGGGTTATTTGATGGATCGACTACCCAAGTGAACCGATTACGTGTGCTCTACTTTCCCCGCCTCAAATGACGCAAACAATTAGCTGCCTACCAAGCTACCATAGCGCCGTTGACCTCAGGCAATACTGTCGATTGGTCTTTGTTTCTCTGAGTTGAAAAATGACCTAAACCCTACATAAGACGTAAGTGTTTATAATTAGGACTTACCGCGCTCTAGTAGAAGTTAGCGGTTGTGCATGGCCATCAATCCATGTCATTGTTTTAATAAGAAACCACTGCCAGATTATCTGTACAAGTAGTAGCGGCTCCTGAGGTCTACACAGTAATCAATACAGTCTACACAGTAATCAATATAAAATTGTGACATTCATTATAACGAATTTTAGAGGTATATATCACTTAAATTTTTTTCCATAACGATTGTTATTTCTTCAGTCGCTCATACAAATGGTTGCAGAAATAGACCGTCCTTGAGAATTAATTTTCAAGGGTTGTCGATAACAGCGAGTGTCCATGTGTTACCAAATGTCTCTGTAAATACAGATATTTCCAGGAACAGTTGATAACATCGTAAAATAGGCGACTTGCAAATAAATAGGTCACTTCTGCATACTGTTGTCCAAAAACATTCGAATCAGTTTTATGCAAACATAGCATACACTTTACATGGCGATGATGGCATAAGAGCAACTCCAACGGTTTTCCATATTTTGTTTGGCAGAATTAGGAGTTTGACAAGTCCCAAATAAATATGGAAAAGGTAAAAAGAGTCAATCTCCTAACGGTTTGGCATTATTCACTTGGCAAAAAATGAAATTTGTGGACCCATATATTTTTCCCGTGATCTTTTCCACTTCGTGCCGTGGTTCCGTTGTCGCGCCATTTTCTTCGCACGTCGCGGAGGGTCATCGCGCGTCGCGGGAGGGTCACCGCGCCATCGCTAGGCCGTGACCTCTGTCGATCCTGCTGGTGTTCCATATTTTGCAAGAAGCCCAGGAAGGCAGCGATGGGTTCAGGTCGCGATCCCTTCGTGGTCCTTTTGCGGCTTCGCGGAAAGGTCTGGTAGCACGAGATGGGGTTTCGCGGGAAGGAAACCGGTGGCGCGGGAGTAGTGCGTGAGACCAGTGGTGGACCTAGGATTTCAACACAGGGTATGCACAAAATTTTTCTTATACAATTCGGTAAACCATATCAATTAATAAAAAACTCACATGATATATTATGTTCATGGGACACAACAAGAGAGGATAAAAAAATATAAAAACTAAAGGAGGATGAGGTATATTATCTTAGGAGGCACAACAACATGGGATAAAAAAAAGATGAGATAAAAATACGGAAACTAAAGAAAAAACAGCAAAGGCAGGGATTGAACTAGGGACCTTGGTTACAAAACAAAGAAACTTACCACTGCGCTACCAAGGTGGAATGTTGAACTCTGGTTACAGTTTTGTTTTCTAACAATTATAATCCAGTACTAATTAGATTAAGGCATGCCCCACAGGGTATGCAGTGGCTCACCTGGCATACCCTGTGGGTCCGCCGGATACCAAGCCGATCGCGAGCTTGCATATATGGGAGTCCATCTCAGGTTTTTGCTAAGTTAACAAAAATGCCAAGCCCATTTGTCAAACCGTTGGAAAGGAGATTTTCAGATTTTTTTTGCAAAAACAAGAATGCCAAGCCCATTTGCAAAACCTTTGAAATTGCTCACTACTAGAAATTTGGCATGAGCTGAATTCTACGATTGAATTGTTGTGAGAGAAAATAATGTTCTGTGCCTGAAAATAAGTTGAACCTAACTTAAACGAACAGAGTGCTATGAAGTCTAATAAAGGCATGATTTTTACGAAAAAATTGTGGATTTTCAGGAGATTTAGAACTTTAGGTGGCAACTTTTCATTTGAAATGGTTTAGATTTCTAAATATTCATTACAAGTTCTCAAACTGATTAAACATCTCAGATGGAGACAAAATCAACATCATCAATATAATGTTATAGTGTTCAACGAGATTTATAGCTTTGTAGTTGATTTTTTCAATTGAGATCATTTAGAATATCAAATATGTAATACAAGATTCATAAATGTGAAATAATAGTGCAATCTTCCTAATTTTTTTCCAACTTTTTTTTGTTTTGCTTCTTGAACGTTGCTGTAAACAAGTGGTTTATTTTAGATTTGCAGTAAGTGGCAACCCCTCCTGACTTCCTAAGAAAAATAATAGTGTCGGGCCCACAGTCACATGTTTTTCGAGACGGTAAGAATGCTATGAATGAGACCGGTGGTCATTGGCTCTAATCCTTTTTCTTGACTAGCACCGTTGCTTCATGGATAGAACCGTCAAAAACCAGCAATGAAAAGGCCAGTGTGGAATCAGTGGTGATATTTTTCAAATTTAAATGAGGGAAACAATTATCAAATGGTTCTGTAAACAAAATAGCACCTAGCATTGGTCATATGTGATTTTGGTGGTCCATTGATAATATTATCAAAATGGACTAATATGTTAGTATACAAGTAATGATGGCTTGGGCAAAGGCAATGCGAATCATTGCAAGAATATGATTTTGTTGCGCAAGGAAGATCATGGAGGAATATTGAAGATCATAGAAGACACGTTAAAGCCCAAGGGGCTGTTTAGTTGGGGAAAATTTTTGGATTATGATATTGTAGCACTTTCGTTTGTATTTGATAATTTTTGTCCAACCATGGTCTAAGTAGACTCAAAAGATTCGTCTCGGCATACAATCTGTGCAATTAATTATTTTTTACCTACATGCAATGCTCTATGCATGTATCGTAAAATTGATGTGACGGAAAATCTTGGAAAAAAATTTGAAAAGTTTGAGAACTAAACAGAGCCCGAGACATGAAGCAGAAGAAGTTTTAACTAGAAGAAACGAATATATCTCTACTCCTAAAAAGTTGAAACTGCAATCGTTCACAGGCAGAACGAAACTTACCGACTCCCCCTCCCTCACTCGATACCCGCCCACGGCTCCGCTCCAGTCACAAAACGCGCCGCGCGCAGCCCCAATGCGCGGCCTCCCCGTCATCGATCCGGAGCTCCTCCGGATCCCCAATCCCATCATCGATCCGGAGCTCCTCCTCCGGATCCCCAATCGAGGCCGCCCACCTCCGCTGCCGGTTTGTATTTGTACGTCGATCTGCTCCTCATCGTGCCCTTGTCAGCCACCGCCGCCTCCACGACCTCCCTCGCCGGGGAAGCCGCCGTGAGGAGGTGTGGCGGGCACAGCGCCGCACCCGTGGCCGTGACCGCCGCCGCCGCCGCCGACGAGGCCTACTACAGGAACCTGCCTCCTCCTCCTCGCCGACACCCCGTGGTACGCGAACCTCTCCGCTATCTCCACCCGTGCAGCACCGATCCAACCTAGCCCTCTCGATTAATTAGTCAACCCCGGCACGCCATCAAAGGGATTGGAAGGGGACTGGAGCGAGGACAGAGGGCACCGTACCGAGGACGAACATCGCGGTTCCTGCTGCTCGCCTCCGGCCGTGGCCTGCTGCTCGACTGACGGGAAGCTGCAGTGACGGTGGCCTGCCCGATGGCCACCCGCGACTAGCCGGCGGCTTCCTGCTGCTCTCCCGACGGCTGCCTTCCCGCCCGACGGCCGGCTGCCCGCAAGCCGTCTCGGTTGCCCGCCCTGCCGCAGAGGGTGCACAGCCGCTAGCGCTTGATCCAGACGAGGATTTGTCCTCAGGTAGCAAGGTTTGCCCTCCTCAACTTGCAATTTAGTATTGTTTCTTGATAGTACACTGATAGATATTCCTAATTGTGATGTCGCAAAATCTTAGCGCTGTATAGTACAACAGAGTGCAAAGTGAGAAGTAGTGCTAAGAATCCTTGCTCTAGGCATGCCTGCTTATGGCCTGCATCTTGGAAGCTTGGGCATGTCCGATTGTATTTGTAAACCGCTTTCTTCTTAATGAGAAACAGGCTTTAGCCTGATCGAGAAAAAAAAAGCTACTCTGGTCACCATGCACTCCACATCCAAACTGCTACCGCACATATTAGGGTCCATTTCATACTAGATACTTTCCTCCAACTACTTGTTATCTACCGGCACCTGAAAAATGTAAATCACTCTTTTCTACCCACATCCATATTTTCAGGTGTTCTCAAAATAAAAAGAATGACTAATCCCTTACAACTGAAACTTAGGTATCTAATTTCCTGCATTTCATTGTTTTCAACCTGTAATAATGTTTAGTTTGGTGTTGTCTGTGTGTTCTTGTAAATATTTTTCTGTCCTTAATCTAATGATGCCCATCAGTAGCAAATGTGGTCTCATACCTAGCAGACCCTAAAATCACAGTAGGTATGGAAGATAGCATATAGTCAAATCATCACTTGCAGAGATTTCTAGAGCTCTCAATAAGTCAAAATTCAATAAGTTTGCTTCAGTTATCAGTTAATAAATAATATTTCCTTATCTCATTGTCTTGTTGAGACCTTAGTAGTATGTAAGTATTGATGGTTAATCTACTTCCTTGCTTTATGGCCAGAATTTTGCAAAAGAGAAGAAGAGGAAAAAGAGCCACAATAGTAACAGTACCACCAATATTTTGCCCCAAAGGTAAACCATACTTAGCTGATCTTGGAAGATAAACCCCCCATGGTTTTTTTATGATGTCATGAACTCGCTGTATTTTGGGACAAGTAGCTTTTTGCAGCAAAAATGTGATGGTAACCAAGATGTGCAAAAAGAAATGCTTAATAATACAAAAAAGGATAATGGACTTCCATTATGTGCCATTTCCCAAATTTCTGTATATATATTTTTCATGTGCTATGTTTGTCATCTTCCTTACATAACTTTTTTTTACAGATTATGTTTGCAACTAGGCTGATCTTGACATTATTGAGCCTATTAAAAAAATCCCTTATAAACTTGGAAAGGAACAAGTTGTGCTCATCGACGATGCTTTCATAGACAGGATGAACATGGAGTGTCTTTTTCAGCCGAATGCATTTTTGAATGATCAAGTCGTAGCATTTTTAAATCACCAGTTCATAGCATTATTTCTAACATAGAAAATATTTTCCCCCAAATATTTACAATACTTGTGCAGGTCATAAATGCATACATTACCTTATTAAGGGCTCAAGATCATCTGAAGTTGAGGGCTTGTGGTAAGGTCCTCCTCGAGAATTCTCTTATCTCCAGTATCCTCAAGAGGGATGGTGATGCTAAAATCAAAATGAAGGACCTATATCCCACACGACAATAATGGAATTAAAACCATTGAGCAAAGGGTTTTATCGTACCTAGACCATGACATGGTAAAAATCAATTTAAATTATGATTTACTGCTGTATACAATATATATACTTGTCTGATATAATATGTGCGATACTTATTTAGGTGTTCATCCCAATAAATATTGAGCACACCCACTGGTATCTTGCTGTGGTTAATGCCAAAGAGCATGAGATACAAGTGCTCGACTCAATGGGCACTATATTTGGTCGTCAAGACCTAACTCTTACTGTGAGTGTGTTTTGTTGCTACAGATTGCTAATTATTTGTTATTATTAATTATAATATTATGTGTAACTGAACATATTTCTCTCTCTATATCCCTGCAGATCAAAGGTATGCAGAAACAAATAGACATTGTATCGCAGCGCAAGGATCTTAAAGATCACAAGTGGCCGATGTAGGGTCGAGATGGCGGACTAGAGGGGGGTGAATAGTCCTCTATAACAACTAATCGCAGCGGAAAAAAACCTAATCGGTTCTAACGACAATTCACCCCTCTAACTAAGACTCTAAACACCTTGCCAAAGATCCTAGCGAGAAGCAAAGGTGCAAGTCTAGTTTGAGCTTCCCTAAACCGTTCTAGCGCAAGGTCACACAAATCTAAGCACTAGTACTTTAAGCACCGGGGAAACTCCTATCAACTAGCAAGTAAAAGCGCACTAAGCACCTAAACTCACTACTTGCTCAATGACAAGGATACACAATCCAAATCAAAGAGCGTAACTCACTTTAGCTACACAAACTAAGTGACAACTACTTCTAAGCTACACAAGCTAATAAGGTGAGTGGCAAGCTACACAAGCTAACCGGTCTCACAAGAGCAACTACAACTACACAAATAAAGTAATGCACAATATAAATAACTTGTGTAGAAGAGAGCAAACCACCGCGAAGGATGGGAAGATGTTGACGCGGTGATTTATTTTCCGGAGGTTCACTTGTCGCCACAAGCTACGTCCTCCATTGAGACAAGCTCCAAGGTTACCGCCGGTCCTCTTGCTAGTGGTGACCCGCAAGTCACACTCTCCCACGTGGAGTGCTTACCACAAGCTCTAGCACTTGACTCGGCCGGACCACTTGTCGCTCTTCACGTCTCGCTCTACTAGCGATGCTCTTTGCGATCTCCCGCGGGGTGAGCTCCAACCCCTCACAAAGCTTCTCCGGAGCTAAGCACAATCTTCTTGCTTGCTTCATGGAGCCACAAGCCACCAAGCCATCTAGGAGGTGGCAACTTCCAAGAGTAACAAGCACCACTGGCTTGCAACATGATCACCTAGTGCCACTCGATGCAATCTCACGATGCAACGCACTAGAATCACTCACTATCAATCAATCGGATGTGCACTAAGCAAGTGAGTGAGTGGGAGGGCTTCCAAGCACACCTACACAAGCCACACAAGCCCAAGGGTGCTCAGCATGTCGGCCAAGGCCGCCAAGTGCTTGGATTTATAGCCCTCAAGCGAATAGAGCCGTTGCCCTCTCAAACCGGCCGTCGGACTGAGCGTCGGACGCTCAGCCGCGCCACCGTCGGACCAATGTCCTCGGTCCGACGCTCCCGATAGCCGCCACGTGTCACTAGCCGTTTGAAGTCGAACGTTGGATCACAACGGCTAACTTCCCGCGCCTCAGCTCACCGTCGGACGGAACACCGTCGGACCAACGAACTCCACGGTCCGACGCTTCCAGAGAGCTCCCCGAGCGCTGAAAACCGTCGGACGGTCGTCCGACGCTCGCCGTCGGACTAAACCCAAGAGTCCGACGCTCTCAGAGCTCGCCACGTGTCAGCTCTCGCACGATCTGCACCGTCGGACGCTCGGACAAAAGTCCGACGCCCACAAACTTCAGCGTCCGACGCTCACAGGCCAAACACCGTCGGACGCAAGAGGATGGTCCGACGCTGTCACTGTAGACAGCGTCCGACGCTCGCACCACAGCACAGAAGACAAGGGCAGGCCGTCGGACCGAACCCATGGTCCGACGCCCCCTGGCCTTAGCGTCCGACGCTCTTGCAACTTCGCCGAAAACCTCCGAATCCTGCCTCGCAAGCTCGGCAGGAGGAAGAGAGAGAACCACACCCTCTCTACCTCACAACACCACCTCCAAACACTTTCACCTTTGCAAAAGTGCTAACACCACAAGTGATCAACTTCAAGTGCATGTGTGTTAGCTTTTCACAGACATTTTCTCAAAGGTTTTTCTCTCTTTTCACCACGCTCGGTTCGCCATGATTGGTCATCTCGGGTGAGCTTCACCGCGTCCAATCGGCTGTTCAAGCTTCTCCACATTGTAGTGATGCTCTAGGGTCTCCCTGTTCTGCTGTTGGTGTGCAGGTTGCCTCGGAACACCGTGATCGTCACCGGAGTTCGCCGCCGAGGTCGTGTTCCGCATCATCAGTCGCGTACGTAGTCGTCTCCTCTCTAAGCCGCGCGCACCGCGGCATGGTAAGCTCCGGGAAGCTTTAAGTATAACTGGTTAGGTTTCTTGGTCCTCAGAGAAGCCGGAACGCGGCTGTGCCGTCGTGCCTCCGCCGCCGAGCCGCCATGGCCGGTGGAGAGCTCGCTCTAGTGCCTTGGTCGCCGGGGTGAGCGGGTAGATTGGTGTGTCGGGTGGTCGGGGATCTGTTGGTGTCCTGGTCATCGCCGGATAGCCATCGGCGGCGAGCCGTCGCACCCGTGCCATCGGGCGAACGCACGGGGGCGCGCCTGCGCGAGCGAGAGGAGGAAGATGGAGAGAGGTGGGCCGAGTGTTGCTGGGCTTTACGGTCCACAAGCCGGAAACCGCGAGGGAGAGCGGAGGACCGAGCGCTGGGCCGCTATGGGCCGGTCCAGAAGCAGTGACCCATTTGTGGAAATAAGATTTTCCAATTTTCTCGGTAATAAATAATACTAAAGATTGTTATTTTTATAGGAATTAAATTATTGCTCTAAAAATGATGAAATAAATTGTGAAAGCTCTCTGTGATATTCTGAATATATGAAAAATATAAAATTTATATTTTGAATACTTTCGGTAGACTATAAAAATGTGTATTTTAATTAGTAAATGATATTTCCATGATTTTTTAGCCCAAAGTAATCATCTAAAAATTTTGAAATTTTTATAGTAGGGGTTGTGAGCAGTGAGCTATCTCCACAAAAATCTGTAGCCCATTTGGATAATGTTTCAATGCTTAGTAATTAGTACTTAAATAAATAAACAAAAAAAATATACTATAAAGTGTTAATGAATTTAGAATTTTGTGTGACTTTAGGAATTGTATGTTAACCATGGATCCTTGCCATGTGTTGATCTTGGGTACCTTGCTAGTGTTTTTAGTTCATGATAATCTTATTGATTAAGATGCTTAAATAATACTTCAATTAATATAGATAAATCATTAAATAAGAAATATTATTAACTTATGTTATACACATATGATAATAGGATTTTTATGAATCATTGAAGTGAGTACTAGTCATTATTATAGGAGAGCTATTTCAACTTTCAACGACCGTTAAAATAGTCAATAAACCAAAATAGTTAATACGCAAAGTAATTAGTTTGTTGACTTACAACTTTATCGTGAAGGAAAGTTGTACTCAACTTTCAAATTAAATTTACTTACTATTGATCGGTGATTTTGTGCATCTCCTGCATCATGGCATATATGTCATCATATAAGTGTTGTAATATCATTTCGTATAGTGAACGTGCGGTGATTATTATTTGAAGTGTGTCCCGAGTAAGGTCTTCACTCGATGGACGTGGATCCTTCTCGGTGATTGACGTCAGGGTTTCGTCTACTTCAAGCAACAGGCAAGCCCCGGTGCATTTGCCCCTCCTTGTTATTTAAAAATATTTATCACTTGAGTTAATCTACTGCATTAGGTTAATAGGAGTTGAGTGATAACCTATTGATGCATTACCTTCCCTTGACCACATATTATACCTGAGAACCTGATTTTTTTAAAGTATTGAAAATGCTTAGTCATGCTTAATGATAGAGTTGCAAAAATGCTATTTTGAAAACTATGATGATATGAAACAAATGAATCATTTTATGCGATTGGTATTGTCCTCGTTTGGTGATGGTGTACTTGGCCAGTCCATTATCATCAACGTGGATGGGTTTTCCATTTGGTTGACCATCTGTTTGGGTTAGAGTCCCAACGATCCTCGCCATCGGAAAAGGGATGCGAAAACCGGGTGGTCACCAGTGTACTTGGGTTAGAGTCCTAATGCATGGTGTCCAACGGAAAAATATTTAAGGACCATTCGTTGTCGGCCTGCTGTGATCATGACTTTGCAACTAGTCACATACTACGGAAAGCCTCTGACTCCAGGTGGCTCTACTGCTGAAACCGACAACCACGCACTGGGAGTGGAGAGATGGCGAGAGTAGCGTGTACCCTCGTGGCCGTCGTGCCTGGAGACTAGAGGGGTACTGTGCTCTCGGGTGGCGCAGGACTGGTTTCAGGGTATGAAAAGCCGTGGTAGGCGGGGTTGGCATATGCAAGCTTAAGTGCTACATATGCAGTGTGGATAGGGATCCCCAGCTGGGTACTTCTGGATTCGAATCGACGTTGCTCCTCGGTTAATGGAGACATGATCCTCACACTTACAGCGAAGAGTGGTTCGGAACTAGGATGTTTTTGAATGGATGAAGTAAATGAAAGAATGTTGGTATATGAGAAGGAACTTGGAGATATGGTTAATAATTAATAATATTATTGAGGTAAAATACTGAAAATAGGATTAGTATTGCTTTTCTGCAAAATCCTTTGACTCTTGCTAAGCCTTACCTTGACTCCTCTCAGCCTGCATTCCTGAGTCTAATTTTACACCTTTAGTCGGGTAAGTCTTGCGGAGTACCCCATGTACTCAGGGTTTGTTAACCCCTATTGCAGGTAAACTGAGTGTGCAGTTCTGCGTGGGACCGTGCCGGTCAGCGGATCGTGCAGGGATGAAGATGTGTATATAATGAGACTCTTGGGCAGGGTGTTTAGTTGTATATCGCTACTCCACTACGAAACTCTGGTTTGGAATAATGTAAGCTAGATCTGTAAATCTATATTAATGTAACTCTTCCGCACTCTTTACTCTGATTTATCACATTTGTGTAAACTGTTGTAATACTTGCAAGGTTTTACAATGAGATCCTCGGGGAAATTAGGGTTTCCTATGAGACCCGACGGGCCACCTAAGTCAAAGGGAACTCGTGCAGACTAGTCAAAGGTCCTTAAGGATGATGACGGGGCACGTGGGCCCTATGATTAAGGCGGTTCCGTTACATATATGAAATACGATGCCTCACGTTGCAGATTTGTAAGGATATTTCTCTATTATTATTGTGAGCCTTTTTTTGAAAAAGTCCTATCATTTTGCAGGTTCTTATACCACGGGCAAGAAGAGGCATTTTTAACCTTTTTGTGTTGGACCATGAGAAAAAAACTCTAAGTGTGTTTGATCCTACTTCTATTCCTGACTGGTGTAAAGATATGCCATACATGTACTATGTGAAGAAAATTTTCGATATTTCCAACAGTTATAGACGTGCAACAGGAGTGAAAGCAAATGAACGTCCTATTGATGTCTTCTATTGGAAACATATACTCCAAAGTGACATTCCAATCTCAGAAGATAGGTAACTTTATTTGAACCATATATTATTGTGCTTTATATAGAAATGGACAGTTAAGGGTTAATTAGTTGACTATTTATTATGCTATAGGAACTTATCTGGCCTCATAGTTCTGCAATTCATGTCCGCATGGAACAGTGGAAAGCTCATGCCAATCTCTACCGTGAGAACAATACTTTACGTTTGTGGTCATAATAATACATGTGTATAATTCCAACTCATTATTACTTTCAAAAAACTTATTATTTATGTTTGTCTTCTGCACAGGATGGCCAACGACTACGGAAGAACTTTGTGATTGACATATTGGCCTACGATGGAAATTCACGGCGATGCATGATTCCTGTGTCCGTACGGGGATATCTTAGCCGCATCACGGGCAAAAGACTTTGAAAGACATAGTTGTGAAGGACTTATCCATCCATGCATTTGCTTTGACACTGTTACTTGACGCTTATTTACATGTGGCCCGAAACAATATATTGCTGAGCCAAATTAAAATTCACTCATAATCTATTTTTTCTTACGCTATTGTGTTAAATTACATCGAAAGTTTTAAGATCCCCATACCAACGCAATGGACATCTACTAGTATATATATAATATATAAAGAGGGCTGCAATCAGCCACAAGAGTTCTACTCCTACCATGCAAGGAGCTCTTTCCAAGAGCCCCAAAGCTTAGACTGGCGGGGTGTCTGCACAAGAGCTCTGCAGTCCACTGGATAACTCTCATGCATGAGTAGAACTAGCACCGAAGCAAGCAGGTTAAGGTTATGGACGAAATAATCTGCAGAAGCTATTTTTTTTTTTTACCCAGGTTATGGACGAAACCATCTGCAGAAGCTTTTTTTTTTACCCACCGGAGGCATGGTGTGGAGTGAGAACCTACGATTTGGTCTTTATTGGTTCGGATCATTATTGTAACACAATAGCACTATAGCAGGTGTGCCTGTTCTTTTGTTGTCAGAGGGCGTTTCTTTTAGAGGGCCTTGTTGCTGTCCATTTGTTGCTATATATAGGCTTACATGGAACTGAACAAAACAAATTGACGAAAACCAATTCACATTCTCCTGCTCAATCGCTTACATTTCAGAGATGAGAGATCTGTCCTAGTACCAGTGCGCTGTCCAGCTTTTGGACAAGCCAACACGGTTGAACAAAAATCCTAGTTTTCTTCCAAAAGAAAAAGGGCCGGTGTACTGTCATTGATAAGTGATGTGACCAAAACAATTCAATTTGCCACCGAATTCCTCCTTTCGCTCTTTGCTCAATCCGCGCCAGGAATTTATGGCCGCGATGGAAAAACGGTGGCAGCACCCAGTAAGCATTGTAGTACTGCCTCAACATTACATGCGGATTGACCTGGCGTCGCGGTTAACCAGCACCCTCCTAGTCCCGTGCAGCCGTGCAGGTGCAGTGCGTATGCATGTGAGCTTCATCTTCTGGGCAACAGATGCGTACGTACGTTCCGTGGTGGCAATGGATGCGTTACTATTCTCTCGTGAAAAAAGGGAACTCAGAAGGACAGTGCCAGTAGATTGGCACTAGCTAGCGCCGTGATCTGGAGTACTCCTGCACACTGTGATTACCTGTGACGTGCAAAGCTCTCGTACCGTCACGGTTGCCCTGGTCTCTATGCTTGCCTGAACTGAATGGCTGGCAGTAGGCCAGTAGCTCACAAGTGACAACCAACTCTTCCCTTCTCTCTATCTAAAAAAGGGGAAAAAAAGGTCCTGCATTACGTACATACAATGAAATAAAGAGGATGTTTAAATCCCAAGCGTAAAGTTTCTTTATATTACACCGGATAATTCATTGGGAAATCGGAATGCTTTTTCGAATACTAATAAAAAAACTAATTACATAACTCGCTAGTAACCGAGAGATGAATTTGTTAAGCCTAATTAATTCGTCAGCACAACATTGTCAAATCATGGACTTCAACTTAAAACATTTATCTCATAATTTACGTGTAGTTATTTTTTTTCTACATTCAGTACTCTACTTATAAAGTTTTTAGGCAAGTAATCAGGGCCTAGAGCCTAAAACAGAACGCTCGGCGAACTTGGCGGCGAACCAGAATCAGTTAATTGTTGATTGCAATCCTTTCTAACAATAGGCTGCCTCGCACCAGCTTTTATCTAGGAGTATCAAATAGTGAGGTGGCTGGCTAGTGGCTACTTTGGGCTATAGTAGCCTGCTCGCGTGTGACTCAAGGAAAGAGACCGTCCTGCGCCGCCGTGGCTTTAAAACCGCCTCACCCTGTGCTCCCTGCCCGACTCCACACCACACCACACCACTCGCACAAGCACACGCCCACTCCACTAGACTAAAGTGCCTGTGCTGTGCATCGTCCCAAAACAAAAACAAAGAAAAGAAAAAAGAAAAAAGGGTCGGCAGCATGAGCTCGCCACCTCTGGTCGGCAAGACGGGCCTCAAGGCCGTGTACCGCCGCGTGGTGGACAACATCCTCGCCGTCGTGACGGTGCCGATCGTGGCGGCGGCGGCGGTGCTGGTCGCCGCCGTGGCGCGGTTCGGCGTGCCAGAGCAACTGGGCTCGGCGCGGCCGGCGCACCTGTTCCTGGCCGCGTTCGTCCCGGCCGCGGCGGCCACGGTGTACCTCATGCTGCGTCCGCGCGCGGTGTACCTGGTGGAGTACGCGTGCTTCCGCACGGCGTCCAACTGCCGCGTGCCCTTTTCGACGTTCCTGGAGCACGCGAAGCAGGTGCCGGTGCTGAACGAGCGCAGCATCCGGTTCATGACCAAGCTGCTGGAGCGCTCAGGTCTCGGCGAGGAGACGTGCCTTCCCCCGGCCCACCACTACATCCCGCCCTACAAGTACTGCACCCTGGACGCGGCGCGGGGGGAAGTGGACCTCGTCGTCTTCTCGGCGATCGACGACCTGTTCGCCAAGGCCGGCATCGAGAAGCCCGGCGAAGCCATCGACGTGCTCGTCGTGAACTGCAGCCTCTTCTGCCCGACGCCGTCGTTCGTGGACATGATCGTCAACAGGTACAAGCTGCGCAGCGACGTGCGCAGCGTGCACCTCTCGGGCATGGGGTGCAGCGCCGGGCTCATCTCCGTGGGGCTCGCCAGGAGCCTGCTCCAGGTGGCGCCCGCGGGCACGAACGCGCTGGTGGTGTCCACGGAGACCATCACGCCCAACTACTACGTCGGCAGCGAGCGCGCCATGCTGCTGCCCAACTGCCTGTTCCGCATCGGCGGCGCGGCGGCGCTGCTGTCCAACTCCCCGGCGAGGGCCAGGTTCCGCCTCCGGCACGTCGTGCGCACGCTCACCGGCGGCGCGCACGACGGCGCCTACACCTGCGTGTTCCAGCAGGAGGACGAGCACGGCAACGTCGGCATCAACCTGAACAAGGACCTCATGACCATCGCCGGGAACGCGCTCAAGGCCAACATCACCGCCATGGGGCCGCTCGTGCTGCCGGCGTCGGAGCAGCTCCGCTTCGCGCTCTCCTTCATCGCGCGGAAGGTGCTCAGCAGCGGCAAGGTGAAGCCCTACATCCCCGACTTCCGCACGGCGTTCGAGCACTTCTGCATCCACGCCGGCGGCCGCGCCGTCATCGACGAGCTGCAGCGCAGCCTAAGCCTGTCGGACCAGCAGGTGGAGGCGTCGCGCATGGCGTTGCACCGGTTCGGGAACACGTCCAGCAGCTCGCTGTGGTACGAGCTGGCGTACATCGAGGCGAAAGGGCGGATGCGCAAGGGTGACCGGGTGTGGATGATTGGGTTTGGGTCCGGGTTCAAGTGCAACAGCGCGGCGTGGGAGTGCATCCAGCCCGCGGTGAACGCGGACGGACCCTGGGCCACGTCCATCCACAGTTACCCGGTGGACATTCCAGACGTGATGAAGCACTAACTACCTTGGACATCAATAATTGCTTCCTCGCTCAGGCGCTCACCCAAAAAAAGGGGAGAAAAATGCGTTTCGCTCAGATTAAATCCCGTGCAATAATTGAGATGTAGAACTATAGTATACAGCATCGACATGTCTGTTGTATTTATTAATTTCTGCTCTTGATAAGGGAAAAGATGTTCTTCCGTTGTAGTAGTCTCACATTAGCGTAGTGTCACATCATGGATCTGCGGTGGCAAAGCCTGGGAACTGGAGTGTACTACACCCAAACTGTTTGCATAATATCTAGACAGTCAGAATCTTACTATGCAGTCCAGACATATATTCGTCAGAACTGATTGTTTCAGGTTTTTTCTAACGGTCCCCAGGGAGAGAATCTGAGGCTGTGTTTAGATTTCAGTTATAGTTGTAATTTGGTACTGTAACATGTTCGTTTGTATTTGATAATTTTTATCCAATCATGATCTAAGTAGGCTTAAAAGATTCGTCTTGTGATGTACATGGAAAAAGTATAAACATGCAAATATTTTGTCTATATTTAATACTCCATAGATATGCCGCAACATTGATGTGACTAATTGTAATTGTAATTTGCAGTGGATGTAAAGAGGACCTGAATCCCCACCTCATTCCTATGTCGTCCCCAAAACCCTTTCATCCGATTAATTTTAGAAAATTTGACTAAAATCACTTCCTTTTCCTTGCGAATAGACTAAAATCACTTCCTAGCTGTATCAGGATCAACAATCCCGACACAAGAACAAGATTGTGGCATATCCACGGGTAAGAAATAACTGCAATAACGTTAAGGCTGTGTTTAGTTGAGAAAAAGTGGGGAAAAAGTGCACTGTAGCACTTTCGTTTGTATTTGACAACTTTTATCCAATCATGACCCAAGTAGACTCAAAAGATTCATCTCGAGATAGACAAGCAAAAAGTACAAACATGCAATAGGTGCTACTTTATTTAGTGCTCCATGCAGACGGAAAGTACAATCGATGTGATGGGGAGAGAGAGAGGGAAAATTTTCAAACTAAACGGAGCCTAAGGTACACTGAATTTCATCGACGACGCCTCCAAGGTGGTGCATGACGACAAAACATAATAATAGTGATGGAAGATGGAGGAGGCAGATAAAGATTTTACTCTTTTCTTCAAGGGGATTTTGAGAAGAAAAAGGAAAATGACTTTTTTTAATTTAATTCAAGCAATTCAGGAGATAGATTTGAAATGGAATTGGAAGGAATTTGAAAAGGGAAGGGAGCAGAAAAAGGAAAAGGAAAAGGATTTTTACTTTTTATGATTTTTTCAAGAAGAATTAGAATGGAGATTCAAAAAGGTACCAAGGAGAATTAATGCGGATTTGAAAGGGACTCGAGGAGATATTCAAGTGGATCTCAAAAAGAGGGAACTCAAGAGATTTGAGACACCTTAGAAAAGGAATTGATGGGAATTGCTACACCTCTGTGCTCTCTCAACACCAACAAAACACAAAACCCGAAACCGACTCACAGACACGAGAAACACACACCTACAATCAAAGTCTATATGAATGCAACGATTTGCTTACAAACTCACTTGCGTTTGACCTACGAACTGCATGCTCCACACATTGCATGAAAAAATTAAAAAGTTCACATTTTTTGTTGTTCGAAGACCCAAGTTATTACAGTCTCCGCCCCACCCTAGCTCACAGGAATCTCTTCCCAGAGATTAAGGTCTTGGTCGTTTGGTGAATAGGTGGGGTGCTTCCTTCCGAAGCTCATACTTTTGTCGTGTTGCTTCTTGTCCAGCTCGGCTCGTTAGTATAACGAGCCAGCTCGGCTCGGCTCGTTATATAGAAGGCTTGCTTGGCTCGGCTCATTAGTGAGCTCGAGCTGGCTCGTTTGGCTCGCGAGCCAAACATAAAAAATACAAAAAAAATACTCTCTCCGTCCTAAAATAGATATCGTTATGGGATGCGTGCTGATCAAAGTGTCAAACTTTCTCAACTTTAACCGAGTTTGTAGAAAATACATGCAACATTTATTTTGGGATGTGAGTAGAAAACACTAAATAAAATGAATTATTTAATAATTTTTCTAAAATTAACTAAGCTTTAGATAGCTTTGCATCAACTGTGTTAAATAAAATGGTTAAAAAAAGTTTTCTTAATTAATATATTTTTTTGAGGTGTTGCATTTATGCCGCTTGCATAATTTTATTGTTGTGAAAAATTTTATTGCTCAAAAGCCAATTAGGGCTCGAGCCGATTTTTCTCCAATTATAATATAAACAGAACAATAAAAACTTTTGTTGTGAAAACAATTCAAAAATCCCCATTTTACAATCTTCAAATTTTGTGGTATTTTACAAACATTATTACAAACCCTTTGAGTCGGATTTACAAAACTAAAAGGATTAGCAAACAGAAAAAAATAAAATGGAAACACCTTCTCCCTCTCCTCTCTCGGGCCTAGCCTAATCCCACCTCTCTTTCTCTTCTTTCCCCTCTCCCTCTCTATCTGTTGGCGCACGTGGGCCCGCTCGAGAGCCAAGCCGAGCAGGCCACCGCAGCGAGTCCCGGGCCACCCCCTGCACTCCCTTTCTCCCCATCACTCACTGCGACGCGGGGCCCACATGTCGGCTCTTTCCTCTCCACCGAGCAGAGAGAAGTCGCAACGGAGGTCCGCCCTTTCCGTGCGCGTCACCGTGGCTCGGGCAAACGCAGCCGCCCTATATAAGGGACCTTGCAGCCTTCTACACCGTCCGCCGCCGTCACTACATCGCTCCCAAATCGCCTCCCCCTCTCTCCAGTGCCTGCCAAACGCCGCCGCCACGCCATTCCCGAGCTCCACTGCCTCCATCGATTCGGCGTAACTGAAGCCACCCCGTCAAAATTGAACGTTCACCAAGCTACTAGAGGAGTCCCCGAAGCCTCTGGACCTTCTTTTCTTCGAGCTCGACCTTCACCGACCGCTAGCAGGGCCGCCATCGCATCAGCCGCCCGCCTCCCACGTCGACCGACCGTCTCCAATCCCTCTTCGTCCGATTATACCCCGTGGTGAGGTTCCCCGCGTCTCTCTCCCCTTCCCCGACCCTTTCCCTCGTCGAATCGAGACCCCTAGGGCCTATGCCGCAAGCTCCAGCGAGCACGTTGCTGCGGCCATGGCGGCCACCTGTGCCAAACCCCTCTCCCGGGCCACAGTTTAGGACGTAGATGAGTTCGCGGCCACCCACTCGTGCTCTCCGACCAAACCCCTAGCATAATAGTGCTCTGTAGAGCCGAATCCGCCGTCTCCAGCGAGACGCCGGTGAGTCGCCGCCGCAACCGGCCTGTCTCCGGCCGGCTGCCCCTCCCCTCTCTCCCTTTGATCTAATCAGGACCGTCCGTTGCCGATCGGAGGATCTACAGCGCCCCGTACCCCTTCGGGTGTGACTTTTTCTAAAGAGCCCCTTGGCTTCTTCATATTAGAACCCACCGTCCTTGGCGCCTTCCAGCAAGATGCGCTTACGTATTCGGAAAACTGTATTTTGGTTCGGGAATTTGATTTAAACTGAATTTATTTCGAATCAGTTAATTACAATTTTGCCACCTGCACCGTTTTGCTCATAAAATATTAGTCTTAGCTCTGATTTGATCCATTCAAATTGCATTTGGCTCGTAATTAAATAATCTACATGTTTATAGCACTGTTTAATATGTTTTCAACTGCTAAAAATGCATGGTCTATTTAATCTATTATTTTTACACAAGGAAACTTTATATAAATAATAAATTATTCATTTTAAATCCGATTTGAACCAATCAACTTTTGTTAGATTCATATTTTTATTCTCTTTGTGTTCTCACTGCTGAAAAGTAGGTTTGGCAAATCTAATTTTCGAGTTAATATTATAGTAATTATTTTCCTATAGTAAATCTTCGGAAAATCATAACTTCTACGTTTTAAATCCGTTTTTCGTGATCTTTATATCGTTAGGAATCGTATCGACGCGCAGATTAGTTTTATACAATTTTAAATCCATTTTTCTACTGTGATGTAGTGTTCTAATTATTATTCATTGTTTGCTTCGTGTATGATTGTACGATACATGCGTGGTGATTATCGATCAAGTTTAGTCGGTGAGTCTCACTTGAAAATTCAAGGAGCTATTAATTGAGATTGGATCATAGAAAGGATCTTGATTTGAGGCAAGTATAGCTTGGGTTTTATTTTTGTGACCATGATCTTGTGACTTGATTAATGTTTAAGCAACAGATGTTAAAAATGACTTTTTAGTAACTTGAGAATTTATCTGTAAGATAAGCTTCTGAATTGACAGTACAACTGTGAGGGCTATATTGCTCTGGTTTTAGTTAAGTATGATGACCTTTTCTAGCATGTTAGAGGTTACTCGTGGGGCGCAAATGAGGTTAAGCAGACTGTGGATCTCTAGACAGGATGTATCACACAGACTGACTAATGAAACCTAGCGGCCCTAACTTGTTAGGCAAACCTCTGAAAGACTTCACTGTGGACCCTGCCGCCCTTCCTTGGTAGTGGGCTAAGGGGTTGGCCGCCTCGGGCGAAAGGGTAAACCATGGCTCATAGGAAAAGTGTACACCTCTGCGCAGAGTTTATTAAACTAGTATAGTAGCCTTGCTCAAGGACACGAGCAGCCTTGAAATCCTTTCATTTAAGTTGATGGTTTGGTTTACTAACATGCTCATTTGTTTATCAGTTTTATGCTTTACATTGTTTATGCTACATTGATCATGAGTTGTTGGGTTCAATATTAACTTATTGCTATACTTGTTGAGTTCGACATGGACTCACTCTTGCTATTCCCCCACATCTCAGGAGAAGTTTAGACTTTTGGTCAACCAGTCAGTTTGTTCCTGCGGAGTAAAGTCTACACCCGGCGAACGAAGTTGTTTTTCCGTTGCTTGCACTCTGAGGTTATAATTTATTTACTTAATACGTTATTTTTTTAAGCATTTGTCTCTTGATATTTCCAGTATCTGTGACTATATGTGAGATTTATTTTTATTATTTCACATATAGTGTATGTCTGGTTTTGTTCTTAAAACCGGGTGTGACAGAGTGGTATCAGAGCGATGCTGACTGCAAGACGCAAGTCTAGTTAGAAATTGATCATCTTGAGGTTTATAACTTTTTATGGAATCCTTGATCCATAAACCTTGACAATTTCTGCTTTACTACACTCCTTACCATGATATTAATCTCCACCTTGCTGCTAAAAATCTGTATCCATCCCTTGGTTTGAAATTCCTTTTTAGAATTGTCTCTTACCCCATTCTTGCATATCATGAGGTTGGAACATGATAGTTAAACCCTTAATATAGGTGAAACGATAGTATCGCGAGTTTAGCCAATGTTTGTTGTGTACCTTTAATGCCTTGATTGAATTGTCCTTATGCTTATGTTTGATTTGGATCTTTGTAATGAGTGTAATGATTTTGTGGAGTTTGTCCATAATTTCATTAGATAATAAGTTAATAGCATAAGGATTAATGGGACAAAAATAGTTGGGTCCCCTTCTCCCTTGTTCTCTCTATCCTATCCTTGCTCGTGTTACTGTTGTGGTCACCTGATGAAAGGAAGTGTAGGACCTCCTCAGAAGCCCTACATGACGCCTCTCACTGATATGTGGGAAGAAACTGATGTTCCTGCCATTGAAGGATGTTATGAGTACAATGAAACTGAGCACTATCAAGATGACAATGTTGAATACCAAGTTGGGAGTGAACCGAGTCAGAGTCCACCACGACGAAAGCGGAAAAGGAAAGCCTGCAAGAAGCCTGCTCAAGAAAGTAAAGCGCAGCGAAACTACATCAATGGAATACTGAGCAATGTGGATAGAAATAACATTTATGGAGTTACCAAAGTGGTGGGTGGTTATATTCAAGTAAGCTCAGCACAAGTTTTTGCTCTATTTAACCTTAGTGCTTCGCATTCTTTCGTTTCCGCCAACATGGTGGAGACGTGCACGATGGTGAATTGTCCAACGAGGAGGCCTTTGACTAGTTCATACACCAGTGGGAGAAATACAGGCAGATCAGATATGCCCGGATGTCAGTCTTGTCATAAACAAGGAAAACTTCACCTGTTACCCTCATTGTGCTAGAGTCACTTAATATTCCTATGGTTCTTGGAAATGGATGGTTGTGTGCGCAGAAAGGGAGTATTTCATGGTACCTGTTGACACTTCTTAGCGTAACCACCAGAGACAGGGTGTTAGGCTATCTCTGATAACGGCGCCAGAAGTGCCTGGGGTATTTCTTATGTCTATTGGATAATTCTGCAAACGCACAGAATATACCGCTGTAGCACTTCACCCGGGAGTATTCCAAGGTATCGTTATTTATTTTTATCCCAAGAGAAAGCGGTTGCTAGAAATAATTAATAAAAATAAAGAGATCCTTAAGTCTATAGCAACTTAGTATCAACTAGTGATAGGGGGTAAACCGATATGTAGAGGAAAGGGTAATGACACCAAGACACGACAAGGTTTTAGGATAACTAAAGATAACTAGTAGAGTATAGCTAGGTAGGAGGACAACGAGTGAGTATAAGACTCATATGACACTTACTTTACTCTTGTGAACTATCCTATCAAATAGATGAATTATACTAAGACAGCTACCTTACTTTTGGTGTGTAGCGGATATGCGAGACAGTAGGGGATATAACCTCTACCCAAAGCAGGCTATTCTCTTATGGGAGCCTACCTTTTAAGAACTTGCCTAAAACACGTGGAGGGATACTAAGACTAGACAAGGCTGTCACCACCTGCTAGCACCTACAAACAATCCGTGCGACAAGCGGCATTCAAAGGCAAGATCTATTCTAAGCACTACTGCTTACACTAAGCCTTACTACTCTAGTTGCGTACCAACAACTAAAGCACCCTATGGCAGGCGATGAACTACACACGTGAGCTGGTTACAGGATCACTATCCAATATAACTCAACTATAAGTTAAGACAAAACACAACAATACTATAAAGAATAGTAATGCATTAAGTGGAGACTTAGTAAAGTAAAGTAAAGATAATATATTGATAAAGATAAAGTCTTACAGAAGGAAAGGTACAAGAGCTATACCAGACTCTCTAGCAGACGACTCAGGAGACTCCGAGCGTAGACCGACTCGACTCTAACTCCCACACTAGACTAATACTACTACTACTAAAGAGTAGAACTCTTGTGACTTGTGGCTCTTGTGAATCTTGTGTGTCTTGTAGAGGGTGATGGCAGCCTCTATTTATAGGGGAGAGTTGAGGGGTGCCACGTCAGCGATCCGCGTGCTCCTTGCCTCTCCACCCTTAGATAAACCGCCATTGAACCGCCACAAAATGGACGGCCATGGTGATTTCAGGCATATGGGAATCATGCTGGAAGGCGGTGGAGGCCAACCGACCTGGCTGGGCACCAGGGGGGTTCGGCCGACCCCCCTATGGCAGGTAGGCCCAGCCAGGGTCTTCTAAAAGGAGTCCCCACCTGTCATGGAGTGCATCAGTGGCCTGGGCCCACCTTGGGTGGTTCGGCCGAACCACCTGTGGTGAGTTGGGCCCACTACTGTGGTCCCCAACTGTCATTGATTGTTCCCAGTGTGTTGGTTCTGCCCTGGTTGCATGTTTGTCACGTTGAATCCTTGCGCTTTGTTTCTCCACCGTTGAATAGAAACACATGTTGATCTGATGGATGAAATGAGCTGGGTGGAAGGTCACTTGGATCATGCCATGTCACCAGAGCCAGGTGGGCCCCATGTAGGGTCGGCCGACCCATACATGGCCGCACCCTGAGCTCTCCTCTCTTCTAAGTGATATTGTGCACCATTTCTTGATGTTTCTTGGCCTGTTTGATCTTTGCTGCATTCACAAGCTTAAGAGTACAATGTGGAACTCGTTATTGATAAAATATGTTCATGATATGTTTATATTCCCTTGAATCCGAGGCCTGTTGACTGGTGTTTGAATCTGGAATTTCAGAGTTTTCTTAATTAATATATTTTTTTGAGGTTTTGCATTTATGCCGCTTGCATAATTTTATTGTTGTGAAAAATTTTATTGTTCAAAAGCCAATTAGGGCTCGAGCCAATTTTTCTCCAATTATAATATAAACAGAACAATAAAAACTTTCGTTGTGAAAACAATTCAAAAATCCCTATTTTACAATCTTCAAATTTTGTGGTATTTTACAAACATTATTACTAACCCTTTGAGTTGGATTTACAATACTAAAAGGATTAGCAAACTGTTGACACTTTTTAGCGCAATCACCAGAGACAGGGTGTTAGGCTATCTCTGATAACGGCGCCAGAAGTGCCTAAGGGTATTTCTTGTGTCTATTGGATAATTCCGCAAGCGCATAGAATATACCGCTGTAGCACTTCAGCCGGGAGTATTCCAAGGTATCGTTATTTATTTTATCCTAAGGGAAAGCGATTCCTAGAAATGTTAACAGAAGGAGATCCTGAAATCTACCTCAACTTAGTACAACTAGTGCAGAGGGGGGTAATCGAAGTATGATAGGAAGGTGATGATTCAAAGATAACAAATGAATTGCTAAAGGATAACTAGTGTAGTATAGCTAGGTGGGAGGACAACGAGTGAGAAAGATTCCTTTGATTCTTGCTTTACTCCTATGAACTATCCTATCAAATGGACGAGATACACTAAGACTGCTACCTTACTTCCGGTGTATAGGGGATAGGCGAGACAGTAGGGGATATAATCTCTACCCGAAGCGGACTATTCTCTTATGGGAGCCTACCTTTTAAGAACTTGCCTAAAACACGTGGAGGGATACTAAGACTAGACAGGGCTGTCACCACCTGCTAGCACCGACAAACAATCCGTGCGACAAGCGGCATTCAAAGGCAAGATTTAGTCTAAGCACCATGCTTACACTAAGTCTCACTACTCTAGCTTGTGGACAAGGCAACTAGAGCACCCTATGACAGGCGATGAACTACACACGTGAGCTGGTTACAGGATCACAATCTAGTGTAAGCCGACCAAGTAATATGATAACTCACAACAATACTATTAGAATAGTAATGCACTAAGTATAGAACAAAGTAAATACTCAGCAAAGTAAATTAGGAATATTATATTAAAGTAAATAAGTCTTACAGAAAGAGAAAGATACAAGAGCTATACCAGACTCTCCAGCAGCCGACTCCAGAGACCCCGAGCGCAGCTCGACTCAACTCTAACTCCCACACTAGACTACACTACTACTAGAAGTGGAACTACATTGTTTCTCACTTGTATCTTGAATGAATCATGTCTTGAGAGGGTGGAGGCAGCCTCTATATATAGGGAGAAGTGGAGAGGTGCCACGTCAGCGATCTGTGTGCTCCATACCTCTCCACCCTTGGATGAACCGCCTTGGAATCCGCCTTGAGATGGACGGCCGTGAGCAAACCAGCATGTGGGAAGTATGCTCAAGTCGGTGGGTAGGCAACCGACCTGGCTGGGCACCAGGGGGGTTCGGCCGACCCCCTATGGCAGGTGGGCCCTAGCCAGGGGCTTCTAGAAGGTGTCCCCACCTGTCCTAGAATGTTGCGGTGGCCTGGGCCCTACCATGGGTGGTTCGGCCGAACCACCTATGGCAAGGTGGGCCCACCACCGTGGTCCCCACCTATCATTGACTGTGGCTATGTACTTGTTTTGCCTTGATCTTGTCGGTTCACGCCTTGATCCATGTGCTTTGCTTCTCCACCATTGATTGGAAACACAACTTTGATTCAAAGGTGTAATTGAGCTGCACCAGAGTCCTGTGGGCCCCATGCATGGTTCGGCCGAACCATGCATGTGCTCCATTTGCACTGATCTTTCTTGTGTATGCTGATATGACTCATGTGCTGAAATGTCATGGCCTGGTATCACCATATGTGGTTCGGCCGAACCACCTTTGGTGGAACCAAAGGTCCATCTTCTGCAGGTGGCTTCTTCATGCAATTCTAAGCATAATGGTGGTGCTAACTTGCCCATGGGTGGTTCGGCCGAACCACTCATTGTGCCCATCTTTTGCACATCGTCTCCAGAAGCTATGATATTAATGATTGTGAAGTTGGTTTGTCATTTGGCCATACTTGGTTGGTTGCCCAAACTTCATATAGAGCTTTCGGACACTGAAAAGTATCTGTTCTGAGTGCCTGCAACCAAATAATGATAAGTACATGTGGAAGCAAGTTATTTGTACCTAAGTCACTATGTATTTGGTGGTTTCCTTCCAGAAAGAATGCCTTGTTGACGGTTTTCATGGGGTAAAAACATGGTAAAACTACCGTCAACACAAACAGAAAAAAATAAAATGGAAACACCTTCTCCCTCTCCTCTCTCGGGCCCTGCCCAATCCCTCCTCTCTTTCTCTTCTTTCCCCTCTCCCTCTCTATCAGTTGCCGCGCGTGGGCCGGCCCAAGAGCCAAGCCGAGCAGGCCGCCGCAGCGAGTCCCGGGCAACCCCTTGCACTCCCTTTGTCCCTCTCACTCACTGTGACAGCGGGGCCCACATGTCGGCTCTTTCCTCTCCACCGAGCAGAGAGAAGCCTCAACGGAGCTCCACCCTTCCCGTGCGAGTCACCGCGGCTCGGGGAAACGCAGCCGCCCTATATAAGGGACCTTGCAGCCTTCTACACCGTCTGCCGCCGTCACTGCATCGCTCCCGAATCGCCTTTCCCTCTCTCCAGTGCCGCCAAACTGCCGCCGCCACACCATTCTCGAGCTCTGCTGCCTCCATCGATTCGGCGTAACCGAAGCCACCCCGTCAAAATTGAACGTTCACTGAGGTACTAGAGGAGTCCCCGAAGCCTCTGGACCTTCTTTTCTTCGAGCTCGACCTTCACCGACCGCCGGCAGGGCCGCCATCGCATCAGCCGCCCGCCTCCCACATTGACCGACCGTCTCCAATCCTTCTTCGTCCGATTATACCCCGTGGTGAGGTTCCCGGCGTCTCTCTCCCCTTCCCCGACCCTTTCCCTCGTCGAATCGAGGCCCCTAGGGCCTATGCCGCAAGCTTCGGCGAGCACGTTGCCGCGGCCATGGCGGCCGCCGCGCCAAACTCCTCTCTTGGGCCGCGTTTAGGACGTAGATGAGTTCGCGGTCACCCACTCGTGCTCTCCGACCAAACCCCTAGAATAATAGTGCTCTGTAGAGCCGAATCCGCCATCTCCGGTGAGACGCCGGTGAGTCGCCGCCCCGACTGGCCTGTCTCCGGCCGGCTGCCCCTCCCCTCTCTCCCTTTGATCTAATCAGGACCGTCCGTTGCCGATCGGACGATTCTACAGCGCCCCGAACCCCTTTGGGTGCGATTTTTTCTATAGAGCCCCTTGGCTTCTTCATATTAGAACCCGCCTGTCCTTGGCGCCTTCCAGCGAGATGCGCTTACATATTCGAAAAACATATTTTGGTTTGGGAATTTGATTTAAACTGAATTTATTTCGAATCAGTTAATTACAATTTTGCCACCCCACCGTTTTGCTCATAAAATACTAGTCTTAGCTCCGATTTGATCCATTCAAATTGCATTTGGCTCGTAATTAAATAATCTACATGTTTATAGCACTGTTTAATATGTTTTCAACTGCTAAAATTCATGGTCTATTTAATCTATTATTTTTACACAAGGAAACTTTATATAAATAATAAATTATTCATTTTAAATCCGATTTGAACCAATCAACTTTTGTTAGATTCATATTTTTATTCTCTTTGTGTTCTCGCTGCTGAAAAGTAGGTTTGGCAAATCTAATTTTCGAGTCAATATTATAGTAATTATTTTCCTATAGTAAATCTTCGGAAAATCATAACTTCTACGTTTTAAATCCGTTTTTCGTGATCTTTATATCGTTGGAATCGTATCGACGCGCAGATTAGTTTTATACAATTTTAAATCCATTTTTCTACTGTGATGTAGTGTTCTAATTGTCACACCTAATTTTAAGGATAAAATTGAATGAACCAACTTATGTGTGCCCAGAGATCAATCACACACATAAGCGACAAATTACATAGTACCATCACAAGGTTCAATATATAACGAATAATATGAGGCTCAAATAAGGCAAGACACTGGAAATATGAGGCTCAAATAAGGCAAGACACTGGTTGACAGCGGTTGCTTTTAGTTGATCATATTTTAGCAAATTGAGTAGCAGCAATAGATTATACCAAGCAACAAGATTTGCATGATCATATAAACATGATAATTAATATGGAATAAACATCAACAGAAACTTCAAATAAATCAATATTAAATTAGTTAAGTTCCTGTAAGACGTCCAAGGCCGCTCGTGACCGTGAGCATGGCTGATATATCAGTTTTACACTCTGCAGAGGTTGCACACTTTCACCATAAGTCGTGATTCCCGTATGCCAAGGGTCATGACTCCCATGTCACCTCACCAAGGAAGTGCTGCAGGGTACACTATGAAGTCTTTCAAAAGCCTTCCTAACATGCCACTAATCAATCCAGGCACAATGGCAAGGGGTGGTAGAGCCTTCCTTCTAGTGGCACACACACGCAGCAGTACACACAAAGACAGGAGCCGCAAAACAACCAGCTCGGCAAGGAACCTTTCAAGATTAACAACATAATAGCAAGTAACTTCATACTTGACTAAAGTCAGAGCCATATGACCCTCATGGTTGCGCTGTAAGTCCCGGTGTCATACTTACAGTTAAGTCCTTAGTCCATGTTGCTAAAAAGTATCTTTTAATCTTTATTTCATAATTAATTAATCAAGTTCATAAGATCATGGCATCATCAAGCACTAGCATCACTACTCAAATGCAATCTCATAGGTAACAAGGATCAAGTGATCAAAACTTAGGAATAAATACTATGGTTGCCAAGGTAGACACATGCATCATGAATTTAATGATTAAGGTGAATAGGCAACAAGGATGGTCCTATGCTATACTTGCCTTGATCAATGTGCTCTGGAGAACTTGGATCCTCCTGTGTACTCTTGATCACCAACGTATTGCTCACCGTCTGAACTCGATCATAAAATCACCACACAATCATCGAGGCAATCATACACGAAGCAAACAAGATCTATATTAGAAACAGTACACCAACAATAGAAAAAACAGATTGAAAAGTGTATAAAAATGATCTACGCGTCGCTACGATTCCAACGATATAAAGATCACGAAAATCGGAGTTCAAACGGGAAAGTTATGAAATAAACAAGTTTTACTTTAATAAAATAATAGATTAAATCTAATCTCGAATTTTAAAAGTTGAAAACATGACTAATAGTAGCATCATTAGGTAGATTACGAAATTACGAATCTAACGAGACTTGAACGGATCAAATCGGAGCTAAAACGAATAAAATATGGCCGAAATAAACTGAGTGACAAATCTGTTAAATATTGAAAACGCCATTTTGAATTAAAACCGAGGAAATACGTTTTCTAAGTAGGAAAGAGTAATCTGAGAAATACGCCAAAGGATCGCGGGTTAGAACATTAAAAAGCTCAGGGGCTCTTTTGCAAAAAGTGCCGGTCGAAAAGGGTATCTCTCACTGTGAGCCGTTGGATCGGCCGTGGACGGCGCAGGTAGCTCGGGAAAAGAGGGGCGGCTCTGGTCGCTGGAGTCGGGCGGCGCCCGGCCGATTCCTCGCCGGCAAGATGGCCGAAGACGGCGTTTTCGGGGCTAGGAAGCTCGGCACACCTCGGGACCTGGTCGGGAAGCAAGAGGAGTTCAAGCCGAACCTATCTATGGTTTCGGTTGCCACAGAGGTAGCTCGGGGAGGATGCGGCGAGCTAGGTGGCGGAAGTATGGCAGCGGCGAAGCTCGGCATCATGGCTATAGTGCACAAAACCGAGGGAGAAGGGGTCGGGAAGGTTCCTGACCTTGCTGCGAAGCTTGGAGGACAACCAATTTCGACGGAGAAGTCTTCCCGAGGAGAAATCGACGGCGGTAGCGGAGCTCGGGGCGACGGCGGAGCTCGGGGCGGCGGCTAGGGCAAGATTGGAGGGCGTGGCTTGCTCGGGAACTTGTGGGGAGGGACGGCAGAGCTCGGCCGACCTATATAGGGGCGCGAGGGAGGCGTAGGAGATCCGGACTTCGGGAGATTTGGTGGTTAGGATACGGTCGGAGGCGGCAGTAGTGCTCGGTTCGGGCGCTGTTCGAAGAAAGGGGACGGCGCTGTGCCGTGGTCCGACGCGTCAGTGCCAGTAGGAGGGGAGGGAGAGGGTCGCGGCTTCCTTTTACGGGCCGTGGAGGCGTGCTCAGGACGGACTCGTCTGAAAATTCCGGCGGCGGTCGGTTGGACATCGAGTCCTGCTCGGACTCCAGAGGAAGGAAGGGGACGACTCTGAGCAGTAGGTCCCGCATGGCAGCCAAAGGAGAAAGGCGCCTGCGCGAGGAAGATGGGGCGGTCTGCCGACGCTCGGGCGGCCTTCTGCCCAAGCGGGCGAAAAAAGAAGAGGGGAGGTTTCCAAATACATTTGAATATTTCCAAATCTCAAAAAAAGTGCAAATCAAACAAAAATATCATCGAGCAGCATGGATGCAACAAATCATGTTTCTAAATCCTATGATTTATTTTAATTACTAAAAGTTATTATTTGCTAGGTTAATATGCCAACAATTGCATAAATAAATCAATTTGTCCCTATTTTAATAAAAGCAAATTTTAGGATGTTACAATTCTACCCCCCTTAAAATTAATCTCGTCCTCGAGATTAGTTAGCTTACTCAAATAATTGGGGATATGACTTTCTCAATTCTTCCTCTCTTTCCCAGGTTGCCTCATCCTCTGAATATCGATTCCACTGAACCTTGCACATTTTTATAACTCTGCTCCTTGTGACTCGCTCTGCTGTTTCCAATATTTTAATTGGGTATTCTTCATATGTGAGATCTTCTTTAACAACCAATTCCTCCAATGGTATTCGCTCTTCGGGCACTCACAAACACTTTCTAAGTTGGGATATACGAAACACATCATGAACACCCGACAAACTTTCGGGTAGTTCTAGCTGATAAGCTACTTCTCCGCGTCTTGCTAGAATCTTGAATGGGCCAATATACCTTGGTGCTAATTTACCTTTCATATTGAACCTTTTTACGCCTCGCATAGGTGACACTTTCAGGTAGACATAATCTCCCACTTCAAATGTCAGTTCTCTTCTTCTTGTGTCTGCATAACTCTTTTGTCGCGACTGAGCCACTCTCAAGTTTTCTCTAATTTTCGCAACTTGTTCCTCTGCATCTCTCAACACTGCTGGTCCAAACACTTGAGTTTCTCCTGGTTTGGTTCCAAAATAGAGGTGTTCTACATTTACGACCATACAAAGCCTCGAACGGTGCCATCTTGAGACTCTTTTGGTAACTATTATTATAAGAGAACTCTGCATATGGCAAACTCTTATCCCAACTATCACCCTTTTGCAATGCATAGGCTCTCAACATGTCCTCTAATATTTGATTGGTCCGTTCTGTTTGTCCATCTGTCTGAGGATGATAGGCAGTACTAAAATTCAGCTCAGTTCCGAAAGATTCATGTATTTTTTTCCAAAAGTGAGACGTGAATTGAGTACCTCTGTCAGACACAATTTTCTTAGGAACCCCATGCAGACACACAATTCTTGCCATATATAATTCAGCTAGCTTTGCATCCAGGCATAGGTAGTCTTAACCGGTATAAAGTGAGCAACTTTAGTTAAACGATTAACAATTACCCAAATAGAATCATACCCTGACTGAGTACGTGGCTAACCAACGATGAAATCCATACCAACTTCATCCCACCTCCATTCAGGTATCTTCATAGGTTGTAGCAAACCTGCAGGCCTCTGATGCTCAGCTTTAACTCTCTGACAGGTGTCACATATTGCTACATATTCTGCCACATCTCTTTTAAGTCCAACCCACCAATACCTTTCTTTAAGATCTAAATACATTTTTGTGCTGCCGGGATGTATGGAGTAGGCTGAGTCATGAGCTTCTCGGAGTATCGCGTTGCGAATAGATCTTATCTCGGGTACACAAAACCTTTTTCCAAACCATAGAGTACCCTGTTCATCTATTCTAAATCCGGGTGACTTACCAACCACTACATTTTCAGCTATCTCTCTGAGCTTCTCATCTTCCAGCTGCCCTTTGCGTATATCCTGCTCTAGTGTAGGTTCAACCACTATCTCCATAGCATTAGTAACCAAACTTAAATTGAGGCGCTCAAATTCAGCACATAGCTCCTCTGGCATAGGTGTTACTCGCATCTCATTAGCATAGCTCTTTCTACTAAGGGCATCAGCGACAACATTCGCTTTTCCCGGATGATAATGTACCTCCAAATCATAATCCTTGATCAACTCTAACCAGCGACGTTGCCTCAAATTCAGATCTGACTGAGTAAAAATATATTTCAAACTCTTGTGGTCGGTGTAGATATCACACTTTTGCCCAATAATATAGTGTCTCCAAATTTTTAACGAATGCACAACTGCAGCTAACTCAAGGTCATGAGTAGGATAATTCAATTCATGTTTCCTCAGCTGTCTTGACGCATAGGCCACAACTCTTCCTTCTTGCATAAGAACACAACCCAAGCCTTGACGAGATGCATCGCAATATATAGCAAATCTCTTGCTCAAATCCGGCAAAGTCAACACTGGGGGCTGTGGTTAATCTTTTCTTCAATTCTTCAAAATTCTTTTGACATTTTTCCGACCAAACAAACTTAGCATTCTTTTCTAATAAAGCAGTCATAGGCTTAGCAAGCTTTGAGAACCCTTCAATAAATCTCCTGTAATACCCTGCTAATCCCAGAAAACTACGAATCTCACTAACAGTTGTTGGTGGCTTCCAATTTAGAACATCTTCTACTTTGCTAGGATCAACCACTATACCACCATTGGAGACAATATGACCAAGAAAGGCAACTTTTTTTAACCAAAATTCACACTTGCTCCGCTTAGCATACAACTTATGCTCTCGTAATTTTTGTAGCACCAATCTTAAATGTTCAGCATGTTCCTCCTTATTTTTCGAGTAAATTAAAATATCATCAATAAATACCACAACAAACTTGTCTAGGTACTCTATAAACACTTTATTCATCAGATACATAAAGTAGGCAGGTGCATTGGTCAATCCAAAGGACATCACGGTGTACTCATATAATCCATACCGTGTAGTAAAAGCTGTCTTAGGTATATCTGTAGCATGAATTTTTAGTTGATGGTAACCGGAACGAAGATCAATCTTGGAAAATACACAGGCTCCTCTCAATTGGTCAAACAAATCATCAATTCTAGGCAATGGATATTTATTCTTGATAGTAACCTCATTAAGTGACCGATAATCCACACACATCCGCTGACTTCCATCTTTCTTATCAACAAAAATAACTGGTGCCCCCCAAGGTGAAGAACTAGGCCGAATAAAACCTTGTCTAATAATTCTTTAATTTGTTTCTTAAGTTCTTCTAACTCATTTACTCCCATTCTATATGGACGCTTAACTATGGGTGCAGTTCCAGGCAACAATTCAATAATAAATTGAATGTCGCGGTCGGGTGGCATACCTGGCAATTCATCAGGGAATACGTCCGGAAACTCATCCACAACGTGATCTAGCTGGCTGTCATCCTCCTGGAGTTGATTAACTGTCGCTGCGGGTGGTGGTTGCATTACTACATCAACACTGACTTTGTCTCCTTTAGGCGTAGTTAACACAACGACCTTCTCCTCACACTGAATAACTGCCTTATTTTTCTTCATCCAATCCAGACCCAATATGACATCAATCCCAGCTGTTCTTATTACGGTAAGGTTCACTTTAAAGTCTACCCCCCTTAGAG
Organism: Eremochloa ophiuroides; assembly: GCA_038502445.1. NCBI lineage: Eukaryota > Viridiplantae > Streptophyta > Magnoliopsida > Poales > Poaceae > Eremochloa > Eremochloa ophiuroides. Next base: position 25,736,625 of record JAHLJS010000003.1, on the reverse strand, counting down.
CAATATTAACCGAAGGACAATAATATTGAGCTTGCATAGCCCCACCTGGTGAATTTACTAATATTGGGTTTTGTAGAGCTAAAAGTGATATACTCCGTACTCTAACAAAACTTTGTGATACGAAAGAATGCGAAGCACCGGAATCAAAAAGAACAGTAGCGAGGATGGAGTTGACGCTGAACGTACCCATCATAACTTCTGGTGCTTCCTGAGCTGTCTCTGTGGACACATGATTCACCCTTCCTTGATTAGATGGTGGCTGGTATCTACTCTTTGGGTTGCTCCCCTGGGGAGTCTGCTGATTCTGCTTCTTGGGGCAGTTGTAGGAGAGGTGTCCAGTTTCTCCACAACCAAAACACTTGATGGGGGTGCCCGGTGTATTAGTCCTCATGGGAGTCTTACTCGGGGTAGCTTGCTGGGGTGTTTGAGGGGGGGTCTTCTGCTGCTGCTGAGGATAGGGGGAACGAGGTTGGTTCTGATTACGGTTCCACTGACTAGATCCCCCTTGGTTCCACTGGTTGGATGGCCCCTGGTGTTTCTGCTGAAATTTTTGCTGCGCGGTATTGGGACGCTGACGGTTGTTCCTGGAAAAACCTGGTCCTTGCTTCTTCATCTTGTTATCAGCCATCTCCTGGCGCTTGTTGTCAATCACGATAGCGCGGTTCACAGGCTCTTGGAAATTGGGGTAGGTGGTTGTCATGAGTTGGAGTTGCAATCTATCATGAAGTCCCTTGAGGAAGAGACGTTGCTTGTCCTTGTCATTAGCAACATCGTCAGGAGCATACCGTGACAATTGAACAAAATGATCACGGAATTCTGGCACAGACATCCGTCCTTGCTTCAGAGATCTGAACTCTGCCTGCTTCAGCTCGATCAGACCTTCAGGGATATGATATGACCTAAAGTTTTCACAAAACTCTTGCCAGGTGATAGCAGGTGCATTGTTGGGACGACCATACTGGAATTATTCCCACCAGTCTTGAGCAGCTCCTTGCAATTGTCCAGATGCATATAACACCTTCTCTTGATCGTTGCACTGCGCAATGTTGAGTTGCCTCTCCACAGCGCGAAGCCAGTCATCAGCTTCTAGCGGGTCAGCGGCATGGTTGAACACAGGTGGACGACCCTTCAGAAATTCTCCTCGCTTATCTCTAGCAGGAGCTTGAACAGGCTGCGGTCCTCCAGCTGGTTGGTGCTGAATGAATTGCATCATAGTTTGCATCAGCTGGTTCTGTGAAGCGATGAGGTCTTGAATGCTAGGTTGCGGTGGTGGTGGTGGATTGGCATTCCTCCTGTTACTGGCCATCTGTTTTTCAACACATAAATGAGTTTTAGTAATTTTACCATTATGCAATCACTTATGAATAACGAATCTGAATTTTCTAGGCGAGATCCGATAACAGCAGTGAAGAAAAACGATCATATCTGGAGTTTCCAAAATCAAACAGAGACGTTCTCTATACCGTTGGAAATATTAGAAAATTTTCTACAACTTCCATGTTGATCATTTCTCCCGATTCGGAAGTTAAATTAACCAAAAACAGACACGAACAGAAACTGTCCAGGCTGCCAGACTGCGCAGAAACCTCAATTTGCAACAGTTACATCTCTCAAACCATAATGGATATTAACTTGATTCTTGTGGCAATGAAAAGGTATAAAAGTCTACTGTTCCCCATTAAATTGTCATAATTTTTGAAATTACGAAATTAATTAAGAATAATTAACAAGACAGAGAGGTCTGAAAAACAGATTTGGTGAAACACAGATTTAACCAAAACAACTATTGCTTCAATACTTCTCAAATCTTAGACCCTAAGTAAGAGAGTTGTAGTCATGCCCACAATTCTCAGCACTCATTACAAAGAACCAAATCACAAATATTTCATAAGAACAAAGCAACTAACACATAGAGTTTCATACGCACACAAGACTTGGCTCGACTCAACTTAGCGCTACAAGCGTCTTTTATTGCTAAGGGAATTTCCTAACCCTATGGAGCGGAATCCTTAAATGGTGGAGGTGTGGGAATCTCCTGAAATAGCTTTGGTTGGTTGAGTCTTGCTCGATATCCATCAATCTCTTGATCTGCTTGTGTGTTGGCACTCATTGGCTCTTGCCAAATCGCGTTCCAAACCATGGACTCTTCCCATAAGTGCCCAAGATAATCTTGATAGAGCTCTAAGAGCGGGCTGATCCACTTCGGGCATAGTCATGGCGACGTCACCTTCTTCAGTCACCACGCGAGGGTAGAATCTATGAACATCTCCTTCCATATCTTCATAGCGGCGACCATGGTAGTAGAGGTAGGCATGAGTAGCGGCATCTTCCATGCTCTCTTCCACGGTCCCACGTGGAGCAGCGCTCTTGTGAACAGATTCCATCTTGTAGGCTCTATGCTGTGCATCCCAAACCTTGATATTCAACTCTGTGGTCCAATAGGTGTCTCGTAGAGGATGCGTGTGCTCCATGCTATAGTAGTTGAGAGTAGGTTGCTGGTCGGCGTAGTAGAGGGTCAGCATGTTAACGAGTGTTGTGTGGAAAAATACATCTTCTTCTGGATACTTAGTATATTCCTCCTGGATCCATCCCATCCTCCTGGGCGGTTCACCTCTGGCGGGGGCTTCGGGTGCGGATGATGCAACAGGCGGTGGAGGTGACGGAGTAGCAGGCGTCGGCGACGGAAGGATCTCTTCAACATCTTCCATGTACATAGCTTCCTCTTCACTTTCATCTTCCGGGGCGATCACCACGTCATCTTCAGCTGGAATGTCCAAAGCTCGCGGTGGGTAGTAACCTCCGGTGCTCATACGTGCAGTTTTGCGACCACGAACCATCTTCTCCAATATAGATCAAGACAAAGTTAGAATTAGAATAGACTGAATATTTTTATAATGGAATAAGGGTAAGGGAAGCATACAAATTTTAACAGTTAGCAAGTTAAGGTGGAAAGCATGAATGAGGTGAGAAAAACATCTCTAGAATTTCTAGGTTTGCGTCCTACAGTCAACCTCTTGCTCTGATACCTAATCTGTCACACCCAATTTTAAGGATAAAATTGAATGAACCAACTTATGTGCGTCCAGAGATCAATCACACACATAAGCGATAAATTACATAGTACCATCACAAGGTTCAATATATAACGAATAATATCACAGAGTCTTTACATAAATAGCAGCGGTCTAATAATTATAATCTCTCAGCGGAAGCTCCAATTCACAGGGAAATAGTTGACTGGTGAACCACAATCCTAGTAATCCTCAGAAGAATCATCATAGTCATCTGTTACCCATCCGGGATTTTTATCCAAATATGAAAAATAAAGCAAGCGTAAGTACATGTCGTACTCAACAAGAATAACATGGGTTTATGAGGCTCAAATAACGCAAGACACTGGTTGACAGCGGTTGCTTTTAGTTGATCACATTTTAGCAAATTGAGTAGCAGCAATAGATTATACCAAGGAACAAGATTTGCATGATCATATAAACATGATAATTAATATGGAATAAACATCAACAGAAACTTCAAATAAATCAATATTAAATTAGTTAAGTTCCTATAAGACGTCCAAGGCCGCTCGTGACCGCGAGCACGGCTGATATATCAGTTTTACACTCTGCAGAGGTTGCACACTTTCACCATAAGTCGTGATTCCCATATGCCAAGGGTCATGACTCCCATGTCACCTCACCAAGAAAGTACGGACAGGGTACACTATGAAGTCTTTCAAAAGCCTTCCTAACATGCCACTAATCAATCAAGGCGCAATGGCAAGGGGTGGTAGAGCCCTCCTTCTAGTGGCACACACACGCAGCAGTACACACAAAGACAGGAGCCGCAAAACAACCAGCTCGGCAAGAAACCTTTCAAGATTAACAACATAATAGCAAGTAACTTCATACTTGACTAAAGTCAGAGCCATATGACCCTCATGGTTGCGCTGTAAGTCCCGGTGTCATACTTACAGTTAAGTCCTTAGTCCATGTTGCTAAAAAGCATCATTTAATCTTTATTTCATAATTAATTAATCAAGTTCATAAGATCATGGCATCATCAAGCACTAGCATCACTACTCAAATGCAATCTCATAGGTAACAAGGATCAAGTGATCAAAACTTAGGAATAAATACTATGGTTGCCAAGGTAGACACATGCATCATGAATTTAATGATTAAGGTGAATAGGACAACAAGAATGGTCCATGCTATACTTGCCTTGATCAATGTGCTCTGGAGAACTTGGATCCTCCGTGTACTCTTGATCACCAACGTATTGCTCACCGTCTGAACTCGATCATAAAATCACCACACAATCATCGAGGCAATCATACACGAAGCAAACAAGATCTATATTAGAAATAGTACACCAACAGTAGAAAAACAGATTGAAAAGTGTATAAAAATAATCTACGCGTCAGCTATGATTCCAACGATATAAAGATCACGAAAATCGGAGTTCAAACGGGAAAGTTATGAAATAAACAAGTTTTACTTTAATAAAATAATAGATTAAATCTAATCTCGAATTTTAAAAGTTGAAAACATGACTAACAGTAGCATCATTAGGTAGATTACGAAATTACGAATCTAACGAGACTTGAACGGATCAATTCGGAGCTTAAACGAATAAAATATGGCCGAAATAAACTGAGTGACAAATCTGTTAAATATTAGAAAACGCCCTTTTGAATTAAAACCGAGGAAATACGTTTTCTAAGTAGGAAAGCGTAATCTGAGAAATACGCCAAAGGATCGCGGGTTAGAACATTAAAAAGCTCAGGGGCCTCTTTTGCAAAAAGTGCCGGTTGAAAAAGGGTATCTCTCACTGTGAGCCGTTGGATCGGCTGTGGACGGCGCAGGTAGCTCGGGAAAAGAGGGGCGGCTCTGGTCGCCGGAGTCGGGCGGCGCCCGGCCGATTCCTCGCCGGCAAGATGGCCGAAGACGGCGTTTTCAGGGCTAGGAAGCTCGGCACACCTCGGGACCTGGTCGTGAAGCAAGAGGAGTTCAAGCCGAACCTATCTATGGTTTCGGTTGCGACAGAGGTAGCTCGGGGAGGATGCGGCGAGCTAGGTGGTGGAAGTATGGCAGCGGCGAAGCTCGGCATCATGGCTATAGTGCACAAAACCAAGGGAGAAGGGGTCGGGAAAGGTTCCTGACCTTGCTGCGAAGCTTGGAGAACAACCAATTTCGACGGAGAAGTCTTCCCGAGGAGAAATCGACGGCGGTGGCGGAGCTCGGGGCGGCGGCTAGGGCAAGATTGGAGGGCGTGGCTTGCTCGGGAACTTGTGGGGAGGGATGGCAGAGCTCGGCCGACCTATATAGGGGCGCGAGGGAGGCGTAGGAGATCCGGACTTCGGGAGATTCGGTGGTTAGGATACGGTCGGAGGCGGCAGTAGTGCTCGGTTCGGGCTCTGTTCGGAGGAAGGGGACGGCGCTGTGCCGGGGTCCGACGTGTCAGTGCCAGTAGGAGGGGAGGGAGAGGGTCGCGGCTTCCTTTTACGGGCCGTGGAGGCGTGCTCAGGACGGACTCGTCCGAAAATTCCGGCGGCGGTCGGTTGGACATCGAGTCCTGCTCGGACTCTAGAGGAAGGAAGGGGACGACTCTGAGCAGCAGGTCCCGCATGGCAGCCAAAGGAGAAAGGCGCCTGCGCGAGGAAGATGGGGCGGTCTGCCGACGCTCGGGCGGCCTTCTGCCCAAGCGGGCGAAAAAAGAAGAGGGGAGGTTTCCAAATACATTTGAATATTTCCAAATCTCAAAAAAGTGCAAATCAAACAAAAATATCATCGAGCAGCATGGATGCAACAAATCATGTTTCTAAATCCTATGATTTATTTTAATTACTAAAAGTTATTATTTGCTAGGTTAATATGCCAACAATTGCATAAATAAATCAATTTGTCCCTATTTTAATAAAAGCAAATTTTAGGGTGTTACACTAATTATTATTCATTGTTTGCTTCGTGTATGATTGTACGATGCATGCGTGGTGATTATTGATCAAGTTTAGTCGGTGAGTCTCACTTGAAAATTCAAGGAGCTATTAATTGAGATTGGATCATAGAAATGATCTTGATTTGAGGCAAGTATAGCTTGGGTTTTATTTTTGTGACCATGATCTTGTGACTTGATTAATGTTTAAGCAACAGATGTTAAAAATGACTTTTTAGTAACTTGAGAATTTATCTGTAAGAGAAGCTTCTGAATTGACAGTACAACTGTGAGGGCTATATTGCTCTGGTTTTAGTTAAGTATGAGGACCTTTTCTAGCATGTTAGAGGTTACTCGTGGGGTGCAAATGGGGTTAAGCAGACTGTGGATCCCTAGATAGGATGTATCACACAGACTGATTAATGAAACCTAACGGCCCTAACTTGTTAGGCAAACCTCTGAAAGACTTCATTGTGGACCCTGCCGGCCTTCCTTGGTAGTGGGCTAAGGGGTTGGCCGCCTCGGGCGAAAGGGTAAACTATGGCTCACAGGGAAAGTGTACACCTCTGCGCAGAGTTTATTAAACTAGTATACTAGCCTTGCTCAAGGACACGAGCGGCCTTGAAATCCTTTCATTTAAGTTGATGGTTTGGTTTACTAACATGCTCATTTGTTTATCGTTTTATGCTTTACATTGTTTATGCTACGTTGATCATGAGTTGTTGGGTTCAATATTAACTTATTGCTATACTTGTTGAGTTCGACATGGACTCACTCTTACTATTCCCCACATCTCAGGAGAAGTTTAGACTTTTGGTCAACCAGTCAGTTTGTTCCTGCGGAGTAAAGTCTACACCCGGCGAACTGAAGTTGTTTTTCCGTTGCTTGCACTCTGAGGTTATAATTTATTTACTTAATACGTTATTTTTTTAAGCATTTGTCTCTTGATATTTCCTATTATCTGTGACTATATGTGAGATTTGTTTTTATTATTTCACATATAGTGTATGTCTGGTTTTGTTCATAAAACCGGGTGTGACAAGATAGTCCTCACTAGAGTAGAATAAGACACTTTGGTCTACTGATCGGCTAAGTCCAATATCAAGTCACTTCCTTTTTGAGAGCAGGGCAAGTGGCTATAAAGTTCATCCAACAGGATACCAACTGCATCGTTCATAACTGAAATGTTCATGTCAATCGAGGTACATCCAAAGGGGTTGATGTATCCTTGCGGGTCTCGGGTGTTTAGTCTTCACCCCTTGGCAAATGCTGCATCTATCCACATAGGTCTGCAATACTGGTCTTCATGTCCCTCTATTAGAATATGTTCTCGATGATTGGTTTACATTGCAGCGTAACCAAGGTGATGGGAATATCTAGGGTTACATGCCTATGACAAGTTGGCTTCACAGATCTATTAGCCTTGTAGAAAACACAGTCAATTCCTTCAACCACATGGTGTCTTGTAACTTGTCTTGTATCCCTAGTGCTTTTTCTCTTGAATAAGTACCTGGATTTTCAGGATCTCTTGCCTAATCAAAATGCCTCTCTGATCTTCTCTTCTTGAGTGTAGGTTACAACTATTATTAGCTTCTCAAACTCTTCAGGTAGCTTAAGCAATAGCTCTTTGGGCACCAAAGTGTTCCAAGGGCACGACAGTGGTTATCTTCCCATACTCTGTGACACTTAGATTGCAGCTAGGCGCTTTGAGAGCTCTTCCGGTTCAAGCTTTTGCTACAGTCTTGGCTTTCCGTGGGTGGTGATGAATGTTCGAGATTATCTCATATTTAGCTCATCTTGTGTTAAAAAGTACTCGAGATTCTTTTGCTCGGTGTAGATTTCATAAGTGTTGCACCTCATGTAGTGTTTCTAAATCTTGAGGCCACGAACATCTGCGGCTACCCCTAGGGCCATGCATGTGGTAGTCCTTCTTGGGGTGTCTCAACTGACATGATATATGCGTAACCACTCGGTCATCTTGAATAAGCACACATCCAAACCTTGCTTGGACATTTCACAATATAGCATGAAACTCTGTTGAATATCGATAAGTTTGACGACAATATCCAACTAATCCAAGAAGATTCCTGATATTGATATCATTCTATGTCTACTTCCACTATGCTGATTATTCCAATATTTGATGAGTTCACTGAGAATTAAATATCCGGCCAATACATATGAGCCTCTAAAAGAATTCACAAGTGCGAGCTTTTTAAAACTAGAATTCTCGCTTCTCGAACTTGTCATGCAAATGATTTTGCAATAGCTTGTCTAATAGATTCCTGAAATTTCTTCTCATGTTCTTCATGTGTTTCTTAATAAGTCACGATGTTGTTAAGGAAGACATCAGGTTTGGACTGGATGGGTAATTGACGGTGAGGGCAAACTCAGGTCCTCATGTCCAAAGTGGCAGCGTGTGTGAAGCATCTAGGCCCCTACTGGGTTTTGGTGATTAAAGACAACATGTAATTTATCATGACTAACATGTGTTTTGCAGCGGCATTAGAGGTTAGGTCATGGTAATGGTAAATTCAGTGCCCTAGGAGGATGCAATCCATTTCAGTTTTCAAAGGATGGACTGACAAGGTCAAGGACAGACTAGTTCTAAGTGTCGATTGATGTTGGGAGGCACTTAGAGTAGTTTAGTACTTTATTTTCCTTTGACCGTACTATGAAGAGGGGCATGGATGGTAGCTTCACCTAGGGTAAGTCTATTGTGTTTAGGTGTGGTGCACACTTGTCAAACAGAGCGCTAAGTAGCTCAGAGAGAGTCTGGGAATTGAGTGGAACAAACTTCATTTTGTAAAGATCGCGATTCGATGAAGTTTGAGTGTTTTTCCATTGACCGGGCACTGGACCGGACGCAACACCGGATGCAGGGTGCTTCCGGTCAGTCACTGGTCAGTGGAGAGACCACTGGATGTTGCACCGGACGTGACTGTTTGTGCGTCCAGTGAGCTTGCAGAGAAGTTCCAGAAAGAGTTTTTTCTTTTGAATGCGTCCGGTGCCCAGTCACCAGGATGCAGGGTGCGTCCGGTGTGTTGCCTGATCCTCTGACACACAATAGCTATTGGGAGGTTACTGGATGCTGCACATAAACAGCGTCCGGTGAATAAGCAGTGAGCTATTTTTGTTCCTAACGGCTATGAGCTTATGTGAGGGGTATTTATATTCCATCACCTCATCCATAGAGGGTCTTTTGCTCATTTGTTCAGCTAGGGAAACCCTAGGAGAGTACTTGAGAGTGCAAGAGCCTAAAGAGGTTGGAGTGATTTGCGAATCAGTGCTTCAAAACTCATTAGTGCAAGAATAGAGTAGCATGCATGCATCCACCTTGCACAATTCGCTTGTTCTTGGTCAAGTGAGAGTCCTATCTTGTTACTCTTGGTGATCGGCATGACCTAGATGGTTCGGTGGCAATTGAAGGCTTGGTGATCATCCGGAGAGCATTTGGATGACTCAACTCATTGTGTGAGCGGTTGTGGGCGATTCACCACGCCGGAGTGGCAATGAATCAGACCGTAGAGAGCACTTGGTCCTTGCACGGAACAAGGGGAGCTACACCCTTGTGCAGGTTCTCCGACGTGGACTAGTGGGGAGTGCCGACTCCTCGATACCTCAGGAAAAAACTCCGCTTGTTCCTCTCTATTTACTTTGTGCAATTTACTTTGAGTACTTTATATTCCTAGAATTGCCATGTTAGAATAGGATTGGAACTGGGGTGCAAAACTTGTTTTAGATAGACAAACACTTGTAGTCACTTGGGATGATTGGGCTACCTCGATAGGATTATATTTTGCGAGAAAATATAGAATTAGCCCAATTCACCCCCTGGGCATCTTGATCCTTTGTGTGTAGCAAACATTGATCTTCTTTTTCTTGCTCTTAGTGCACTTGGCATCCTTCTTAGTAGGTAGCTAGCCATTCCTTATGTAATGTACCTCTGACGGGTTTCCTTAAATGAAATAGACTTCTCAATGCATGATTGTTCCTAAGCCTGTAAGAGCTAGAGTTCTCATTATTCGACTGAGGTATATATTCTCTTCTTATTGCGGAGTTCTTCCTTGATTCTCAGTTTCTTCATACTCAGATACACACCCATCATTTATATGTGGTGTATCTTCAAATTGACCTGGCTCTCATATGTAATTTCTTGACTTTTTCTGTCTTTGTTCGCAAAACTAAAATTACTAAAGCCTGGACTACTATTACTACACCCTCTACAAAAATTAAAACATCTTTCCATTCTTTGCAATACATACTAGAGCCTCAGCTACGATCAGGCCATCTGTTGTATTCATTCTTTGTTCAGCTTTTGGACCATAGAACGCCATGTATGCCTCTTCTTTTGTCTCGTACTTTTTGTAACAAGCTCCTTCGAAGCAACTTACTTGGTCATGGCATGCCTCCCCGGTGGGGAAATATGTTACGAATTTAGACAATTTCTAAGTCAATTTAATAAAAAAATAAAACAGCAGATTTATGACAACATATATGTGCATGTGTATCTCACTTTCAAAAGCTACAACATGTAAGAACAACGTACCGATCAAAACTGTAAGTACACAAATTACTTTATGAAAAGGATTATAAATGTACCCAGCGGAGGGTCCAATGCCGAGGGTATCGGAGGCTCCATTCGCACTAGTCGACATAGTGCGTTGTTTGAAGTCATGGACCACAATCGGTGCAGGTAGAGGATCGCAGTGCAGTCCCACGAACGGTCACCAGAAAGTAGTCGATGCAGACAGTGCATCCTCACTCGCCGGGAATATCCGATCGCCACCTGCCGAGAATATCCGATCGCCACCAATTAGTAGATGCCGAGCGAATTGGTCGATGTTGATGGCGCGACTTAGTCGATGTCGATCGTGCGAATTAGCCGATGAAGCGAATAGCCGATCAGAACGAGCAGTCGCCGAGTCGCTGCCCAAAAACCTAATCTCCGCGCACCGTGTGCAAGGATCTCACGTAGACAAGGGTTCCAGAAGCACCTGCTCTCCCGATACTCCATGCGCGCAGAGTTACGGGGCAAAGAAGCTCAGGAACAACTCAACAAAAGAACTATGGTGCTTAACCGATTTCTCATCTCATCGCGGATGTAGATAGGCGCCCATATACATATAGAAGTGGAACGTAGAGGATAAATAACAGAGGATCTGGATGTCATGAAGCGTCCATCAATCACCAGTAAGTCCCACCAATACGTTAGGAGAGTTACCAGTAACAATTACTATATTCATAGGAGTTACCGTCATAACCCTGGAAGTTACTAGTAACCCCACCATAAACATGGCCGTTACCAGTTGATCATCGACTATATTCACTGCACCATTTGCACCTAGCATTTATATGACCTTTGGATTTATTTGATTTAATTAAATAAAATATGGAGAAATCCATATTAAATCCAACAAATACTCCTGTTTTGCGGCCAACATGAACCACATACCAACCCATAATTGCCTAAATTGTTTCTAAACATGACAAATGGAAAATAAAAGTTCATCATTGGCATAAGGTATGTGCTCAGATTTTATAAACTTCTTGAATCATTCAAACCCGAATTCCACAAAAGTAGATAAAGCATGTGCTTAGTATAACAAAAATCATCATCGACAGAAGGCAAGTGCTCAGTAACAATAAACATCATCATCGGCGGCATATGCTCAGAATTTTAAAAAATAACAATGTTGGCAGACGGCAATGACATCAAGTTCACATCAATGGCAACACAAGTTCATAGAAGTGCACCAGCTAGGTTGATCTAGCAAGGATCGGGATGCTTATTAGAAGGCGGAATAGTCAAATTCGTCCTTGAACTATCGTCGAAAGCTCAGTTTAGTGCCTGAACTATAAAAACGGCCGTTTTAGTCCTCAAACTTTCACAGCCGGCTCAATTTCGTCCCTAAACTATGAAAACGACCGTTCTCAGTCCTCAAACTTTCGCAACCGAGTCAATTTCGTCCTTAAACTATTAAAATGACCGTTCTGGTCCTCAAACTTTCACAGCCGGCTCAATTTCGTCTCTGGTCCGATGTGGAATGCCACGCTGGCTTGTCTCGTCATCACCCAGTCAGCTGAAATTAGTTTTCGAAAGCCTGTAACTGATTTATTCTTATTCAAACTTATCGCAACTAGTTGTAACTCTTCAATACAAAATGGGATGAAGATGATTTTTTTCATAAAAATTATAGATCTCGATAAGATCTACAACTTTCTAGTTTTAATATTTTTTATTTGAGGACATTAAGATACTCAAAAGTTCATATTATAGTGCTAAAATTTTATATTAACTTTTATATTAATTACAAGTAGCAGCAGGTAATTATTATGATGCTAAAATTTATATTAACTTTTTGAGCATCTTAACATCGTTAAATAAAAAAAATTAAAACTAAAAATTTGTAGATTTTATTGAGATCTACAATTAAAAATCATCTTCATCAATGTTGTATTGAAGAGTTACAACTAGTTGCAATCAGTTAGAATAAAAATAAATCAGTTGCAGACTTTAAAAAACTGATTCTACCTGATTAGGCGATGACGAGACGAGCCAGCGTGGCGCTCCACATCGGACCAGAGACGAAATTGAGCCGGCTGTGAATGTTTGAGGACGAGAACAGTCGTTTCATAGTTTAAGGACGAAATTGAGCCGGCTGCGAAAGTTTGAGGACTGAAGGCGATCGTTTTCATAGTTTAGGGACGAAATTGAGCCGGCTGTGAAAGTTTGAGGACTAAAACGGCCATTTTCATAGTTTAGGTACTAAACTGAGTTTTCGGTGATAGTTTAAGGACGATTTTGACTATTTCGCCTTATTAGAAAGACTAAGGTTGCAGAAGTATTAGTGCCACATCTAATGTCACTAACTATTTGTTAGTGTTGTTAAAGAATAAAAGATCAGGTCATCTTCATAAAGGAAGTATCATTTTTAATTTGAAGTTATACTTTGTTATATATTTTACCCACTTCGCCGTACCTTAATTTTTTGGGTCCCCAGCACTGTCCCAAGGGTGCTGACGGTACGGATATTTCAAACCGCGTTTGCGTATAATATAAGAAGAGTTTAGATCTATTTATATCAGAATCTAGCTATTCAACGTCCGGAACTGTATCCGAATATTTACATCTTAATAATAGAAATATAAAAACTGGGATTTCACGGACATGTTGTCGGGCACGTCACTTTTGCTGCAATAAATTCTTGGTAGACTTCAGATCAGACTCAATTAATGATACTAATCCGGAAACATCTCTCAGTGGACGTCGACAGTGAGAGTACACTGCTGGCTGACGGGTTTCCCTACCCATTCGAACGTCAACACTCACTTAGCTCTAGACCTTGGCGCAGCACGAAAACACTAGCTACCCATGGAGTAGCTCTGGATCACTAATTGTAGGCTCTGTTCGCTGAAGCTGAAAACCACTAAAAATAAATGTTGATACTGATTTCTTGTGAGAGAAAAATACTATAGAACCGCTGAAAAATAAGCGGCTTTAAAGTTTAGCGAAGAGCCGTAATTAGTGCTTAGGCACTTGAACAAGTTTCAATTAATTGGTGCGGCAGATGAGAAATTAAAATGGACCGGTCGTCGGTGCTGGAGTTGTGCTCTGCTGCCGCGCACCAAGATAATTGTACCGCATCTAGCTGGACGCCACGTAAGGATTTGACACAGCGGCATCGAAATTAAAGGAACGAAAGACTCACAGACAACATGGTCATCTCATTAATTAATTATCTAGACTTCTTCTAACCACCTTCTTCGATAGTTACTAGTAGTATCAGTCCAGCGATTGATTGGTACTCGGCATGCACGTCACCAGCCAACTTTGCGACGGGCCACCGAACCTTGCTTCCTGTGTGACTCGCACGCGCACGTCTGGCCATCAGTACTTAATTAATTTCAGTCCTTTCGTCTTCATTCACCCTGCATCGTGCAACGCCCAACTGAAATTGTCAAGGACTGTAGGCGAGCTAGCCGCCCGTCATCAACTCGCCGGCCGCTGCCGTCGAACTCGATCCATGTCCGTCAGTCTTGGAGAGGCACAGAACAGGAGCTCTGGCCAGAGGTGGAATTTCGGCAGTAATCGGTCTTCCTGTCGTGCGACTTGTGCTATTTCTGGCCATGACTGCTAGGCACATTCCATCATGTAGGTCTGGCAAAGTCAACTGTTTTCTAAGTCAAGCATCAAGCATGACCTAACGGAACATTATGCCGTCTTTCTGGCATATCAGCCCAAACAGGATCCTCAGAGTAACATATATGTTTGGCTTCATTAGCAGCATTTCAAACAGAGGTATACTTCCTCGTCCAAAAAAAAGGGCGTTCATCAAACATTTTTCAATTTGACTAGATTTATATAAAACATGTTAACAACATTCATATTCTAAATAAGTTTATTCAGAAGATATATTCATCGATTGATCTAATAGTACTAATTATTGTTTACACCAAAATTTGAACTGGGAGCAGATAGCCGATTTCGGGAGAAGAATCGATCAGATGAAAGTTAAGATAGCCGATTGAATCTCAGATCGGGTGTTGGGCTGAAGAAAGGAAGATGCGGTCAAAGATGGAATTGATTGATGGATGACGTCAGCGCGGATCTTTGATGCCGGAAAGCGATCACTTCCAGAGTCCGTTCGGGAAAAGGGAGGATTGGACTCTAAGTTATCTTTAAAATAGGAGAGTTTGTTAGTTTCCGTGTTTATTTCGAATTGTAATTTGATTAGGACTCTATCTTGTTAGTTCAGGGTATAAATATAAACCCCCGGCTATTGTAACAAGGATACATCAATACAATACACTTTCGGCCCCGGCCAAACCCTTAGGAGTAGGAGTAGAGTAGATCTCGGCGAGTTTCTTCGAACGGGCTCGGTGTCATCCGGTGGACGCAGGCTTGCTTGTAAGTACCGTCATGCCTCGTTAAGTTTTGTTTCTTTAATGTCATCCGGTGGACATGCGAGCATAGTAGAACGGGGTTGATTCTTGTTAGGCATGGGTTTAGCGTCATCCGGTGGATGTGGGTTCAGATCGAATAAGGATTATTTATCGATTTATGTTTGCTTTCTTGATTAATCTATGTTTAACGTCATCCGGTGGACGAGGGCTTAGATTAAGATGGTTAACGAGTATGAATTAGTTATCGGCCCTAACTAAATTGACATCTTAGTTAGATTCGTTAAGTTACCGGTGATGTCTGAGTTTATTTGTTTGACTGTATACAACATTCACCAAATTTGTCCAATCTTGATCTAGTTATATCGGCTTTATATTTTATAGATCTATTGGCTCAATGAATGATAATTGTTATATATCCTTTATGCATGGATAAATAGAATATATGCGCACCAGTCGATAGATCTAGATCTTGATTGTATACGGGTTGCACTCAAGTAATAAGATAAATATTGCCTAGATTCGATAACCAATAGGTTTGAGTCATGGTTTACATTACGGCTGTCTCGATCTGTTCGATCCCCACTGTTGTAAATGATGAATTGAATGTGTTGGATTGAAGGTCGAAACATTGTTCATCTTATAGGCTTATATGTTGCCTGTATTCGTTGAATCGGCTAAATAGTCGATTTCTCTCTGTTTTGCACTCAGACACTTTGTATTAAATAAGTTTGACAAACATGCATTAATTATGTTGTAATCTGCCATATACTAATTATTACTTCTGTTGATGCATACGGATCGGTTATATAACACTATAATGCTTATTTCATGAAAATCGATTCATATAATTTGGATATCGACTCTTTAGTCGATAGCCTAAAAACAGGGCCTGTGAGGCCGGATATTTGGAACTGTCTGGACACACCAGCTAGTTTTGCCTTGTGTTACTGATCATTATCTCTTTCCTTGTCAATTGCAGGTCAAATTGACTGGCACGCTTGGGAGTCATCGACACTCTCAGACTGGGTTTGAAGCTAGCTAGATCTGCGAAAGCTCCAATGCTTTTGGGATCGCTTCCGGCTTCGCTGGTGTGTTGAGTGCGAAAAACTACTTTTTGTGCCAACACACTTTTTGGCACGCCTAGTGGGATCACTGCTTCACTCATGGCTAAGGAAAAGAGCGCGTCGGCTGCTGTGCCCAAGGATGATGGCATCATCATCAAGATCCAGCGTGAAGAGATTGATCCAGAAGATGCTGTGGTTCTGGACCAAATCATTGAAGAGTACACTGATGCCTGCTTGCTGTCGTTTGCCAAGACTCGTGAGTGTCGTGTGATAAAGAAAAACCCCTACGCAAGGTGGATTTTACATGGCCATAGCGACAATGGCAAAGATGAGTTCAAGAACTTCCTCGTTGACAACATTTGGGCAGCTTCGCACCAAACAGTTGGGCATCATCACAACACTTTCCTGCAAACGTTCTGCAACATCATGAGGGCTATCATCAAGAAGCAGGACTGGGAATCTCTAGGCCCGGCCTACTTTGGCATACCCTCGGAGGATTCTGATCCAAACGCAGCGGCAAGCACGTCCACTGCTGTGACTGCAATAGCCGAGTTCATAGAAGCCACCCATTCCAACTCCCAATACGGTGGTAGGCACGGCTGCAAAAATAGCTGCCTCTCCTAAGCTGTACAGAGATTACACTCCTGAGCAGACCAACGCGTACATGCAGACCACTGGGAATATGGCAGCTCCCCTAGGCTTTCACTATGGGCACACTTATCAAGATCTTACGTCGGCGCCACACCCTGGGGGATGAGCTATTGAAGAAGATGAGCTTGATGCTCAACGATCAGTTCGGCTTGCAGCCAAGGGCAGGGGTCTCGGTCATGTACAGACGCCCTTACCCTGATTGGTTTGACCATGTAGCGTTGCCTTTAAGGTATCGCATGCCAGATTTTACCAAGTTCAGTGGGCAGGATGACGTGTCCACCATGAAACACATTAGCCGATACTTGGCCTCAGCTTGGTGAGGCGGCTCAGGAGGACGCTCACAAGGTCCGGTTCTTTTCGCTATCATTGACTGGCCCGACATTCAGCTGGTTCGCTATCTTGGAGCCAGGATCGATTCAGAACTGGGCAGAGCTAGAAGGCAGGTTTCACAATTATTTCTTCTCTGGGAGTGGGGAGAAGAATATTATTGATCTGACCAGCATGTGCCAGGAGAGTAGTGAGACTAGGTTCGGCCTTCATCAAGCGCTTCAGGGAAGTAAGGAATATGTGCTATTCATTGAACCTGACGGACAAGCAACTTGCTCACTTGGTTATTGGTGGGCTGCGGCCGCACGTTCAGGAGAAGCTAGTGGGTGCTGAGTTCGACAACATCATCCAGGTGATGCAGAGGGTGGCAGCACTTGAATCGCAAGGTCAAGCTTTCAGGAAGGAAGAAAAGTACAAGTCAACAATTTTGACTCGAAGGATGAAGATGACGACGAGATTGCTATTGTTTAGCTAAGATGGGGCAAGAGGCCCTATGGCTGTGCCTAAAAGTTGGAGCGCTGAAGAACAATACGATTTTGACATAACAAAAATGGACAAGCTCTTCGATCTGCGGGTCAGTGCCAGGCAGATCAAATTTCTCGCAGATTACGTGAGACCTGCTCCTGAAGGATTAAAGGAAAAGAAATTATGCCAGTATTATGGCCGAGAATCGCACGTCACAAACGAATACCGTGGCTTTAGGAATCAGATTCAGAAAGCCATCTCTCAGGGCCTGTTGAAATTTGACAACCCGTCAAAGGAAAGATGAAAATTGATAAAGTTCTGTTCCCAAAGGGCCAGAATATGGTTGAGCTGGCAGTTCCCTACAGGCAAGATGAAAGTTCTGACCTCTGACCAAGCGAGAAAGAGTGCATCAGTCGACCCAGACCTGCAGATATCGGCTGAGGAGCTGGAGATGATCAAGTAGAGGAGGGAGCAGAACAAGAACCGATTTGAGAGAGGAGAGTCCAGCAAGACCAGACCAACTTCTCGTGACTTATTGAACAAGTGGCGAAGGGAGAAGGAGAGAAATCACCAGAGATGGCTCGAAGAAGAAGAGTACCGAAGGTGGACCCGAGACGAGGAGGAAGTCCTGCTATCAGGAGGAGCTGGCCCGTCACCGGGAGAAAGAAAAGGATCACTGGTATTGTCCGTTCTTTCGACATTGCTAGAATGAGGGTTTGAAACTGCCAACTGTTCACAACTTCCCGAAGTATAGCGATCAATACTGGGAGTATAGGCATTCTCAAACCAACCGACAGGTCTGTGCATGAGAGGCTTGGACATCCATATGATATGCAGGATCGGCGTGAAAAAAGGGACGTACACGATCGGCTCAACGCGGCACTAGTAGATCGCGAAGATCCGGTTTGGCAGAAAGACCAGTGGTGTCCTGGGGGTTTGACTAGGAGTCAAAGGCGCAGAGTATAGTGCTTGAGTAACACTGAGCTCAAAGCAGAGAGGCGCCCAAAGCAAGTTTGGCACGAAAAATCTTCTCAAGATGAAGGGAAGCCAATAGCCGATACACAGATGGTGTTCATGCTGACGGCAGAATTCATGGCACCCCTAGGCTAGGAGGTTTGATGTCTCTTCCGATTCTGATGAGTCAGAGTCTGAACAGTACGCTGCCAAGCTGATCTTTTCATAGCAAGCCACTTTTGACAAGCCAGCCAAACATCGGCACTTGAAGGCCCTATACCTCAAAGGGTACGTCGATGGGATGCCAATGACTAAGATGCTGGTGGACGGTGGCGCTACTGGTCAATCTCATGCCCTATACCACGTTCCGCAAGCTAGGCAAAGGCCCTGATGATTTTATTGAAACTAATATGATGCTCAAAGACTTTGGGGGCAATTCTTCTAACACCCGGGGGGCAATTAATGTCGAACTGATGATCGGGAAGAAGACACTGCTCACCACATTCTTCGTGATTGATGGCAAGGGTTCTTACAGTTTGCTGCTCGGGCGTGATTGGATTCATGCCAATTGCCGTGTGCCTTCTACTATGCATCATTGTGTGCTCCAATGGCATGGAGATGAGGTTGAAGTGGTCCCGGCTGACGACTCAGTGAGTGTGGCTACCGCTGATGCCGCATATTGGGAAGCCGGGGAGCATGACTATTTTTCAAGGTCAATGATGGGAGTCAATAGCCGGTTCAGGCAATCGGCTCTGAGTCTTTTTATTAATGGAGAATCCGATCGACGGCACCGAGGACAAGCTTGGACAGGGCTTTACGTCGGCCGATAAGCTTGAAGAAGTAGACATTGGACTTGATGATATACCAAGGCCGACTAGACATTGCCGCCAATCTTGACCCCGAGTTCAGGCGGGAATTGATTGATTTATTAAAAGAATATAAAGATTGCTTCAGCCTCGGAGTACTATGAGATGCCTGGATTGGATAAATCAATTAGTTGTGCACAGGCTGCCTATCAAGCCTAGGTATCGGCCGTTCAAGGAGCCTCCACAGCGATTTAAGCCAGAAATATTACCTGATGTCAAGGCCGAAATTGAGAGATTGTTGGAAGCCAAGTTCATTCGAGCTTGCCGATACGCCGAGTGGGTATCGAATATTGTCCCTGTATATAAAAAGAATGGCAAGATGTGGGTTTGTATCGATTTCAGGGATTTAAATAGAGCAACCCCGATGGACGGCTATCCATGCCAATAGCCGATATGTTAGTCGACTCTGTTGTGGGGCACCAGGTCATCAACTTCATGGACGGTAATGCTGGGTATAACCAAATTTTTATGTATGATGAAGATATTCCTAAAACAACCTTTAGATGTCCCAGAGCGATCGGTTTGTTCGAATGGGTGGTGATGACTTTCAGGCTAAAAAATACCGGTGCAACTTATCAAAGGGCTATGAATTATATTTTTCATAGGTTGATCGGCAAGATTGTTGAAATTTACATTGATGATGTGGTTATGAAGTCCAAGAGCTAGAAAGATCATTTGACTGACTTGAAGGCAACCCTAGGGTGTACAAGAAAGCATGGGCTGAAGATGAATCCTAACAAGTGTGCATTTGGGGTATCGGCTGGTGACTTCCTAGGTTTCATGGTCCATCGCAAGGGAATAGAGGTTGGCAGCAAGAGCAGAAAAGTATCGATCAGCTCGTGCCTCCAACTAATAAGAAGGAGCTGCACTCCTTACTCGGCAAGATCAATTTCATCAGATGGTTTATTTCTAATTTATCAGAGAAGGTGCTGTCATTCTTGCCACTACTGAAGCTTAAGGACAATCAAGAGTTCAGATGGGGTGACGTACAGCAAAGGGTTTTTTGACGAGATCAAGAAATACACGAAGTCTCCACCTGTTTTGGTACCACCACAGGTAGGAAAGTCTTTTAAGTTATACGTGACGGCCGAAAGCCACACGTTTGGTTCGGCCCTTTTTCGAGAATTTGAAGGAAAAGAGAGATCAGTTTTCTAACCGAGCAGAAGGTTGTTGGATCCTGAAACAAGATGCACGCCGACTGAAAATTTGTGCTTATGTTTATTCTTTCAATGTACCAAATTGAGGCACTACTTATTGTCAGCCGAGTGTATTGCAGTGTCTAAAGCAGATGTGATCACGCATATGTTGTCAATGCCAATCCTAAATGGGCGGATCGACAAGCGGATCTTGGCGCTCTCTGAGTTCGATTTAAGATTCAAAACGGCTAAAGCAGTCAAGGGACAGGCAATGGCCGATTTTATTACTCAGCATCACGGTGGTACTGTCAGCATGATAGATGTGGCACCATGGACTATGTTCTTCGACGGTTCGTCCTGCAAGCAAGGTGGAGGTGCTGGAGTAGTGCTTATATCACCTCGAGGACAGCGTTTCAAGTTTGCTTTTCAAATTGGGCCTACGGTGACAAACAATCAAGTTGAGTATGAGGCGATCTGGAAAGGACTTTAGCTTCTGCATGAAGCAAGGGCCGATGCAATTGAGGTCTTCTGGGACTCACAGTTGGTGATCAACTAATTGTTCGGCCTATATGAGTGCAAAGATGGCATACTGAGGGGCTATCACGATCAGTGCCAAGCTTTGATCAAAGGATTTCTGGTAATCTCACTCAATCACATCCCCAGAGCTCAAAACCAGGAGGCTAATCGGCTGGCACAGAATGCATCAGGTTATAAGCTGATTCAGAAAGTCTTCAATACTGAGCAATAGATTAGCTGAAATAGCAGATTATCTTGCAGACCCTTCACGGAGAGTTAGTAGAAATTTGAGGTACAAGGCTATCAAGTATGTGTTGCTGGATGGTCAGTTGTATTATAAAACTGTCGAAGGGCTGTCACTAAAGTGCATTGGGGCAGAAGAATCGACGAAGCTGATGAGTGAGGTTCATGAAGGAGTTTGTGGTGCTCACCATTCGGCTCACAAAATGAAATAGGTCATTGGAAGGACTTGCTATTATTCATCAACCATGCTTAAAGACTATTTTAAGTATTACAAGGGTTGCCAAGAGTGTCAAAGGTTTGGAAATTTGCAAAAATCTCCCACTTATGCTATGAACCCTATCATTAAGCCATGGCGGTTCAGGGGATGGGGAATCGACTTGATCGGCCAAATCTATCCACCGTCGAGTAAGGGCCACAAATTTATATTGGTCGCAACTGATTATTTTACCAAGTGGGTAGAGGCAGTTCCTTTGAAGAGTGCTACGTCCGGAGATATAATTGAGTTTGTGAAGGAGCACATCATCTACAGATTTGGTATCCCACAGACTATCACGACTGATCAAGGAACAATGTTCACTTCAGAGCAGTTTCTGAGTTTTGGTGACAACATGAGCATCAAGATTTATAATTCTTCACCTTATTATGCCCAAGCTAATGGTCAGGCCGAGGTTCGAATTAATTAGATTTTGATCAAGGCCATCAAAAAGAAGATTGAGTAAAATACCAGGAGGTGGTTCTTGACTTTGAGTGAGGCACTGTGGGCATACTGGATGACTCAACACGGAATCGAATAATGCTACATCATATGAGTTAGTCTGCAGACACGCTGCTATCCTGCCATGGGAGATTCAATCTAAAACGCGGCGTGTCACGTTGCAGAACAAGCTTATGGCCGGTGAGTACAAAGATATAATGATGGACAGTCTTGAGGATTTACACTGTCATCGGCTTAAAGCTCTGGAGTACATTGAAGCAAACAAGATACAGGTGGCCAAGTATTACAATACTAAGGTGAGGGGCAAGAGTTTCATTGAATCGGAATTGGTTTGGAAAGCCGTCCTACCTATACGGACTAAGGACAGCCGATTCGGCAAGTGGTCCTCAAATTGGAATGGCCCGTATCGAATCTCAGAATGTGCGCCCAGCAATGCCTTTATTCTTGACGATCTGGAAAGGAACAGGTTTGCAATGGGCAATTAATAGGAAGTATCTGAAGATATATTATCCTAGCATCCCCGTCGGAGGTTGACGGCCGATCTGTTTGAGATATGGCTCTGATAGCCGATTCTGAGCAGAGGATAGCCTTCAGGACAAAAATAGAGTTATCTATGTAATAACCGATCTCGTTTTGATGAATCACCTAAGAACTATAAAAAAGAGAAGAAGAAGCGAAGTATAGAAATCCTCGAAGGGGAAACAACCGATTTGTGAGAAGCAAATCGCCTTTAGCACAAAAAGAGGGTAACCCTCGATGGGGTGTAATAGCCGATGCGACATGCATCGCCTTTAGAGCAAAAACAAATTTAACAAAGTTAAGATTACTGAGTATATTTACATCACGCCCTACTACATTCTAGTTTTCTTCATTGGAAACCGCATTGATGATCTCCTCGGCGTCGGTGACGACGGCAACTCCTACGGCGTGGGGAAGGAAGGCCCCTAGCTGGCCGTGGGCCTGTCCCATGTCTTGCCCCTCCGAGAACCCCGGCTCAATGGCCTCAAGGGCTATGTCGGAGCGGAGCCGCGCGGCGGCGAGGGCTGCGGTGGCGCCGTGACAGACGCCAGACATGACCACTTGATGGACCCGGTGATGAACGTCCTGGAACCTCTGCGCCAGCGTGTCGCCACGAGCGTTGACAGCGTTGGCGGCGTTCTCGGCGACGACGCGCAGTTCGTATAACTGCCCGGTCTGGGCTGTTGGATAGGTCAGCATCAGAAGCTCTATCAGCATGTTACAAGACGATTCCAGAGAGTTCACCTGCCACCGCAGCATCTGACTCGGCAAGGTGAGCCTTCACGGCCACCGCTTCGGTCTCGGCGGCTTCAAGCCAGAGGAAGACTCTGAGCCAGATCCCTCCCGGGAGGCGGCGCTGGAAGCCGGACCCTGGGGGAGGTTTGGTTGAGGCACGGAGCGGGGCACTAGTGGAGCGTCGCCTATCGGCGCGCCTGTAGGCAGATACCGCTGCTGGCTAAAGATTACAAGAGGAAAGCATATCAAGTTGAAAGCTGAACCTAATGCCATGGGTATGAATCGGCTTACCTGCTGTGAACGCGCAGCAACTGGTGCATCGGCATGCGCGTTACGGCGCGAGATGGGCTCGCGGCGTCGCCGGTCATTGGAGCAGCTCGAGATGATCCGGCACCAACTCTAGAGCCTCCTGCGCCGGTGGTCGGAGCATTGCTACATGAACAACAATGGTCAGATTGGATCTTCAAATACATCAAGATAAACAGTGGTTTTACCTCAGGAAGGTGTGCAGCAAGTTAGCCTGGGTTCTGATGGAGTGAAGTCACCGTCCTAATTCATCGTCCTCGGTGGGGTCCGACGCCGGGCGCTTACCGTGGTCTCCATGGCCGGCCATTGGTTTAGGTCTGAGAAGGAGATGCGAGGGAGAAAGGCCGGGCAAATGGAAACTGATGAAGTGTGCGGTTGTTCGCCAAGTCCTGGGGCCTATTTATGAGACGGAAGGTGTCAAGGCGGTTTTCCCTCGGGAGACGAGATGGCACGGCGGACTTTATGTTAGATTTAAGACATGATTCTTGAATCCGGAGCAGACGTAGCTATTCTAGTCGGCAGCCCAGAATCGGTTGTTGGATCGGCTGGAAGAATTTGGTTGTTTAGTGTTGGTGGTCCTTATGGATAAATTTTATACCACCAACTTAGACTAAAAAGAGGATTAACAATCATATTCCAGTACATATGCCTTTACTACTAACAAGTTCCACTTGTACCCCTAGCATTCATGTTTTACAGGTTTTATGACATAACAAGTGGAAATACACATCATTTGGAGTCATCTACCTCACACCTCTCACTTGTATCTTTAGAGTAGTTGTAGTAGTTTGTGAGCAAGGCAAGAGCTATCAAGGAGAGCTTGTCTCCTTGGAAGAAAAAGGATCATCTTGGTATGAATACAATTCGGTCTTCTTCCATGAGCAAGTTCTTATCATACTTATATGATTATGCATATGAAGTAGAGTCTAGTTATGATCTTTTTATGAGCATAGTATATGAGCTAGAATATAGTTTATGTCTCATGTTCTTGACTTGTTCATCATCGTTCTTTATTGTTCATCGAATTAGTATGAATAGAGGAAGAACTAGGAATGAGGTGATGGTTCGTCGTGCTGTCATGGCTGCTCTTAACCTAGCCTGTCAATCCGAAGGGTTGGGGTCCGCGGGGGTTAGGAGTTGTTTCCAAGTATGCAAGCATGGAGCTTGGGTATGCGGAGATCGGGGAATATGTCGGTATCTCACGGGTAGAGGGGTAGGTGGACAGGTGGTGACAGCCCTGTCCATCCCTAACATTCCTCCATGTTCGGATATTGAGTAGGAGTTCATAAAGTCTCTATCGGCTGGCAGACCAGCTGCGGGGATCTCCCTATCACCCCAAACTTAGTCCTGATACTAGAATTACTAATTAGATGATCTGCTAACAGTTCTTTGCATAATTAAATATGACCAATGCCTGCTCAGTTAGATATATTCTTTTATTCTTTATTTTCCTTTTATCCTTGAGGTTGATCCATATGTGTGTCCACTATCTTGAAATCATGTCTTATTCCTGTTTACTTTATGCCTACCATTGCACTCAACAAGTGATCATGTTTACACCACGCTTGATGTATATTGCCCTCTTACGGGAAATTATAAATAGGACACCCTACTCACGGGTTGAAATGCTACAATGATAGTTCTGTGCGCTTGCATAGTTATCTTATTTCTTACTGAGCTATCGATTGGCGTACCTAAGTACCATTACTTAAGGATTGTAATTCTTGTGCACCCCACGGCGCCGTGTCATAGTTTTGCATATCGTGGGTAATGACGGTTAGGAAGGCCAATCCGGCACTTCTAACTGCTATTACCAGACTGCACTACCTAGGCCAGCGCCTTTAAGGGCCGAAGGGTTACCTTTCTAAATTAATGGTGGTTGGGGATGCCAACAAGCATTTCTAGCGCCGTTGCTTGAGATGGAACTTTTAGTCTATCTTTTGTAACGATGTTAAGAAATGCCAACATTTAGCCGATTTGAAGCAAAAAGGTAAAAATAGCCGATTCAATTTTAAGCATGACTGTTGGGTGTTTTGACATACAGAACAAATATTCATTGCATAAAAATAGAAGAAAATTATAAGGCCAGCAGCAACCGAATGGAAGAAATGACTTCGGCATGAAGAATGTGGCCAGTTTGTATAGATTCTTGATCTTCATCGGCCATTGTTCTCAGAAAATTCAGGCGCTAGTGAATCACTCTGCCATCAACAACCATGGCGCTGATTTTCTTTTTCTTCTGGTTGATGTCAGCGATGCCGGTTGATGTAGTTACCTCATGCTGAGTGATAGCTAGATTCACCTCTTCAAGCTCCTTTATCAGTTGCTCGCGTCTGGCTTTCAACATTTGCAACTCCGATTCAGGTGTGTTGACAGTCTTTCAGCGTATTGACTTTTCAGCTAACTCAGTGGATCCTTGTTTATTGGCCAGTTTGTTACTCTTCAACTTCTCAAACTCTGTCAAATTTAAGTGGGCGGATACAATCCTTGAAGGCTGCATTCTTGAGCTTGGTTAGCTGTTTAAAGAGAGCTGAGGGCCTCTGAGCGAGTCTGTTGTTGAATGATTTGGATGGCTTGATCGATTGGCTCGGTATGCAGGGTCAGGTAGATCAAATCTTTTTCCAGCTTGAAGAAGAAGTTCACTTAGCCGATTTTTGAAATCTAGCTCGGTATGCAGGGTTAGGTCGATCAAATCTTTTTTCCAGCTGAGGAAGAAGTTCACTTAGCCGATTTTTGAAATCTGGCTCTGGTAATGTTGAGGATTTGGAGTTGAGTTTTTCTTCATCACAGAATTCTTCTAGATTAAAGGAATAGCTGGGAGATGGGGCCTGCAGTATCTGCACTTATGCAAAATTTTGACAAGGAATGAGATCATTGAGGATAATCGGCTGATTTGTTAAGAAGAAATTTCACCTTGCCAGTGTCTGATGCAGGTATAGCCGATGAAGTTCCCAGTTGTGTTTCCATAGTTGCTCTTTTCTCAGCGCTAGATGAAGTGTCGATTTGTGTCTCTATGACTGGATTGGGAATAGCTGATTGAAGTTCTGCAGGTGTAAGGGTTAATAATACACTGAAAGCACGATGGTGTTAACAGCCGAATGGTCCTACATAGTGATTGTGCAGGCGGTGTTTCGTCTCTTGCAAGCTCGGTCCGGGTGTGTGGGGATATAAACCCCGGTACCACAAGACAAGACATGGGCCGCACCATCAAAGATGGCCTGGTCCAGAAGACATAGACGTGCGGCGCAAGACGCTGCACCGCACGATAATTGTACCAACTTAGATAGTTTACTTGTAATATTGTCCCTTCAGACTATATAAGGAGGGGCAAGGAATAGATCCCAGAATCTAGATCCAATCTCAGATCATCTGATAGCAATACAATACAGCAACACACAGGACATAGGGTATTACGCCTCGCGGCGGCCTGAACCTGTATAAACCTTGTCCTGCGCTTACTGCGCAACTCTTGTTCGTCTCAGGCGCACATTCACCGATCATCTACTACCTTGGGCATACCCCTCGGTAGACTATCGCCGATATTCCGTCGACAGTTGGCGCGCCAGGTAGGAGGTGTGCTTTCTGATCCCATAGCGGGCAAGACGGATATTTTTTCTTCGACGTCGTCGACCACGGCAACGGCATCCGGTGGCAGGCGAGCCTGATCTAAAATTTTGTCGTCGACCACGGCATCTGGCGACGGACGAACTAGATCTGAATTTTCATTGTCGTCGACCACAGTCCGGTGACGACGAACCAGATGGATTTTTTTCTTCTACATCGTCGACCAAGGCGACGTACGACAGCGGCGGTTTTCTTCTTGCCATCGCAATTTTTGATCAGCGCCATGGTGCCGCGAATCCAATCTACTACAGTCGGCACGAGGAGCTAACAGCGGTAGATGGGGAATTTTCATCGACATCTATTCGGCATCGCTGAAACATCGTCCAAATGACAATTCAGTCGTCACGAGACGGATCAGCGGTGGCGTCCTGACCATGGCACATCACGGATCTGCCAGCAACGGAAGTAGACTAGTCGATGGGGTTGACTTCAAAACCTGATGTTTCCCGACGGAGCACAACCGCTACGTATCCATCATCAAGCATGCATATGCAAGCAGCCAGCTACCAGATGCATATGCATGTGTGCATGCAAGCACGCTAGCATGGAGAGGTCTACGATCCAATCTACAAAGCCATCAAGTTGACGTACAGCGCGGTGCTTACATGGAAAATCTTCTAGCTAGTCATATTTCTTATCTCAATTAAGATATTTTATTATATATTGTCTTTACATTTCTTCACAAAATATTTTTTGGTAGAGAATTAATCGCGCTTCTCGTTGTCAATGCTCTACTGGCGACCTCAACAACAGTAAGCCTGAAGCTGTCCGAACTATATACCGAGCCACGGTGAGCCGTCCAACGAGCCACGCCGACCATCCAGCGAGCCACGTTGAGCCATCGCTAAGCGAGCCGTCTACGACATATCATCGCCAAGATTATCTCCATGATTCTCCGTCGCCGGCGTAAGCCCCGCACCTACTCGGGCAGCGTAACTTCGCCGACACGTAAGCCCCGCACCTATTCAGGCAGTCTAATCAGCGTCGCCGTGTAAGCCCCGCACATGTTCGGGCAGCGTAGCTTCGCCAACACGTAAGCCCCGCATCTGTTCGGGCAGTCCAACTTCGACAGCGCGTAAGCCCTGCACCTATTCAGGCTGCCAAATACCATCGCTTCACCGACCGCTCCGATTACTTCGGGAAGCCATCGCCCACGATAAGCATAAGACCTGACAGAGCGCAGGCACCTTCACCACCACGTAAGCCCCAGGGATGCTTGGACCGTTAATCTTCGCTACTACGTAAGCCCCGTGGACGTTTGGGCAGTTTTTGCAGTGTCTCCAAAAGTCCCGTCGAAAAGTGCGGGCACTGGTCGCCGATTTATCCAAAAAGTCCCACGTTCAGGCTCCTCACCGATCTCTCCGAAAGCCTCGGCCGTGCTCGGGCACCTCGTCGCTCTCCAAGACACGCCAGCCTCCACCATGTTCTCCAGTCGAGCTTTACGCTCGGGGACTTCGTCAAGACATCGGACTCCATAGCGTTCTCCAGTCAAGCTCTACACTATCTTGAAGGCCACCGAAGATTTGCAGGTATCCATGCATGAGACGTACAAATACATGTACAAGATCTGGAAGGCTACCATGTCTCGATGCTGCTACACGACAAGCCAATCAAGAAGCAAGCAAGCAACATGAATCTACATACAGCACCACCCGATTCACCTGAAGACCGATCCTAAGGCTCAGCCTCGCCGTCCGAGCCACCGTCCAAACTGTTCAGCAAGCCTCCCGACTAAAATTCGTTGCGCATCTCTCAAGAACATTCTACGGTGGCGTCGACAATAGCAAACCCAAAGCCATCTAATGAGCAACTCCTCGGCACGCCGACCACTCCACCCGACGTCGACCAAGCTAATATTCTTTTACATATTCTTCGATCTCCATATATATCTAAAAATTATCTCCATGGTTCTTCACCGCCGACCTCTCCATAAGCCCCGACAAAGCTCGGGCAACTCGCCGACGATTTCTCCATAAGCCCCGACCACGCTCGGGCATTCAGAAGATTTTCTCCACCGACGAGATACTAAGTATCTCTCCGTTTTCTTCGCTCAAGGGTTGCCTAACGTATCTTGGTAGCACACGCCTTAATCCGTGAAACCTGTCTATGCCCCGTAAGCAATAAAGTCAACTGGTCATGTTAAGAAACCTCTAAAACTGACGC
The DNA here is from genome assembly GCA_038502445.1 of Eremochloa ophiuroides. Lineage (NCBI taxonomy): Eukaryota > Viridiplantae > Streptophyta > Magnoliopsida > Poales > Poaceae > Eremochloa > Eremochloa ophiuroides. The sequence goes on along the minus strand of JAHLJS010000003.1, from coordinate 25,707,500 downwards.
CGGGTCAGGTGCTTAAACGTAACAGGGCAACTATCAGGGGAAATTACGTGATCTGACAAGAGTAAGAAACGGACAATCTTATCATGCATTCTACAATATTAGGATCTGCTCTAAAATCTACATCATGTACTACCCACTGTACATATTTATTTTGCAGGAACTCGCCGCCCAGCTCTCGTCGCTCCAAGCCACCCTCGTGCTGCTCGGACACCGTCTTCGATCACGCTGGGGACTCATCGCTATTGCTCCTCACCGTCCTCACGCTGTTTGGACACCGTCTCCGACCACGCTGGGGAATCGTCGCCGTCGCTTCTTGTCGTCCTCACGCTGCTCGGACATCATCTCCGACTATGCTGAGGACTCGCCGCGGAGCTCTCACCGCTCTTCATCGTCATCCTCCCGTTGCTCGGTGTTGGCGCTTCTTAGCGACAGCAGAAAAGTCCGTAAGCGCACGGAAGTAGCGTCGTAGCACTTCACCCGGAAGTATTCACGGTATCGTATTTTCCCAAAGGAACGGCTTATGTTAGAGGTCTCTTATCTAGTTGACCCTAGGAAAGATAGGAGGGTAACTTGCGTGGAGAGAATACACTAAGTCAAGAAACTCTAAGTGAAGATGACTTTCCCACTACTTGCCTGCTTCTGGCCCACTAACGCACCTGGTCTGCCAAGCAATACCAGTATCAGCGCTATTCCGCGGCCGAACGTGGGGGGATGCTGGTATGAGTGGACAGGGCTGTCACCACCTGCCACCTACCACTCTGCCCGTGGGCGCGCGCAACAAACGAAGGTAGACTCCAACTTAGACACCACGTCTACGAAGGCGACTACTACTCTAGCGATGGCCAGGAACTTCTGTCTTTATCAGGAGTCCTCTAACTAGAGCACCCATCTCAAGGACGAGCGACGATCCCACAAACAAGTAGCTTTATAAAAGTAACTCACTTAATGGATCAAAACTAGAATGTATCACAAACCCCTTACTTCAAGTAGCAAGATGGTTTTAGAGGTACAAGTTGGATGTGAGAGCCGACAAGGTCCGGCACTTCGTCCACCCGAGGGTAGAACTGCTTCGACCCCGCTCTCACTTCTCAAGCTTCTATCTCTCTCTCTAACCCTATACTAGCCTAGCTAGAAGCTAAACTAATGGAAAATTGTGGCACTCTCTTCTTCTTCTCTATTGTATCAAGTTCTGTTGATGGAGGGAGTGGGGGCATCATTTTATCGCTTCATAGGACGGTTCCGGTGCAGCTAAGTTTGGAAGGAAGTGAAACCGCCTTTGGGATACAGCCTAGAGCACCGCCTCCGAAGACTGGGCCGGGAGGCCCCACCATGGGGGCGGCCCCACCCGGGGGCGGTCAGTCCCCTGGCTGGCCCCACTGGCCACCACCTTCGGGTGGTCGGTTTGTTGTTGGGCCTAGACCTCCCCCGCGGTTACGAATGGGTTCAGTTCAGTGTTTGAGGTGGGCTTTCTTCTTTGTCCTTGCTTGGCGCCTTTTCTGAATCTAAAGTGCGCTTTTCTTGTATATTTTGTGCATTTCCACGTGTCAGACCTGCAAGTCACATATACCACAAAACTGGTGGAAAGGTTAGATAAAAATCCTACCTTCTATTTATTTTAGTATTAAAATGATGATGGAATTTAGTTACTAAGGACCACCAACAACTCCCCCACACTAGGTCCTTTGCTCGTCCTCGAGTAAAGTGCTAAGGCACCAAAAACAGTTCATTTTCCTTATTTAAAAAGATCTGTATACAGGTTATTCCAAGCTTCACCTGAGTTTTGGAACTTCAAGGTGTCTACCAGATTATCTTAGGTAATTGAAAAATGGAATAGCCTGGATGCAAATCCTCTTATTCTGTTCTTGCGTAGAAATTTGGGTTTTTGCAAGGTTGTGAAAACATAAAAATAGCTCATGCTCCTTGAATGATTCTCTCGAATCGCTCACTGTATGTGAGTGGTTCCTCACCAAGGCACGAAAAGATAATACCTTCACATGGTCATCCTTCCTCTAAAAAGGCTTATCTGGAGTTTTAGGTAGAAATGAAAATGATGAGGCACACTTACCATACATATGTTGTCGAGTCAAACCCCAGACCATACCGAAGGGAGTGCGTCATACTCCTAGATCAGAATGTGCATGTGTGTGGAGAATATGAAGGTGGAAACCTAATTCTAAATCTTTTTGATACTCTATGCATCATGATTCTCTCTCTTTTTTGAGAAAGACAAGATATGGGCTATAGGATCTCCATCATTATTTTTTTTTTTGAACGGGTATTTGGAATCTTCTTTTCCGTTTATTTTCTGATGCCCCTTGGCATAGTTCTCTTCCCCTTTTTTATCACAGTCCCATATCTTTTATTGGCATATGACATATTTTGAGATATCATGATGGATGAGTAAAGTTTTGCATCAAGAATGCGTGTTTCTTAGGATGAAAACAACACTTTTATTTGGTGGAGAAAACTACAGCAACTCCTAGTGTAAGAGTTGGCATATTTTTTGTGGATGGATGGATGCATGTTTTGCGCAACTCTCAGGGTGAGAATTGTATTTTGGTGGGTGCATGTGAATTCTGATCTTGGGAGCATGAAACATCTCTCAACAGCGGTCACAAAATTTAGCCAAACTCAACACAAAGTAAGTGGCATATGTGGAAGGTTTCATCATAAAGAATCACATATGGCCTTGGTAGGTATTTGTTAATCATTCAAGGAGTAAGTTATTGAATTTTTTAAAATAAATCCCAAGTACTTTGCAAGAATGAATAAGCATCATGTCATCCTACTATATCTCACCCGTCAATTACTTAGATAAAAAGGGGTCCCTAAATAGTGTTCATAAATTTGTAGGAATATTAGCAGGGAATAAAAAGTATGCAAACATTTTGAACGTAGGAAGACATGTTTTGATGGAGTATGAAGGAGTCATCATTTTAAATTTTATCTTAAAAACTTTTTAGTGAGAGAGAGGAGAAATTTGCACAAACCGAATTCTGATTTTTTTTCTTTTGTGCAGCTTGAATTGGAGAGTCCTCCCCCACACTTGTTTTCTTTCCTGTCTTGATTAGTCATAGTATATAGAGAAAACAAGTGTGCAATATATAAAGATAAAAGACTTCTATTCCATTGATAAGTCAAATAGGCACATTACATTGAAAGGGACATGATTGGAAAATAAAAGACCATGAAGAGAAAAAAAAGTGTGCCTAATTATTTGTGTAGCAGGAGCGTTCTAAAGATATTTAGAGAACGTGCTCAACTCCTGCTGCCTTAGCGATCCTGCACAGCTGCTCTCCATAGCCGCAGCACATCTCATCTAATTCATCCCTAAGACCTTTTACACTGAGATGAGCCTCGGCTATGCGAGTTTGTGCCTTAACAACATTCAGGCGCGTGCTTTTGGTGCTAGCATTGAGCGAGGCGATGGTAGGCCCCTTAGGAGGCTTCTCATCCTCACTATCGCTAAAGAAACCCTTAAGCTACCCCCTAATTATTTTCCTTACAAACTTGTGCTTGGTGCCGGAAGGTTCGGCAGAGGGTGCCGGATTGCTAGAGGGAGCTTCACCCTTGCGAAAAAGACCCTTGGCGTACCCTCCATCGGGTTTGCGTACTCCCCTAATGGTATAAGAGCGACTATCCTTAGCGGGAGACGGCAGGGAAGGTAAACTGGAGGTAGAGGGCATCATGGCAGCACTTTTGCTAAGCCTGCTACTACTAGGAGTCTTCCTCTTGAGGCCTAAAGCGCCGGTAGTTGGTCGGGTAGCAGTACTCTTCTTCTTGGCACCACCTTCGGGTGCACGGGAGCATGCCGTGGACTTCAAGCTTGATATGTTGCTGAAGTTATCGCTAGGGGGTGGTAGAAAGGCTAGCGGCTTCTCTACTATGGCACGAGCTTCATCTCTCACAAAGGAATTCTCTTGATAGGGTGCTATGTCTAGGTTGGCTATGGAACCAGGAGCTTGGATCAGCGAAAGAGCATAGCTAGACATGGTCAAAACTTTGTAGGTGGGAGAGCTTAGCAGCCTTTACAAGAGGGAGAGGAGAATGGTTTGGTGTGAAGAGAGGAGAGGCCTTTGTGATGATTATAAAGGTTCTATCGTGGTCTCTGTTGAGGAAACAAAGTGATCGTAACCATGGATGCGATGCTGGTGCGATCAGAGGAAGGTACGAAAAAGATAGGCTCTGATGGAGCCGGCTAGGGGTGCGGCCAGTCCCGGGGGCGGTCGGTCCCCTGGGTCCGCCTGCCAGCCTCCGTCTTTTGCCCACGTATCTTGCTGATTGAGTAGATCTCTATCCCGGTTACGATCAAGTTTGATGCGCAGCGGATCAGTGTGATGGTGTATGTGATAAGGTGTGATATTTTTAAAAATAATGCTGAAGATTACACTATCATGCATTTATGAGAGAATATACCTATGATCAAGAAGATTTATGTATACACAAGGAAAGAGCATGGGAATTTTTTGATATATCATAAATGCAACACCAATGTCTTATAAAATAGCAAAATGCAAACGTAATAGATAAGTTTGTTTTATTTGTTATATATGTATTATTTTTTTATAAGTTTTTAGTAAACTCTTTAAAAGATATTATATTTATTTCATCAATAAAATTAGGTTCGGGTTCAAAGAATACCTCGAGACGTTGACCGTTTACCTTATGGATGTTTCCGTCATCGTCTTCTATTGTGATTGCTCCATGTGATGATACGTTAATGACGGTATAAGGTCCGTCCCATTTATTTCTGAGCTTACCTTTCCCGAACAATTTGACTCTTGAATTAAAGAGCAGAACATTATCGCCTAATTTGAATTCTTTGTACTGGATTCTTCGATCATGCCATCTCTTTGTTCTTTCTTTGTAGAGTTTGGCACTATGATAGGCTTTTTCTCGCCATTCTTCCAGTTCCGCGACTTGTTTCTGCCTATGTTTACTAGCTGTCTTGTGATTCATATTTCAGGTTTTTAAATTGCCCAGTGAGCTCTATGTTCAAGCTCAACAGACAAATGGCAACTTTTTCCATAGACCAGCTGATATGGTGACATCCTGATAGGGGTCTTGTAAGCTGTCCTGTATGCCCAGAGTGCATCAGGTAGCTTATCTTTCCATCACTTTCCCATCTCGTTCACCGTTTTCTGAAGAATGTTTTTGATTTGTTTGTTTGAAGTTTCGGCTTGTCCACTGGTTTAGGGATGATAAGGAGTAGCTACGTTGTGCTTGGCTCCCAGCTCTCGCAGGAATGCTCTGAAAGTATTGTCTATGAAGTGTGAGCCCCCGTCGCTTATCACCATCCTAGGTGTTCCAAAGCGGGGGAAAATCACTTCATGAAACATCTTTCTTGCATGTTTTGCATCTGCTGCTCGACAGGGTAGCGCTTTGACCCATTTTGATACGTAGTCTACTGCCACTAGGATGTACTCACAGTCTCCCGACTTCTGGAATGGTCCCATGAAGTCAATTCCCCAGACATCAAAGACTTCAATTTGGAGGTTGAAATGAAGGGGCATGGCATTGCGGAGCTGATGTTGCCTTGCAGCTGACATTGTCGACACCTTCGGATGAATTCTTTGGTGTTGTTATACATTGTTGGCCAATAGAATCCGCATTGCCAAATTTTGGCTTGTGTGCGGAAAACTCCATAATGGCCCCCGTATGGTGCTGCATGACACTACTCAATGATTTGTGCACCCTCGGCAGTAGGCACACATCCTCTCAACAGTCCATCGGCACAAACCTGGTACAGGTAGGGTTCATCCCATAAGTGGCATCTGCTTTCATATTCTAGCTTTTTTCTGGATTCGCCCGAGGGTACGTACCCTGAAACCATGTAATTCACAATGTTTGCATACCACGGGTTTGTGTCGTTGACCATGAGGAGCATGTCATCGCGTAGGAAGTCATTGATCTCCTGTTCCTGCATGTTAGTAACTTGCATATGCGAAAGATAGTCGGCAACAGTATTTTCTACTCCTTTTTTATCTTTTATTTCAATATCAAATTCTTGTAATAACAAGATCCAGCGGATCAAACGAGGTTTAGCATCTTTTTTGGTGAGCAGATATTTTAAAGCGGCTTGATCAGTATAAATAATTATCTTTACTCCCACCAAGTAAGATCTAAATTTATTGATAGCAAAAACTACTGCGAGGAGCTCCTTCTCAGTTGTGGCATAGTTGAGCTGAGGTCCTGTTAGAGTCTTGCTAGCATAAGCGATCGCGTGATGCTTCTTATCTTTGGTTTGGCCAAGGACCGCACCAACAGCATAGTCACTAGCGTCACACATGATTTCGAAGGGTAGTGCCCAATCCGGAGGTTGGATTATGGGCGCTGGGATGAGTGCTTTCTTGATGGTTTCAAAAGCTTTCAAACACTCATCCGTGAACTCAAAAGGTACGTCTTTAGCTAACAGGTTAGTCAAGGGTCTAGCGATCTGTGAAAAATCCTTGATGAAACGCCTGTAGAACCCAGCATGGCCTAGGAAGCTACGGATCCCTTTTGATGTTCACAGGGGGAGGTAGTTGCTCAATAACTTCTATGTTTGCTTTATCTACTTCTATCCCCCTTTCGGACACTAAATGTCCGAGGACAATGCCTTCGCGGACCATGAAGTGGCACTTTTCCCAGTTAAGCACCAGGTCCTTCTCTTGGCATCTTTGCAAAACTTTGTCCAAATTCTCGAGGCAATAATCAAAAGTTTTTCCCTAGACTAAAAAATCGTCCATGAAAACTTCCATGATCTCCTCAATCATTTCTGAAAAAATGGACATCATGCAACGTTGGAACGAAGCGGGTGCATTACATAGCCCAAACGACATTCTTCTATACGCATACGTTCCATACGGGCATGTGAAGGTTGTTTTGCTTTGATCGTCAGGATGGATGGGAATTTGGTGATAACCAGAATACACATCAAGGAAGCAAAAGAAAGAGTGTTTCGCCAATCGCTCTAACATCTCATCAATGAAGGGCAATGGGAAGTGATCCTTTCGTATTGCCGCATTGAGTTTTCTGTAGTCTATGCACATCCTCCATCCTGTGACGGTCCGTTGTGGGATGAGCTCGTTCTTAGCGTTCTCAACTACCATCATTCCTCCTTTCTTGGGAACCACTTGGACAGGGCTAACCCAGTCACTGTGCGGTACGGGATAAATGATCCCGGCGTGAAGAAGTTTAAGGACTTCCTTCTTCACAACTTCCCGCATCGCATTATTGAGCCTACGCTGCGGTTCACGTGATGGTGTGCTCGCAGGGTCAATAGGGATACGATGGGTACAGAGTGTTGGGCTAATCCCCTTGAGATCTTGCAATGAATACCCAAAGACCGATCTATGTTTTTCTAAAACGGCAATAAGTCTAGCCGTCTCCTCATCTGAAAGCTTGTCACTAATGATGACGGGAGTGCTTTTGTTGCCATTTAGAAAAACATAACGTAGTCCTTCAGGCAGGGCTTTTTAGCTCAACGGGAGGTGGAGTCGGCACTTTCTCTTTAGGAAGGTCAAAGGTTTCTCCTACGTCATCCTCTTCTTCTATGAAGAAGTTGGCATCTTTTTCTAAGGACGACTCAGGAGGCTCAAAAGGTGAAACCGACATAACCTCCTCGGGCAGGGTAGGATAGGGGAGAGGGTCTGCCATCGAGTTCTTAGCGCAATAAAAAGGTATGGAATAATCATTCCTCCCCAGCTTAACATTCAATTCCCCTGTTCTTGTTGCATTGGAGAGAAATTTCTCCAGGGGATGCCCGATTAGCACACTAAAGTCTATGTCGTCAAAGATGTGAAAATCTAAAGTTAAGACAACGTCATCGTGCTGAGTTTTGACTTTGTGAACCAACCCTTGTCCTAGCTGACAAGTACGCGAGCTATTTCTCATGGACAGGGTTGTAGGAGCAAAATGTCTGTCATTCAGACGAGTGCGAGCAAAAGTTGTGGACATCAGATTTGCTCCTACCGTGGGGTTGTACAACATCTTCACCCAATCATCCTGGATTTTGCAATGGATGGTTCGCGAAGGGGAGTGAATCTGAATTACATCAGATGAAGACTCCCTTTCGTTTGTCCATTCGTCACTCATGATAGCCGTCAACTCCCTAATGGATTCTTTGAAAGAATCGAGGCAAGGTTTTGGAGTGACAGGGACATGGGTGCTTCTTCTGTATGCATACTTCGAGACATTCCCATAATCATCGAAGAATTCATCGTCGAAGTATGGAAGATCTAAAGGTTGAAGACCTTCCTTCGGACCTTCTGGTTCGGGTGAGGGTGTCTCTATAGGTAACGTTGGTTCGGCCTCGGCCGAAGAGACGTCCTTGTGACACAGCCCTAGCTCTACTCAGAGGGGTTCTAATGGAGGAGTGTTCTCTAGAATGCGATCTAAGAGAGCCTCTCCTTCGGCTGTGGTTTTGTTTGTGAACGACCCCCCTTGCGGCTATGTCAAGCTGTCGGGCAGATTCCTTACTAAGTCCTAACCAAAAATGCTGCAAGAGCACATGGTTGGGAATAGACAAGTCTAGGCCAGATTTTGTTAAAATCATAAATCTTTCCCAAGCTGCACCTATGGATTCCTTCTCATGTTGTTGGAAGTTGAGAATCTCTTGACGTAGGGCAGCGATTCGGGATATAGGGAAGAATGCTACACAAAACTTGTTTCACAATTCTTCCCAATCACCATTCCCTACGTTGAGGGCGTACCATTGTTTCACTCTCTCATTAAGAGAGAAAGGAAACAATTTGCACCGCATTGTTTCATGTGACATGCAAGTAATGGTTAGGGATGCACAGAGCTGCTCAAACTCCCTTGGGTGGTGATATGGGTTTTCGTAATGTAATCCTGAGAAGGTTTGTTCCCGAACCATAGCTATAAAAGCTGGGCGGAGTTCGTAACTTGAAGCTGTGATTGGCTTTGCGGATTGTGGAGGTTCAACAAACTCACCCTTAGGAGCAGAAAGTTTTTAGATGGTGGGTTGCTCCATTGGATCAAAAGTGGTCAAAGAAAATAAAGGTAAAAACAAAAGATACATGGGAAACTAGGTTACGGAGACTAAAAACGACGACCGTTCCCCGGCAACGGCGCCAGAAATGCTTGTTGGCGCTTCTTAGCGACAGCAGAAAAGTCTGCAAGTGCACGGAAGTACCGTCATAGCACTTCACCCGGAAGTATTCAGGGTATCGTATTTTCCCAAAGGAACGGCTTATGTTAGAGGTCTCTTATCTAGTTGACCCTAGGAAAGATAGGAGGGTAACTTGGGTGGAGGGGATACACTAAGTCAAGAAACTTTAAGTGAAGATGACTTTCCCACTACTTGCCTGCTTCAGGCCCACTGACGCACCTGGTCTGCCAAGCGATACCAGTATCAGCGCTATTCCGCGGCCGAACAGTGGGGGGATGCTGGTACGAGTGGACAGGGCTGTCACCACCTTGCCACCTACACCTCTGCCCATGAGCGCGCGCAACAAACGAAGGTAGACTTCAACTTAGACACCACGTCTACGAAGGCGACTACTACTCTAGCGATGGCCAGGAATTTCCGTCTTTATCAGGAGTCCTCTAACTAGAGCACCCGTCTCAAGGACGAGCGACGATCCCACAAATAAGTATCTTTATAGAAGTAACTCACTTAATGGATCAAAACTAGAATGTATCACAAACCTCTTACTTCAAGTAGCAAGATGGTTGTAGAGGTACAAGATGGATGTGAGAGCCGACAGGTCCGGCACTTCGTCCACCCGAGGGTAGAACTGCTTCGACCCCGCTCTCACTTCTCAAGCTTCTATCTCTCTCTCTCTAACCCTATACTAGCCTAGCTAGAAGCTAAACTAATGGAAAATTGTGGCACTCCCTTCTTCTTCTGTATTGTATCAAGTTGTGTTGATGGAGGGAGTGGGGGCATCATTTTATAGCTTCATAGGACGGTTCCGGCGCAGCTAAGTTTGGAAGGAAGTGAAACCGCCTTTGGGATACCAGCCTGGAGCACCGCCTCCGAAGACTGGGCCCGGGAGGCCCCACCAGGGGGTGGCCAGCACCCGGGGGCGGTCGGTCCCCTGGCTGGCCTCGCTGGCCATCGCCTTCGGGTGGTCGGTTTGTTGTTGGGCCTGGACCTCCCCCGCGATTACGAATGGGTCCAGTTCGGTGTTTGAGGTGGGCTTTCTTCTTTGTCCTTGCTTGACGCCTTTTCTGAACTAAAATGCGCTTTTCTTGTATATTTTGTGCATTTCCACGTGTCAGACCTGCAAGTCACATATACAACAAAACTCATGGAAAGGTTAGATAAAAACCCTACCTTCAATTTATTTTAGTATTAAAATGATGATGGAATTTAGTTACTAAGGACCGCCAACACTCGGACACCATCTCCGACCACGTTAGGGACTAATCGTTGCTACTCACCTGACCTCCTGCTACTCGGAACCCGTCTCCGACCACGCTGGGGACTCGTCTTGCCTACTCGCCGTCCTCGTCGTCACTTCTCGTCGCCACCGACCACGCTGGGGTCTCGCCGCCGAGCTATCAATACACTCCACGCTGGTCGGATCAGGGTGCTGATCTTGCGCAGCACATCGGGGGTCCTGATATGCGCCTCGCCGTGCTCGGAGACTTCGTCAACACTTCGCCTGATCAGACGACCTGTCCCGCGCACTATTATGTGCTCGGGGACTTCGCCGACTTCTCGCCTGCTCGGAAGATTTTCCCGATCACTTGCTGCGTTCAGGGACTTCGCCGAAACTTCACATGATCAGCAAGAATAAAGACTGTGACCCTGACACCACGTGACTATGCCACCTACTATCAGGCTCAGGAACTAAGTGGATACACTTCACCTGATGTTGAAGGAATTGGTTCTGGCGAACCAAAAGTGGATACACTCCACCAAAGAGAAGCTCTTTTTCAAATTTTTTCTGAGCTCCTCACATCCGTCTGGTCAAGCAACTCTGAAGATCTGCACCTCCCGACGAATGTGAAGCATCTAGGCCCTAGTGGTTTCGGTGATTAATGAAAACAAGACGGTTATTATGACTAACGTGTGTTTTGCAGGATAACCTAGAGGTTAGGTCATAATAACATGTAGGTTCAAGCCCCTAGCGATGGAATTCGTTTCAGGTTTTCAAAGAATGGAAGACAAGACGGTGATAGGCTAGTGCAAAGTGTCGCTTTGGAGTTGAGAGACACTTGGCGTAGTCTTAGGTTTTGTTTTTCTCTTTGACCGTACTATTAAGAGGGGTTTGGATGGGTAGCTTGACTTAGAGCAAGATTAGAGAGTGTAGATATGATGCACACTTGTCGAACATAGCTCTAGATAGCCCAGGGAGACTCTTGAGAGAGAGAAGGATCAAACTTCGTTTTGGAAAGCTTTTGATTCGGTGAAGTTTTGATCAAATTAGAGGCGTCGGACTCTGCCTAGTATGGGCGTCGGACCAATAGCTAGAGTCCGACGACACGTGGCAGCCCCTGGACGTTTCTCAGCAGTGCCAAGGGAGCGTCGGACCCTGGCTGGATGGTCGTCGGACCATTGGCCAGAGTTCGACGATGCCTCTGGGTGTTCAGCGAGCGTCGGACCGTCGAGAGAGTGAGCGTCGGACTATTTGTTCTGAGCGTCCGACGCTTCCAGAGAGGTTCCCACAGCGTAAAAGAGCGTCGGACTAGGTCCGATGGTGTGCATCGGACCATTGATTCGTGATATAGCCATTGAGAGGCACTGTGTCAGTTGTTCGAAAGCGTCGGACTGAGGAGCGTCGGACCATCGAGTTCGGTCCGACGCCCCTCTGGCGCAGGACTGTGCACAGTGCGACTGTGAGAGTCGGACCGTGGTGTTTGGTCCGACGGTCGAGCCTCGGCAGCGTCCGACGGTTCGCAGGAAAGTGAGAAATGGCTAGTTTTGGAGAGGGTGAGTATTTATACTCCACCAAAACCTCGATTCTATCTCTCTTGCCACTTCTAACAGCTGATGGAACCCTTGTTGATCTTGTGAGAAAGCAAGAGCCCTAGGGAGCATTGAGTGAACTCCATTGCTTGTGAGCTTCTTCCCCAGAGAGATCAAGAGTGACTTGTGTGCATCCATCACCCTCTTTGGCCTTGTTCTTGGTCAAGTGAGAGTCTAGGCTTGTTACTCTTGGTGATCGGCATCACCTAGACGGTTTGGTGGCGATCGGTGGCTTGGTGACCGCTTGGAGAGCTTGTGGGCGGCCCAAGTCGAAGTTGTGAGCGGTTGTGGGCGATCCACCGCGCCGGAGAGGCAAAGGATTAGCCAGAGCACTTGGTCTTTGCGAAGATCAAGGGGGAGCTACGCCCTTGCGTGGGTGCTCCAACGAGGACTAGTGGGGAGTGCCGACTCTCCGATACCTCGGGAAAAATCAGATTTATCTTTCTAACCCTTTACATTCCCGCATTTCCTTTGTGTTCTCAACTTTCCTAGAGTAGTATACTTGTGATAGGATTTGGCTCTAGGTTGCATAACTTGTTTTAGGAATAGAATTGACACAAGCACTTGTGGGGTGACATTGGGCAAATTGCGATAGGTTGAATTGATTTGCGAAAAATTTATTAGTTGCCCAATTCACCCCCCTCTTGAGCATCCTTGATCCTTTCAATTGGTATCGGAGCCTTGTTGCTCATTAATTTGGCTTAACCGCCAAGAGAAAGGATGTCCGGTGGTCACGATGGTTAACGATTTTCCTTATTGGAAGATTCGTATGGAGGCATACCTTGAGGCGGTGGACCTTGGTGTTCACAAAGCCGCCACACAAGGGTACCCCACTCCCAAACCCGGCGCAACCCTCACACCCGTTGAGGAAGAGCACGAGAAGTGGAATGTTAAGGCTCTGAAACACCATCTTTAGAGGCCTTAGCAAAGAGGTGTTCAACCGGGTGAGGAACCACAAAAACGCCCATGCACTATGGTCGGACATTTGTGCTGCTCCATGAGGGAACTAAGAATGAGCGAGAGGAACGATATTATCTTATCATTGACAAGCTCAATTCTTTCAAAATGCTCTCTAATGAAAGTGCTAATGACATGTATTCTCGTTTGAATATCATTGTAGAGGAAGTAAATGGCCTTGGACTCCCTCAAATCTCACCGGCCGAGATTGCAAGGAGAATCCTCAATGCTCTTCCAATTGAGAAGTATGGTCACATTGTAACCGTACTTCATCAAAAGGATCTCTCAAATGCAACCCCCACTCAAATATTAGGGGAAGATCAATGCTCATGAGATGTACATGAAGATCACTCCTCAAGATGGATCTTCATCCAAGAAAGAAGAGAAGAAAGACTTGGCACTCAAGGCCGACAAGAAAGGCAAAGCTCAAGTCAAGTACACTTCTCTTGAATCCACAAGTGAAGATGATGATGAAGATGTGGAGATTGCCCTCAAGGTGAGAAAGACCACCAAGATGCTCAAGAAGCTCAACAACAAGGGAATCAAATTTGATTCCAACAAGAAGAAGTTCTTCACTAGTAGCAAAAGAAAGCCCATCTTCGAGATGGATTGCTACAATTGTGTAGAGCTTGGGCATCTTGCTCATCAACGCCCAAAGCCCAAGAAAGACAAGTTCAAGAACAAGAACAAGGGCAAAAGGCAAGATTCAAGTGATGAAAGTGAAGATGAGAAGAAGGCGGCCAAGCCATTCAAGAAGAAAGAGTTCAAGAAGAAGCAATTTCACAAAAGCAAGAAGAGTGGCAAGACTTACATTGTTGGTGATTGGCTCACCGACATTGAATCTTCTAGTGGCTCCTCCGGTGAAGAAAGTGATGATGAAAAGGAGAAGTTGGCCGCTCTTGTGATTGGGACTTCACTTCCTCCACCGCCATCACCGCCCTCATCTCCAACACACCTTTGCCTTATGGCTAAGGACAAGAAGGTACAAAGTGATGATGAGAGTAGTGATAGTGACAATGAATATGATTCACCCACTTATGATGAACTTGCTAGCTTGCTTAATGACTATACCAAAGTTATAAGAAAGCTAACAAGGAAAAATAAAATCTAAAACTTGAGAATGGCAACCTCTTAGCTCAAAATGAACAATTTACTAAAGCTAGTGATGAGCTTAGAGTTGAAAATCAAAATGTGTCATCCAAGCTCAAGGAGCTCAAAGGCAACATAAAAGAGCTCAAAGAAAAACATGATAAACTTGAGAGGATACACATTGAGCTCACCACTAGCTACAACAAGCTAAAATAGGATGGCTTATGACTTGCTTTCAAATGAAACACATGATGCTCCTAACCTTATTGTTAAGTGTGATATAGTTACATCATGTGATGACTTGATTGATGAGATCATTGAGTAAGGTGCTAATAGCAAAGGCAAAGAAGTGGTGGTGGCCGATTGACATGATGACTATTTGAAGCTCAAGATTGAAAATGAGAACTTGAAGAAAGAGCTTGAGAAGCAATCAACCACCAACACCATTGTCATTGAAACGGTGCAACAAGATGATGAAGTTGAGGTGCTTAGAAAAGAAAACAAGATCCTCAAGAATGAGAAGTGTCACCTTGCAAGCTTATTGAAAGAAAACAAGAAGTTGAAGCAAGAAAAGAGTCATCTCACCGTGGGCTTGCAAAAATTCACAAGAGGCCAATATCTCCAAAGTGATCTCCTCATGAACACCGTGATGAACTTTCATAGAAGTGGGATTAGCTACATGGGTGAGAAGGTGCAAAACATTAGAGCTCAAAATCGCCTCAACAAAGCAAAGAACAAGCCCAAGCCCAAGCCTAAGAGATGCTTTGAATGTGGACAAGAAGGTCAATTTGCTCATGAGTGCAAGACACCGCCACCACAACCTTTGCCCAAGCATGCTAGGCCCTTTGCTTTTAATGCTCACTACATGCTTAGAAAAGATTCAAAGGGCAAAGTGAAAGTCATGTTTCTAGGTCCTCCCAACAAGAATAGGCCTAGACAACTATGGGTGGCAAAAGCTTTGGCTTGAGAAAGTCCGGAGCCCTTCTCAAGTATGGGTTCCTAAACATCAAGCTTGATTTGTTGTGTGTAGGTGAACTACAAGACTGGTGGCTCTCATTGGGTAATTGATAGTGGATGCACTCAACATATGACCGGTGATGCTCGTATGTTCACCTCTCTTGAAGAGAATGTAGAAGACCAAGCAAAGATAACATTTGGTGATAATTCCAAGAGCAAAGTGCAAGGGCTTGGCAAAGTGGCTATATCTAATGATCATTCCATATCAAATGTGCTTCTAGTTGCTTCTTTGAGCTTCAACTTGCTATCCGTTGGTCAATTGTGTGATCTTGGCTTCCAATGCCTATTTACAAGTGAAGAAGTGGTTGTTTCCAAGAAAGATGACAATGAAGTGATATTCAAGGGTTTTCGGTACAATCACCTCTATCTAGTGGACTTCAACTCGGAAGATGCAAATTTAAAGACTTGTCTATTCACCAAACAATCTCTTGGGTGGCTTTGGCATAGAAGGCTTGCACATGTTGGGATGAGCACACTCAAGAAGTTATTGAAGAAGGAGATGGTGAGAGGATTGAAAGATGTTGTATTTGAAAAGGACAAGTGGTGTAGTGCTTGCCAAGCCGAGAAGCAAGTGGCAAATACACATCCATCCAAGGCATTTGTGTCAACTTTAAGACCATTAGAGTTACTTCACATGGACTTATTTGGGCCAACAACTTATGCAAGCATTGGTGGCAAGCCCTATTGCTTAGTGATAGTTGATGACTTTTCAAGATATACTTGGGTGTTCTTTCTTCATGACAAGACCGAGGTTGCCCAATCTTTCAAGAAGTTTGCCAAGAGAGCACAAAATGAATTTGAAGTGAAGATCAAGAAGATTAGAAGTGACAATGGGAAAGAGTTTGACAACACAAACATTGAAGTATATTGTGATAAAGTTAGGATCAAGCATGAAGTCTCATCCTCCTATACCCCTCAACAAAATGGTGTAGTTGAAAGGAAGAACCGGACTTTGATCACCCTTGCAAGGACTATGCTTGATGAGTACAACACACCGGAGAGGTTTTGGGCAGAGGCAATCAACACCGCATGCTATGCATCCAACCGCCTATTCCCTCACCGGTTGCTAAAGACGACCCCCTATGAGCTACTCATTGGCAAGAAGCCGGACGTCTCCTACTTCCGGGTGTTTGGTTGCAAAAGCTACATCTACAAGAAGCGGCAACACCTAGGGAAGTTCCAAAGACGTTGTGATATTGGTTTTCTTGTTGGTTACTCATTGAAGTCCAAAGCATATAGAGTATTCAACAATGCCACCGGCCTTGTTGAAGAAACATATGATGTGGAATTTGATGAATCTAACGGCTCTCAAGGAGAGCATGAAAATCTTGATGATGTAGGTGATGAACCACTAAGGAAGGCTATGAAGAACATGCCAACCGGAGACATCATGCCTAAAGATGATGAAGATGATAGTGATGATGTGCAAGTGATCAATCAACCATCTTCATCAAATGTGCCTCAAGATGATGAAGAGAAAGATGGGGTGGATCCACATGAAGACACCCACATCACACAAGAAGAAGTTGAGGCACAAGCACAAGATGTTGATGCTCCACAACCTCCTCCTCAAGTGGTTGATAGAAGAACTACTCCACTCCTACAAGCACATCCTCAAGATCTCATAATGACTCGTTCACAAGGGCATGCTCAATTCATTGAACATCACTCATTTGTCTCTTGCATTGAGCCTACTAGCATAGAAGAAGCTCTTCAAGATCCGGATTGGGTGAATGCCATGCATGAAGAACTCAACAACTTCACCCGCAATCAAGTGTGGACACTTGAAGAGAAGCCAAAAGGTGCAAGAGTCATAAGCACCAAGTGGGTGTTCCGCAACAAGCAAGACGACAAGGGCAACATTGTGAGAAACAAGGCAAGACTCGTGGCAAAAGGGTTCTCCCAAGTTGAAGGCTTGGATTTTGGGGAGACTTTTGCCCCAGTTGCAAGACTTGAGGCCACCCATATCCTACTTGCATATGCATCTAATCACAATCTAAAACTCTTTCAAATGGATGTGAAAAGTGCATTTTTAAATGGCTTCATAAATGAACTTATCTATGTTTCGCAATCACCGGGTTTTGAAGATCCTAGATATCCAAACTATGTTTATAGGTTATCCAAGGCGTTATATGGCTTGAAGCAAGCCCCAAGGGCTTGGTATGAGCGCCTCCGCGACTTCCTCATCAACAAGGGTTTCAAAATCGGCTTGGTTGATACCACACTATTCACCAAGAAGCACAAAGGGCATATCTTCATTTGTCAAGTTTATGTTGATGATATTATTTTTGGTGTGACTAATGAAGATTTTTGCAAGAAATTTGGTGATATGATGTCCAAGGAGTTTGAGATGTCCATGATTGGTAAGCTCACATTCTTCCTCGGCTTTCAAGTCAAGCAAATGAGGGAGGGGACGTTCGTGTCGCAAGAGAAGTACACGAAGGATCTCCTCTAGCGCCTTCAAAATGGAAGAATGCAGGCCCATCAAGACCCCCATGCCTACCAATGGACATCTCGACCTTGATGAGGGAGGTAAATCGGTTGACCAAACTCTCTATCGTTCTATGATCGGTAGTTTGTTGTACTTGACCGCATCTAGGCCCGACATCATGTTTAGTGTGTGTATGTGTGCGCGCTTTCAAGCTAACCCTAAGGAACCTCACTTAGTTGCGATAAAAAGAATCCTTAGGTACATAAAGCACACCCCAAACATTGGCCTTTGGTATCCCAAAGGAGCTAACTTTACTCTTGTCGGCTATTCCGATTCAGATTATGCCGGTTGCAAGATTGACCGGAAAAGCACATCCGAGGGTGCCATTTGCATGGAAGATCACTAGTTTCTTGGTCCTCCAAGAAAAAAAATAGTGTTGCCTTGTCAACAACCGAAGCGGAATACATAGCCGTGGGTGCTTGTTGTGCACAAATTCTTTACATGAAACAAACTCTACTTGATTATGGAATCAACTTAAAAAGGGTGCCTTTGTTGTGTGACAACGAGAGTGTGGTAAAACTTGCCAACAACCCGGTTCAACACTCCCGCACAAAGCACATTGACATCTGCCATCACTTCCTTAGAGATCATGTTGCCAAAGGTGACATTTCCTTTGAGGGAGTGAGAACGGATGATAACTTGGCGGACATTTTCACTAAACCATTGGATGAGGCAGGCTTTTGTACTCTAAGGAATGAACTTAATTGCCTTGATCTAAGCAACTTCACTAAAAGATGATCTTGTGTTGTCATGTGCATTGCATTGTAACATAAAACATGTCTAACATTGAATTGCACGTAGGGCTTGTCTATCTCGGTTAAGATAACCACCCAAAAGCGTGTGAAGAAGCTTACCCGAGGACAAACTTGACAAGCAACTAGTTTAATTTACGTGAATTTGCATTGCATATTGCATGGTTGCTGTTTTGTCATTTCGTTCTTGGATTTCATTGCCTATTTTCATAAAAATTCACATATGCCTAAGGCAAAATATTTGAAAAATTGAGGGTTTGAGTGAGGACATCTCATACTAGTTTTAACTGGTGTTTATTTGACTCTTATTGGGGTTGGAACTTAGTTGGAAGAAATCGGCGCGAAGAAATTTGGAAGAAAACAGGTTTTAGGGCGTCGGACTGTAGCGTCGGACGCTGGTTTTCCCAGCGTCGGACCATTGCCTACAGTCCAACGGTCCCTGGCCCTGTTGAAGGAGGCGTCGGATGCAACGTCGGACTCAAATTTTCAGGGCGTCGGACGATTGGTGGAACGTGTTCACGCCGTGCCGCGCCACGTTCACGGCGTCGGACCGAGAAGGTTGGTCCGACGATGAGCGTCGGACTAGGTCCGACGGGCACTGGAGCTTACTGGAAGCGTCAGACTCTGCAGAGCATTGGTCCGACGCCTGCAACAGTTATTGTCCGACGGTCGGTTTGAGGGCGCGATTCGGTTCTTTTCTTTTTCTGTCGCGTGGGGCCCGCCTGCCAGTTCTCTTATCGTCTTCGTCCCGAGTCGTGCGTTGCGCCGCCGCCCTTACGCCTTAGCCCTAACCACCACCACCGCTCCACCGCACCCGAGCTCTCCGCTGCCAGCTCGCTGGTGCCCTCGTCGCCAGCCACCAGCTTTTCTCCGCGCGTGCGCGCCCCCTTCTCCTGCGCGCGAGAGCCTGCTGCAGCCGAGCAGTGCCGCCGTGCCAACACCACCGCGCTCCTAACCACCGCCTTGCTCTTCACCACCATAGGAGATCCTTGCCGGTGGCCCCGTCCAAGGTCTTCACGCCGGTGTTTAGCCATCTCTCCTTGCTGTGATCGAGTTCCTCGTCCCCTTCTTGCTGTTGGTGGTGAGTTCCTCACCTCTGCCCTCCAGGTGCTCGATCTTTTGCTTCCTAAGGTGTCTTTTCTCTGATTGTCAACCTTAGGGTTCTCTTATCCCCTTCAGGTGACTTCTAGGGTTATCAAGTTCACCTTGAGCGTCCCCAGAGCAAGCCCTCTACCTCTGTGATCTTTGTCTTGGTGATCTTGCCATGTCCCGTTGTTGGTGCCTCGTGTCGACAGAGATTCTCACCTCTTCGCAGGTCTTTCCTCAGGTTGCTTTGCTTCTCCTCTCTTTTCCCATATGCTTGCTTCCTAGGTTTACTCATCTCTAGATTATATATGTTTATGTATCCCTGTCTATCTCTCTCTTGCAGCTTTCGTGGCCAGAGTGGTTGGCAGTGGATCAGTGAATCTGGGGCCAAGCCCATGGATACGGAATGAGGCCAAGCCTCTGAGTGTCAGCGGCAGTTGTCAGTTTCTGAGAAACAGTGATCGTTAGCAGAGATGGTTCGGTGCAAGCAGGCCAGTCGCTGGGAGGGAGGCACAGGTGGAGACGAGAGGCCTCCTCCTCGTCCACCTTTGGACAAGGGGAAGGCCCCTCTTGTCGAGAGCAGCAAGAAAAGGAAGAGACTTTCAGCTGAGCAGAGGCAGGCTATCAGGGTAGCTCAGGCTGCAGAGGAGGCAGAGCATGGCAGAGGTATACATATTGGAGGTATCTCTGTCAGCTTGTCAGGCAGGGATGAGTCTGAGGAGCAGCCACAGCCTCAGAGATAGCCGGAGACTGAGTCAGCACAGCCAGAGGCAGAGCCGAGGCAGCCAGAGCAGCAGGAGGTAGCTACTCAGGGGGAGCAGGCCCAGGCTCCACCTCATCGTCGCTCGGGCCGCACTCAACCTTCGGTGCCACCCCAGCCCGCTGGTCAGAGACACGAAGACCGAGTCCCCAGGGTGCCTGCTCCCTCCGAGCCTCAGCCGAAGCCTGAGCCGGACGTTCACTTGGACCTACAGAGGATCTCTGCAGCCTGAGTCAGAGAGCTCCGGCTGACGTCACTTGCCAGTTGGTTTTCGGATCAGAGAGATCCCAGAGCTTCTGTGGACTGGTACACTACTCTTCACGATGACTTCTTCACCGCCCTCATGGCCACAGGAGTTGAACTGCGTCAGCACAGGGTATGTCCCCTTGAGGACTAGTCCAGGCAGCAGGAGAGGAGATCAGGCCGTACTTGACTTACCTGCCTGGTCTAGCAGAGCTTCTTGGCCGTTTAGGCCGGTACGTGGAGTCGTGGGTGAGAGAGTTCTATGCTTCACTATGGATAGACCCCGACCACGGGTACCTGCAGTACACCTTCGGCGGAGAGCCATACCGGCTCTACGCGAAGGCTCTGCGAGAGCTGCTTGGAGTGCCAGAGTCAGCTACCAGGTTGCACAGTATTTGCTATGCCACGATAGACCCACCGAGGAGGGTTCACGGAGGACTGGCACCTGGTACTACTCATATAGCAGCGTGTTTTCGACCGCCGTTCGGAGACGGCTCCCGCAGGACACCTTCGGAGCTTCGTCCCGTCGTTCGTCTCTTGAACGACGCGATGAGGCGTACACTTTTACCACGGGAAGGGTACAAGGAGGGTTTGACTCACTTACAGCTGTGGCTCCTTAGTGCCCTGGTCCAGCAGTCAGAGTCTGACGTGGCAGACTTGATCATCAGTGAGATGGAGGACACCATCGCAGAGGGCATCAGGTCTAGGCGATAGCTCCCCTACGCTCACTGGATCTCTCACATCCTTGAGTGGAGGTTGCACCGGATTTGAACAGGTATATCCCGTGAGCTACGCTAGACTGAGACAGAGTTTCCAGTCTATAGGATGACCTCTCTGATTGACGGACGCCGTGGCAGCAGAGCTTTACACCGAGTACAGCGCCGTCAGACTTCAGGGGCAGACATGGCAGAGGTACAGCAGTAGGACGAGGCTATGAGGCACGTTGCCCTTAGCGAGCTTGAGCAGTTACTTGCAGACGACGACCCCGTCGATACCTCCTCGTCCAGCTCTGACAGGGACTACCGGCCTATCCCTTCACGACCACGAGCTCATGACTCGGAGGCCGGTGGGTCCAGCTCCGCTCCACAGATCTTACAGACAGACCCTGCACTGCTTGCCATTCTTCAGGGCTTACAGCAGACACAGCAGAGACAGGCAGAGGAGCAGACCCAGTTTGCCAGGGAGCAGACTGCAGCTCTCACTCAGATTCAGCTTAGGCAGGATCAGTTCCAACAGCAGATGCTCCAGATGCAGCTCCAGAGCTAGCAGATACAGCTACAGACCTTTGGGTTCATGGAGCACATCATTAGACACACCGGAGCCCTACCGTACCTAGCCACTGCCCCTCCAGTCCAGCAGGTTGGACCGGCAGCCACTGCAGCCCAGGTGACTCCAGCGATACAGTCCGGTGGACTTCAGAGTCAGGGCACAGCTTCTCTCTAGAGTCGGTTCGTCACGCCGACTCAGCAGACTCAGCAGTGGTTTGCCACGCCAGGCACTCAGGGGTTCACTCCGATCCACACCGGTTTCACACCTGACCTAGGTGGCCTCTCGGTGACCAGGAGCTTGGGTGCTACCTTCAGCGAGATCACAGGCTTGCCCACACCTCCCGAGTTCCGACAGCCTGTTACCACCACCACAACTCCACCTGCCACTGGGACTACAGAGACACTACCGTCTTCAGTCGCCTCCTCAGAGCCACTCCCGACTTCAGCAGGGACTGCGACCGTAGTAGTCACAGCAGCAGCTACAGAGACAGCTGAGCAGACCCGGACCGCTTCACCGTCGCGTGCTCCGACAGAGGGTCAGACAGCTCAGAGCTCAGAGTCAGAGGGCGACCCGACTCAGTTTGTGATTCTTCCTCACTCCTCCGACCGCGACGCTGCAGCTTCTTCTCCTCCTCTTGAGTCTTAGGTCTTTGGTGCTTGATGCCAAAGGAGGAGAGAGAACATAGATTTAGGGGGAGCGCGTGAGAGGGTTTTGGTTCTTTTTGATGTGATATTCATGCATCATGTTTATGTTTATTTTCATGCTTGAGACTTGGTTGTGACATGTGTTCGAGCTTCATGTTATTTATATCATGTCACTTGGTTACGCTCTTGTCTTAGCTTCCACACTTCACTCCGATCTTGAGTGTATTCGTTTGGTACTTATGCTTATTTCATATCTTATATGTACCTTGTGGTCTTGATTTGTATAAGCATGCCTAACCCCTTTTGCTCCTATTGTCACATGCTTGTATGAATCAAGCCTTTTAAAACCTCACTCTTTCTAAATCTATTTGAGGTTGTTGTCATCAATCACCAAAAAGGGGGAGATTGAAGCATCTAGGCCCTAGTGGTTTCGGTGATTAATGACAACAAGACGGTTATTATGACTAACGTGTGTTTTGCAGGATAACCTAGAAGTTAGGTCATAATAACATGTAGGTTCAAGCCCCTAGCGATGGAATTCGTTTCGGTTTCAAAGGATGGAAGACAAGACAGTGATAGGCTAGTGCCAAGTGTCGTTTGGAGTTGAGGGACACTTGGCGTAGTCTTAGGTTTTGTTTTTCTCTTTGATCGTACTATTAAGAGGGGTTTGGATGGGTAGCTTGACTTAGAGCAAGATTAGAGAGTGTAGATGTGATGCACACTTGTCCAACATAGCTCTAGATAGCCCAGGGAGACTCTTGAGAGAGAGAGAGGATCAAACTTCATTTTGGAAAGCTTTCGATTCGGCGAAGTTTTGATCAAATTAGAAGCGTCGGACTCTACCTAGTATGGGTGTCGGACCAATAGCTAGAGTCCGATGACACGTGGCAGCCCCTGGACGTTTCTCAGCGTGCCAGGGAGCATCGGACCCTTGCTGGATGGTCGTTGGACCATTGGCCAGAGTCCGACGATGCCTCTGGGTGTTCAGCGAGCGTCGGACCGTCGAGAGAGTGAGCGTCGGACTATTTGTTCTTAGCGTCCGACGCTTCCAGAGAGGTTTCCACAGCGTAAAAGAGCGTCGGACTTGGTCCGACGGTGTGCATCGGACCATTGATCCGTGATATAGCCGTTGAGAGGCACTGTGTCAGTTGTTCGAAAGCGTCGGACTGAGGAGCGTCGGACCATCGAGTTCGGTCCGACGCCCCTCTGGCACAGGACTGTGCACAGTGCGACTGTGAGAGTCGGACCGTGGTGTTTGGTCCGACGGTCGAGCCTCGGCAGCGCCCGACGGTTCGCAGGAAAGTGAGAAACGGCTAGTTTTGGAGAGGGTGAGTATTTATACTCCACCAAAGCCTCGATTCTATCTCTCTTGCCACTTCTAACAGCTGATGGAACCCTTGTTGATCTTGTGAGAAAGCAAGAGCCCTAGGGAGCATTGAGTGAACTCCATTGCTTGTGAGCTTCTTCCCCAGAGAGATCAAGAGTGACTTGTGTGCATCCATCACCCTCTTTGGCCTTGTTCTTGGTCAAGTGAGAGTCTAGGCTTGTTACTCTTGGTGATCGGCATCACCTAGACGGTTTGGTGGCGATCGGTGGCTTGGTGACCGCTTGGAGAGCTTGTGGGCGGCCCAAGTCGAAGTTGTGAGCGGTTGTGGGCGATCCACCGCGCCGGAGAGGCAAAGGATTAGCCAGAGCACTTGGTCTTTGCGAAGATCAAGGGGGAGCTACGCCCTTGCGTGGGTGCTCCAACGAGGACTAGTGGGGAGTGCCGACTCTCCGATACCTCGGGAAAAATCAGATTTATCTTTCTAACCCTTTACATTCCCGCATTTCCTTTGTGTTCTCTACTTTTCTAGAGTAGTATACTTGTGATAGAACTTGGCTCTAGGTTGCATAACTTGTTTTAGGAATAGAATTGACACAAGCACTTGTTGGGTGACATTGGGCAAATTGCGATAGGTTGAATTGATTTGCGAAAAATTTATTAGTTGCCCAATTCACCCCCCTCTTGGGCATCCTTGATCCTTTCAGAATGCAAGGCGCTCGGAGACTAGCTGTGGGGATATAAACCCCTGGTACCACAAGACAAGACATGGGCTGCACCATCAAAGCTGGCCCGGCCCAGAAGACAAAAACGTGCGGCGCAAGGCGCTGCACCGCACGGTTATTGTACCAACTTGGATAGTTTACTTGTAACCTTGTCCCTTCAGACTATATAAGGAGGGGCAAGGATAGATTCCAGAACCTAGATCCAATCTCAGATCATCTGATAACAATATAATACAGCAACACACAGGACGTAGGGTATTATGCCTCGCGGCGGCCTGAACCTGTATAAACCTTGTGTCCTGCGCTTACTGCGCAACTCTTGTTCGTCTCAGGCTCACCTTCACCGATCATCTACTACCTTGGGCATACCCCTAGGTAGATTATCACCGGTATTTCGTTGACAGGGTGTCTTTAGAAGAAGGGCTGTTCGGCTGTATTTTTGTGATCCATTAAGAGAAACAGAAAATGCCCATGGAGAAGCACTCATGTGCCTGAATTTGGTCATCGATTGTATTGATAGTTTCAGCAGATACCTGAGTTTTGGGTGCTTCTAAGGCTTACTGTTGAATGTCAAGGATTTCGGCCGTTCTTGAAGAACCTGCGGTAGCATCTGGATGACCTGTAGGTCCTGGTTGGTCTTCGGCCTGGTTTCCCTCTAATGGAGCCTGAAATGGCTGGGTGGTTGCCCGGTGTTAGCCGATCAAGTTATAATGCAGGAAGAGTTTCAGAATAATTGGATACCTTGGCAGTTTTCCTTTTGGTTCATGGCCGTTTAACTATCAGCTTTTGGAGGCCGGATGATGGAGTTTTTCTCTTGAGGGCAGGGGCAGTTGCTATTCCAGCAGGAGTTCGGATCATTTGCTTCAATGATGGTGCCTGGGAGCCTAGACATGCAGTTGGACAAGGGGGATAATACTCAACTTGCCCTGGTGGGTCAGATTTCGGGTCCTGTATTGACAAAAGTTAGGGTACAGCTGATAGCCGATTTAGATAAGATCGGTTGGCAATACTTACTGCTGATTCAGAACTGAAGTTTTTGTCCAGGGCCTTGCATTTATCATGAATCCTCTGGCAGAAAAGATGAGCATGCCATTACTGCCTCCAGATATCAAAGCTTCCATGGGTGATTGAAATTTGGCCCCACTGGTTAATTGTATAGTGTGGCAGATCTGTTCCCAACCTAAAGACTCTGTCGGCTTCTAGCTCTTCAGTAATTTCATCCCTGGGTTTCAGAAGGTTTGAAAATAGAAGCTTGGGAGGCAGTTGGCCAAGACCTAGTTGCCTTGCTGTAACATTTGGGTGATAAAATTCATAAGAAGGCCAGCTAGGTTCATTGTTGCTGGCACCACGAAGATGCTTGAAGTCGACTGGTAATATGCAACGTTTAATGATAACATTAAAGATTTCAATGGCCCCATCATCAGAGCATCCCGTGCAGAACTTGAAATTGTATGGCATTGGAAATTCTTCATCCTCTGCATAAGGGAACCAAACCAACACATCTGATCCCAAGCCTCTGTAGAGTGCTTCAAGTAATTGGCCTCAGTTAGCACTGATAGTTATGGCTGATGGTTATCTTGTTTTCATTTTCTGCATAATTGGTGATGGGATAGCTGAGGTTGTTGAAGTTTGGTTTGACCATCTTGTGCAGGTAGAGATTGAGCCATAATTGAATCAGCCACCAAGGGCCTGCTGTACATTGTACTTCTTCACCTTTCAGCAGATAATCAGCCACATGGTTCATGAGCCTGTAAGCAGCCCCTAATAAGAGTTTTCCCAAGGGAATTGAACCTCCACAGGCTAGTTGCTCTGCAAGGGCTTTGAGGAGATAGGCTGGTCCACAGGAAGCACCACAGAAGATAAATCTTTCCAGCCATAAGATCAAAAATGCTATGTGTTCTTTCTCAGTGATGCTGGAAGTCGTCAGATGGTGAGTCTTGATATAGCCAGTCCAGCCTTTGTATTCACCTAGCTTGGGGAATTGTTTTTCGCCTCTGGAGAGAAGATCCGAGAGCCGGCAAGTCCTAGTAATTTGAAGGCCGGTAAGCATGTGAATGTCACCTAAAGTGATGCTCATCGGCCCATGCCCAAATATGAAAGCATTTAGAGAGTTTGACCAGGAGTAACTTGCACCAATCAGAAGGGGCTTATTCCTTTTCATCTGACAGAGGGAGAGATCGAGGCATTGGCTCAGACCACGCAGTTCTCAATCTGCTCGCTTCTTGCTTGAGACTCTGCGGAACCAATTTCTCCACCTAGTGGGCATGTTAGGCCAGTTCCGAAAGGGGTTCTTGGACCATGAAGATGCATCTACCAAAGAAGCCTTGAAAGGGATCTGGTTGGTCTCTTTGCTAATAAACTCCGCAGGATTTGAGTCGCCCATTGGACCCAGATAGAAAGCAGTTGGGGTTTCGTTCAGCGGAATCAAGATCTCGTTCTTCATATTCTAAAATATATATGTATATGTCACCGATTGGGCAAGGATTCAAAAAGAGGACAGAAAACAGATTAACCAGATGTGATTCATACCTCGGGGATTTCAGAATGGGTCGCCATGGCTCAAATTTTGAAGGCGGCAAATCGAAGCTGGAGAAGAGGTGTAGCGGAAGTTTTCCTAGTTAGGGTTTCGATTTGGTGCAGAGCGCCGAGGTGCTGATTGGGAGGCTATGGTTTTCCTGTGGTTTGAAGATGGAGGTCGATCGAGTCTTGGTGCTAATTTTAGAATAAAACCAGTTTATCCCAAAATTGGGGGGCATGTGTTTACACCAAAATTTGGACTGGGAGCAGATAGCCGATTTCGGGAGAAGAATCGATCAGATGAAAGTTGAGATAGCCGATTGAGTCCTAGATCGGGTGTTGGGCTAAAGAAAGGAAGGCGCGGTCAAAGATAGAATCGATTGATGGATGACGTCAGCGCGGATCTATGACGCCGAAAAGCGATCACTTCCAGAGTCCGTTCGGGAAAGGGAAGATTGGACTCTAAGTTATCTTTAAAATAGGAGAGTTTGTTAGTTTCCATGTTTATTTCGAGTTGTAATTCGACTAGAACTCTATCTTGTTAGCTCAGGGTATAAATATAAACCCCCGGCCATTGTAACAAGGACACATCAATACAACACACTTTCGGCCCCGACCAAACCCTTAGGAGTAGTAGTAGAGTAGATCTCGGCGAGTTTCTTCGAACGGGCTGGGAGTCATCCGGTGGACGCAGAATTGCTTGTAAGTACCGTCATGCCTCGTTAAGCTTTGTTTCTTTAATGTCATCCGGTGGACATGAGAGCATAGTAGATAGGGGATGGTTCTTGTTTAGCATGGGTTTAGCGTCATCCAGTGGATGTGGGCTCAGATAGAATAAGGATTATTTATCGATTTATGTTTGTTTTCTTGATTAATCTATGTTTAGCGTCATCCGATGGATGAGGGCTTAGATTAAGATGGCTAACGAGTATGAATTAGTTATCGACTCTAACTAAATTGGCATCTTAGTTAGATTCATTAAATTACCAGTGATGTCTGAGTTTATTTGTTTGACTGTATACAGCATTCACCAAATTTGTCCAATCTTGATCTAGTTATATCGGCTTTATATTTTATAGATCTATTGGCTCAATGAATGATAATTGTTATGCCTTTATGCAGTGATAAATAGAATATATGCACACCAGTCGATAGATTTAGATCTTGATTGTATACGGGTTGCACTCAAGTAATAAGATAAATATTGCCTAGATTCGATAACCAATAGATTTGAGTCATGGTTTATATTATGGCTGTCTCGATGCGTTCGATCCCCACTGTTGTAAACGATGAATTGAATATGTTGGTTCGAAGGTCAAAACATTGTTCATCTTATAGGCTTGTATGTTGCATGTATTCGTTGAATCGGCTAAATAGCCGATTTCTCTCTGTTTTGCACTCAGACACTTCGTATTAAATAAGTTTGACATACATGCATTAATTATGTTGTAATCTGCCATATACTAATTATTACTTCTGTTGATGCATACAGATCGGTTATATAACACTATAATGCTTATTTCATGAAAATCGATTCATATAATTTGGACATCGACTCTTTAGTTGATAGCCTAGAAACAGGGCCTGTGAGGCCGGATATTTGGAACTGCCTGGACACACAAGCTAGTTCCGCCTTGTGTTACTGATCATTATCTCTTTCCTTATCAATTGCAGGTTAAATTGACTGACATGCTTGGAAGTCATCGACACTCTCAGACCGGGTTTGAAACTAGCTAGATCTGCAAAAGTTCCAATGCTTTTGGGATCGCTTTCGGCTTCGCTGGTATGTTGAGCGCGGAAAACCACTTTTTGTGCCAACAATTATATACCATATATATTAATAATTTTCTTATATATATATTTGGAAGTTCAAAGTGTCAAGGAAAGACAATTATTTAGACCACAAGAATGACGAAGAGCAAATAGTCAAAGTCAAAGAGGACATGAGGATACTGTGGCCTCGACAGAAGAGCCATGCCGATAAGAAAGGAAGTGATCTCACCTTTCAATTTTGGGGATTACGTGTATCTTAAGGTGTCATCTCTTAAAGGCACTATGAGGTTTTACTTTAAATAAAACTAGCACCTTGCTTTGTTTAACCAACTCCATCCTCACAGTAACTAATGAAACATTATGGTTACGTTGATTATGCAAATGGGATATAGTTATTACTATTGTGGTGCTTATTCGTGTTAATCAAGTAATTGCTACTCCATCCATCCCAAATTGTAAGTCATTTCAAGAATCTTGGAGAGTCGAAGCATCTCAACTTTGACCAAATTTATATAATAAGATAATAATATTTACAATATCAACTAATTATAATTAGATTCTTCATCAAATATATTTTCATATTACACTTATTTGGTGTCATGAATCTTCATATTTCTCTCAATAATTTTGGTCAAACTTAAGATGTTTTGACTCTCGAAGATTTTTAAAATAACTTACAATTTGGAATGGAGAGAGTATAAGATAGATGCCAACTTAGTTCTAAATATTTCTATTGAACTTGATGCTAAAACTTGAAAGTGAAGAACTCATGTTAGTAAAGCTTTTTATGCAAAACTAGCCCCATGAAAACTCTTGCATAACCTTAGTGTCAACTTTATTTTTGTGTTTTTTTTACTTGTAAGGGATTAAATCCTCCTCAATCCCTTCCAACCCCTTTGGTTTGGGGTAGGAACGAACAAGGCCTGAGGGCGGGGGGCGGGGGCGGTAGGGAGCCCCTGGTCGTTCATTTGAATACCATCCCAGTGCATACAAACATGGATCGACGTCATCCTATAGATATATAGCGAGCTCCACCCATAAAGGCATATTGTGAGATCAGTATAAATTTGTGTCTCGTATGCTACCTCTTTGATCTACAATCATGACACACAAAATTAATACCAGTTGCGGGTAAAAAAAAAACAACGACACATAAGGTATTTGATTAATTTTTTCCTATACTGTAGGCATTAGGTAGACTAAGTTTTCTTAAGAAATACTTGGTCAACATAATGTCTACAACATGGACAAAAACGGCATCTGCCGGTAGGAACTGTAGATGCATTCCTAGAGACGAGTATAGTATTGAAAGCTTGGATGGACAATATGAGTGTGGGTGCTGGGCCGTTCGCACGTGCAGAGAAGCTGTCATAGAGAGCCCATGTCTGTCACGAAATAACCTAAAGGAAAAAGTCCACTTTGCCTCCCTCATCTTTTTTTCAAAGTCTGCTTTGCCTCTCTCAACCCTAAAATCAGACAAACCACCTTCCCCAGCTTTTCAAACCGTGCACTTTACCTTCCTGGAGCGGTGTCGAAGGCGGTTTGCTGCAGTGAATGGTGGTTTTGCTACAGTGACTGTGGTTTTGTCTTTTTCTTTTTTTAACTATTTCTGCTGAATTTTTAAAAAATCATAGTAAATCATAGAAAAATCATAAAATGAAAAATTCAGTTTTGTTGGACTCCACATGAGTAGATCTACGCGGTGAACATATACTATGGTATGTTTTGGTACAAAGTTTTTGCTATGAAGGTTTTGTCTTTTCTTTTTTATTTATTTTGGCTAAATCTGTGATAAATCATAGTAAATAATAGAAAAGTCATAAAATAGAAAATCTTTTTTTTTGTCTCCACATGAGTAGGTATGCACTGAAATATATAATACGGTATGCTTTAGTCCAACAAAATAATTATAGAAACTACAACTATGAATTATTTTAATTAATTACAGAAAAGCGTCGATCTAAAACTACAACAAAAATTCTATACTATTATATGTTCACGTGTAGATATGCTCATGTGGAGTCTAAAAAAAATTAGATTTTGCTTTAGTCCAACAAAATAATTATAGAAACTACAACTATGAATTATTTCAATTAATTACAGAAAAGCATCGATCTAAAACTGCAACAAAAATTATATACTATTGTATGTTCACGTGTAAATACGCTCATGTGGAGTCTAAAACAAATTAGATTTTGCATTTTATAATTTTTCTATGATTTATCAAAGATTTAGCCAAAATAAATAAAAAAGAAAAAGACAAAACCTTCATAGCAAAAACTTTGTACTAAAACATACCATAATATATATATATATATATATATATTCACCGCGTAGATCTACTCATGTGGAGTCCAACAAAACTGAATTTTTCATTTTTATGATTTTTCTGTGATTTACTATGATTTTTCAAAAATTCAGCAAAAATAGTTAAAAAAGAAAAAGACAAAACCAACGTCATTGTAGCAAAACCACCATTGGCTGCAGCAAACCGCCTTCAAAACCGCTCCAGGGAGGTAAAGTGCACGGTTTGAAAAGTTGGGAGAGATGGTTTGTCCGGTTTTAAGGTTGAGGGAGGCAAAGCAGACTTTGACAAAAGATGAGGGAGGTAAAGTGGATTTTTTCCTAACCCAAATATGCTCGTCTGTTTAAGAAATCAGGGCCCATTTCCTCTCAGTGTCTCAAGCTCCATCTGGGAAATGGGCGTTAGGTTGCCTTCTCAGCCCATCCTGGATGGCTCAAGGTAGGCAGGCCCTACGTAGCCTGTATAAACTCATCGCATGCACGCAAGCTGGTCGAGCCTGTGTTTGGTTAGCTGCTTGGATAAACATGCATCAGATTATCTAGTCTAGGCACAGCTTTCCACACGCTCCATATCCACCGCGCGAGCTTGTCTCCGAAGAAACAAAGAAAAAGGAGAAAAATTCATATTGGGCCCTGATTGAAACTTATTTTCTTTCTTGGCCTTGAAAAAAATTCTTTCTTGGCCTTGAAAAAAATTCTTACTTATTTGGTCTCGCTTGAACTCTTGATTATCAATTTATCCCGACCGTTATATTTTGCTTCCAACACTACATTAAATGAATTCAAATAAAAAAATTATCAACTACACAGTTGTATAATTTAGATATCTACAACTTCTGTTTTTGTTGTTTGCCCATCGTCGTTTACAAAATTTAAATTTATCCTTAATTAGATACTACAAAGTTGTATAACTCATCGAGATCTATAACTTTCATTTTGGTCATCTATTCATTTCACATATTATTTAATGGTGTTAGAGACAAAATATATACTACGGTAGGGCCAAATTAGTAATCAAAAGTTCAATTAAGGCTGAATAGGTAAGAAAATTTGTTTTGGGCCCAAGGAAGAAAGACAAGTTTCAACCAGGGCCAAATAAGAAATTTTCTTAAGAAAAAATACGCATTCCGGGAGGCTTGGAGACAATCTGGGTGGGGAGACAGTATGGGCGTGGTTGGTTGCTCCGTTCCACTCATCCTGCACGAACAAATCTATGCGAGAAGGCTGTTTGGTTAGGTGCATGCCTTCATGAGCGAATGCAATTTCATGAGTGGATACATCACGCTGGCGGGTCAGGATAAGTGGATATGACTCTCACACTACATTGGCTGCTTCCATTCATATAGGTAACCAAACAACATTTCAGCTTTTCTATATCCACTCATACAACTTCACCAAAAAAAAATATCTTCTTTTCTGAAATACGGTTCCACTAGTTCAGCATCCCGTCAGCCAGGATATACGATACAAACACTATCCACCGACCAGACCCTTTTTGCATCCAGTCAACCAGACGTGCTCGCTGATCCAGCCATCCAAACGTTTACATGTTGCACCTAGCGAGCCTGGTTCGGCCGGAAGCAGGCAGCCAAATGCCCCCTTAAACACCCGGGCCGCTTCCTACGAGCATAGGGGGATGTTTAGTTGTTTCTCTAGCGAGGCCGGTCACAACAAGACTCAACGAGTGCAAGCCTGACATCTTCGATTGTCTGTATGAGACCAAACATGATGTTTGATTGCCTTCGCAGAGACATGTTACATGAGATATAAATTAAAACAAGTGTCATTATAATGTTTACTTTGTGTAAATGTACTTTAACAGCTCTTAGTTTGACGCATTAAACCCTAATTATCATGTCAAAATGCTAAAATTAATTATTATAAGTTAATCATCTATAGAATATCATTATTAGTGCAAGACTATCCACATCTATAGTGAGATTGGTCTGCCGAAAAAAAAAACGGTCTCTTTCCACGTATCTCCATAGCATAGCCGCGGGAGAATCTTGTAGACCGCGAGCCTAGGTCGCTGTCTGGACCAGCAAACCAAACATGCGCTTTGTGCATCCGAGAGACTAGTTGGCAGGGATGGAAATGGATATGATTCACATAGAACCGGATCCCGGTATAACCTATTACCACCTTTTATTTGAAATATGAACACGTATATGATATTCTTGAATACAAATACAAAATGAAGGTCGCAGTTTGGATTTCTATTTGCATATTTACTCAATTCAACTCAAAATGTATACCATTAAATTCAACATACTCCCTCCATATAGGATTTAGAAGTTGTTTAGGACAACAACACAATCTTCAAAACATGAGTTTAACTTCATATTTTTCTAAAAGTATATATATATATATATATATATATATATATATATATATATATATATATATATATATATATATTTAAACACAAATTTATTTATATAGTTTCATATTTCCAAACTCAATAATTTAAAAGTTATTCATGATTTATATTCTCAATGTTTGACGAAAATCTTGTCCAAAACAACTTTCTTTTCCTATATGGAGGGAGTACCTTTTATAAAATTTTACTACCAAGTTCATCATAACCAAAGTGAACTAAATGAAAGTACACTTCTAATAATCTCCAACTCCAATATCAAAGTACACTAAATTATAGTGGATAATATTTAATAAAATAATAGGTTAAGTGAAGAAAACTCAAATAAAAAAATGGTAGAAAACAAGAATAACTCATAAAATAATATAGTTATCAATGATTATTAAATATTAATAATATATCATTAACCAATATGATACTTATATAAATATTTATCATGAAATTATAAGTTATATAAAATAGTTTACATCGATAAATAAATAAGTAATTAAAATATTAAAAATAATTTACAACACCAAATATATTTGGTTTAAACTAAATACTAAAATTATAATCTATACGTATCATTAAACTTTTGAATTGGCACTAAAATTAATTTGTAGATATACTATTAAATGGTTTCAGTGCATCATCAGTAATAACAAAATAAAATAAACTGATTAATCGTTATGGAGAGAAAACTTTTAAATAGTTCCGTGATACCTTATTTTATTTGCGGATACAGATATTGGAGAATATTGATGATTATGAATTTGGAATCGAATAGAGGAAAACACTGGAAAATGAATTTGCAATTTTGGTTAATTATTTAGTATCAATATTAGAAATGGATACAATACACATATCCCTATTACAAGTTTAATTCATATATTCATTTCCATTTCCCATTCCAGCTGATTCGGCGGCATACATCGAACCCTGCATTATTGCCGACAGGGGATCGGCCAGCATCGTGCATTCGCTCCGTAGGCCATCCTCCCACACGCTCGGTCGGCCGGCTCACCTGAAAATGGAGACGTGACCTACACAAGTGGACTGCCCATGCTGCAGTACATGTCAACTTCGCTGATCCTGCCAATGTCCCAACGCCCATCGGCCGTCGTCCCGCCCGACGGCTCCGCAACGTACCAAAACCGGTGCACTACTCTAGCCGGCACACGGCACAAGTCGCTCGACGTCACTGGAATGGCCCAATCGTACATTCGTACTTCAGCTGCAGGCGCCGCATGCTTTTGAGTGTTAGGCTGCCCGCATCGTGGACCGTCAAAGAGACCTGAACGCCAGCTTTAGAGGTGAAACCGCTGCATCGCTACTTAGTAAGTATCCTTCAAGTTGCTACATTGCACCTCCAAATCTCTGGTGCCCGCGCCTACACCTCCAAATCTCCAGTGACCGCGCCTCCAGATGGCCGAATGGATTAGGAGAAAAAAAGAAAGGAAAAGGAAAAAAAAATGCTCCACGGGTAGTTGGTATAGAGTAGAGGATACAGGATATATGGGTGAAGGAGAAGCTGGTATAAAGACAAAAATCCTCGATGACTAACACAAGATATATTTTTTTAGAGATGTATTTTAGATATTATGGGTAGCGGATAGCCTTAGATGATGGTGGGTGATGGGACAAGGGTGTGTCCTCCATCGATTTTTTTTTAAAAAAAAATACGGAGGAGAGAACTTCTCGGTCTAGATTATATTAGAGCAAGTTTGGTTACAGCTTAAAATGAACCGATTGCCTTACATAGTAGATACACAAGAGCGAATAAAGAAACGCCACCGCCATAGACCGGGTATCATGGAGGCAGACCTAAACCTACCCTCCCAAATGGTTAGATCATCACAAACCCGAATAATCAGATCATCATGTGGAAGCTGCCTTTCATTTCGGAAGATGGCTATGTTCCTAGCATCACATAGCCGCCATAAGATGGTAGGAGCCCTGAATGCCAGGTCGCTGGATCTTGCCGGCAATCCGCAGGCAGCACCCAAACATCATTGTCAGTAGTACTTCCTCCATCCTAAATTGTAAGTCATTGCAAGAATGTTGGAGAGTCAAAGCATCTCAAGTTTAACCAAAATTATTGAGAGAAATACAAAAATTTATGACACTAAATAAATGTACTATGAAAATATATTTAGTTAACAATCTAATGATACTTAGTTGAAATTGTGAATATTATTATCTTGCTATATAAATTTGGTCAAAGTTGAGATGGTTTGACCCTCCAAAATTCTTGGAATGACTTATAATTTGGGATGGAGGGAGTAGCTACTAGGGGTCGCAGACCCAAGGTCGACCACACCTTTTTGCTAAGCTTACAGGCAAAGAATACATGCTCCCGACCTTCATTGGGGTGACCGCACCGGCCACAAGTGAAATCTTTCATCACATTCTTATCAAAGAGATTCATCTTTGTGCTCGGTCTGTTTTTAAAATGCAACCAGGCAAAAATCTTCACTTTATTTAGAACTTTTGAGTCCCAAATCCACCAACCATGAAGGGCGAAGGGCCCAACATGTTGTATGCATCCCTGGTCTTGAATGGCTTCCTGGTGGACGTCAGTCTTTTAGGTCCCGTTTAGTTGGGTAAGTTTGAAGAAAAAAGTTTGGGTTTTGAATTTTGATACTATAGCACTTTTATTTGTATCTAACAACTTTTGTCCAACCATGAACTAACTAGACTTAAAAGACGTGTCTCGACATGTACGATAAACTATGCAATTAGTTATTTTTTATCTACATTTAATGCTTCATGCATGCGTTTAAAGATTCGATATGATGAGAAATCTGGAAAAAGTTTGAGAAAGTTTGGGAACTAAATAAGCTCTTTTTTTAGATAAAGGATACAGCGTATCCGGCTTCATCTACCAAGAGGTAGAATCAGGCCAATTATTATAAAAGTCTGCCTGAAGGCTAGAAACACACCTGCATAGAAAAGTTTAACTAACAATTGAGCACAAAAGAAAGTGACGTAAGTTTTTGACCAAGTATTAAGGCTTCTGGAGAACTAAATAAGCCCTTAATGTCCTGACCTTCGTGCAAGAGAACCTCCTGCAAAGCAGACATGAGAGGTGAGGTCGGCAGCAGCGGATCTAGTCAGTATGGGTCTCAAGCGTTGCTGCACAAACATGTTAGGCCTAACTGCCTAAGAGAGTGGGAGAACAGAGTGGGGTAAGAAAGGGACGGAGAGGGGATCATCAGCAAGCCAACGATCGAGCCAGGAGGTAAAAGGACCGTCGCAGACGTCCATGAAGGTGATAGATCTAAGTAGACAACTCATCACAAATAATTTTCCAAAGATAGGAGGGGAGGTAGACGGATTTTCAGAAAAACAGAGTCGTCGAGGAGAAGCAATTCCTTCCACGGGAACTGTGCACCAGTGAAGAGCTTATCAACGATTTAAGGAGCATACATCTATTGTAGGGTGTGTTTACTTGGGGGAAAATGTTAGGTTCTGAAACTGTAGCACTTTCGTTTGTATTTGATAATTTTTGTCCAACTATGGACTAACTAGACTTAAAAATTTCGTCTCGACATGTACGGACAAACTATGCAATTAATTATTTTTTTACCTATATTTAATTTTCCATGCATACGTCTAAAGATTTGATGTGACAGAAAATCTTAGAAAAATTTTGAGGAAGTTTGAGAACTAAACGGCTCCTAGCTCTGCAAATCCTTAAGCCCAAGGCCACCTCCATCTTACTGGTGCAAACATGCTCCCAAGCCACAAGGCACTTAGAGCCATGGCAAGTTTCCCCTACGGTCCAGAAAAAAGCTCGATGATGCCGGTCAAATGGCCTTGATAACAGTTTTGTGGAGACCCATAGTAGTCATATAGTGAAAGGGGAGAGCACTGAGGACAACCATTCCCCTGCAAGGTATCCTCGATCAATTTTTATGAATGATTGAAATGGTTAAAGGCATGTTCAACCCATAGGTCATCTTCAAAAGTCTCAAATCTCACATACAGACAACTAAAAAGACATGTCATACAATGGATTATTTGTTTAATTATCGTAAATTAAATTATTTGTTATGTATAAAGCCAAGATCAAGTGTGACTACATTTTGTATACCATTATGTAGCTATTTGATGAAAATAGATCAAGCTTCAATAAGATCAACATGATTACAATTTTTTTTTAAAAGATCATCAATAAAAAATGAGAACACAAATTGAGTGACCAAGGCATTACTTCTAATGCAATATGGAAAAGCAGACTGGTACAAATAAGATGGGTGGTAGAAATTGATTGACCAAGGCACTAGTTGCATTACAAGACTTGCAACAGCTAATAAAAATTTAGATTGACCTAGAGTCTACATCCACCATATACAGTCTTGTATCTCTTATCTGAATGCTTCTGCATATTACTGCATCGTGAGGCTATATAGAAACATAGAGAGTTGCATATCAGTAAATCGAACCAAATATTAGTTTAGGATATTGTCCAAACATGGACGGAATAATTTGGATATTTCCCTACTAGAATATTTGAGATGTTTGTCGCTGTCAAACGCTCCCTTGGAGCAGATGAAATACCAGAGATGACGTACGCGACAGATCCATCCGCTAACGGCACAGCTAGTTATATATAATAATAGAATCAATGTCACATTAGTCGAGCGCATGCGCATCAATCGCTCTCCAAGCATTGCAAGGTTCTTCTCAAATCAGTGTACAGTGCCTAATGTCGGGTACTTCACTGCTTCATTTCTTTGTCGGGCCTTGCCAAGGTACCCCTTTATACATCATAGTAGGAGGTAAGATGTCAAACAAATCTTGGCCTTAATTATATTTTTTATATGCATATAACAACTAAATAATTATGAATTAATTAAAATGTTTAGAAAGAAGAAGAAAAAGAAATGGCAACAAACTAAATAAGTTATGAGACTATCCACAAATAGTTTGGTTGTTGCCATACGAACCAACAGAGCGCACCAACGTGGAACAACACTACAATAGTGTAGGTGTAGCTTGTAAGAGCATCTCCAACAAACTACCTAAATAAAATGTCTATCGTAGTAGAGCTAAAAACTGCACTCCAACAGGCTATCTATCAGGCTACCTAAATTTGTTGGTCCAACAAATTTTCTATTCCACTGTCTATTTCTGTTGGGCCAATAAACGGGCAACTAAAAATATGTTCGACATTTCTCCACCCGCGCGTTCGTGCCTATGTGCGCTCGACTCCACCCTGTGCGCCTGCTGCCACCGCCAGGAGCTAGGTCACCGGTGAAGATGGCCGGCGCTGCCCCATGAGCTTGCTAGCGCCGCCCCGTGCTCTTCCTCTGCTAGGCCACAGCCGCCAACATGACCTCACCACACCACCCATGCCGACTCCACCGGATCTGGAGGGCCGCTGCCACAGTCATCCTCACGAGAAGAAAGGCACAGCGGCCATCCTTTAGGCCGTGTCCTCCTCCACGCCACCTGTGACCTCCTCCACGTGCACACGTGCTTCGTCCTCTACTCCACCAGCCTGGTTTTCTCGGTAAAGCCTCCTCCTCCTTTCTCCTCTATGGCCACCGTTGAGCCCCCCCCCCCCCCCAAGAGCCCACCAGGTGCCCCTACGTGTCCAGATCTAGCCCGGAGGGGACCGTATCTAGTCGCCGGAGGACCGCATCCGCGTCCCCAAGCCCCGTTCGCCGAAGCTGTGCCCAGAGTATTCGACGCGGTAGTCGGGTGCTGCCCATGATGCCTTCACCAACGCTATTGTTCATTGCTCAACGAAGCAATGTGTGGATCCGGCCTTGGAGACACCGGATCTGACCACCAAGGCACCACATATCGTGTCCCTGACCACCGCTATCGCCATTGCCGCCAACGATGGTAGCATACCCTTGCGTTGCTTACCTGCACCTACACAGGCCTCCCAGCGGAGGGATCCAATAATGGCAAGGTGGAGGAGGAGGAGGAGGATGGGAAGACTGGATGACGATGCGGAGATTGGGGTGCCGCCCATGTCGCCCGCTTGGGAATGATGCAGGGCCCTTTTTATCAATGGACTATGTCCCTTTATGCTGATGTTGTGTCTAATATTGCATTTTTTACATGTATTATAAATTGTCAGTAGGCAAAATATGTCATGTAAATTTAATTATCAACTTACGATATGAGAATTAATTGTTATGCAACAATTATGTTCAGCTGTTCCAGTGATTAAACCATGAATATTATTAGGCTTTAATCTTCCATGAGAATATTGTTTAGTTGTTATTCAAGTAGCAGCAGTGCTACTTACTAGAACACATACCAACTTCGGTTCAATTTGGTTCTCCTACTACATAATTTTAGCGAATTAGGAATGTGCAAACCAATTGACTAATATCCAATTGAAATTAGTGAAAAGGGTGTTAGCAATTCAGGATGTACAAGCCAATTCATTAATATCCATTTGACATTAGAGTTCAAATGAAACGGGATTTTCTTTGAAATGAATATATTTTGTTTATATTTCTATGTTCTCGTACAAAACTAGTTTAAACTACTTTGTTGAATTAGTATACAAAACATGATGAAATCCTATCAGTGAGTAAGCCAATGAGTCAGAACCGCTGAAGCCAAAAAGGTTATTCCATCGAATCCTAGTATATTTTCTATACCTAATAATAAAACAAATCAGTAAAGTTTCTAATCCCCCTAATTTTAGTCCAGTCCTCCTTACGTAAATGTATCGAAGTCACGCTACAATGAAAAGTTCCTTTCCTAATATATGGCCCGGACTCAAGACTCATACGAGTTAAGGCTCATATCTCGTGATGATAAATATGGACTCCGAATCAAATACAAATTGAGTCACGCTCTATCTTTGTCGTGAACCGGATTCACAGAATAATTCCAATGGCTTTTATTTCATCGATTATTCTTTTTTGTTTCCGCATAAATAGCCAATTACTTGATCTCATGGGATTCTTTGACCACATCCAAAATTTTTCTTTAGTCAACTAAAGGAGAGGAAATTATTTTCTTGGCCATAAAAAAAGTTCGACTTAGTTTCTTGACCTTATTTTAATCGAACTTTGTTATTTGGTCCTAAAACGAAATTTACTTAGTTTTTTTGCCTTCCAGCCAGACCAAAATAATTTAAAAAATCATAACTCTTCAATACGATATCGGATGAAGAAGATTTTTATATGAAAAATTAGATCTCGACGAAATCTATAACTTTATAGTTTTAAGTTTTTTCATTTAAGGAAGTTCATATACTCAAAAGGTTAACATATTATTTTAATGTTTTCCAGCATCTGAATTTTCTCAAATGAAAAAACTTAAAACTATAAAGTTATAGTCCCATCAAGATCTAAATTTTCATATAAAAATCTTCTTCATTCGATATCGTATTAAAGAGTTATAATTTTTTTCAAGTATTTTAACATGGCTGGAAGGGCCAAGAAACTAAACAAATTTCATTTTAGAGCTAAATAACAAAGTTCGATGAAAACATGTCAAAAAACTAATTTAAATTTTTTTTTAGAGCCAAGGAAATAGTTTCCTCAGATAAAATAGGCAAAAAAAAAACACAGAAAAAGAGAGTGGAGTACGAGACCGAAGCGACCAGAGCCAAGAGAAAGTAGGGAAAAAAAGACTTCTACACCTATCACGTACTCCATATTTTATGAGGACTCATGATTAGTACTCCATATGCTTTTGATCGTGAGCCAATAAAAATGAGCGGTGAGAGAAAAATCATCTACAACAAGGGCAAGATGTGAAGTGGCAACTATGATTGTTGGGATAAACTTTCACAACACGGATTTGAGAGTCCACGTGGCAAAATCGCTCACGTGTAAAGTAACTTTATTATCCTTGTCACTGTACATGTCTGAGGGGGATATTTATAGGGGTCTGGTCTTTTCTACTTTATGTCTAAAGACCATTCTGCCCCTGCTTGATAATTACATTCTTTGTATTTACATGCAGGGCAAAGTTGTCTTTTCACACTTCACAGCTTATACTATCTTCTAATCCTGTCTTCTCTTTTCCTTGGACTCATTTTGACTTCGCTATGTGTCCTGCGAAGGTTTCCTTTCAGTATCTACTTGTCTTCGATGAGTGTTGCTCTTCTTTTCCAGACATCTTCCTTCGAGCGAAGGCAACTTCGCTTGCACCTCTTCATCTTCGCGTCTCTCCATCGGGAAGTTGATCTTTCCTACGAAGCCGGGGAATAAGTTTGGTTGGAAGTAGAAATCCCCAACAATGATTGATCGATGAAGGTCTAGGCACACATATACCGCCATATGCACATAGCTCATCTATACAAATATGTCATCATTAGCATGGTCCCATACTCATAACAAATTATATGTCCCGTTGCATCGCACGAACATATTTACTAGTTAAATAAAAAGAGTTAAAAATGACTTTTGGATACAGTACAGATGAGCCAGAACGGGAGAGTAGGTTGAGGTAGGAGGAGGGGGAAAGGCTGACGGCTAGGCCCTGGGCATCAGCGAGATAAAGGCACGGGTCCGAATGTCATTGAGCCCAAGCAATTTTGGTTTGGGCCATGGCCATTATCGGTTGTCCTGCTAAGCCCATGGGAGTGGCAGATTCGAGGGAGTGGGCTGCCTGAGCTTGACTTCCCATGAGCCACTAAACAATCAAATCAAAATTTTGATTTCAAAATATAATAAATTATCACACAGATACATGCAACAGCTTCAGCATAAACATATTCCTAATACATGTACCTGATTTTAATTCTTCATTATTTGCCTTATGTTTCAGTGTGCATGCGTCCCCAGCTGTTTCGTCACCTTCATATATTAGACTTTTTATTTGGCATAGCTAAAAGAACAGTTCAAATTTCTGATCATCCGGATAAGAGAAGTATCATCACAATAGTTTATTCGAAACACTCATGAAGAGCGAACGTACGTCAAAAGGCAGCAGAGGAATATAGAAAATAAAGAACAAGTCTGGTGGTGCGAAAATAATTTTGGAAAACGTTTGGTAAAAGCGGCTGTGCTACCCAGTTTTCTAATTGTTTGTACTATAGCCTCTTTAGAACATAGGAATTAGCTAGAAATTTCACGTCTCGATCTATTCTTATAGGAAAAAATATAGAAAATAAGGAGGAAATCCGCAATCCAAAGAGGATCTCAAGTTGGTGAGCAGGAGCCGAGAGAAGAAAACCAGAATTTGTGTTTTAGAATTATGATTCTTTCAGAACTTGTAGACCCTTTATTCAATGACTTACAAGGAATTCCAAAGATGAATAAGATGCATCTTCAGCAGGATCAATTATGGACATGGCAACAAAATTTTAAGACCTTGATGAACACCATTTAAGGAGAACCAAGCTAGAAACAATGCACTAGGAAGAGCTTATGCCGCACAACCCAGGGGTAAGTCAATTAAGGGCATGATGTGTTGACTACCTTGATATACTGCGAGTCCAAGTTTAATGCTCTCTATCACAAGTTAGAAAAGGAAGAAAATCAGTTCCAAGGCAGTACAAGCAATGTCGACTTGTGAAGACTGGTGAGTATGGACTTGACGGATAGAATGTCTAGAAAACATTGGAGGCTCTTTGTGCATGAGAACTTCAGCTCCCTCTCAAACTTCAGCTCAAAGAATTCATGAAAGATTTAGGAGAAATTCATCATGGAAGTCAATAACAAGTTTAGAATCCTCGATGGACTAGTTGAGAAGATCAATGGAAAGCTGACAGAGTTGGGAAGTCTATATGATCAAATGCTTAGGATGATCGATATTCATGTTGCATAGCTCGTAGACGGTTTATAGAGGAATGATGGAAGGTTTCCTTGGTAGACTCAAATAAGCCTAACAAACAGTTGAAGGTTGTCAGATGCCGCATGAAAAAAGGACTGAAGAACCTCCTCAAACTGATGGAGTAAGACAAAATCAAGGAGAGACCGCATTGCTTGCATTGGGTATACCGTTGTAAATGACACATTAGAACATTTAGAAGACGTCTGTCGTCACTTGGGTATACCATTGGATGACACCAAAATTCCCCTACTAGAACATGAGAGAACTTGGACTTGAAGTTGACAGAAGAATGCAGCCTCCTAACTAATAATGAATATTCCGTTCGCAGATGCAGATTTTGTTATGAGAGAAAAATGTTTGAGCTTATCTGCCAAAATTAGGTATGAAAACGTTTGAGCCTCCTA
Organism: Eremochloa ophiuroides; assembly: GCA_038502445.1. Classification (NCBI taxonomy): domain Eukaryota; kingdom Viridiplantae; phylum Streptophyta; class Magnoliopsida; order Poales; family Poaceae; genus Eremochloa; species Eremochloa ophiuroides. The sequence goes on along the minus strand of JAHLJS010000003.1, from coordinate 25,664,107 downwards.
ACCATTACTTGTACTGTCTGGTGTCTTTTATCGATAAAATTAGATATGAAAAATGTACTTCCATTTAAAAAATTTTGGGTTCATTTTAACTCTAAGCTTGATTTGAAATTTCAGTGCATGACAGCAATAGTCGTGTTCACGATGACACTGGGTTTCAGAGAAGGTTCATAAATCTTTGTGAAATTTGAAATATCTTTCAATGAGGTGAAATTTTGAAATGTGAGTACTTTATTGATACTAGCCAAATGGAATTACTTCACGTACTACGTGCCACCTGTCTCCGGCCCGCATAAGTGCGCCGTCCAGACACGAGAGCATGACTCTGACGTTGTTTAGCATTAGTATATCTGTCCTCTCAATTCGAGATTTGGCGCGCATCTTCTCTCTTTCTGCCTTGAAATTATACCGAGCAATCGTTAGGTGCGGAGTAGTAGTACAAAACATGAAGTATTGCAAAACACCCCCCCAAGAAAAAGAGGTTCAGGTTTGCTAGTACATGCACCTTACAATTGTGCAAGAGAATTTCTACAATTCGATCGCATATGGCTTCGCTGCCCTCGGGATGAAAAGATGAGAGTCCGGCCATCAGTGCGTACAAGCAAGGGCTTTAATTAGCGACATGATTTCATCAGATTTATCGGTGAACCATGCCGATGCATGAGCCCGCTAGCCTGGTCGAGTAAAGACCCCCCGTGGCCCAGCAACATGCGTCGATAATTCCCTTGCTGACCCCACGTCCCACCGGCTTTAAAATCCTACCCATTCCCTTGCGTCCCGCTCACTCACACCGCCGAGCGAGTGCGTGCTGCTCTGCTGGGCTCACTCACGCACACTCCACAGCAGTCAGTGCCACTCGTCTCGAGCAGAGCACGCGAGCACGCGGCAAGAGGCACAGCACAGCATGGGCTCGTCGTCGTCGGCGGCGGCGGCTCACCGGCTGAAGCCGCTGTACCAGCACGTGGTGAACAACTTCGTCGCCGTGCTCGCCGCGCCGCTGGCCGTGGCGGCCGTCGTCACCGCGGCGCGCGCCGGCCCCGACGAGCTCGCCGGCAGGCTGCGGTCCCTCCGGCCGGCGCACCTGTTCCTCGCCGCGTTCGTGCCCGCCGCCGCCGCGGTGCTGTACGTGATGCTGCGTCCCCGGGCGGTTTACATGGTGGACTACGCGTGCTTCCGCACGCGGCCCAACTGCCGCGTGCCGTTCGCCACGTTCCTGGAGCACGCGAAGCTGGTGACGTTCGTGGAGGGCGCGTCCATCGACGAGCGCAGCGTGCGGTTCATGACGCGGCTGCTGGAGCGGTCGGGCCTCGGCGAGGAGACCTGCCTCCCTCCGGCGCACCACTACATCCCGCCGTACCGGAACATGGAGGCCTCCCGCGCGGAGGTGGAGCTCGTCGTGTTCTCCGCCATCGACGACCTGCTGGCGAAGACCGGGATCACCCCGGCCGCCATCGACGTGCTGGTCGTGAACTGCAGCCTGTTCGCGCCCGTGCCGTCGTTCGCGGACATGATCATCCACCGGTACGGCATGCGGCCCGACATCCGGAACGTGCACCTGTCCGGCATGGGGTGCAGCGCCGGGCTGGTCGCCGTGGGGCTGGCGAGGAACTTCCTGCAGGTCGGCGGCGTGCAGAACGCGCTGGTGGTGTCGACGGAGACGATCACGCCCAACTACTACGTGGGGAAGGAGCGGGCGATGCTGCTGCCCAACTGCCTGTTCCGGATGGGCGGCGCGGCGGTGCTGCTGTCGACGAGCAGGAGGTCGGCGCGGTTCCGGCTGTCCCGGGTGGTGCGCACGCTGACGGGCGGCGGGCACGACGGCGCGTACCGGTGCGTGTTCCAGGAGGAGGACGGCGAGGGCCACCGCGGGATCAACCTGTCCAAGGACCTGATGGCCATCGCCGGGGACGCGCTCAAGGCCAACATCACGTCCATCGGCCCGCTGGTGCTGCCGGCGTCGGAGCAGCTGCTGTTCGCGCTCTCCTTCATCGCGCGCCGCGTGCTGAGCAGCGGCAACGGCAGGCGCGTGGTCAAGCCGTACCTGCCGGACTTCCGCACGGCTTTCGAGCACTTCTGCATCCACGCGGGCGGGCGCGCCGTCATCGACGAGCTGCAGCGCAGCCTGGGCCTGTCGGACCAGGACGTGGAGGCGTCGCGCATGGCGCTGCACCGGTTCGGCAACACCTCCAGCAGCTCCGTCTGGTACGAGCTGGCGTACATCGAGGCGAAAGGGCGGATGCGCAGGGGCGACCGCGTCTGGATGATCGGGTTTGGGTCCGGCTTCAAGTGCAACAGCGCCGCGTGGGAGTGCATCGCGCCGGCAAGCAACGCCGAGGGGCCCTGGGCGGACAGCATCAGCCGCTACCCGGTCGACATACCCGAAGTGCTCAAGCACTAGCGATCGTGATCGAGGTCGCCTATCCATCGTTGTTGTGTACGTACACGTAATAACGAAACCGCGCGCTAGCTGTGACGTCCCGTTTCCTCTCTTGCGCATCGTCGTCGGCATCGGTGCATGCATGTCTCGTCTCGGCTCGCCCCATGACTGACTGACGACGAGGACCGACGACGACGTGACAGCAGTGGTCGGGCGGCGATGAATGCCGAGCCTGACGCGGCCATGTGTGCGGTGCGCGCCAGCCCGGACAGGTGGTTGTGTGAGGGTACATCGGGTTAAATCCGGGCCATGTACACAAGTATACTGTAGTACTCGTGGTCCTCTAGATCGTGTATCCTTCCTTCTCTCTTTCTTTTATTTTTTCCAAATTTGTTTCCCCGCTAATAATTTACCAGTGTCCATTTAAAAACAAGGCAAAGTGTACTGCGAGCTGGATCGATTACATTACTATAGCATTGTACTCTACCTGAATGAATGAAGCGATGAAGTTATTACTACAGCCACTGTTTGCACTGGCAAAAGTGGATGGGCACGCGGCACGCCCCGGCCCCGAGTTGTGACTTGGCTTTCTGCATCTGCTGCTGCATTGCACTTGCCCCTCGCTCGCTGCGGCTCTGGCCGCGTGCCGCGTGCGCCCTCTGCGCCAGCCCAGCCTTATCGTCCGTTGCTTCTGCTTCTACTTCTGCTTCTGTTTGTTGGGTCGAGTCCGGCGTCCATTTATCGCGACCAGCGGCAGTGCGCCGTGCGCGTGCTACTGCTGCGACGCCCAAGAAGTACAGTAGCTAGCAGCAGTAGCACGCGCATATACTACTGCAAGAGAACCCCTACCCGTTACAAAATGTGACGAGGCATGGTTAGGCCGGGCCGTGACGGGCGCCATGAATGCACGCGGAATCTCGCACGGTCCTGCCCACTGCTCCTTATATTTAGGAGTAGGAATTAGGAGGTCGCACTCCATCGCCCCATCCCGCTGGGCTGCGCTATTATTGAGCCCGGGTGTCGCACCTACAATGCGCATGGGTCGATCGGGGTATGTACCTGACTGCTACTGTATGCATGCTGTGTGCATACTGCATATGCAGTGGTTACGATTACGGTGCTGTGATGTGCTTCCCGGCGTGGCTGGACGAGGAAGGAAGGAGCGGTGCTTGGCATTTGCTATTGCCAAATGCCGGCTCTGTTCGCTTAAACTTATAAGTAATTTATTTTGATTTCTTTGAAGCTCTGGAACAGTAGTTTTCGCTCATAAGAAATCAGTTTAAATCAGTTTTGAGCTTTCAACAGTTTCCAGCTTTGAGCGTACATAGAATGCCAGCCTGCCCGGAGGAACGGATGAATCTATGCTAGCACGACACTTCGGACCTGTTTCCAATAGTGGGTAAAAAGTGCACTGTACCACTTTCGTTTGTATTTGACAACTTTTATTCAATCATAGCCTAAGTAGACATTAAAGATTTATCTGATATAGCCAGATAAAAAATACAAACATTTAACAGCTGTTACTCCATTTAATGCTCCGTATACGCGTAAACGAGGAAAGAGAGAAAATTTTGTAAAGGGCCTTCGCGGCGATAATGGCCCGGCGCGGCAGCATGCATGTTCGCCTGTTTCGATCTTGCCTGGCTGTCGCTAGGTCCTAGCCACTTGTCATTACTGCTACTAGCTAGGTACCTGCTCATCAAACAGGCAGGGCAGCTCTACGGACGGTTCGGTTCTTTCCAATGAATTCACTGTCCTAGCCGTACAACTGAACTGTGATACAGTGAGCATGTTACTACAATCCGTCTGTCACGGATAGGAGTACTACCACTGCCACTGTTCTAGAAGCGACAGGTTGGATACCCAAGATGTTGCTCACACCATGTTTGTCTTCAGAGAATATTATAGAATAATATGAATTTAATTTATGTGATTTGTTTCCATTGCAATGAACAAATATCCATCCAATAAGGGGCAAACCGGAGCTAGTAGATACTATCAAATATTTCTACGAATAAAGGTAACAATACATAGCATATTTTCCATTCCTCAAAATGGTTCAAGAAAATACAATAAAACTTTAAATTCACTCATGTAAGAGCACATGTTTAATTTTGTTGTCAAATGAATCAAATTATTATCAGTTCATTTCGCAAAGGAATAAATTGTATTAACTGACCATTTGCATTTATCAATTTACTTTAAGTTCACTAAAATATTTTCATAAATTTGAATTTGAACTTACTCCCTCCATCCCAAATTGTAAGTCATTAAAAAAACTTGAAAACTCAGCATCTTAACTTTGACCAAATTTAAATAATAAGATAATATTATTAACAATATCAACAAAGTATCATTAGATTCTCCATCAAATATATTTTCATAGTACACTTATTTAGTGCCATAAATTTTTATATTTTTCCATAATTTTAGTCAAACTTAAGATGTTTTAATTCTCCAAGATTTTTAGAATGACTTACAATATGAAATAGGAGTAGTTCATAATTCATACTTCTATTAACTTTACAAAAGATAACCAACTATACTTATGCTTTCTGGTTGAATTTTTATATTGGCCCAGCAATCCACACCTAGGGGTCCGTTTAGTTAGGGAAGTTAAGAGAAAAAGTTTAGGTTTTGGTACTGTAGTATTTTCGTTTGTATTTGACAAATTTTGTCCAATTATAAATTAACTAGACTCAAAGATTGGTCTCGACATGTTCAAACAAACTATATAATTAGTTAATTTTTTATCTATATGTTCTATGTATACGTCTAAAGATTCGATGTGAGGGGGATCTGGAAAAAGTTTGGGAACTAAACAGAGCCCGTTACAACTACCTAAATTTCGGGTGTGTTTAGTTGGCAAAAAAGTTTACGTTCTGGTACTGCAGTACTTTTATTTGGATTTGATAATTTTGTCCAACTATATGAATTAATTAGGCTCAAAAGATTCGTCTCGACATAGTACAAAAAAACTATACAATTAGTTATTTATTTTATATACATTTAATATTTTATGCATGCGTCTAAAGATTTAATGTAACGGAGAATGTTGAAAAAAGTTTAGTAAAGTTGGAGAACTAAACCCCCTCTTCCTGTCCAAATTTACAGTGGACCTGCGTGCTGCGTCAACGGCAGGCGCGCCTATCCGGAACCTTCAGCCACACAGTCCGCACAACTGTACAGAGTTGTTAACCCAGCAGGAGGAAGGGCACAGAGAGGGTAGGGTGTGACCGGAACAGGGGGAAGTACCGCAAAAACGTGTTGGTGGCAGTAAACATCGGTGCAATCTGACAGTCGCATACTCGAAGCCAGCCGTGCCGTGTGGAGAACGTGGAACGCAGGCACGTAGGCTCCGCAGTTACTACGCCCCCACCAGCTCGCGGACACCGTACGCGGCGACCGGCCAGCCTCTGCACCCCGCGACGCGCGCTCTGCCCTCAGCCCTCAGGCCCTCTAGCCACGCGATTAACACGAGTCCACGACGCCTAGGCATGCGGCGGCTGCCACTGCGCCTCGCGCCCTCGCCGTAGGTACTACCTCTGTCACCAGTACACCTTCAGTCTCGATCGTTCGGGGCGATTACCAAAGGAGCAACCGAGACCGGGCGCGATGACAAAACGGGCGAGGCGTCCGAACCCGAAATATGTGGGCCCTGCGTGGCTGTGAGAGGCTGGAGCCCGTGTAACCTTAAGAGAGGAAGAGAGCAGAGGGTAATACTTAACTTGTATTCGTTTCTGAGACCGTTCGGCAGAGCCGGTGGCGGCGGCAGCAGATCAGCTGCGGCTAATCCGATGAACACAAGTTCGATCTACCAGATACTATCCGATCTATACTAAGTGAGAGTTCGTAGGTGATAAGTGGTATCAGAGACACCGATTCTGGCGACACACCCATATCTCACACGACGACAGATGAGTATGGCGTCGCAGGAGGAGCAATTCGGCCAAATCCTGGCGCTGCTGAGCGCCAATTCGAAGGGCATCGCCGAACTACAGAGTTCCATGGTGGAGATGCGTGCCCTGCGAACGGAGATCAACACCTGGAAGCCGGAGGTCGACAGCCGCGTCAACAACTTGGTACATGCCGTGACGGATCTCAGCGAACGAGTGGAGTGGGCGCTGGGACTACTTCCCTGCGCGACGCCGCTCAAGTCGACGGAGGCGCTCACGACCGACGTCGTCACTGTCGTGCCCTCATCGTCGATTGCTACCCGGGAGGATCCCTCTTCTTCCGCGGGTGCAAAGATGCTGAGTTCTGCTCATCTGGAACTTTCCCCATCCGGGGCGGCGTCTGGGTCATGTGACCACGGCAAGCGACACAACCACCGGGGCTCAGGATTCGGGGCGGTGTACACCGTCGCCCGGAACCCACCCCGGTCATAGGTGCGACGAATCTCCCGAAACCTCCTTTTCCACAGTTCAATTGGGTTGATTTAGAGCGTCGTGGCCTTCCTTTTGATCTAAATTCCGTGCTACCACAGTTTACTTTTCCCAAGTTTGATGGTAGTAATCCCAAACTTTGGGTTAGGCTGTGTGAGAATTTCTTCGAAGTCTATAACGTTCCTGAGCACCTTTGGGTTAAGATAGCTACCATGTATTTTACTGGCTCTGCTAACCTTTGGCTCAATACTATACCTACTTATGCTCATGACATGACATGGAAGGAGTTAGGCTCAGCTGTTAGCAATCCTTTTGATAAGGATGAATATAATCACTTGCTCCGTAAATTTTTTCACTTGAAACATACCACTACAGTTATTGAATACATCGAACAGTTTAGTGATCTCATTCATCAACTGTTAGTACATAACCCCACCCTGGATACTTCTCTCATCACCAACCGTTTCATTGATGGGTTGAAAGATGATATTAAAGCTTTTGTCCTTGTTCATCGTCCTCCCGATCTGGATGCTGCTAGTTGTGTTGCCTTATTGCAGGAAGAGGTGACGGTTGGTCCCAGCAAATGGGATTTTCGTCGAGCTGACAACCATAATTTTACCAAGAAGGATATGGCGGATACTGGCAGACATGCTACGCCAGCTACTCCTGTCCATCCAAGACCTGATGACAAATCAGCTACTGAAATTTCCAAAACTTCATCGGATGCACTCTTTGATCTCAAGGCGCATCATCGAGCGAAGGGATTAAGTTTCAAGTGTGGGGAAAAATGGGGTCATGGCCATCGATGTTCTAAGACAGTGTCTCTCAATGCAATTGAAGAAATTTGGCAATTACTGGATGATTCCTATACACATACCATTACCTCTCCAACTGATGAACTGATGACTCTGGTGATGATTTGATGACCATATCGGTTCAAGCTATTGGAGGTACAGAGTCCAGCAAAACAATCAGGCTGCTCGGCTATGTTGCTACTAACAAGGCTTACATGCATATTGACTCTGGTAGCACTCATTCATTTGTCAGTGAACAGTTAGCCAACTCTGTATCTGGCCAAACTCCATTACCAATGCCAATACAAGTCCGTGTCGCCAATGGCAATGTTTTGAACTGTACTCACCAGTTACAGAATCAAGTCTGGGGTGTCCAAGGACACACCTTCACTAATTCTTTCAAGGTTATTTCTCTGAGCAGTTATAATTTTATTCTAGGTATGGATTGGTTGCAACAACATAGCCCTATGCATGTACATTGGCAGGATAAATGGCTTTAGTTTACTCATAATGCTCAGTTGATCACACTTAAGGGTATCAGCTCTTCAGTGCAGTTGGGTTCTCCAATATCTTCCAGTCAGTTAACAGCATTAATCAGAGATGACTTTATCTTCTATCAAGTTCAGATATCTGCTGTGAAAACATCATGCCCACCTGCTATACAATCCCTGCCTGAACCTCTCCAACTCCTCATCAATGAGTTTGCAGACATCTTTGCTCCCATTCCAGGATTGCCACCTAGTCGGCCTGGAGATCATACCATTCCATTGATACCAGGAGCTCAGCCTTTCAAGTTGAGACCCCTACAGATATAATCCTGCTCAGAAAATAGAGATTGAGAATCAAATCAAAGATTTACTGCAGCAAGGTCTTATCCAGAACAGTACTAGTCCTTTCTCCTCTCCAGCCTTATTGGTCAAGAAGAAGACTGGCGACTGGAGGTTATGTGTGGATTTCAGAAGACTGAATGCCTATACAGTAAAGAACAAGTACCCATTACCTGTTATTGATGAGCTCCTTGATGAACTCAGTGGCGCTTCTTGGTTCACCTCTCTTGACCTCAGCTCTGGATTTCATCAACAGGTTGGCACCGGGTGAGGAACCTAAAACAGCTTTTCAAACCCATAATGGACATTATGAGTACAAGGTCATGCCCTATGGAGTCACTGGTGGGCCAGCAACCTTTCAATCTGTCATGAACCATGTCCTTGAACCATTCTTAAGGAAATTTGTGGTAGTGTTTATAGATGACATACTGATCTATAGCACTAACTGGACTGATCATCTTGTGCATATCAAGAGTGTTTTTGAGGCATTGAGACAATACAAATTTCAAGTTAAACTAAAGAAATGTATATTTTCTCAGTCTGAACTTCAATATTTGGGTCATGTGGTCAGTGCATCAGGAGTATCCACAGATCCATCAAAAGTTTTGATCATCCAAAATTGGCCTCCACCAACTACACTCAAAGATTTGAGAGCATTCTTGAGATTGGCTGGGTATTATCGAAAATTTATTCAAAATTTTGGCCTCCTCAATAAACCCCTCACCAATCTCCTCAAGAAAGGCATTCTATTTGTTTGGACATCTGAAACCCAAGCTGCCTTTGAAGCATTGAAACATGCCCTTACCACAGCACCTGTTCTAGCCCTTCCAAATTTCTCCAAACCTTTTACCATAGAAACAGATGCTTCTGATAAAGGTGTTGGAGCAGTCTTACAGCAGGATGGACACCCTATAGCTTATGTTAGCAAGGCTCTCAGCTCAAAATTTCAAGGCTTATGCACTTATGACAAGGAATGCTTAGCCATTTTAATTGTAGTTGATCATTGGTGTCCCTACTTACAACATTCTGAATTTATCTTGAAAACAAATGAAAGGACCGGATAGGCTAGAGAGGATGAATAGCCTATAAAATTTTCTACAAAGCACTAGACCACAAGTTAGCAAATAACAAATCGATTGCTAAGCACTAGCACTAAGCTACTCTATGCAAGCCACCTAGCACAATATACTACTCACAAGTATGTGCACTCAAACGCAAGAAACCAACTCCTTCGAGTCCTAAGGAGATGGCACCTAAACAAAAGATAAGCACAAGAGAGTAGCGATCGAGAGAGATATACCAACGAGAAGAGTAGGGATTGATCCAATCACTGGAATATGAACAATATGAATACCAAGAGATCAACCACTAGAAATCCAGAAGACCAATCATCCACTCGAAGGTGAGAAGAGAGAAACTCGATTTTTTTACCGAGGTTCACGTGATCGCCGTCATGCTACTCCTCGTTGTGGCACCGGTCTTCCTTAGTGGATTGCGAGCTAGGCTTCACACGCCAATCCCTCATCGGGAGCTGCTCACCAACACAAGAGAAATGGCTATCAACCACGAGCAATCCACTAGAGTCGGTTTTGGCACTCTGCCGAAGAATAACCGCAAGAACCCTCATAATCAAGCTGGCGTAGCCTTGAACAATCACTAATCAAGCTTACACCTCCTCCTTGCTTTCACAGCCGTCTAGGGACTCGGCAAAGCCCCAAGAGAACAAGAAAACCGAAGCAAACCGCCACCAAGTGCTCTAGGATGCAACACTCTAGCAATCAACACTTGGATCAACACTATCTCACAAAGATTTGAGTCAAAGTGTGTGAGAAGTGTGTGGACGGCTTCGGATTGGCTCACAAGAGGTTAGGAATGATCAAAAAGTGCAAGAGTTGGTCCACAAGCCAGCCCAAGCACTACTTATACTCCCCTCACAAAGATTTGTCCATTGCTGTTTTACAGGAGCTCCGGACGCTCAGTGTCCGGTGGCATCGTTCGGTGCATAGATTAGTGCCACGTCGCGCTAGGTTCAAACACGAGCCATCAGATCCCAACGGTCGAGTCAGCTGAAAAACGCGCTAAGTTCACACCGGACGCTCCGCCGTCCGTGTCCAGTGCGCGAACAGAGAGCAACCCGAGAGCTCCAAGTCGCACCGGACGCGTCCGCTGAGGACTCACCGAATGCTCTCGGCGTCCGGTGTACTCACCGAGTCAGAGTTCCAACAGTTTTACCGGACGCTCGAAAAACACCACCGGACGCGCTGGAGTTACTATTCCAGTGTCCGATGCTTAAATAGAGAGGTTCCAGAGAGCTCCAAACCACACCGGACGCGTCCGGTACATGCCCTCCGGACGCTCTCAGTGTCCGGTGCACTCAGCACCTCTGCGCCACTGCTAGGGTTAGTCACCGGACGCTCCGGTCAGAGTCCGGTGCAGCGTCCGGTGCTACTTTAAGCACTCTTTCAAGTCTAGCAACCAGCCCCTTCTCTCAAGTGCTAACACCCAAGTGTTCTCACACCTAAGGCACGTGTGTTAGCTATTTTTCAAAGCATTTTGAAGGGCTAGTTAGTGTGAACTAGAGTTCTAAGTGTGAATGCCAATGCAATGCAACTCTAGAGCACATGACAACCGATTCGAGTTCGTTTTTCTCCCCTTGATAGTCGGCTATCTACCCTAAATATGATCACACCCACTTGGTGTCATGATCACCAAAAGAAAAGCCCTAATAAGGTTATACCTTTGCCTTCAAGCTTTTTCTTTTCACCGTGATCATCTCCACTTGATCCACTACACTTTATCCATGGTTGAGCTCACTTGATCAACATCATTTAGCTCCACTCACCATGGTTGGAATAACCTACACTTAGCCATCACTTAGCAAGTAGGTTAGTCCTTAGGGCGTCATCAATTATCAAAACCAAACTAGAGCTTTCAACAGACCACAAGAGTCTTGTTCATCTTGATGCACAAAGAATTTCTTCTCCTTGGCAGCACAAGGCCTTAACTAAACTAGTGGGCCTCAACTTCAAAATTTGCTAAAAAAGGCTCTGATAATCGAGTTGCTGATGCCCTATCTCGAGCTCACCATCAAGATCCTGTTGATCTGGCAGCCATCTCTACAGCTCAACCTGTGTGGTTATCTGAGTTACAAGATGCTTATCTCCAGGATCCTCAACTTTCAGAATTGCTCCAAAAACTTTCTATATCTTCTCCTTGGGGACATTTTCTCTCACTGGTGGATTGATTAAATTCAAGCAATGCATATGGTTGGGTGATCTATCAGCATTACATACTAAGGTAACATCAGCACTCCATGCTAGCCCTATTGGTGGTCACTTGGGTATCGAAGCCACTTATCACCGTATTAAAAAGTTGTTTGCCTGGCCTCGCATGAAACAATTTATCACTGAATTCATTTCCCATTGCTCAGTATGTCAACAAGCTAAAACTTAATGAGTTCCTTATCCTGGGTTACTGTCCCTGTTACCCAGTCCTGAGGGAGCTTGGCAAGTAGTGTCCTTGGATTTCATTGAAGGCTTGCCCAAATCCAAGCAATTCAATTGCATTTTAGTGGTTGTTGACAAGTTTTCTAAGTATGCCCATTTCATACCTATGTCACATCCATACACTGCCATGCAAGTAGCTCTCCAATATATGGACACTGCGTTCAAACTTCATGGGCTTCCTACAGCATTGATATTTGACAGAGACCCAGTGTTACTAGCACTCTTTGGCAGACCTTGTTCAAGCTTACTGGAATTCAATTACGCATGAGTTCTGCTTACCACCCAAAAACGGATGGTCAAACAGAACGTGTAAATCAATGTCTTGAAACATATCTTCGTTGCTTCGTTCATGCATGTCCCACTATGTGGTCCAAGCGACTCTCTTTAGCAGAATTTTGGTACAATACCTCATTCCATTCCAGTTTGAATCACAGTCCATTTTATGTCTTGTATGGGCAAGAACCACGACAGTTGGGTATTGATGCTGAGAATTGCAAGGTTGATGATCTCAAAGAGTGGCTCCAAGACAGATCTCTTATGCAGCAACTGTTACAACAACATCTATTGCGAGCTCAGAAGAAAATGAAAGCACAAGCTGATAAGAAGCGCAGTGATCGGTCTTTCGATGTTGGAGATTTTGTTTATCTGAAACTGCAACCATATGTGCAGTATTCAGTTGCCAGCACATCTTTCAACAAATTGGCATTTCGCCACTTTGGTCCATATCCTATCATTGGCAAAGTGGGTTCAGTGGCTTATACATTACAGTTACCTCATGGTGCCAAGATCCATCCTACTTTTCACGTGTCTCAGCTCAAGAAGGCCATTTCTCCTTAGACCTCAGTTTGCTCTGAACTTCCTTTTGTTTCTAACACTCTAGAGGTACCTCAGGCTATCTTGGATAGTCGCTCTCATCTGCACAACGACAAACTACATCGTCAAGTGCTAGTGCGTTGGTCCAATATGCCAGCGGCCCTTTCCACTTGGGAAGATGAACAAGCTCTACGTCAACGCTTTCCTCGTGCACCGGCTTGGGGACAAGCCGTTCTTCAAGGGAGGGAGAGTGTCACCAGTACACCTGCAGTCTCTGATCGTTCGGAGCCATTACCAAAGGAGCAACCGAGACCGAATGCGATGACAAAACGGACGAGGCGTCCGAACCCAAAATATGTGGGTCCTGCATGGCTCCGAGAGGCTGGAGCCTGTGTAACCTCAAGAGAGGAAGAGAGCATAGGGTAATACTTGATTTGTATTTGTTTCTGAGACCGTTCGGCAGAGCTGGCGGCGGTGGCGACGGATTAGCTGCGGCTAATCCGACGAACACAAGTTTGATCTACCAGATACTATCCAATCTATACTGAGAGTTAGTAGGTGACAACCTCCGTTTCAATTTATAAATTATTTGACTTATTTTGACCTCTAAAAGATTCATGGTGAAAAGGGGATAAAAAGTGTATTGTAGCACTTTCGTTTATATTTGACAACCTTTATCCAATCATGGTCCTAGTAGACTCAAAAGATTCATCTCGATCTACCTAGGTAAAAAGTATAAACATGTAATAAGTGCTACTTCATTTAGTGATCTATATAAACAGAAAGTACAATCAATATGATAGATAAATAGTGTCAAATATTAGAAACTAAACGAGCCTAAATTAAAGGCAGACCGGGACAGACGCACGGTGCAGGTGGCGCTTTGCGCTGACAAGTGACAAGCCTGCAGTCCACCGCGTTGAACGTTAGACGCGGACGACTCGGGCCCTGTTTAGACTCACTTTAAAATTTCAAAATTCTCATCACATCAAATATTACGGTACATATATATAGAACATTAAATATAGATAAAAATTTTACATATTTATGCAGTTTATATGTAAATCACGAGACGAATCTTTTAAATCTAATTAGACTATTATTGAATACTTATTAAAAAAAATTTATTTTCTAAATTATAAACAACTGCATCTGAACGCGGCCTCGCGGCCTCGGTCACAAGTCACAACCAACCACCAGCGCGTGCCTGCCGCCGGCCCGGCCGGCTGACACCACCGCCCGAGAAGGATTTATGGAGACTGGTAAATAATTTTGATCCATGGGACTGTTCTGGAGTAAATAATATTGACTTGCCCGTCTCTAAAATTTTTTTTGACATATTTGATTGCTGTAACATCGAGGAAAGCTCATAGGTAGGATGAAAACGAATCGGATACGAACGTATATCACTGATACCATATTTGTTTTCATATTTTTGGTTAGATTCGGATTCGAATACAGATAGTGTCAGTTATGCCGGATAGAATACGATTGGATGTCGACATTACAAATATACGATTTGAGTATTCGGATACGGATACGGTATCGGATATTGAATATCCAGACTCGGATACGGAGAGGTCTGAACACCTCTAAATAAATTCGATCGAACGAACAGTCACATAAATATCCGTACCATTTTCATCAGCACTGATAGGAACCTTCGTCGCGCAACGGCCACCCTCCCTGCCTTCTTGCACCAGTGCATAGGTTGCTGCCAAGCAATCGTCGTGACTCGTGCGAGCAATGAGAGGGGAAAGCGCATACTAGTGCTGATCAGTGTGGGCTGCAGCGGGCTGCTGCCCAGCGGGCCGACAGCACACAGCAGGGGAAAGCGCCAGGCGCCCATGCATCATTGTTGTACGTTTCAAAATTTTATTCATTCCTCTATTTCTATGCGATGATGCGTTATGAACTTGCCATGGTTGTTTTGAGACAAAACTGATAAAAAACCCTTTGGATATAATTTATCATGCGGCTGCCCTAATGAAAGAATGGATAGTTTCGTATCCAGAGGTTGATAAAAAGACTATGTAAGATGGTGTCAATAGGATGCTGAAGATCGCAAAAGAGATCCTGCAGGCCAACAGGGACGATGGCGCAGGGTGATCTGATGAGTTCAGAGCTTGAAGGAATGATGGTGCTATCTTCGTCTTCGTTGTCACTTTTCTTCGTCTTGCTTTTCTCTGTCGCTGTTATGTTGTGGACTTACTTTTGGTTAAGGGCTTTCATGCCCTGGTCGATGTCTGCAGGAGTGTTCGCTGGGTAGCATTTTCATACGTTGTTGTGTTGTGTACTTAAAACTTCAGCCCCCCTTTCTTTTTCTGCATTCTATTTCTTAAATGTCTAAACTCTTGAAGCGTTTGTATTTCCGTTATTCCTAATGAAAATGGGAAAATCCCGGTTCGAAAAAAAAAGAACTTGCCATGGTGCATTGATCCCATGAATGAGTTTGTAGTAATTGCTAGTTGCACATATACCGTGTATGACAATATCCATTATGCTAAGTTGAATGTTATAAGTAGAGTATCTATGTGCTTTATGGATCGGGTTTAAAAAACCTATGGGTTTACAGGTTTGGGTACCCAAACTCATGCCCACAAACCCGCGGTCTTGTTTTTTGTCCATTAACAAACCCATGGAAAGATAAATGAACCCATGTCCTTACCAATACGCCCTATGCTTTTTTTCATCAATCGTGGAAACCTCGGGACATGAAGTAGTAGGATTGGTCCTCATAATTATCACATGGTATTTTTAAAAAAGGAATTTGTCGATTTTTTCTTCTTAAATAATGCCAAATCAAATCAAAAATACAAAAGTCAAAAGGAAATGAATTAGTTAGTCATAAAAAAAAGAAAAAAAGCGACTCACACTTAGGGTAGGTTTTGGATACCCGTTGCCATTTCTAGCCTCATTGTCCGTAAAATCAAAGCCAAGGCATTTGAGCTAGAGTGGGCTGAGTTCGTTCACAAAATTTGATGCTTACAACATGGCAAAAGCAACTCCAAAAGACTCTCGATATCCATCATAATTGTTGGTAGTAGAGATTTTGATGGAAAATAACATCCAACATTTTCTCTAAGTGATTATCCAAATATTGTCGTCCTTTACTCTGAATTTCTCGCTAGCCAAAGATAGATAACACAAATGGCTCTCTAGAGCATGCAAAACTTATAGAAAAGCCTTTAGAGAGTGGTAGTATATACAAAATGGTTTTTTATACAAATAGCTTTTCAAATGGTGATTTAGGGAGTGAGTTCAAAATGGTGATTCAAAGAGTGAGTTTTATAAAAAAACCTTGAAGATGCTCTAAGAAGTCAGGTGTTAGCAGAAGTAATGGTTTTTGTTAAAAAAAATAAAGATGTATCAACATGGGCCAAATCCAGCCAGCGGAGGAGGTGTGTCTGACTAGCCCAAAACTCCACATCATTCTTAAGGAGTCCACGCTACCTCCTCAAATTTTGTGAACTTCAGTTGTTCCTCCCTAAACCGGAATATCCGATATTTGTGCTCCTCGAAATATTTTTCCTGGCAACAACTGAAGTTCACAAAAATAATACATTATCCCAGGAAAAATATTTTATTTTTTAAAAATATTTATATATTTTTTATCTAATGTCAACTCCCTGAACTGTCGTGAAAGTTTAATTTACCTCTGTTTATAGTAGCAAAACCGCTTTGAAAATGCCTAGGGAGGTAAATTGTCTAGTTTCAATAATTTGAGGAGCAAAAATATCCGGTTTTCAGTTCACGGAGGAAAAAAGAGTTAGGGAATAATAGGGACTTTTTTTTCCTTCTTAAAACACAAAACCAAGATCGCCAAACAACGACCCATGTTCGGCGAGAAACAGTAGGCAACAATAGGATACTCCAACAGAATTCATCATAGACTGCCGTTGCTGGGCCGCAACAGTTTGACACGGCCCCTTCAGCCCACAAACGAACCTGCAATTGTTGCGCCAATAATGGACCGTCCCAACTATCGACTCATTCGATTGGAGATCACTCGTGTAACTTCGCCTAGCTAGAATTACCACTTGCAGTTAAAAGGAAACGCATATGACCACCTAGAATTACAAGTCCATGGACATTGATGGCCTGAGTTCACATGATAGCCGAGCCGTCATGGTAGCTAAGAAGCAGCAAGCTGTTGTTTATAGTTAACCTTAACGTTGACAGTTATACATTCATATATCATCAGGAGGCTGAAAAGGACTGATTCAACGTTGCAAGAGAAGTTTTTTATGTTGCCAGAGAAGATTTGTTTTAGTCCTGCTTTCAAGATAAACCACAGCATATGAAACAAAGTCCTTCAATTGATGCAAAAAGAAAGAAAGAAAGAAAGAAGAAAGAAAAGAAAGAAAGAAAGAAAGAAAGAAAGAAAAAGTGTTGCCACTGAAGCTCGTCCAATTAGAATTGTCTTCCTCCTCTTCAGAGTTGAGACTTGAGACTAGCTACTGCAGTAGAATGAGCACACATGCAACTCACTCACCCAGGATTTACCTGATATAGGACCAATTCAATTCCGGCGCTTTATCAAAGTGTGAAGCCCTTTACCAGCGTGCCTTGCTGCCTTTTTTTGAAGAATTGGAGACCTTTCACTGCTGCTTTTAATCTTCTAGTCATGCACATTGCCCCTACTTACCTAATGTTTTGTTGACCCCACTACACTCGTTTGGACTCGACTATACTATATGATCGGGTCACAGACGCTCATTAGTTAGGATGCTGTCTTTTTGTACTAATTGCGCTTTATTTGCCCACTAAGGATTCTTCAAATCTTCTGAAAATGAGTGCGCCGGCGCGTGCTAATACCTGAAGATAACTACCAAGTGGATCGAGGACTCGTATTTTAATATTTTGTGGAAGAGATGGTGGTGTGACGAATAAAATATGGACGGGAGGATTCGTGCGTGTTTGTTATTATTCCTTGACGAATTCTGTTCCAACATTTTGACTGCTTCGATCATGTGTTCACACATCTGACATCTTACCGCCCCTTCTTGTACTGTATGACTCGTTACGTTAGCTGACGAAACGACCAAACCATGAGACGATCAAGCTAGCTAGGGGAGTGGGGGAAAGGCATGGAGCTTGTCAGGTTTCGTGATGGGTCAAACTGCACGGCGTTCCGTTACGCTCGCGAAGAAAAACAAGGACACTGGGGAGTGAAAAAACTGCATTTCGTCCGCCATTTCTCCATTGGTGAGACCGACGTGCATGCAGTCTCACAAGATACCAGAACAGTTGCATCTGGATTGTCAATGAGTGAGCGTGATGCGTACATATATGGCTCGATCGGGCATGATCTGAGAAGTGATGAAAACATCATTATTCATGGTGATAAGGAGCCCATCAGGTTTCGCATAGAAATAATTGCATTTGCACACACCTCTGTCCCAGCTCGTTGCTATATCTCCTACGTATGTATTTCTAGTCCAAGTCTTGTTACTTGTTTACACCGTTTCAACTTTCAACCTTCAATTTTTACGCAGTGTAACTAGAATCTACTGAAATTTGAGTTCTGACGTCTCAATTACGACAACTTGACACTTGCATTGGAGCTCTGATAACAATTAGCTCCAGAAATTTCGCATCATGCACGATCGAGTTGTGGGGTCAAAGAGTTGCCGGACAGAGTAGAATTGCAAGTGCAAGAAAGGCTTTAGTTACTTTTCCCACGTACAGTAGAAGGGAGAAAGAAAAAAACACGCGCGTAGTGCATTCAGCATGAAGCGTGCGAAGTGGAAGCATGCGACTACACGAAGACTATACATAGGAGTATACTGCAACCAAGAACACTCCCAGAGTCCCACTCCAAAGTCTAAACACTCTGGCCTACACAATCCTGTGGCCCAAACGCTCTCGATCGCCAATCAATCAATCAACTGTCCTTCCATCTCTCCTGCAACTTCCCAATCGCTTCCGGCTCTTTTAGCAATCAGAAGAAACTCACGGCGTGCGAATTGGTGGCCCCAAGCAAGGGCCCATCGACGGACGCCGGATCCATCCATCGGCGCCTTTCCAATGCCCAATCATAGGAAGTCGCCGTCGTCGTCACCATTTTCATTTGTGACCCAGCAGCTTATTTTCTCTCGGCTCCGGCTTTGTACTTGTACCCAACTTCTGATCCAGCAATGACGTGACCGTGACGCACGCAACACGGTTGCTGCTAGCTTGTTGGCAGACTTCGGTAACTGGAGACCAGGAGAACAGGCACGAGGTGGCCGCTTCCATGTCCGTTTCTGTCCTCTCCTTTCTTTCTTCGTTGAACGTGGTGCAAACTGACGAGGAGAAACTGCACCAACTAATGTGTAATGTGTGTTTCTATTTGGTGCGTCTCGATCGTCACCAGTCGTATCATTGTGACCACGCATACCACACTTGCTGCGTTTTTTTCTACACATGCAACGGCGCCACAGATCCTGCCACTACGCCAGACAAAAGCGAGCAGAAGAAATTTTCTGGAAAAACCATTTTGATACTGTTGAAGCTGGAAAGGGAACAACATACATACTACAGGGCAGCAGATCTTCCATGTCCCGTTCTGCACAATGGACTAGTAGTAGCGGTCCCTCGCTTGGCAGCTCGCAGTTGGGGGGGAGGTGGAATGGAACTGTGTGAAGAGCTAATAGAGCGGCTCGTTAAGCCATTTAAACTCCCGGTTGGTGAAGCATCTACCGCTGATCCTGTCAATGTCCAGACTATTGATATCCAAATAAGTACTACTATCAAACAGGACTGAACAGTTGATCGTCGCTTCTGGGGTCTTGCAGATTTGCCTAGCTTCAAGAATACAGTTGCATATGACTCAGAACAGCTGTACAATGTTCAAGTTCAGTCTATCCCAATTGCTCATATGCCACCCTTATCTGAACCCTTATCCAAACTACACAGCAGTTCTGGACAATTGTATAGTATGTCTGTGTATGTCAGAAGCTCTTACGCAATGTAGTTTCCACTGTTTATATGCTCATATGCAACCCTTATCTGAATCCTGCTTATGCACAAACACAACGAAGTTTCAGGTCCATGCATGCATGTTTGTCCAAAAGAAAAGACACCTCTGAGGGTGATCCAGGCTCCAGTAGCTCATCGTCCCCGCTACTGACAGCGACTTACAGTAGAATTATCATCACAAACACACGGCTGTCCGTGCTGCGTAGAACAGAGCGGCAAGCGTACTAACCGCGAAAAGATGGATGCCTAATGCTATTCTATAGGTGGTCTAACGAAAGCAACAGTTTGCAGCTTCTTATAAGTACTTTGTGCTAACTGACAAACCGCCAAGTCACTGAAATCCCTCAACATGTTGAGTAATGTTTGCCTTTGCATGCACTGACCCCCACCAGCACAGCAGCACTGAGGTCAGAAAGAGGCAGGGAACACATTGAAATCAAGGCTCATTTCATTACACCAACCATACTCCTAACCTGTCCTTCAAGCTCATACTACTACCACATCACCTAACTAATTCCTCTTAGAAAAATCTCAATGGATTGACCAGTGACCGATTCTAAAATCAGCTGAGAGACAGTGCCTACTGTTTGACTTGTCCAATAGACATGCTCACCTCGATCGCTCCTTTCAAGGGGAAGTGCCTACGGTTTGACCTAAAACCATAGGACGGAGGGTGAACATGTGCTTCTTGCTGCGCCGCAAGGATCCCAGGCTAGTACACACTTGCCATGGCCATCATAAGAAAGTAAGAAACCCTCCGTTTAAGCCAGGCCCTTATTTATTTTAAGCTAAGCTATCTAAGCCTATGCCACACATGATGCCAATTAACTTATTCGTATGTTTATATTGTACTATCCCCAACCCAGGTAGGCCAAAATTCGCTCCATGGATTCCGTTGTCTTGACGTCTTTCGCGTGCTCCTACTTTGAAAGGAATTGGTAGGCAAGGCACCGGGACAAAATGTGTGCTAGCTATATGAACACACCGATGGGTGGCGAGGTCTGAATCAAAAAAGAGGACAGGTGGTTTTACAAGTTAGAAGTAGAACGGTGAAAATTAACTTTTCGAATTGTTTACAGCTAAGGCTTCGTTCAATTATCCCTGTTCCGGGTCGTTCCTGGTTGAAAACTGTTCCGAAGTTATGTAAATTATCAAAGGAAACGTCGGAAGGGAATCGTTCCCAACCAAACCGAACAATACCTAAATGATGTATCCCTCTGCCTTATAGTTTGTTTGACACATTTTGGGTGGAAGATGGATTCCTCTATTTCATCACAGATTAAAACATTATCCAAAATGCGAACACGTGGATCTCGTGAAATTTATTTTTTTAGAAAAGGGAATATGTATTAATATTCCAGCCTGTGAAATTTATAATGGCCTAAGATTCCTGCAGATGTATTGATTATGCTTCGTATGTTGCAATCTTTTTATAACGTAATAACGAAGGTCTTGGAATGGCACGATGAAGCTGGTTCATCATGCATGTGAGGTTACTATTAGACCCCTAATAAAAAATTAAGGATGGTTTGGATCCTTTCATTCGAATGAATTAAAATCTATTAATAAACTTGGTTACAACTTGATTTATAATCAAATATACTTCCAAATAATAATAGGTTTATAATCACATAATTTATTTTTGCGAATATAGTACAGACACAGACGCTCACAACGTATTCACACTCACCCCTGTGAACACGCAAACCCTAGCAATATAAGGACCTCCGAAATATTGCAATCTTGAGATTGACGAAATCACCATAAGCGTCTTGCTGTCGATGGGACGTCACCTATCACTGAAATCATAAGGCCGTTAAACCTTGAAACTGTGCCGACAAATATCGAGATTGACGAAGTCACCAAAGGCAACGTCGTTAAATCTTAGAATAAATTCAGTAAAGGTGTGACAATCTGGATTTGAACCCTACCATTGGACCACAGGCTTCTTCGCATATAATATAATATAATATAATATAAAATAAATAAATAGACAAATTGTAATTTAGAAGACCGCGCAACTAAGTTTTTTTTGGTGTAAGAATAAGGATTTAGCAAGACCGCAACCTCTGAACACAAATAACTATTTTTTTAGTGGAAGGAAGGATGTCTTCCCACGCTGGCATGAACAAATTACTGATTGTGCATTGTGTTTATACTGCTATGCGCGATTCGAATAATTCATTCTCTAGAAGACGACAATTGCATACGTAGTTTTGTTAGAAAAACGATTACACGTGAACAAGTATGTTGGTCCTACAAGTTAACTATCATGATAAAACAACACGAGTTCTTATCTTAACTTAGATATGGCTATGGAAGAATTAGTACGGCCTTCTAGAGAATAAACCTCCTGTTCCAACTTTCGTTGCGTAATTTTGACCTCAGTTGTGCTCGATCAGATTAGATTGCACACTAAGAGTATGCAGAATTGACATGTTTATCTGCTGAAAGTTGCTGTTGTAACACACACAACCTGGTAGAAGTTTTTTGTAACCCAATTGATTATATTAGCGGAGCCGTGTCAGCGTAGTATAAAGGGAAATTATCTGTATCAAACTAGAGCATTGTATTCTTCTAGATAATATTTTTGTATAATGTCTTTATCTGAAAAAATGGCAAGATGTTTCATTTTAAAATAAAAATGATTTTTAATGACATCTTAACTGGTATACGCAGCTATAAACGGACACTAGACCGTCTAGTCGAGTGATCTCTGTAGTGCCCTGGCGCCCTGAGTTCGATCCCTCATGGGGACATTTGCAGGGTGGAGGCAAAAGGAAGCTGTCCTCCATGTCCAAAGCACAAGGTTAAGTCCAGTTCAGATTACATGGGCAACTTTGTCGCTGGATATGGGCAAAGCTAGGAGCTGAGTGGTCTTTTTAGATTGCGTGACAGGTTTTTCTATCTTTAACAGAGTGCACAGAGCCGTCTTTCCCACACAGACCGAGTTTTATTTTATATACGTGACCGAATAATCTTTTTCTTGCTATATTCCAACCCAATAGGTGCACATGGTGGAGAATTTTTTTTATGTATAAATTCTATATAATTGTATTGCTAAGGAGATTAGGGCGTGCTAAAAAGAATCTAATGAGGGCCCTAGCAAATTTACATGACGGAACTTCTTTGTTTGTGCACGCTATATCCGCAAATTAATAATTCGCTCAACCTCTTCCCCTCATGTTTGTAAAATAACAAGAAAATATACAACTACTGCATGTTTATTTGACGAAATGTATCGTTTATTTAGTGTAAATGTGCACTTTGGCGTGATTCTACAAACAAACAAAAATGTAAGCAAAGATTCCTGCAATCGGAACTGTTTTTTGTCCGCCAAGTTTTATCATTTTTTTTATCATATAAAGACATGTGAGCTAGTGTGTGTTCAAATGTGCACTTGGCATGGACTTTTCCCATGAAAGGAAAGACGATCATGAGAATATATATATATATATATATATATATATATATATATAGTAGCTAAGGGAATGTAGTGAGGGTCCTAGCAAACTAGCACGGTGGTGGAACTTCTCAATTTGTTTTCGGCACACATGATTCGTCGTTGCGCACTTCCAATCTGCAAACGTGATTGAAGATTCGATTCCTACAACCGGAGTTGGGTTTTCTTTTTTCCCTGTCATAAGAACCGGAGTGGATTAAGCTCCGGCAAAATCCGGGCACATGGGTGTGTTCATGTAGTCGCACTTCTCATGAACTTTTCTCATGGAAGGAAAGGTAGCCATGCTGCTATTAGTTTCTATGTGAACGAGCCACACCAAGACTCGTTACGTCTTTCTTTTTTTAGTTATTACACAGTATAACGTAGACAATTATAATACGCACACACATTCACCCTTATACGGAATAACACGTATGTAAATCTTACCCTTATGAGCACCTCCGAAAAATTAAGCCGGCAGATTTTTCAAGTTCAAAAAATCACTACAGGCGTCTCGTTATTGATAAGGACATCGTCTACCTCTTAATACATAACGTTGGTAAATCTTGAGAAAATCCGATGAAAACGAAAATGGAACGAGGTCCTAGAGAGACTGAGATTACAGCAGCAGCAGTACGCACGAACGGAACGGAGTATGCCAAACGTGCACAATTATCTGCCGTTTTTTTTCTTTTGGCCATTCTGTTAGTACAAGCACTATTTTTTTTCCAGCCTTCAACCTGACCAGATATTCGTGCAAGCAAGCTGAGTTGATCAAGCTCCGGCACACACACAGGTACGCGCGCGAAGACAACGAGCAACATGCCCTGCGCTGCGCACACGTACATACTGACAAGCTCAAGCGTCCATGGACCATGGTTTTCTTATGCCACCTGGGGCTGCGTCCACGGCTCAATCCGTGGAGCCATTCGCTCCGCGCTTCACGTGGCGCGCGCGCGCCGGCGCCAGAGCGCCGCGGCTTTGACAAGGACCATGACCACCATTGGAACCTGGAGGATTTCGGTGCGCGGTCGCGTTCCGGGCCGTGGCCGGCGGCCCTTCTTCGGATTAATTCCAGTCCCCGTCAAGCCAGCCCTAATCAGCACACGCAACACAGGGACGAGGAGGCCGACGGGGTACGGTACGTGTCAAATCGTTCGGTGATGTCAGCACTTAAGAGCGCTGTAGTCAGGTCAGGCGGTTGCGGCCCTACGTCACCGTGACATTTCGTGCGTCCATAGGAGACCGTGACGACCGTGATTGCCGGCACCGGACGGGCTGGGCAGACAATGGCACGATAGCGGATAGCCGATGGCACAGGCGGTGAGGGGTTCTGAGTACATAGGGGTGGGCAAAATATTACTACCTCCGTATACTGTCATTTTGAATTTCTTAGAAACGTTCGTCTTATTCAAAAATTTTATACAAAATACAAAATCAATTAATAATTATTAAAGTGTCTCTAATGATATAATAAATTTAAAAAAGATAAACCTAAATGCACAGAGCATGCGTGCTCGTGACATCCGGCCTGCACGCTCACATAGCCGCCCGATCGACGCGCTCGCTGCCACGGCCGTCCGATGCGCTTGCTGCCGAAGGCCGCGGCTCGCACCAGCCCGCGCTCGACGCCGCCGTCGAAGAAGCTGCGCCGCCGGCGAGCCACGCCACCCCTCCTCCCCAATCCCGGTGGGGTATAGAAGGGCCGGCCGGGGGAGGAAGGCCGGCCAGGCGGTGGGGAGGAGGGCGGGCGGGTCTTTAGGGTCCTGACGGCGGGGGAGGTGGCCGGGAAGGTCGGGGCGGGGGCGAGCTCGCCGGAGTTGGGGAAGACGGCGGTGACGACGAGCTGGGTCGCCGGAGCTTGAGAAGAAAGCCAGGGTGGAGGGGGGTGGGGAGGGGGGGAGAGAAAGAGGTAGGCCGTCGCAGCGCGGCAGGGCCTCACAGGAGCTCCGGCGACCTAGGGCTGCGGCGAGGCCCTACCGCGCCGCGGCGATGGGTGGCGGGCGTCGGGGCGGTGGGAGGTGGTGGAGTCGGGGGCGGCGGCACTGGATTTGGGCGGGTGAGGAGGCGGCGGCGCCGGAGAAGGGAAGAAGAAGAGGAAGCGAGGCGAGGAAGAGCAGCTAGGCGGAGGAAGAAGGCGAGCGCGCCGAAGCGCTATATCCTGCACGTGCGGGCGTTAGTCTCGTCCAAAGATAAATGATATTTATACAAAATTTCCAAATAAGACGGATGGTCAAACATGATATTTGAAAAGTCTAAAACGATAGTCTTTCTGAGACGGAGGGAGTACCCGATTTCCGAACCCAAATTACTTGAACCCAGAACACCCGTTTTTGCAATTTAGGATAATAATTATAAAAACCAGTTTTAGTTTAGTTAGTTCGGGTAAACTACCCGAGTTATCCAAAATATCAATATTTGCTCTTCTATTCACAATACGAAGATATGAACTAGTTCAGTGCAATATAAATCTATTATCTGGTATGAATTAGTGTAAATTTATGCAACTTGATAGTTGTTTGTTGTTAATTGATATGCAGACATGATGTGGTTCTGAAGGACCGTTGTTAATTTATTGCTTTAAAATGCTACGTGAATTCTTCTAAAATGGTTGGTTTTGTCAGTTTCGGATATATGAGGTAAAACCTGAACCGGAATTATTGGGAAATCAAAACTTAGAGTACTTTTCTAGGACTAAATCGGGTTGG